>CM028132.1:460930000-461530000 GCA_016271365.2 Neoceratodus forsteri
CCTTTTAACTTTTCAGCATTAAAAATCATAGCAAAGGGCCAGAATGTGTAGCACTTTCTTATTTTAATCAGTAACATGTCTACCAGATAGCGGGCCCCATATATCTGGTGACAAGGAATGTTTCTATTAACTTCGTTCAATGATTTGATAGTTTGTGTGTCCAGAAACTCCTCTAACATTGTGAGGAACATCAGTAAACCTATGTGGAGCAAGGGTAAATTTGAGTGTGAAAATCATAGCGCTATGCGAAAATCATAGCAGTTGAGAGGTATGTCATCATCTAAGAGTAGCATTGTGGATGCATGTGACTGGACCGCTGTCCGTATGCTTCCATAGTGCTGCGGCATAGTTTCCAGTGATTGTGCTTATGCAGGGCTTCCCCTACACTGGCAGCATAAACACCCACTTTGGGGGGTACTTATTTTTCTTCTGCAATTGCAGAAATGACGGATGCCGTGTACAAGATGGCCACTGACCCAGACTGCTCATGTGCACATACTGCACATGTGCAGTTCTGCAATCTGCGCCATCTTGTGAATGGCATACTCTAGAGTCACGAAAAGCTGGCTGGCAAGCAGACATCTCTGGGAGGCAGCAGGTAAAATTTTTATTTCTTTGTTTTTCATTTGTGCACCACTCTTGCTGCTGCTTCCTTAGCCCGCTCTCTTCACTCTCTGCAACCCCCTCCCCCACTTTGCTTTAGCCACAGTGTGGCTTTACAAAACAGCAGCTCCAGCTGCTGCCTGCCTCCTCTCTGCTCCTTTAGCAACCCACCCCAGGCTCTTCATATGCTGCACAGTGGCTTCATTAAATAGCAGTTCCTGCCACCCGACGCACTCTCCCTCCCTGCCTTGCACTGCCACCGGAGCGGCTGCACTGGAAAGCAGATCCTTGCTGCACTTGCTGCTCTTTTACCCTGGCTGCCTTCTCAAGGAGAGCTCCATAGTGCATAAACAACTCCTAAAAGCTCTGCACAGCCATATCAGCTCTGACCAGAATTTGTTCAAAGGAAACGGTACAAATCCCAGCCTCCCGCCTGAGCAAGGCTTACCTCCGGGTTAGCTTTGTAAAGTACAAGCAGCATTTTCTCACGCCGCAAGGTATTTTAACTCTGAAAAGTCCACGACCCGGAAGTATGGCGGTTGCAGGGGGGGGCTTCATTAACTGTGAAGGTGCAGCGCCTCACAGCTCACTTCAATACAAAACGTATTGAAGTAAGCAGTGTGGTGCCACGCCTTTACAGTTAATGAAGCCCCCCTGCATTTGCCGCACTTCTGGATCACGGACTTTTCAGAGTTAAAATAAAATACCTTGCGGCATGAGAAAAACACCACTTGTACTTTACAAAGCTAAACCATAGGGTAAGCCTTGCTGGTGTGGAAGACTGGGATTTGTACCATTTTCCTTTAAAAAGAACTCAGTCACAACCTTGCACAGAGCTAGGAGTCATACATTTGCTTTATAAAAAAAAACAATTCTGGAGAGGGCATGGAAATTGACTGTGGTGGGGAAAGCAGTGGCTGTAAGGCTGGCCCTGGCCATCTAGGGAGAGCTAGTTTGTTAATTTATTAAATATTCGGCAAAGGTCAAAGTGATCTGAAGTAGCTATCTGTATAAGGGAGTACTATCAGAAGGTAAGGGGGAAACAGCTGTTGTGTGGGAAGGGTGGAAACACTTCATCTAGAGTAATCGTACATAGGCCTAAAGGTTATGTTAAAAGGGGGTATCAAATATTACTGGTGGTGTGGAAATTGAGGTAACATCCTATCTAGAGTTTAAGAAGCTAAAAGGAGAAAACCTAAAATACAGTCCTAAAGAGACCCAGCACTCACCAGCCAAACACTTAGATAAATAAATTTACAGAGGTTTCATTTAACAAATAGTGTCTTATATTTAATTACATTGTGTATGTATAGTAAGTTGTTTTTCTGGTGATTGGTTTTTGCATATCTCACACATGTTCACTAATTCAAATCCTCCCAGAGCCACTTTTTAGATGGTACTAAACCATGTTACCTATAGGGGGCTATAATGATGTCATGGATACACTGTATACTGTATAAAAGGAGGATATGACAACTCTGACTCCACCTCCTGGTGAAGACTTTGGTCAAAGTGCTGGGGTGCTGGAGTGATGTCTGTATTGGGGTTTTCTCACTGCACACTTGGACGTAATTAAATATAAGACAGTGTTTTGCTAAGTGAAGCCTCTGTAAGTTTATCCATCTAAGTGTTTGGCTGGTGAGTGCTAGGTCACTTTGGGACTGTGTTTGTATGTAACAAGGGCTAGCAACCCCTTCCCAGCACCGAACGTTTACTGCAGTGCACACAGCTGTTGGAGCAATTTGAAAACTTAAAATACTCTATGTAGAGTCAAGATACAAAGGGGTTAAGTAGAACAAAAAGGGAACTAGTAGAAAAACCTTATCTAGGAGGAGGAATATACACAGGAAAGCTACAAGGACAAGGGAAAGGCAGGTAAGTAGTAGTTAGGAGGAAAAACAGTCATCAGGCATAGGAATGGTGCAGTGTACTAGGTGTGGGACTGCAACCTTCAGAGACACATTCTGGAGACTGAGATGCTGCTTCATTTGCAGGCACCTCTTTAAGGTCCCTGGACTCAGGCCCTTACTGGCACAAGTACAGGGTACCATCTGCCTCACCCACAAAGGAAACCAGAAAAGAGGCAGAGCAGCTGGAGCTTGGTGGGCTCAGGGAGGGTGGGGAGAAGGAAGGAGATCACCTCTCAGTCCTTACCACTGAATAATTCTTTCTCCATTCAGACAGAATGGAGAAACCAGGATGAGGCACCTGAGGCAATGGGAAGGGAGGAGGTGGGGTTCTTCAAGGGAGGAGGCCCCAAGAGGGAAGGAAGAGGCCCTAAGCCTAGGAGGAGGAGGCAGATGCTGATGGGAAACTTTGTATTCAGGGGGACAGAACTGGGAGCAGGGGAAGGGAGAGACAGGGTAGTAAAGTACCAACAAGTTGCTTCAGTGGGGAGGACTGGAAGGCAGATTGTAGAGATAGCCAGGGAGAAGGAGGTAGATAGGGAGCTGGATGTCACTGTCCATCTGGAGACTAATGACCTGGCCAAGAATGCAGTGGGGGTGGAAGATAGATTCAGGGAGCTGGGGAGGGACCTGATTCCAGTAGCTTGCACAGTGGCCTTCACTGAGGTGCTACCTGTATACAGCCGGGGGAAGACTAGGGAACACCATACCAGAACCTTCAATGAGTGGTTGAAGGTATGGTGCAGGGAGGAGGGTTTTGTCTACATCAGGGACTGGGGTTCTACCTGGGTGGACAGAGGCCTGTACAAAGGAGATGGCCTCCATCCATCCAGGAGGGGTTATGGCAGTCCTGGGTGGAAGATTTAAATGCTACTTTGATGGGCATTTAATCTAGGCAAGGGGAAGGCAGAAAAACTGAGGGAGGCAAAGATTGCCCCCCCAAGGGAATAGAGCAGTAGAGTGGAGTAGACCAGAGGAATTTAATTCCCCAGGGGTAGAGGGGCATAAGGACAAGGGGTAAGGCTGGATAGGTGGGTCAGAAGAAGAACTAAAGTTGTGAGAGGGTTTAAGGAGGGTAGGCAGCAGGATAGTGAAATAGGGTAGAAACAACAGGGAGAACAGGAGGGGTGAATGATGGCGACAAGAAAGGAATGCAGAGCAGGGGGAGAAAGGGACAAATGGAGGGGAGAGCCATGTGTGCCAACACAAGGAGCCTAGGAAATAAAATCCTGACCTTGAAGCAATCATTCTTAGGCAGACCTAGATCTGGTGGCCATAACAAAGTCATGGTTCACTGACAACCGCAGCTGGGAAATTGCCATACCAGGCTACACCATGTTCCGGAAGAACAGAATGGGAAGGAAAGGTGGGGGGGCTGTTTTATATGTGAGGGAAGGTATAACTGCCACAGAGATACAGGAACATCAATGGGATAAGGAAGGGCTGGAGGTACTATGGGTCAGTTTAGAGAGAGGGTCCTGGGTCTTTATCCACATTGGGGATGGTACACAGACCACCAACACAAGAGGAGGCATTAGACAAGGTTTTGGGGGAGACCACTAGCAGAATGGCAAGCAAAGGGGAAGTAATGATTATGGGGGACTTTAATCTGCCAGATGTAGACTGGGGCATTCTGGCAGCAGTTACAAGAAGAAGCTCTGCTCTCATACCCCTCGGTCTCTAGACATACAACTCTGTGTCAGAGTAGTCTCGGGAAGGGGGCAACACACTGGGAGATGCACTGCCAGTGTCTGCAGGGACCATCATAGTGACCTGATGCTTTTCATTCTAATTCTGTCGCTGTGATGGTCTTCGCTGTGGTGGTGTCGGGCAGCATACCAAGGAGAATAAGGCAATGGGACCGGACAGGATTCATCCAAGGGTTCTAAATGAACTGAGCATGTAGCTAGTTGCTTCTCTGGCAACACTATTCATAGAAACATAGAAACACAGAATTTGGCAGCAGAGAAGGACCGCTTAGCCCATCCAGTCTGACCATTTCTCGCAGTATTACCACAGACCGTGGTTGATCTATAGCTCTTTCTCCCTCCCCCCTTCCTTTCCACTATGATTCCCTTGTGCTTATCCCATGCATTCTTGAACCCCACCACTGTTTTCACCCTTACCACCTCTGCTGGAAGACTTTCTTAGGAATCTACCACTCTTTCTGTGAAGAAGTACTTCCTCACATCTGTCCTGAATCTACCCCCCCAGCTTCATAGCATGTCCCCTTGTTCTTGAAAACCTTTTCTTCTTAAAACCAACCACATCCTGTACCTTCTTTACCCCTGTGAGATATTTTATATAAAAAAATTATTTAATTAATATCTCAGTGGAGATGGGGGTAGTTCCTGAGGACTGGAGGAGGGCCGATGTGGTCCCTCTGCATAAGAGCGGCATCAGGGAGGAGGCTAGCCACTTAAGGCCAGTCAGTCTCACATCACTGGTGGGGAAATTAATGGAGACCCTACCGATGGAGTACCTGGAGACATATGGGCTGCAGGACCACCAGCAGCACACTTTCACAGGGGGTGTCGTGCCAATCAAATCTCAGATTTATTTGACTGGGTGAATTGGGAGGGGGATCAAGGGAGGACAATGGATACAGCCTATCTGGACTTCAGTAAGGTCTTCAACACTGTGCCATTCAGGAGGCTAGTAAAGAAACTAAGCAGCCTGGGGGGTTGGGGAGAAAGTTGTAAGCTGGATGTCAATCTGGTTGAAGGATAAGAGGCAGAGGGTGGTGGTAAATGGCAGACACTTGGGGGACAGGAAAGAGACTAGCAGGGTACCACAGGGATCAGTGCTGGGACTGGTCTTCTTCAGTGTCTTCGTGGTTGAAGGATAGGAGGCAGAGGATGGTGGTAAACAGCACACACGAGGGAGGGATGGGAGAGTGACTAGTGGTGTGCCAAAGGGATCAGTATTGATACTGGTCTTCTGCAGTATCTTCATAAGTGACATTGCTGAGAAACTGGAGAGAATGTGTGTCTCTGCGGATGACACAAAGATCTGCAATAGGGTGGACACACATAAAGGGGTGGACAGAATGCAAAGGGATCTGGGATAACAAGAGGAGTGGATCAGGGTGTGGCAGTTGAGTTTCAATGCCAAAAAGTGCAAAGTCATGCACCTGTGGCAGGCAAACCCAGAAGTAAAGCTGAGCGGAAGTCGTGAATTCTGCTTTCATGAAACTTTCGTGAAATTTCGTAAGTTTAATGACATTTTCTGTACTTCCGCTTTTGGCAAAATCAGAATCTTCTACGTGTGTTTTGCAAATTTTGGCCCTGTTCAGCAGAATTTTCTAGCTGAATTGCAGAATAATACACATGAACTATGGAATGACAGTTTGGGGTAATGCCATTCCACAATTTAATACAGTAATCTGCAATACATGTGATTATTCTGCAGTTCAGTGATCAGTTCTGCAGAATTTCTTTCCACAGTTGAATATATTAATCTGCAATTCATACATTCATTCCTCCGTTCCAAGCCAGAATTTCTGCAAAAGTTGCTAAGGTGCATTCCAAAATTTCGTGAAAGTGAAATTCCAACTTTTGCCAGAATTCCACCCTCAAAAATGTAATTTCGAACAGCCCTACCTGGGAGCTGTGTATAAGATGGGGGGAGGTATTGACAGTCATCAAACAAGAAAGGACCCTCGGGGTAATCATATCTGAGGATCTCAAAGTGGCAGAGTAGTGTGTCAAGGCAGTAGGCAAGGCAGGTGGGATGCTAGGGTGCATAGATAGGAAGGGGGATTTCTAGCAGGAGAAGGGAGGTAATGTTGACACTGTATCACTCACTAGTGAGACCCCATCTAGAGTACTGTTTCCAGTTCTGGAGGCCACACCTCTGCAAGTATATTGATAGAGTGGAAGCCGTCCTGAGGAGGGCTACCAATGTACTGCAGGAGTTGCACGAGAAGCCATATGAGGAGAGGTTGCGGGATCTCAATATGTACTCCCTGAAGGAGAGGAGAGCATAAGGGGACATGACTGAGACCTACAAGTACCTCACAGAGTGAACAAGGTGCTGATGGAGAGTCTTTTTTTCAGAGGAGAAAAAATAAGGAAAACATGGGAATTCAATGAAGCTTGGGAGGGGGAATTTAAGAGAGATGTGAGGAAATTCATCTTCACAGAAAGGGTGGTAGATGCCAGGAACAGCCTGCAAGAAGAGGTGGTAGGGCAAAGACAGTAGGGAGCTTTAAACTTGCATGAGATAGGCACACAGGCATAATAAGCAGAGAGAAGGGAGGCGGGAGGGACATTGGTGACCAAATAGGTCCAAGGGACAAATAGGGCAGACTGCATGGGCCTACTAGTCCTTTTCTGCTGAAAAATTCTATGTTTCTGTATGACCCAAAAGTTTTATTAGGCAAAAGTGAAGGTAAAAGTGCAGAATTTTGGCACTTCACTGAATACAAATTCGGCATCAACATCCTTAATGCAGCTTTCTATGGGCAATTTAAAACCATGCACTGAGCACTCAAAGTTTGCTCCCATCTTTTTTCTAAAATAGCAAACTTTGTGCCTTGTTCAAATTATTGCTAAGGGAAAGGACTTTGCATTACACAAACCTCAGTTTTTTGAAAATCGAGTCCATAAAACATAAACTCTTTTGTCTTGGTGTCTAAAATGTGCCCTCCCACTGGTGTCTATAACATACATTTTGTCTCAGTATTAGTCATGGAGGAGAGATCTCCCTTTTGTCAAACCAGTTGGAGTCAGCATGGGACGTTTGAAGGGAACAAATAGCCTTTTTTTTATTTTATTCACTGCAAGCATATTATTGTTGTGCTGTTGTGCTGCTCCCGAACCACTTGCAGAAAATGGCTACTGTTCGTGGAGTGTGGAAAAAGAAGAACCACAGAAAAAACATAGAATAAGCATGAGGTACTTTTATACCAACATGTGTTTTTAAGGAAAATTAATATGAAACAAATTGCTTTAGGGTGAGATGGTAGAGACAGCCTGTTAGCAATCCCTGTGATCAAAGAGGGAGCTAGAACATAAACGTAAACTTGCTCAGTGTGGCAGGAGAGCAAGGCTCAGTGAATATCCTTTCACATTCCTGCTGTGTGAATGAGTGCATGTTCTGTGGAGGATATGTGGCCACGTATTCACGGAACCCTGTACCTGGAGGTGAATACTCTCCACATTCTGGAGAGGTTTGCAGCTCTTGCACAGTGCTTTTGTATACTCTCACCTTGACAGCCAATAGATATGCTTTCTCTGATGGAGTTGCAAACACGACAAGCAGCAAATAAAGAGGCACAGCATCCACTCATTGTGGGCCATTTTACTTCCCCACATCTCTTCCCCCAGTCATTTTGCCATGGAGAAAGACCACAGCCCACTCTTCCACGTAATCACAATAGGAACTGATCTACTTTACAGAACAGACCTAAAATGTAAAATAGTTTCACAATAATATTTTGATTGATCTAATATGTCTACAGGATTAAAAAGAAAATATTAACTATACATTTCCAGGACAGGAAAATAGCTTTAAATAAAAGGAAAGAGTGAAAGCTGAGTAACCATCTTTAAAGCAGCATTACATTGAGAGATTATTGAGTGTCAGTTTCAGTTAACAAAAACATTAGCATACTGTACCTGTCAGATCTATTTTTCTAGGTGCCTGCTATGCTGTACACGATGGGTTCAATTTTCAAAGCCCTGAGAATGCCACAAGCCCCTGGTGTGCTCATCGTTTGACGTATGGGGCTTGTGGCATTCATCCGCCCAGCGATCAGGATTTTCCATCCTGTGCACCTAATGCCGCACGTTAGACCAGCTTTTCCCTAGTCTAGCTTGTGCCATGTGGTGGACCCTTTTGATGGGACTTGCGCCAAATCTTTGGTGCAAGCTGCCGTAAAGTGTGGAAGCTGTCGCAACTGCACCCGATGTACTAAACTGGGCTGCAGCTGCGTCAAAGGAGTTTGGCACAGCTCCGCCAAAGAATGGGGTTGAAGGAGGGTTTGACACAATCCCTGCATCACCCTTTAGGATCAAGCCCCATGAGTTTCTCACTGTCTCAATTCTAACTCTTGTGAGGTCTGAAGTACCATTTCTAAGGCAAATGTGGTGGCTGACTTTTTTCTTGAGAGAGCATTTATAAAATACTCACTTTTTTTGTGGAAATATACAGTTTTTCCAACAAACAGAACTGAAAGATGCCTGGAATATTTTATAGTTAAACAAGCATTTGTCAGTGCTGGATGTTTGCCATGGTGTGCGTGTGTGTGTGTGTGTGTGTGTGTGTGTGTGTGTGAAGGGTAGTCCTGTCTTTCCGTTCCTATACTGTCAACTGTGTGACCACATGTGGATGTTCATAGACAGGGTCGAAACTGGCACCAGTCCACTAGCTAAATGCAGCTAGATTTCCTTTTGGGATAGTCAAAAATCTTTTTAAGTAGCCAGGAGGGCTTGTATGAGAAAGGTAATATTTCAATTAGTAGATCAGCTGGGCCAGCAGAAAAGCCTGTGGGGCTAGTGGATTTTGCAAGTCACTACCCTGCTGGCTAGTAGCTACAAAATGTAACCTGACCCCTGGATGGATCAGCCTGAGATGGGATTTTTTTTTTATTATATTTATTCTTCCCTAGCCAGCTATTGGTAAGGACCAAGTCCAAAATGGAATGCCAGATTTAATATTGAGCCTGGTGGGTTCAGTTATTAATTGAGATAGGTGGGCTTCAGATACAGAGGTATGAGTGGTACCAGCTCCTGATCCCAACCAACTGATATTGAAATTCCCACATAATACCAAGTTGAGGGAGGCTAGACCAAGAGGAAATAAGGGAGGGGGGGAGAGAGAGAGAGAGATGGCCGGGGATAAGGGGGGAGGTTGACACATTCTATGGTAAGTTCCTTTATTTGGCCCAGGGTGATTTGTACATAAACAAACATGAGAAGAGAGGCTGAGGTAACTGAACATGTACACCCTGGAAGACAAAGGGGAGAGGGGGGATATGATTGAAACTTTCACTCCCTCCTCCCTCCTTGACAATTGCCTTCTAGCCTGCCTACTCCTACTGGGTCTCCTCACCCTACTGTCCTCTCCACATAAGATTCTACATATATTTCAAATTAACTCTGCTTACTTCTCAATCTCAGCTAGTCTCCTCACATGTATCACTGTTTTTTAACTCACTTCTACCTTACCTGTGTAATTATGTATAATCAATTAATGATGTTTAAGCCCTGTATGTTTTCTACCAGCTATGTAATTTCTGTATAATTTTGTAATGATGTTCACCCTTTTCGTTGTCTACCAACATTTTGACATGGAACTTTTCTAAATGAGCTTCTTCTTGCTCAAAGGTGTTTAATCCAAGAGTTAAATAAAATAAAAAATAAAATGAAAGTACATTAAGGGCATAAGCAGAGCTGGTACAGAGGGCATCTTTAACTTAAGAAAGGAGGGTAAGGGCCGGCCCACTGGTGCTGAGGGGTGAGGCACTGGAACACCACACCTCATGCCATGCCAGTGACCCAAGTTTGGGAGCAAGCTTGTGTTGTCTGGGGCCAGCCAGGGGAAGGGTGTGGATCTGGATCGAGCTGCTGGATGGCAGCTCTCCTCTCCGGAGTGGGAAATGAGGTCTCCCTGGCTCTTGGCTGCCTCCCAGTAGAGGTCAGATGGCAGTGCCAAGCCCAAGGGAAACCTGGTAATAGGCCTGGTGGGAGAAAGAGGCCATCACCAGAGCCATGGCACATATGAATGCTTCCACACGCATGCACGGCTGCATTCTGGGGTCCCTGGTTGACGGGAGAAGACCACAGAAATTTATGTCTCCCCCATTGCCAAGTAAGGTGCAGGGGCAACGGGGAGCAAACAGCTCTAGAAAAAAAAAGAACAGAGAGTATAACAAAGGGACATAACCTTAAACTGGTGTGGGGGTAGATTCAAGAAGAAAATGAGGAGGCACTTTTTCACTAAAAGGGTGGTGAAGCAGTGGAATCAGCTATGGGAATTGATGATGGCAGCAAAGACAGTGGCCAGTTTCAAGAGGAGGTAGGACAGGGTGATGAAGAGGATTAGGACTGAATGGGGCTCTACTGGGAAGGGGGTAAGGAGAGGGGAATGGGAAGGTGGGAGATAATACCGGGTGGAGTTGAGGAGGGGGCAGTTCCAAGGAAGTAACTGAGCTGCAGACTTGACTGAGCATTATAGCCTTTTTCTGCTGGCAGTTTCGTATGTTTACATGTAAATTCGGCCAATATAGCATTCACCTTGTGGCAGCATAAGCATTCTAGTGCTGTGTCCATGATAGCACAATAATTGCAGGATCCCCAATATAAACAACAAAAAGGTAATGGAAAAGAAGTAAACATGCTGTTAAAGTACACACAGAAGCAAAACCAACAACCACAAAGAGTATGTATAACATGTGATGCAACAAAAATGACGTGCATCTGTCATGCCCTTATGAAATTGCTGTTTTCACAATTTCTTTTTACTACAGTCTTACCCTAATTCCACAAGATTCTGTTCAGTCATATTAGATGGGAGCTGGGGAAACATGTCTGCCCTGATGGAGGTGGGGAACCTTGGTGAACAGTGGCAGACAGTTAGGTGCCATTGTATGTTGGGGCTGTCTGGTAAGGGAGAAATAAGAAAATTAACAGGAACAAAAAAAAACACACAACATCATTGTACAAACCTGATGTACCATGTCTACAACAGGTTACAATAAAACATCAACTTGTCATACTGATTCCTGCATCACGACATGTGGTCACCAAGATGACAGTACAGAAATGGACAGCACAACCAACAAGACAGGGATTTGGAGTACACTGTTCTCTGTATACATATGTATTCTTTCTCTACTACCTGTCATGATCCCCATAAGGGGGCTCACTGTACAGGTTCCAGCTGTCTCCCATCAAGTGGTGTGGAGGACTAATGTATATGTGGACCAGGAGGCAGAGAACTGCCAGCTAGGGGAGAACAGATAGATTAAAAAAAGTGAAATACCATCTCAGACTGATCAATGCAGGGGTTGAAATTAAGACTTCCATTGTAAAAAAACAAACAAAAAATAAACCTAACTTACTGCAGCATTAGTCAGAGCTGGGGTAGAGAGATATGAGATTATTGCAAACGCAAGACTGGCTGCTTGAAACTTAAACACTCAGTTTATAAATACTATTACGAATATAAACATATAGCATGGATGTTACTGAGGCATGTAAAAACAGAAAGGTTGCAGGGATAATCACCTTTACCAGGTGAATAAATACCATTTCTTATCCACCTGCCCTTCTGGGTCACCCGTGTGCACAACCAAACCCATCCTTTTTACTCCAACAGCACTTGCGTACTACCTCAAGCCTGCTCCTGGTACACTCATGCACTATAATGGTTCTGTTGCACTATTACTGTTTTGTATGTTTATATGTCCTTTTGTATGATTTTGGACATGTATTGTAATTTACCCATTTGTTCCGCTACTGTTTATTGTACAATACCTTGTGTTCCAACTGTTGTATAATCTTACAATGCTGTATTGTTTTTACTACCCATACTATTGTAACTGATCATCCTTCACAACCCTATGTAACCCCCTCCCCCCAGGTCGCACCAAGAGACTAGCAACTTGTTGTTCAGTGTGCCCTCCTGGTGAAACATTTCAATAAATAAATAAATGAATTTGCCAACAGTGAGAGAGAGAGAGAAAGAAGGGAAAGAGAGAAAGAAAGGCACACATACACATTACTTTTAACAGCTGGAACAGCACAGAGTGGTGGATGCTTGAAATTCCTAATCCCGTCTGATAAGAGAGGTCAACATGCTGGGAACCTACATCAAAGACAACTGCAAAGCTAGGATTGGGTCGTTTTTTTGTTTTGAAGTGGACGCACATTCCACTCACCAAGCTAAAACTCTGTCATAATTAGGCTGGCTGATGACTGGTCCGCTACAGACTTGCCCATTAAACACTGTTCTGCATTGGAGGGACAGTATTGCCCCTCAAAAGCCACTAGCATTGGGAGATGTGTGCTTGCTGCGCGCAAGCGCGCATGGTAAACATAAAGAGGTAAGGACAAATATTTTGCCCACTTCTGTTTCACTGCTGCTTTAAGACTGATTTTATGAAAATGTTAAATATGTGAAAATAAACTCCATTTCTGGAATTAATGTTCAGAAGAAGATATATTTGGCATCCTTAGATTCCATACTGACACTTTATTATCAGTAAGGGTTTAGGAGATGGACTGCCACCAAAAGGATAGATACAGAATTGCCGGGATGAAATCTAAATGACACCTGAGAAAAAGCACACACTTGCCATTTTTGAGTTTGTCAAATGGTATAAAATTACAAGATTTCAGCCATAAAGTGTTTTGTTCAAATTGCACATTTTTTAAAACCCAGTTTGCAAAACATATAGAATTTGGAACTTTTTTTTTGCACAGAATACATGAAACTATATTGTTTTTCTCAAATTGCACATTTTGTAAAACTTTGTTTCTAATAATTAGCAGTTTGGAACATGTATGTGCAAAATGCTATATGAAAATGTGCACCTTTTGTCCAAATTGCTCATTTTTAAAACCATATTTTAAAAAAAGTGTAGTTTGGAATAATGTGCAAGACAATTGAAAGTGCTAATGTTTTGTCAAAATGTGTGTATTTTTTAAAAGGTATGTTTTTAGATGTACTGTTTGGAATTTTTAGGCCTAAAATACATGTATCTGGGGGTGGAGTGGTGGTTGCTCCAAAAACCTTGGACCTTAAAGAATTTTAAAAAATTGCTGGGCTATTACCATTTCTTGGATACTGATGAATCATATCTGGGGGTAAGGTAGCAACATGTCACCAACCATGTTTGCATTTGTTTAATAAAGTTTTTGATACCTTCATATCAACTGAGTTCCAAAAGCACTGCTGGTTACCCGGAAGAAAACCAGCATTTCACAGTTTAAAAATGCTTTTCAAGGGAGGTGATCCTTGTATAAAAATGCAGTATGGGTCTTAGTGCACTTTATATATATATATATTGTCTTATAACTGCATTTCAAAATTTAAAACACAAGCCAGTATTTAAATTCTGCTATGCAAAGCAGAGATAGACTGGTGTTTTCCTATTACAGGGACTCGACTGCAAAAGACAGATTAAGAGCTCAGGTACGTTTGTTTATGAGGCTTGACAATTCCAGATTTCCATCTTCCATTGAATTCATTTTCATGTTTTGAAATTTGGTGTTCTCGTCTCACTGTTTGAAGATCTGTTTGAAGATAGCCAGACTGGTAAGGGAATGTCCTTACTACCTGCTCACATGCCTTATTACACAAGATTAATTATTTTCACAAAATCTGACCCACAAAATATGAAATACTGCATTGTATTAAAAAACTGCAAGCAGGGGGTGGTGTTGAGCCAACAACAAAATGTTTGCCTAATTCCATTGCTCTGCCCCAGACATTGTTTCATTCATCTTTTCCTACTGACACCCTCAAGAAACTGAGGGAATACAAATACCATACTGTAGATCTGCAGAGGCTATCTTCCTCTGTACAGCTGTCTATTCATTTTCGCTTTTTGCAATAGGATCCACAGGCAGATTGTCAAGTGTAGTTTACCCCCCTCACAAGCCAAGATGGCTGCAGCTCACTCACTAAACAAACCTACCTCAGACTACTGTGTATAACACAGCTTCTAGAATTGGTTGTGGCTGACATAGCTGATACTGAATTATCTCTTTCCTCCACCAAAGAAGACATCAAGGGGCCGGATGAGTGACTGAGCTCTGCAAGGTCCACATTGAGGACAATCAGGATTTTCTTGACCGTATTCTGTATCACCTGGAGGATCAGAAACGTCAGTTGCCATGGGACCAAGCTGATGATTAAGAAAACAGAGTGGGAAAGAATAGCCTTGAAATCCTGAGAGTACCGGAGGGTGTGGAGGGCCACGGCATGGAGCTATTCCTTCAGGACTTTCTTCTGAAGGGGGGGCAGGGCCCACTTGAGGTTGAGCAGGCCCACAGATCTCACAGCCTGTATGAAGACAAACATTACACAGGGAGCAAGGTGCACCCAGTGAGTGAAGGCTCACTTACAAATGATATAAATTGGGCACTCACCATTTAAAACATGACACTACAGCCGTGTAAGTGTGAACAACATCTTTATGTAGGTGACACTCGGGAGTCTCACCTAAATAAAGATGCTTTTCACACTTATACAGGTATGACAGCTGAAGCATAATGTTTTAGATGATAAATGCCAGATGTTTTTGTTAAGACTTCTCAGCCCCATTGAGGGCATGCTCCAGGCCCATAGTAGTGTACTTCTCATGCTTTTCAGCCAAAGAGCTCTAGATGCAACTGGCAAGGGGAAAAGATTCTCTTACATGGAGGCACTCACACATTTCATTAAACCAAGACTCTTCCTCTCAGTTTGGAGCAAGCTGGAAAACCTACACTGACTTGCAGACAGCACTCAGGAAGGAAGGCATTCGATATACCAGTTTAAAGGACTTAGTTTTATAATTACTAGAATGAGGTAGATCATGACTTTGTAAAACCCACTGAGGCTTAAGTGTTCATCACATGGCAATTGCCTAAATTGAGCCAAAGCAATACAGCTTCCAAAAGGCTCATCAGCAACCAAAAAAACACTGGTCCACTGGAAAGAAGACCTCAATGGAAAGAGTCCTCACTTTCACAGTGAGCTTCGGGTCCCTCTGTTAATAGAGGCAGACTTTCCAGTGCACCATGCTCCCCAGCTGACAGTGCCTGGCAGACTCAATCTGAGAGAAAAGGGAAACAAAAGCCTAGCACAAAGGGTGGTCCCAAGAGGCAGACCTTCACAGCCCTAGGGACTGAAATCACAGAGGAGCACAGTCAGTAGACCAAGTTCAAGCCAGTCATGTCTATCTCCTCTGCCCACCACTGCACATTTGGCTGATGCTTCTCCACCAGATGACCCTGTAGGAGACTGCTGCCAGCCTCCCTGAGTAAAGATAAGAAGTGGCTACAGTATGAACATTGATGTGGCCAAAAAATCTAGAATGGAGACAGCAATTGAATTTGAACCACCATCCATTGCATCTCTATCACAAAGGGCAGGCACATCAGCGAATACCTAAAGGCCAGGGGAGCCAATCCAGCTCAAGTTACAACCTGTCCCATTGGGCAGCCAGATACCGTTTTGTTTTTGTTTGGTTTTTTTGAGTAAAAGCTTTTGAAGTGCACATCCCATGTTTTTCCCAGTGGGGAGAACCCTTACTCTCATAATCTAAAGTTCTTTCTGCAGGTATATGGACAAGTTAGGAGGAAAAGGGAATTAAACCCTCTCCCCCCACAATCATCTATTTAGTTGAGAGATAATGGGGTGGTGAGCTCACAAGTATATCTTTTTTTTTTCTATAGAGGTTTTTATCTGCCTTGTCACATGATGGACCTCTTCCCCACTAGCCAGTCCAGAACCATCACCCACCTTACTCAGGACTCACTTATAAAATCCCACACATGTTCATCCTGTGGTGGGGCCATGGGAGGAAGTGCCATCCCCAGCCCCCAGAGTCACACATCCAGAAGTGGAGAAGAGTGGGGCCCTACCTAGAAGGAGAGGGGCCTATACAGGGGAGATGGCCTGCATCCTTCCAGGAGAGGGGCTGCATTCCACAGTGAAAGTTTTAACTGCTACAATGGTAAGCATTTAAACTAGCTGAGGGAAGGCAGAATAAGACTGGGAGACAGAAACTTCCCCCCCACAGAAGTTCCTGAGGCTAGCTATGGGATTCTGAAGGGAATGGAACCCCAGAAGGAATCAAATAAAAAAAGTAATCCAAGAAGTAGAAGAAAAGTTTAAAGCTGAGAAAAGGGGGGGGTGGCTTGATAAAGGAGGGCAAATGGCAAAAAGGAGAGAAAGTGATAACTCCATCTGGACAGCAATGTGTGCAAACACTCGCAGTCTGGGCAGCAAAATTGCAGACTTACAGACCACAATGGCAGAAGCTGATCTGGACTTAGTAGCCATTACAGAAACCTAGTTTAATGAAAACCAGAACTGGGATGTGGCTATACCAGGATATAATCTGGTTAGGAAAGACAGGGTAGAAAGAAAAGGGGGAAGAGTGGCTCTTTAAGTAAGAAACAACATAAAGGCTACAGAAATAGAGAAGGGGAAGGAGGGTGCAGAAGTGCAGTGGGTTACCCTGGAAAAGAGGAAAGGGGCAGTTCTTTGCATGGGGGTGGTCCACAGGCCTCCATCACAGGGGGAAGAAATGGATAAGGAAATGCTGGAAGCAATCCATAAGATGGCTCACAGGGGAGAGGTGTTACTAGTAGGGGACCTCAATCTGCTGCCATGGATTGGAACCTCCCTCTCCATTGCAGCAACTACCAGGAGTAGGGACATCCTGGACTCCCTTCAGGGGGACTTCCTCAGGCAACTGGTTAAGGAACCCACTCATGAAGGGACATTGCTGGACCCAGTACTGACAAACGGGGACAGCATTGCTGATGTCACAGTGGTGAACCACCTGAGGACTAGTGATCACCGGACGGTGTGGTTTAACATAAGAACAGGGCCGGAATCAAACCACACAAGGACGAGGGTTCTGGACTTCAGGAGGGCTGATTTTTAGAAAATGGGAGAATGCCTCAGGGATGCCCTGGCAGGGATAGGGAAACTAGGGGGAGTAGAAGAACAGTGGGCTACAATGAGAGAGGGAATCAAAAAAGCTGCTAAACTCTGTGTCAGGCAGGTCAGCAAGGGCAAGAGAAAAAAGAGACCACTATGGTTCTCTAGAGAGGTAGTGGAAAAAGCAAGAACAAAAAACTAGCCTTCAGAAACTGCAAAAGAACACAGACAGAGGAGGATAGCAAGAGTTACCAGGAGAGAAAAAAGGGAGGCAGGGAATGCAGTTAGAAGTACAAAAGTGAAAACAGAGGAAAATATAGCCAAATCAGTAAAAAAGGGGCTAAAACATTTTTTAGACACATTAGTGAAAAGAGAAAGTCCACTTGAGGTATAGTAAAACTGAAAGGGGAAGTAGGAAGTAGGGGGGGGTTCTGTAGAAGAGTACCACCAAAAAGTGAATATATTTAACAAATGTAATCCCCCTCTGGGGGTTCACCTGGTTGCCCTGTGAGTTTTTCTGTTCCCCGTATTGCTTGGTGCCCCAGTTCCTTCTGGTTCGGCCCTGCAATTCATTGCAGCCCTGTTTGAGCTTGATCCTTGTTTGCAATCCCCCGCTGTTTGCTTAGCTCTATGGAGTGGATGGGGATCGTACATGCGCAGGTTGTGCCCTTAATCTTACCGACCACCAGTTCTGCGGTCGAGCGGGAGGGCATCCAGTAGTCCCAGCACCCCTCTGCAGCTAATAGGAGGCTGGTGACCAGAACACAGCTGCAAAGAATTCACTTTGGGGTTGAAAACTTCAAGTTTGAAATCGGGGCATAAAGCGGGGCTCATGAATAGTAATGAGTCCTGCGTGAATGTTAATTAGTTGCTGCCTGATGCTGGGGGTGTATGTTTCAGCGGCAGTGACTACTAAGCTGATGGGCACAATTGGCCAAGAGTGGGGTCGCTTAGAGGGCACAAAAGAGCTACAACACATTGGGGATTTTGTTCAAATAAAGTATTTGACTTGGCTGCACCAGGGTTAAACAGATGAGGGACCGTTTGGGACTGCATACAACTGAATGGGAACAGCCATGCTGATGACACTCTGACCCCAAACAGCAGCCAATCATCTAATTAGGCTCCTAGAACTGGGACAGAGGGACTCCTGGGAAAAGGAGGGGACTAACTGAAGCACCTAAACCATGCTCCAATAAGCCAGTGGGAAATATTGATCACTATGGTTATGGACAATTGATGGGATCAATCAGCCAATCAGAACCTTGGATTCTAGGGTGAAAACCCCTGGAATTTCTGGGTTTCCTCAGTTTGTTCCTAGGCTCCGTACAAGTCAGAAGACTCCTGTGAAAGTGGATCTGGACTAGGGAGACCTTTCCCAGGCCTCAAGAGGAGATTTCTGTGTTCAGGAAAGGTTCAGCAGGGGAAAGAGAGTGAGAGATTGATCTGATATCTTGATTCCCCAGGTACTGTGAGCTGTTTGATGATATTGAAGAAGATAAGTGATGCAGAAACCCTGCACTGGTGGACTGAATTGAGCTGAGAGGACTAAGCTGTTCTATTTGGGTGGCACAGTTACTGCTGAAAGTTCTTTTTACCTGTGTGAGACTGTGATTGGGATTCTGAAGAGGCAAAGCATCTCTGGGTGCTAGCCAGGTGCTGTACATTTCCTGAGTGAGCTGTTTGAAGTGGCTGAGAGCTGTGTCCCAGCTGCAGCTGAAGAAAGGTTGTGGACATTTTCTAACTGGAAAGTGCGGACTGGTGTGCAGGGGTGTCTTGTGTTTGGCTCCCCCTGTTGCTTGCACCTGAGCTTCATTGAACTAAAGCTAGCACCCACTCCAGCTGGCACTGGACTTTGCTTGAGCAACTGCCAGTGATTTCTGCTGGTTTTGAACTCAGTGCAGGGACTGCAGGAGGACCCCCACCATTTGGGAGTTCTCACCCAGAGTCAGGGAGGGAATCAGCTAACCCCTTCCAAGTGGAACTCACCGTCTCAGGAGGTCACCGGAGCTTGCTGGGGTACTAGGGTACCTGGGATCCATTGTGGGGAGCTGGGACGTGGAGCCACTTCTGGGTCTGGGACTTCTGGGGCTGATGCTGTCCTGCCACAGAGCTCTGCAACAGGCTAGAAGTGGCTGAAGGTGACAAGTGGCCAGAACTACAATCAAGGTGACCAACTGCAGGATCCTTCAGCAAGTTCCATCCTACCAGGAGAACCAAGGCCAGCCTTCTTCTGCCTTGTGCTGCACTGACCAAGGAGCTCTATATTCCAGGCATCTGAGCTCAGTGAATAGTGAGTTCCCAGGACCTAGCTCCTGGAAAGGGTAAAGGGAAATTTAATTTTCATAAACAAAGCACTTTTATCAAGTTTCATGGCCCCAACAGCTGACCAACCCACGGCAATGAACAGGCCTGCACCTTGTGGGTACCCCTAAGGACTATCAGGGTAAACACTGGTACCAGGGGGTGGGCTTGGCCTATGGGCCTATATAATTATTGTTACTTGTTTTCTCTAACCACCTTTTTAGTCACAGCCATCCTTTGTCCAGGTATCCCTTCCCTAGTCCTTACCCCCAATAAATCTGTGATTTATCATTTGAAATTGTGTGTGCAGGAATTCTCTGAGTCTGTCAGAACATTACTGTTCATGGTTTATTGTGTTATTAACTGACTGGGTATTCAGAGTGTGGGGTGGTTGGTAGAGGAGGTGGGTAGGTGCAGCATCCCTGGGGGCTACGCTAGCCAGTCATCTGACCAACTTCTACTTTTCTCTTGGTGGAGGTACCATGCTATTTCTATTATCTTTGGCATAGAACTCCTGACCATCACCGTAACAGGACCCAGGCCCCTTAAACTGTTAGAGGGCCATCAGGCAGGGGTAGTAGCCCACTGGCACACGGTGCCTGGGCTACACAAATACTTCTGTTCAGTCTTCACAGAGAAGGGGGTAGGAAATAGGCCTTTGTTAAAAGATAAGGGCATAAAGGATTGGTAGATGGACACTAGCCCTTTTACAGTGGAACAAGTCATAAGGGAGTTGTCAAACTTAAATGTACTGTTGACAAGACAATGGGTCCAGATGCAGTGCATCTCAGGTTGCTGAGGGAGCTCAGGGAGGAGCTGGCTGCACTGCTGACAGCCCTGTTCAACCGGTCAGTAGAAAGAAACAGGGGTGGTACCAGGGGTCTGGAGGAGGACAGATGTAGTCCCACTTGACAAAAGTGGAAATAGGGAGGAGGTGGGAAATAACAATCCAGTCAGCCTGACTTTGGTAGTGGGCAAAGTAATGGAATCACTACTGAAGGAAAGAAGAAAAAAATTACTCACCTATAGTAATCTTATTTCTTCCCAGAGATCCACTAATATTATTACTCTTTGCAGTGTCCCTTTAAGTCAGCACTGCCCTGCAGCCAAATAGAATGCTATGCTAATTATGGAATGTTTAGCTCGTGCATTCATTTTCAAACTGCTCTATTCTAATTGCCTGGATTTTATCTCAAATTTCTGTGAAGCCTGCAAAGAGGCCATAGTATATATATATGTATATATAAAACAATAAATAATTTTAAATTAATGGCCATCAGGGCCATGAAAAGTAGCAATAGGCCAAGAAAGGGCCAACAAAACATGAAGAACGAGTGCACTTTTCTGAGCCAGATACATCCTTAGAAAATAACCTACTAGTTAAGTATTAGGGAATGTGCCAACAAATGACATACCCATCATACTGAGAGGCATCTCAGCTGCACAGAGTATTTTTCTGAGATTCTAAGGGGAGGACCAGGGGCGGGGAGTAATAATATTAGTGGATCCCTGGGAAGAAATAAGATTACTACAGGTAAGTAATTTTTTCTTCTAACCCCAGGAGTCCACTAATATTATTACTCTTTGCAGACTATGTAGCAGTACCATTAGGAGGTGGGCAGAATCTATTTTGGAAAAAGACTCTGCAAAACAGCCCTTCCAAAATTGGCATCACTCCTGGCCTGGGTATCCAGGCTGTAATGCTTAGTAAAGGTGTGGCCTGATCTCCAGGTAGCTGCTTTACAAATCTCCAGAAGAGGAACATCTCTGGCAGCTGCAATGGTGGCAGCTGTGCCCCTTGTGGAATGGGCCCTAAATCCTGAAGGAGGGACCTTGCCCACCTTTGTATAGCAAAATTGAATACATTGGACTATCCATCGATATATAGTCCTCTTTGAAGCAGGATATCCCTTACCTACTTCCCCATAGGTAAGGAACAATTGTTGCATGTCCTGCCTATGATCCTTGGTAATGGCTATATAATAGCTCAATGCTCTCTTCACATCCAAACTATGCAGCCTACACTCACCAGAACTGGCGTGTGCTGTAAAGAATACTGGTAGTGTAATAGACGGATTTAAATGAAAGTCAGAAACTACTTTGGAAAGGAATTTTCTATTAGTTCTCAACAGCACCTTATCATTGTGGAAAGAAATATAGTCCTTTTCCACACATAGGGCTTGTAACTCACTTATCTTCCTAGCAGAGGTAAGTGCCACAAGGAAAACTACCTTCCAGGTGAGGTATTTCAGCTCTGCAGTAGTCAGGGGTTCAAATGGCAGAAGCTTAAGCTCGGTAATACAAATGTTGAGCTCCCAAGCTGGCACTGGTTCCCTATGAGGGGGAAACAGGTGTAAAAGGCCCTTAAAGAACCTTCTAAATATGGAGTTTGAGGCTAGTGATACCCCTTTCCCTACAGAGAGGTAAGCTGAAAGTGAAGTAAGATGAACTTTCAGGGTTGAATGTTGCAACTCTAGAGAATGCAGATGGGACAAATAATCTAGAAGGGTTGGAATGCCAGCCTGTGCTAGGGTTAGGCCCTTTCCTGCACACCAAATAGAAAATCTTTTCCATTTTGAAGCACACATTTTCTTAGTAGAAGGCTTTCTATAACTTCTAAGGACTTCTAAAACTGAGAGTATTGGGAGTCTGGATACTCTAAGTTCTCAAGAGCCAATCTTTGAGTCTGAGAGACCTGAGATTGGGATATACCACCCTGCCTTGGAAGGAAGTCAGCAGATTGTACCTTTGAGTGAGGCAGATTGGTTTGCTCACTGACATTGACAGTAACAGGGAGTACCATGGCTATCTTGGCCAGTCTAGTGCTATCAGAATCATTGAGGCTGGTTGTGGCCTGAGCTTGATGAGTACTCTGAGAATCAAGGGAAAAGGAGAAGGAGAAAAGGCATAAAGGTATTTTCCTGTTCAATCAAGGATCAGGGCATCCATTTGGGCCAGTTCCCTTCACTGGGGCCCTGCAGCAATAAAGGGGTAAACGGTGATCCTAGTGGGAAGCAAAAAGATCTAGCTCTGGGGTTCCCCACCACCTGAATAGAACTTGTACTACTTGGCTGTTCAGTGCCCATTCGTGATGGGCCTGGTTTATCCTGCTCAAGGCATCTGCCAGTGTATTGTCCTTCCCTGACAGATGAATTGCTTGTAGTGAGGCATTTATGGAGTAAATCAGGCTCCATATTTGCATTGCCTCTGCACATAGTGGAGTGGATCTTGTCCCTCCTTGTTTGTTGATATAGTACATTGTGGTGGTATTGTCTGTTCTGACCTGAACCACTTTTCCCTTTATGAGATGAACGAAAGCCTGAATGGCCAGGTACACTGCTCTTAACTCTAAGAGATTTATGTGTAGAAGTGACTCTGCAGCACTCCAAGACCTGTGGACTGTGTGGTCCCCCAGGTGGACACCCCATCCTAGGAGGGAGGCATCTGTTGTGAGCACCAAGGAGAGGGGGTTCTTGTAGGAAAGGAACACCTTCCCTTAGGTTGTCTGGATCCTTCCACCACTGTAGGGCCTGTAGAAGAGTTTTTGTTACAGGGATTAGTCTTGAAAGTGGGTCTCGTCTCTGGGACCAATGGGCTCTGAGGTGAAACTGAATGTCCCTCATTTGAAATCTGGCACCCATGACTGTGCTTGTTGCTACAGCCTTCTGCCCGAGCAGGTGTAAAAACTGAGTTGCTGGTTTTGGCCTGCCAAGGAGAAATGAGTTTGCTAGAAGCTGGATAGCCTGTACCCTTTCCAAAGGAAGGAAGGTCTTTCCCAGAATCGTATTGAGTTCTGCCCCTATGAACTGCAATACTTGGACTGGGGTGAGAACTGATTTCTTTAGATTTAGAAGAAATCCCAGGGAGGAGAGAACACTTTGAGCTAGCAGTAAGTGTTCTGACACTTGTTGTTGGGATTTTCCTACAATCAGCCAGTCTTCCAGATAAGGAAAAACTGTGACACCCAGTTTTCTGAGATGTGCCACTACTACTGCTGTGCACTTTGTGAACACTCTTGGTGCAGAGGTAAGGCCAAAAGGAAGTGTTGAGAACTGGTAGTGGCCTGAGGGGAGAGTGAACCTGAGATACCTTCTGTGTGATTCTCAGGCAGGGTTGTGAAAGTATGCATCTTTTAGATCCAGAGAGGCCAACCAGTCCCCTTTTTGTAGTGTTGGCAGAATTATTGCCATTGTTACCATTTTGAATTTGGGTTTGACCAAATACTTGTTTAGACATCTGAGGTCTAGTATAGGCCGTCACTCTCCAGTTTTTTTTGTTGTTAGGAAGTACCTGGAGTAGAACCCTTGCCCTCTTTGATTGAATGAAACAGGCTCGACTGCTTTTATCAATAGCAAGTGTTTTACCTCCTGCTCCAGCAGTTCTTTTTGTGATGGAGGAACTGATGCAAAACGTTTTACCCTTAGAGAGAGAAGGGACTTGAAACAAAGGGAAAGACCCTGACCCACTATTTCCAGGACCCACTTGTCTGATGCTATTTTTGACCAGTCCTGGAAATAGTGGGAAAGCCTGCCCCCTACTGGATGTGGAGAGGCAGCCTGAAGGGAAGAGTCAGGGATTCTGCTTTTGCTGTTGCTGAGGTTGGGTAGAATGGGACCCTCTGCGGGAGCCCCTTCTGCCTCTGGCCCTGTAGAAACCCATCTGCTGGGGGTTGGTACTGTGTCTGTGGAGCAGCTTGCACTTGAAAGAAAGGTCTTCTAAAGGTAGACTTGCCCCTGTCACCCCTAGAATAAGAAGTGGAGGGAGAAGGTTTGTCTCTGGTGGAATTACTTCTGAAAGCAGCTTTGTATTTGTCTACTTTCTTCATGTAGGCTTCAGTTTGTGCACCAAACAGGGAATGGCCCTCAACTGGGAAATCCATTGCTTTGTTTTGAGTGTCCTGGGTGAGGTTAGTAGCCCTCAGCCAGGCAAACCTTCTCATGACTATAGTACAAGCCAACCATCTGGCCACAGTGTCATTTGTGTCTGCTGCCATCTGGAATTGGTATTTGGAAGCCTCCAAACCCAATTTGGCTGTCTCTAGTAAGTCAGAAACAGTGAGAGAGGGATTTGTCTCTGCATTATCCACCACAGACTGCCATAAAGCCTTTTGGCATAGAGCAGCATAGGCCTGATAAGAGGCCTGCCTGATAGCAAGGGATGCTGAGAGGTACCCCCTCTTAGCCATACTATCCACCTTTCTGGAATCTTTTTCAGGTGGATGAGAAGAAAAGGAGGTTTTGGCCTTCTCACAGGCTGCCTGCTGCACAATGCCCTGATGATCTGGGTGGCTGAATAAAAACTCAGCACCAGGTCTCTCCAGTTGGTACTTTTTGTCACATTTTTTATCAATGGGTATGACAGTCTGAGGAGCTTTTAAAATTTCCAGAATATCTTTTCTGAAAAATTTATACAGAGAAAGGAGAAATCATTTTGAAGGTGTTAACCCCATTAGTTCCATATATTGAACCTCTTCCTCATCCTGTACCTCCTCAATTGTCTGGAGGTCCAGTATTTCCACAATTTTCTTGATAAAAGAAAAATGGGAATAAAAAACCTCTGAATGCCTAGGAGGGGAACCAAAATCTTGCTCAGGTGACACCTCGGGCTCTATTCCTTCCTCCTCCTCCTCCTCCTCATCATCATCAATTTCATCATCCATAGTGGAAACAGGCACCAGGGGGGTAGCAGCAGCAGTAATTTTATCAGATGGAGCTGTTACAGGTTGCTGAGGAGGGAGCAGGCCCTGCAGCACCTGTAACAAAGCCAGAGCTTGTGAGATATCAGCAGGAAAGGGTGTATGTGCAGGCACCTGAGGGACCACTTGAGGCATTTCAGCCGGGGTGTCAGTGTGCTTACTTTTTCTTAGTTTTTTTGGCAGGCACCGGAGAGTCAGCCGGCTGATTGCCTCTCTTACTAGAGCCCTCACCCACATCGGGGTGGATTTGGAGGCTGTAGAAGGAATTGACACAGTTTTTGAGAGGGTGAACTTGTCAGAGCCCAGGGACCCCTCTTCAAGTCTTCTCTTAAGTCGTTCCCTGTGCTTCTCCACAGTTTTTTCAGGGAAAGACTTGCAAATGTCACAATCTTCACTGAAATACTGAACACCAAGACAGAGCAGACAAAGGTCATGTTTGTCAGCTCTTGCAAATACCTCTGCATATTTAATACAGTTTTTAAAACCTGTAGGTCCTGTGTTCTTTTTAGGTTTATCCATCATAGAAAACAGGACTCAAAACCACTAAAAAAAGAAAGATTTTAAGATTTTGCAGGCGGTTTAAATGAAAAAACGATTGGTTCAGAAACCGACAATTTAAAACGGAACCGCAGTTCTGATCGGTTCAGGAACCGAGAACCGCAAGTAGAACCGGAACTCCTCGGTTCAAAAATGAGAAATTAAATGTTTTTTTTTTTTTTAGAGAAAAATACCCAGAAACTTAACTATCAGTTTCCCTTTAGATTTACCAAACTGTCGGTTCCCCCTCGGGTCAAAGGAACCTCGAATTACCGATAAAAAAACTAAGAACTTATCTATGAGGTAAAATTACTAAATAACAATAAGAATAAGGCAGTAATAAAAAAATAAGACAAAATACTTAAGTTTTTTTTGTTCTTATGCACAATTTAGATGATCTTGATAGAGACAGCTCTCCAGGGTGTCTGAACTTTGCAGCGGAGACAGAAAATCTGAGGTAGAATCCAGGCAGTTAGAATAGGGAAGTTTGAAAATGAATGCATGAGCTAAACATTCAATAATTAGCATAGCATTCTATTTGGCTCTGGGGCAGTGCTGACTTAAAGGGGCACTGCAAAGAGTAATAATATTAGTGGATTATTGAGGTTAGAATTGGAGAATACCTTGTTACCAGAGGGCTACAAGATCCGAGGTAACATGGATTTACCAGGGTAGGTCCCACCAGACACACCTGATTGAGTTCTTAAACTGAGTAACAAAGGAAGTGGACCAGGGAGGAGCGGTTGACATGGCCTATCTGGATTTCAGCAAGACCTTCGACACTGTTCCACACTTAAGGTGGTAAACAAACTGAGCAGCCTAGGAGTAGGACCTTAAATAGTAAAATGGGTGGAGAGTTGGCTTAGTGATAGGAGCCAAAGAGTGGTGGTAAATGGGGTACACTCTGGGGAGGGCAAGGTGACTAGCAGGGTGCTGCAGGGGTCAGTACTAGGCCTGGTTCTCTTCAATTACTTTGTTAGCGACATTACAGAAGGACTGCAGTGGAAGGTATGCCTATTCACAGATGACACAAAAATCTGCAACAGAGTCTGCAGGGTCTGCACCAGAAGACATACGAGGAGAGAGACTAAAGCAGCTTAATATGTATACCCTTGAGGAAAGGAGGGAGAGGGGGGACATGATAGAAACTTTCAAGTATCTCAAGGGAATTAACAAAGTACAAGAGGGTAGTATCTTTCAGAAGAAGATATGTGCAAGAACAAGGGGGCACAATTTGAAGACAAAGGGGGGATGGCTCAGAGGTAATGTTAGAAAGTATTTTTTCACAGGGAGGGTTGTGGATGCATGGAACAGCCTTCCTGAGGAGGTTGTGGAGTCAGGAACAGTGGGAGAATTCAAGAATGCATGGGACAGGCATAAGGCAATTCTAGTGGGGGGTTGGAGGAAGTAAGCTGTTGATTAACTAGAATCTGCAGCTTATCCGTCAGGTAGGGAAATGGGCAGACTAGGTGGGCCAAGCCGTCCTTATCTGCCTTCAAATTCTATGTTTCTATGTTTCTGTGTAGAGTAGACACACCGGGGAGGGTTGAAAGAATGAGGGAGGATCTAAAAAAGTTAGAAGAACAGTCATGAGTTTAGCAGCTAAGATTCAATGCAAAAAGGTGCAAAATCATGCATTTGGGGCACAAAAACCTGGGGACAACATGCCAACTCAGGGGGGAGTATTAGCAGTCACAAAATAGGAAATAGCTGGAGGTTATCATTTCTGATGATCTGAAGGTAGCTAAACAGTGTGAAAGGCTAGAAGAATGCTCAGATGCATAGGGAGGGGGATCACCAGCAGAAGGAGGGAGATAATAATACCCCTGTATAGCTCACTGGTGAGACCCCACCTCAAGTACTGTGTACAGTTCTGGAGAGGTCCCATCTCTAAAAGGACATAGATAGAGAAGAGGCAGTGCAAAGGAGGTCAACCAAAATGATACAAGGCTTGCATCGGAAGCCCTACAAAGAAAGGCTTAAGGATTTAAATATGTACTCCATAGATGACAGAAGGGAACGGGGGGGGATATAATACAGACATTCAAGTATCTCACAGGAATAAACAAGGTACAGGAAGGGAGCATTTTCCAAAGGAAAAGATGCTCAAGGGCAAGGGGTCACAATATGAAGCTGAGGGGGGGCAGGCTGATAGGAAACATGAGGAAGTACTTCTTCATGGAGAAGGTGGTGGATACTTAGAACAGCCTCGCAGAGGAAGTTGTGGCAGCTAGAATGGTCATGGGATGTAAGAATCTATGGGATAGACACAAGGGAATCTTAGAAGCAAGAGGAGGGGTTGTAAGCCGGAGTCCAACTGGGGTCTCCGGTGGCACTATAGGTAGAAAATTTAGGGCAGACAAGATGGGCCAAGTGGTCCTTATCTTCTGACAACTTCTCTGTTTCTATGTTTCTAAGAGTCTGATTGGTGGTACACCAGGCTTGTGGATCATCTTGCCGTCAAGGTGTTTTCCTTCCTGTACTGTCACCAGGGCCACTGGCATGCAATGATGAAACTTGCATGTATATGCCTCTACTTGCACTTGAGACAGCGTCGAGGGCAGCCCTCCCCCCTTCTAAGGCTCTTAACTACACTGCCACTGGGTCTCCACCATGTGGCAGCCTTCCAGCGGGATGCCTAACACCCCCCCCGAGGGAGGAAAGCAGTCCTTCTTATGCTCATTCTTCCCTTCCCTGGCCAATTTAGGCTTATTTCCTAACCCAGATTATCAGCACTGCAAGCAGTATCATTACCACCACAACAGCAGGTCAGCCTCACTGGTATATCCTATGGGGTGGAGGACACAGCTGACTCACATGAGGTAGGAGAGGTGACAGCACAAGGAGTCTCTGCAGTAGTATGGCTCAAGAGTCCGTGAAACCCTAATCCCCAAATTATCCAGTGGTGTGATTGCTTGTGTGATAAACAAAAACATGGAAAAAATAACAAAACTCTCTTTCTCTATCCTTCTGAAATTCTAAATAAGGTGCAGGTGGTGGGATGATTACTGTGGTTACAGGAGCAGAGGCATATGGGAGTAGTAATTCCTCTCAGCAGGCTATTTTAATTAAGAAATTGTAATGAACAGCATTTTTACTAGAGCTGAAACAGCCTTACTGGGGCCTAACAGATGATTGGCAGTGTCTTTTACAGTTTTTAGACACTTTCAGTGAAACAGCAGATAGCGCAAGCAGGAACCTATTTGTGGTAGGCACATTGTAATAACTTGGCCTCTTGCGAGCACAGTTGAGCATGAGTGTAGGCCACACACACATGCACGCACTCACGCGCGCAGTGCATGCTTGTCTACTGGTATTAGCCAGACTAGCCAGGGCCAAGAAGTTTAATTCTCTCAAGCTACATAATGAAACAGGTACACTTTAACCACGGCGCAAGAGTTTGTGATTAATGAAAACTGCACTAAATGTAACATTCAGAAAGGAAGCTGGGGACAAAGACGAACTATGTGTGCAAGAAATGCTTTTACATCATCAAGTTAAAGAAAGAAATAAAGAGTACTAAGGTGAAACCTGAATTCCAAATACAGATGAGTAGTTCGTATACAACACTAGTATAGCATATGGGAGAGCGTTATTTTGGATGGAATTCCATTAGTAGAATACAGAGGATTGTGTATGAGCAGGCATACACAACAGAGCTGTGCTTGAATCAAGAGGTTTCCTTGGTAACTGCCTTGTCTGTGTATTCCTGTTCATACACAATCTTTTATAGTGTATGGGCAGGTCTAACAAAACAAAACAAAAAGACAGAAGTAATCAGCTACTGAGTAACGTTGCTAACTGGTTTTATGACATTATTACATAATATGAAAAACAGAAAGTACATGGTACTGCAGAAAGAACAGCAGTTTTAGCTCAAAAAGCATGAAAAAAGCAAGTACTTCAAAACATTTTCAGAATTTTAAGTTTAACTTTACCTTACATGATGGCAGCCGTGGCTCGAGAATACTTCAGCACAAGTTGTTCTATATTGTTGTTCTGGAGTAGTGACATAGCTAGTGCAGCACAGTAACATTGTGACGTCACTACTGCAGCACAACATAGAAAATACTGGATGGGCAACTATTCACAACCAGTGTGTTCTGCCAGGGGTTCTGGCTCCCCTCTGACCTAACGGCAACCGAGAGGTCCACGGGAATTAGAACCCTGAGGTGGCAAAACACACTGGTTGTACATAAAGTTGCTCATCCTGTATTTTTTAAAGTGTATAGTACTGTGTGAAATATGTGTTTATGAGTTCTTTTGCTTTCAAAATGAAACTGACTCATGCAGTCTCTAGAGGTTCTAGAATGCTCTTCTACCACAGTAGGGTAGAATCACATTCCATGACCTTTGAAACTGTGGTACAACAGCATTTTGAAAGGGATGGAATTCTGTATAGAACAACACTTCACTATACACTATAGTTATTCTACTAATGGAATTCCATCCACAATAATGCTCTCCCATACACTATAACTTTGTTGTGCTGCAGTAGTGATGTCACAATGTTGTTGTGCTGCACTAGCTATGCCACTACTGCAGAACAAGACAGAACACCTCTTGCTGAAGTATTCTCGAGCCACAGCTGCCATCATGTAACTTAAAGTTTAACTTAGCACAAATGGACTAAAAGAAACAGAAATTCAGTTACATGAAGTTCTGAAAATGTTTTGAAGTGCTTGTTTTTTTCATGCTTTTTGAGCTAAAAATGCCATTTCTTTTACTGCAGCGCCACGTACTTTCTATTTTTCATGTTGTGTAGTAACGTAATAAAAACACTTGAAGAAACCTAAAAGATAGCCACCTTACTCAATAGCTGATGTATCTTGCTTTTTTCTATTTGTTGTTGTTGTTGTTGTTGTTGTTGTTGTTGTTAGACTTGCCTATACACTATAAAAGATTGTGTATGAGCAGGCATACACAGACAAGGCTATGCTTGAATCGAGAGGTTTGCTTGGTAACAGGAGATTGCACAAGCTGTGCTCTTGAGGTCTCCTGTTACCAAGGAAATCTCTTGATTCAAGCACAGTCTTGTGTATGCCTGCTCATACACAATCCTCTATATTCTACTAACGGAATTCCACACACACTAACCCTCTCCCATAAACTATAACCTTGTCGTGCTGCACTAGCTATGTCACTACTGTAGAACAAGACAGAACATCTCTTGCTGAAGTATTCTCGAGCTGCGGCTGCCGTCACATAAGTTAAAGTTTAACTTAGCACAAACAGACTAAAACTAACAGAAATTCAGTTACACAAAGTTCTGAAAATGTTTTTAAGTGCTTGTTTTTTCATGCTTTTTGAGCTAAAACTGCTGTTTCTCTTACTGCAGTACCACATACTTTCTGCTTTTCATGTCATGTAGTAACATAATAAAAACACTTGGAGAAACCTAAAAAATAGCTCCATTACTCAATAGCTGATTTCTTCTGCTTTTTTCTAGTTTTTTTTTAGACCTGCCCATACACTATAAAAGATTGTGTATGAGCAGACATACACGGACAAAGCTGTGCTTGAATCGAGAGGTTTCCTTGGTAACAGGAGGCCACTCAAGCTGTGCTTTCGAGGTCTCCTGTTACCAAGGAAACCTCTCTATTCAAGCACAGCCTTGTTGTGTATGCCTACTCATACACAATCCTCTATAAGTTGTTTGATAGGGCAGTGACCACTTAGATGAAAGGGAGGAGGTGAAGACTGGAATCCATGTCAGATGTATAGAGGAAGAGAAATGGTGAGGATTCAGATGGGGATATGACTGAACTGCAGGGAAACAAATGGTGCCTTGTTAAAGGATAGAAACAAAAAAAAAAGGCAGAGGTGGGGAATTAAGACCAACACCTACATCAAACAGCTGTGAAGCATTGCAAAACTTGCAACCAGAAATTGAGGAGGGAAGTGCAGAAAGGGAAAAAGAGAATACAAATGTGGCTAAAAATCAAAATAGGCAGGATCATGGAGATCCACCAGTAGAAAAGAGGGACGCTAGCATCACAAATCTGGCCCATTTAAAAGAATCGCAAGCACAGATACAATCAACTCAGTGCCCAAATCAAGCTAATGTACCAGATATACCACCAAAACAAAAAAATGATGTAATCAACAGAGACATGGTGGTTATGGGAGATTATGAACCGACGATTATAAATAGAGGAATCTGATTGTCCGAGAGCTATTGGAAGCCGTGATGATATCGGGCTACATCATCACGGCTTCAAAAGAGTTCCGGCGCCACCAGCCTCCTTGCTGTCTACTGTCTGAGGACTATTTTTTCAAAAGGTATTCCTACATTGCCCAAAAACTCATTCATAAAACATTTTAAAACCTGCTTCTTTTATTTTTTTATTTAAAAAACATGAAACTCAGTTAACAATAGCAATAAGTCACTCCAAGGTGTGGTATATCATGGGATATCGTCACTTCTGGGGTGGTTGGACGCACTCGGCCTGTGGCCTCATGCCCAACCGCCCAAGGCATGATGATATCCCATGATATACCACAGCCTGTCATGCCTTATTGCTTAATTCTATTCTCAAACACATGGACAAAATACTGTGCAGAAATATAAATTAAACTGTAATTGTCAGTAGCCTTTCAGGGGCATGAGTACAAGATATTAAAAATAACCTTGAGGGCATGTTGAAAGGCACTCGTGAGCCAATTGTGGTAGTCCACATGGGGACAGGCAATGTCAGGAAAAGACGAGAAATCAACATCCAAAGAGAATTTAACGAAATTGGTTTTATCTTAAAACAGCAAAAATGCACCATTGCAATTTCTGAAATGCTACTGGTGCCATGGACAGGAAGAGTGAAACCGAGCGCAGTAAAAGTTTTATAATGGGTAACTAAGGAGATGGTGCATGCGAGAATGCTTCTTTTTTTCATAGGAACTGGGATAGATTTGATAGGGACAGGAGACTGTTCGCCAATTATGGCTTTTATTTAACTAGAAATGGGACAAAGGTACTAGCTGAAAGAATAAATGGAACAATAAAAAAACTGTGATACTAGAAGTGAGCGGGAAGGGGAGGAGAATCACAAACATTACAAGAAGCATACAAAAGAGGAACAAAATTTGATTAAGAATCATGGAACAGAAAATTAGAAAGTCTTGTTAAGTAATGCAAGAAGTCTATTTTTATTTATTTATTATCAAGGAAAGTACCTGTGAGCCAAAGGCTCTTTTAAAGAGGTTTCACGTCATAGCAATCTTATAAGTACAAATTCAAAATACAGAGGTTACATATACACAATCATCAAATGTTCAGTTTACAGCAGGGGCAATGTTACAAACAGTAAAAGCATCAAACGAGGAGTACAAAATGCTGAGCAAAAAATGCAAGAACAGGTTCAATTGGTACAGTTATGCAATTATACAGATATAGACAGTTGCATTGGATTGAGGGTATCACACAGTAGTATAACCAGGTCAAGAACACTTGGCCCAGTTATGAAAATGAGGCAGTTAGCAATATATGATGTTTCAGGAAACATGGTGTGCGTCAGAACTGAAAATTAGGTTAGCTGTGTAGACACTTATTTAGGTAGTCACAACTTCGATTGTGCTTACGCAACTGGATGAGATGATGCTTGTGTGACTTGACTTACTTTGTGAATATGATTTATGTTGTGGCTTTCCCCCTCTCTAACCATGGGATATACCACCCTATTAGGGTACAACGCAAGGAACCCTAGAGGAGGGTTCCCCCCCATAGGTGCCGCAGTGATGATTCTGTCGGCTAACGGTAGCTTAGGAAGAAGCCCAGAAAGCATCGAAGAGGCAAGGATGATGAATGAAAAAACTGACAAGATGATTAAGGTGGACTTCCTAAGGAGAGCAGGGAAAGCCAGGGCCACCATCCACCTCCATCCAACAGTGGAACCAAACTAATTAACCTAAGACAGCACATTAACCTTAGGAAGCACTAACTAGCTAATATTATGACCATTGGCATGGAGGGGAGGAAAAAAAACCTTTTTTAAGGAGGAAACCTCTGGGGGATCCAAGGCCTAGGTCACCTTCCCTCCAGGCTGACGACGTTTGATTTAAGAACGTACGTCGTTAAAGAGAAGGATTTGTTAAAGAGAAGGGTGAGTAGGAAGGATGATGACAGGATAGGGGGAAACCCCAAAAGGAAAGCACAGATCAAAGAAGGAACATGAGACAGCAAGGACCCGAGAGGGGTATGCTTGAGTAGGCGATGGGAAGGAGTAGATCCATGTAGAAGTCAGAGGAGCAAGGGGTATTCCAGATGTGCTCATGAGAAGACTGAGGATGATGCAGACTGATGATGATGCTCACCACAGGAGTGCAGCAGGCCAACACGAGAAGACTGAGGAAGATGAGACAGGAAGGAACTTGAAGATGAACTGGAATGATGGTGGAGAGCAGCCAACCAATCCATAGCAAAGGGCAATGAACAGGAAGGCATAGCCATGAGTGGAGACAGAGCTGAATTGAGGTAGCAGGGACACGAGAGGGGTAAGCCGGAGTGGTTAACTTAAAGAGGAGACCCATATAGAGGTCAGAAGAGATGAACCATGAAGTAAAATGAGTAAATGATGACCAGAGTCAGGAACTTGCTGAATGCGGCAGGAGGGCCTCGGCTCAATGTGGTGGCATATGATTCACGATAGGTATGTCCAAATGACGACCAAAGTCAGGAACTAGATGAATGTGGTGGGAGGGCTGCAGTTCAATGAGGAGCTCATGAGGAAGTCGACTCTGAGGCCAATAAGACCACTAAGAAGGGAGTGAATCCTTGATGGCAGGTATGGAATGAAGACTGCAGGACAGCAGTGGTTTGATGAGGAAGCAGAGGTTTTGATGAGAGGTAGACTAATAGAATGAAGGAATAGATGAACCATGAGGGCAGAGGCCAGAACAGGGAAGGTGAGGTATAAAATGAACCATGTACGATGATGGAGTGAAGCCATGAAAGATGGCACAGAAAAAGTAAAGTATGAAAGGATGAAGGACAATGAGGGAGAAGAAGACAATGATGGCGGGAAGCCACGCAGGCAGGAACAAGAAGGTGAGGCATGAAATGGACGAGATACGGTGATGGAGGTAAGCCTTGATTGGAGTGAATCCTTGATGGCAGGTATGGGATCAGGACTGCAGGACAGCAGTGGTTCGATGAGGAAGCAGAGGATTCGATGAGAGGTAGACTAATAGATGAAGGAATAGATGAACCATGAGGGCAGAATTAGGGAAGAAGATCTGGACTCATGAACCTGGACACTTATGGGTGAAATAGAAGGATATGAGTAGGGAATGCGATAGGGATAAAACCCCAAAAGAAAGCACAGTTTTTTGGGGGGTTTATTTTTGTATGTAGGTAATCACCTGTCAATACCACCACATGGTTCAGAGGGACACAAAATAAATCGAGCAGTGTACACTCGTATACAAGCACATCCGATCGGACTGAATGCCATGTGTAAAATGGTGGGTGGCGCATGAAGAGCTCCGTACCGAAGAAGAAGAATCAGCCTGCATATAGCACTTTTCAGACACAATGTATCCCAAAGCACTTTACAAGCAATGCTAGACTGGTAGTGAAGTGATGGAATGCAGAATGGCAGCCATATTACACATCAATCACCCATGCACAGCCTGCATATCAAACACCTGGGTAGGAGCAGGCCATACAAATGAGTCTGAAGAAATCCATTTTTTTTTTGTTGTAATATCAGACTCGATAGGCACAGATGATGTGTCAAAGATCACTCCTCATACCGACAGCATGCCAAAAGGAGATGCAGAGCTGTGTGTGTGTTTGTTTGGTTTCCCAATTTTTTTTTATTTGGTTTGACCGTCGGACACACAAACCAATAAATCATGGAACTAAGTTGATAGAAACAGACCGTAACACCAACCATGTGGGGCCTTGCAATCTGGAACCAAAGCATGAGAGAAGCAACATATGTGCACAAAGTGGAGTAGGGTGCAGCAACAGAGCTGTAGTGTAGACATATGCCGAAATACCTACTTGAGCGTCGGTGAGCAGGATATGGCACAAGAAGCCCTGCAGGACAAGTGAGAAGGGAAGTTGGGGTCGGAGCGGAGCTCGGGCTCCAAAGGTCGGAAAGGATGAGGAGCTGAAGGAGAACAGGGAAAGGAAATGCCATGGCAGCGGCAGCATAATAACGAACAAGAGGTGTGGCGCTCTCAAAATGAGGATAAACGGGAGGGAGAGGAGACTAGAAGGGAGGAGGAAGGGACAACAGACCAGTGATGAGCTACTGGCACCACATGGAGCTGAGCACAAAGAACGGCATGAAGGAGCAGGTAGAATTAAAAGGCTATGCCTATAGTTCACTGAATGGGAGCTACCAGCCACACTTTGTTTCCTTGAGCTATTTAGTCCAGCTTCTGCCAGCCTTATTCAGAAGCATTGTTTCTTTGGTGCAGCCAGAGGCTGTGTTAGGGCTCTGCCCTCCTTCCCCCTTCTCCCTATGTGTGTCTGCTGCTTTCGGCATTCTGTTCAGTTTGTGTCTTCAATGGCTTTCTATGTCAGTATTTTATTTTTCTACCTTACCTGGCTGCAGCTTGTGCTTCCTTCTTTCTCTCAGTTAGCTACTCCTGCTGCTCTCCTGTCCTCATGTAACTCCTGTGTTTCTTTCTGAGTTGGTTGTTTGTGTGCTTACTAGTTTTCACAGAATGGCCTAACTATGTTGTTCTGCTGTTTTGGCTTGTGCTATCTGAGTCTTTTCCATTTTGCTGTTCATACCAGGCTACTTGTAAACTCCCTCTCAATTCCATTGCATTCCTTCTCAGTTGTTTTCACCTGGCTTCCTAGCAAGGCAGCTGCTCCCATTCCTGCTCTGTCATTTTAGTTAGTTTTACTCAGTTGACTTCAGCATTTACCACCCTAGTCTTGGTGTGTGTACAGCTTCCAGCCTTTTCTCTGAGGCTGTTTTACCCCACATTTTGATTTTTGATGTACGTTCAAATTTCAGTACCTTTTTAGTCAATGTATTTTCACTCAGTATCAGTCATTCCCTTTAGCAGTCATTATTCAGTTAGAATTTTGCCATCAGGGTTTGCCTTGGGGGTAGATAACTCTTGCTCCCCTTAAAGTATGCATATTGAAGGGGATTCCCTCATCTTCATTGGGGATTGTTCTCTGTAGGCCTCTTGTCTCCTGCAGTGCCTCCAGGCAGTCCACCAGGTGATATGGTCCAACGTTCCAGGAGAAACTTTAGCCATGCAGATCTTTGATCAGCAACACCTCATGGTGTAGCATTCAAGACATTAGCTCCCAAAGGGTGGTGCCCTAAGCCCACCGGAGGTCCTTTAGCAGTGCAGACCACATTGGCAGCACCTCTGAAAACTATTCTACCTGTGTGTGCCTAAGGTCCATCAAGTCTCATTCCGCAACCCCTTCCTGTAGTTTCCATTCAAGGTTAGGCCTTCTCACAGTCCCGACGATGGGTGATATCAATTCAGCTCTCCTCATTCCATGCTTTGAGGGATTGAATTCCTTTGCAGGGGACTTCCTTTAGCTGCAGAGATCATCTCATTGCATCCTACAGTGTTACCCCATTAGCGGGACAGAGAAAAAGAGTTATCTCTTCAAAATGTTGCCTTGAATTTTGAACTCCAAATTAGCATGCCGAGTTGTCACAATAATAAGTTCCCATGCCAGGAAAGATGATGGCCAAGGTCATGGTTCTCCTGAGATTTCCTCCACAGGGTTTTTTTTCTGTCTTGAGTGTCAAAGGCCATAATGTAGTTTATGTATTAAAGTATAGCATTTACTCTAGTAGTAGGTTTCCACTGTGAGTTGGGTTGGATGGTGGTTGTCTTATCCTTCAGTCCTGCTGTTTTCTCTCTCCTAATGGAAGTCATGCAACTGTCTGCTATCAGTCACCAGTTGATGTCAGTCATTACTCCAGTCAATCTCTCTCTCTGTTATCAGTTATCACCAGCAGTTGTCAGTCAATACTTCACTCGGTCTCTTGTGTTCACCACCTGCTTCTCAGTACTTTTGGGCTCCTTCTTAAGGTACCTTTAGCCTTAAGGAACTATGTTTCTGTGGTACCTCTAGGGCTGGAACCCTCCTCAAGAGGATTCCTGTGCCTTCATGGCACCCTGACATGGTGGGAGTCCCTCATGGGACAGAGTGTGCAAACAGCCAAAGTATCCACATATAACAGTCAAACATATTCACGCAACTACCTTCACACAGCTGTAGAGTCAAGCTATACAAAGCAAGGATATTGGACTTTAGGAGAGCTGACTTTGGCCAAATGGGAGAGTACCTCAGAAAAGCACTAGCAAATGGACATTAAGGAAGAGTGGAAGAACAATGGGGAAAAATCAAAACTGCCATCACAGAGGCAAGAAGCCTTTGTGTGAAGCAAATAAATAAAACTAAACAAAGGAAAAAACCACTGTGGTTCTCAAAATAGGTGGTGGGAAAAGTTAGGGAGAAAAAGATAGCATTCAGGAAGTATAAGGAAACACAGAAGAAGCAGGAGAGAGAACTGTGCCAGTTAAAGCAGAAGGAAGCGGGGAAGGCAGTCAGAATAGCAAAGGCCCAAACTGAAGAAAAGATAGCCACTTCAGTTAAGAAGGGGCATAAAACCTTTTATAGGTACGTTAGGGAGTGAAGGAAGACCAAGGAAGGGATAGTGAGGCTTAATAAAGGGGAGGGGGATGGGCAGAGAGTGACAGTGAAAAATCAGGGATGCTGAACGAATGCTTCTGCTCAGTATTCACCAAAGAAGATGAGGGGGAGGTACCTAAACCAAACAATAGAAGCACTCTGGATAGGGGGGTTGATACCAGTCCATTCACAGAAGAAAGGAACCTGAAAGAACTCCTAAAACTGAAGGTGGACAAGGCAATGGGGCCTGATGGGATTCACCCCAGAATTCTAAAAGAAGTAATGGGAGAACTAGTGACACCACTGCTGATCCTTTTTAACAAATCATGGAAAGATGGTGTGGTACCTGAGGACTGGAGGAGGGTGGATGTGATTCCCCTTCAAAAAAGTGGGAGCAAGACAGAGGCAGGAAACTACAGACCTGTTAGTTTGATCTCAGTGGTAGGGAAGATGATGGAATCACTTCTGAAAGAAACAACTGTTCGGTACCTAGAGGCCAGTGGGGCATAGGACCCAAGGCAACATGGATTTACAGTGGGAAGGTCATGTCAGACCAATCTAACAGATTTCTTTGACTAGGTGGCCAAAGTAATGGACAAGGGAGGGGCTGTGGATGTGTCCTACCTAGACTTTAGCAAGGCATTTGACACAGTCCCACACAAAAGATTAGTAAACAAGTTAGACAGCCTTGGAGTGGGTCCCAGGGTGGTAACTAAAAAACTGGCTGGACAATGGGATGCAGAGAGTAATAGTAAACAGAGTCCACTCTGAAGAAGGGGGGGGTTACTAGTGGGCAGGGTCAGACTAGGCATGTAAGGGCCCCAAGGGAAGGTGTAGACAAGGGGCCCCCTCACAATGGCAGATGCAAAAATTCTACATATGCATTAGTGGTGCACGCACATTGCAGAGTCCCAGATTCCTGCAGCACCCTCTCTTCTATTGGCATCCCCATCCCATTCTGCCCATGGGCCTCCACCTGGGGGCAGTCATTCGGTGGGACTGCCAACCAACCCACCCTCCCTGGGAGAGGAGAGTTGTCCTCCGTATGCTTGATCCTCTCCCTCCCTGGTCAACCCCCAGTGACCCGCTTGCACCACGAACATGGGTTGCCAGTGTTGCATGAGGTAAAGCAGCGATGCCTCAGCCCTCCATGCCACTGGGCTGGCCACTCCGCGCCATTTTAAATGAAGGACTAAGGTCAGTACTGGCCTGGGAGTAGGACTGAGGAACAACAGGAACTATAAAGATAAACATTATTTAAAATCGCAGCAACTCAATAACAAGCCTACAAGGTCCCCCAAGAAAAAAAAAGTCAACTATCTCCAGTCTCCACACAGGAGGAAAAAAACAAACAATACACAGCAGGCTACTGGCTAGCACCAGCCTATGCCTACCTAGGCAACCTGCGGCCTCTCCTGATATAAGATACTAGCATAGTGTAGCGCCCCCTCCCACACACACACACCATCAGTACCTTCTGATTGGAGGGAATAGGGCAACATTAAATATGTAAACAAACCAGCAGCACAGCACATATAATCTAAGAATGAAATATTGCATTATAGGTCAGTGATAGCAGATTTACAAGAAGTTAATTCATGCATAATATATAAAAAACAACAGTGCTACTTCTAGTTTCAAATACACAGGAAGCAGCCATCGGGTAAAACATCCAAGCCCAAAAAGTGAGACCAAGCATTATTCTACATATAATTTTAGTACAATAAGTGGAGGTTTATCTCCCCTCTAATATTGGCAGTCCCCTACCATACTGTTCCACTGCAATTAACATATGCAACCTCCCCAGTCTTTTAAAATATATCTTGTGCCTATTATTGACACTGGGAATAATTGTTTCTGTTTCCAGAGTATCCACCATTTCATTGTGCCACTACCTGTACAAGGGGACCTCTCAGTCCAGCCATTGTCTTGCAAATTCTGCTTGCCTACAGTTGCCACCATATCCACATGGTATTTTTGCATACCAAGAACCAGGAGGTCTCCATAGTTTCCTGGCAAACAAATTTCAAGGGATTTCAAGGCTTAACACATCTTACAGTCCCAGCAAGGGGGCTAAGTTTGCTTGAATTACTGACGACACCTTTGAGTACTCCCGTAATATACGCAGGAGGGATCCTACATGCTCTTCACATCTTTTACATGAAAGGGTGTCAAAATACTCCATTTTGTAGAACCTATGGGCTGTAAAGTAGAAGTTATTTAAAATCCTGGACCTGTACTGTGTAAGCCATGAATTGCCCATTTTCAAATATGTATGCACATTTTCCCTTCCCAGATGGTTTTCCATGACCAGTTATAAGTGCCATTGGGACACATTCACCCAGTCGTTGCCTACTCTTTTCTATACATTCATGTTAGGGCTGATTTAGAGATTGCTGTCTGAGTACAACTTGGAAATGGCTTGGCATATTGGCATTAGGGCCATTTGCAAATGTCCTGAGGGTAATTTAATTACCCAAGTTGTGCATTATGCCAGGGATGAGACCCTAAGTGTGTGTCAACAGACAGCATGCTTTTTAATTGCAGGAATTTTTTTTATTGTGTTCGGTTCCCATGCCAGCAGCATCAGTCACTCTCCTTAACCTACTCTGCGCTCTAGCATCCATGCTGGCTAATTGGTTTCCAGTCTTTTTCTGCCACCACTGATGAGAATAGCCCTAAAAGTCTTTCTTTGTGGGGGTTAGCTTTAAAAAGCAGTCTACATACTTTATTCCTCAGACTCCTCTGGGGGTGTGCGGCGTGCTGTAGTAGTGGCTCCATCTGTCACTGAAAGAGAGTCTCTGACTGACCCTGACCCACTCCAAGTCCCTGGACCCCCCTGGGCTGGCTGTAGTGTCCCACTCCCACAAGACACTCCCGTCGGTCCTCCAACTGTCCACAAACAGGGTAGGCAACTAGGTTACCAGCCAGAGTGTAATTCAAAGAACAGCCCAGAGCAGAGTCGATGAGCCATTGTTCAGAACTTCAGCAGCGCAATGGATGGCACCACTGATGGCTGGCCTGGCTCACCTGCTTGAATGGAGCCTCTCGCTGTCATTGGGGGTGCTGCTGGGGGCCTGGCTTACTGGGAAAAACTGGAAAAATGCTCCAGCTTCCTCACCTCAACTGACTGACCACCTCACTTCACAATCATTCTCCAGACTCGACTCCCCAAGTCCCGGGGCCTGGCCCATTCATCTCCCCCGACTCCTTCTGACTGAATCCGGCATTGACTACTTAAGTCATGACACTGTCTGCTAGCAGCTAGCCCAGAGATTAAGAGAAGCTAGCCAATAGCACCACTGTGAACTCCTCCCAAGCTCCAGTGGCAGCAGCAAATTGAAATGGTGGCAACGGGCACCAAAACTTTCTCAGCCAGAAGGACTGCTGCTAGGCATGTGAACATGTGTGGTTCGGGTAACGTTCAGGGAAGCTGGAAGCAAGTGTTGTGACACACATGCAAAGTGTATGATGACAACTCTCGAGCAAGCAAGGGACTAGACTAGGGCACACTACTGTGGCCTGGACATGGCTGGGGGGGATAAACAAGAACAAAGACAAAGTGTACAAATTATTTTTTTGCTTTTCTTAAAATTTTCTACCATTCACCCATGGGCCAGGAAAACTTGAAACAGGGTTTCCCTGAAAGAAAGTACTGCCTGCCCAGTCATAGAGGCACTACAAAGTGAGGCGCCCCAGGAATTTCCCTGTAGCCCTGTGGGCCAGTCCGACCCTGCTAGTGGGGTACTGCAGGGTTCAGTACTGGGACCAGTCCTCTTCAATGTCTTTATTGATGACATTGTGGAGGGACTGGAAGGAAAGGTATGCCTCTTTGCAGGTGACACAAAGATCTGCAACAGGGTTGATACACAAGGGGAGTGGAAAGGATGAGAAGGGACTTGGCAAGGTTGGAGGAATGGTCAAGAGTATGGCACATAAGATTCAATGCAAAGAAGTGCAAAGGAATGCACCTGGGAAACAAAAATCCAGGGGCAGAGTACACAATGGGGGGGAGGTACTAACAACAACAAAAATAGAAAAGGACCTGGGAGTAGTCATATCAGATGACCTAAAGGTAGGCAAGCAATGTAAGAAGCCAGTAAGGAGGGATGGGGGGATACTGGGATGCATAGCATCACTCTGAAGCACCAAGGGTACAGCCCCCTGGGGTGTATAAATGCACTAGCAGCTCTCTGTAATAAGCCAGGCTCTTACCATTGCCGTGACACCCAGGCGTGCAGATGGATTTCCAACAAGCAAACTCTCAAAATGCTTCAAACCTCCCTTCTGCAATTTCTCCTACTGCTACTGCTCCTCTCCGGAAGCATTCACCCTAACTCAGGCCCAACTGGACCAACCGCCTACTGTCAGAACCGGAAGTTGGGGTCTCTTATTTTGGCGTCCATCAATATATGCAGCCTCCTCAGTAAACTAGATACCCTCCAAACCTGGATTTGACAATTCAATCCTGACATCCTCTCTGTCGCTGAAACATAGCTAAATCCAAAGATCCCTGACAATGCAGTTGCTATTCCTGGATACATGATTTTCAGGCAGGACAGGAGCTCTAAGCAGGGTGGTGGCTGTGCCATCTACCTGAGGGACACCTTCGTGGGACACGCCATCCCTCTTCCTAGACCAGGATCACCATCTCAGGTCCTCGCTATCAAAGTTCTCCTCGGGGCCCACAAGAAAAACCTCACTATAGTCTCAGTTTACATCCCCCCAAAGGACCTGGCTAATGGCTTCAATAATGTCATGGAATGCCTCAAGGGTCTGTGCCATAACTCAGAGTCCATCATCCTGGGAGACTTTAACATCAACTGGCTTGCACCGGAGGCCTGCGCCTACAAGGATGCAGTTACAGCACAACAATTCACACAGCTATTCCCCTATCCTACCAGGTATAACTACAGGACAGGGACCTACACTCTTATTGACTGGATACTGTCTAACCACCCTGAACGAATATCTAAGGTGTCTGTTCTCCCTGACTCCTTAAGTTACCATTCACCCGTTATCTGCACTTGGGCTAATAACTACATCAAGCTCCCCCGCCTAAAATAATACACACCAGGGTACTCAAGAAGGGTCACCTATAACTACTAAAATCCCATCTAAAGAGACTAGACTGGTCAAACATGGACTCACTCAAGGACGTAAACAAAGCGCTATAACTGTTTATCAGCCGATTCACTGAGGCTTGTGATATCCATGCACCGCTAAAAAAAATGAAGGTTAAAGGTAGCTCTAACCCTTGGATTACCACTGAGCTTATCACGCTGCTCCAGCAAAGGGACCACCTTTGGCACTGTGCTCGAGCCACAGCGGCCCAAGCAGACATTCAAAAATATAAGCAAGCAAGGAATAGCTGCACCCATGCTATACGGATGGCTAAAAGCAAATATTTTAGAGAAGCGCTTCCCAACTCGTGGGGGGATGGGAAAAAAATTGGGAACAACCTTAAGGACCTCTCTAACAAAGATTCCAAGTCTCCACCCGCCATGCTCAACATCAATGGCACTCCAACGTTGGACCTAGTTACCATCTCCAATACATTCATCAATGCTTTCTACAACCTAAGCAGTGTCCTCCCACCTGATTTCTTCAATGCCCCCACCACCAACCCCACCTCTGCCACAGCATCCCATGCTCGCTCGGCTCCGCAGTTCTTCTTCAAAAGGATCCCAATGCACTTAGCCAGAACCTATATTTGCAAGGCTATCAGCAAAACTGGCAATAGTGGTGACTCACTCGACTTGAAGCTGCTTTCACTAGTCCTAGATGAAATCCTTGAACCCCTGACAATGATCTTCAACGTCTCCCTAAGGTATGGCCAAGTCCCATCAATCTGGAAAAAGGCTACCATCACACCTGTACATAAAAGTGGAGACAAGTCACTGCACACCAGTTATGGGCCAATCTCCATCCTCCCCCTATTATCCAAAGCATTTGAACGTATAGTCTCTGACTAGCTAGTAGAGTTCCTGGAAAAGCATAATGTTCAGTGCCCCATATGGATCATTCCCCTTTTTCCCCCAAATACACAGAGCCCCCCATTTAATACAAATGAATTCTGTGCCCCTCCATTACCTCCAATACACACAATGGGGCACCTCAGGATTCCCAGACCTCTCAAACAGTGTCCCTAAACCTTTAACCATCACACACACACACACACACGCACACACAGCCCAAAATTTTATGAACTTCATTATCCATGTCAATCAACTCTATAACCCCTACCCCCACCCCAAACCCAAGTCTGTGACTTTTTTCAGTTTCTCTTCTGGGAAGAGCTTCACTACTACTACTACTACTAGTACCACTACTATCACTGCTGCTTATAATAATAATTATACTACCTCCTTTTCTACTACTAATACCATTACCACTAATACTAGTACTAAAACCACCACCTCACCGGCTATAGTGGAGTCAGGTTTCTGAGCAAGGTGAAAGGTCACTTCATCATCTATGCCCCCCCCAATGTACAGAACCCTCCCAAAGCCAACACACACAAACATACACTATGCCACTCCACATCCCCCAAATACACAAAGCGGACCCATCAGGTTCCTCAGACCTAACACACACAGTGCAGATTTGTGCATCATGACATGCACTGTTATGATATTACATCTTGTAAGTGTGTAGGGCAACAAGCCAAATCCATTTTGTCTAGAATGCAACTCACAGTGCCCAGGCTGTCCACCTCTTGGAGATACGGGAACCCCCTCCCCCTTAGATACTAAAAAAAGAGCAATGTTTCACTATCAGTTGATGAGTGCAATTATTAATGTGCTTTTTAATTTTTCGTGTTGGGGATTGTCCCTTAGTTTTCTTCATTAAGCACCAATTTGTTTCTATTGCTCGCTGCATACAGCTGGTCTTGTAATCTATGGATGAAAAAAAAATGCCCTATTCAGTCAGGTGTCACAAACTAAATACTCTGATACTCCTCCTGTGATGACTGACACCCATTACATTGAGTCACACTGGTGAAAAAAAAAGTAAGCCTGAGCCACAGCCAAAAAGTCTAACCGCAAATATGTGGTCAGTATAGCAACCGGAAAGAGCAGGCCATCCTCATTTTTTTACTTTTTTTTTTCTTAACTCAAGTTTATTCAACCATCAGCAAATTACATCCATGTACAGTCATCTTTATGATGTCTAAAAGAATATAGCTATTAATACTTCATACAGGGTGGCTCATATCATTAAGGTCTCTTCAAGAATTAGACATTATAAAGCAGTTCTATCTTACAAACTATTTACAGAAAGGAAAAAGTACAACAACAGCAGGGAAGAGAACATATGATCATCATGCCATGTAAAGTCCATCATAGTTAACGTTTTCTTTAAAGAGTGAGTTAAAGAAAGAAACATGAAGAAATGAAGAGGTGAAGAAAGGAAAGAAGAGAGGAGAAGGGGAAACAGGCAGATCAAATTAATATATACATTGGTATAAATATATGAGATGTTCCCATCTAATGTGCCCCTGTATTTGTCAATTAATTAATAAATGAGGAATAAGCAATTTTCTTGTTAACCTTCTATGCTAAGGGGCTGTTGAGGTGTGAGGATGAGCTGCCTGCCAGGTAATCCAAGGGCCACTGACCACTCTGAACCATTCTTCCTTAAATTGTAATCTGGCCGTGATGGATTCCATGTCCATAATCTTATTAACTCTGGCGATCCATTCTCCCATGCCCAGAGGCTCCCAATTGAGCCAATGTGCTGTAAGACATTTCAGGGCTGCAGCAATTAGGGCCAGGGCCAACTTTTTTTTAGATGGAGGAAGGTGTACTGCTGTTGAGAAGCCCAATATCCAATCTGTAAAAGTGTTTGGTATTTGTTCTGACAGAGCCTCCTGTATTGCCTCTTGTATATCCCTCCAATACTGGGCAATATTCTGACAACCCCAGTAGATATGCCAGTGCCACTGATCCATATGCCCTCCAACAAAGGTTTGTGTTGGTATTACTATGGTGTTGGGTCACCACTGGGACCAGAAAGTATGAAACTAGAATTCTCCAAAATAATTCCCTCCAGGTGGGAGGTGAGGTTGCTCTCCACTCCATCCTCAACCTCTTGAGCCACTGCTCATCTGGGATACTGCCTGATATATCCTTCTCCCAAGTAAGTTTTACCATCCTTAATGGGTGTTGTTCCTCAGGCCCTATTAGTTTATACAGCTGAGAAGTCCATCTCACCTTCTCCGTCGATCCCTGTACCATTGATGTAAAGCCCTCTCATGAATTTGGTTGGCGTGTATGTTCTTTAAGATTGTCTGAGGTATTAATGAAATGGCGGACCTGCAAATATATATGGAAGTCTGAGTCCTGCAGATCAAATTGCCCCTTAAGCTGGGCAAAGGAGAGACAAATACTCTCCCCCAATAGCTGCAAGAAGTGAACCAGACCCTTTAGCTCCCACCTGGCATATGCACCTTCCAGTCATGGGGGGAAAAACCCATATGGTAATGAATCTGAGAAAGGGGACCCAAGGTCTCTTCTGAGGCCAACCTCCTTCTGACCCTCTTCAGGACTCACAGGGTATGCTGTGTCCATGGATTGCTGGACAATGAGAAGACTGGGGATGAGGGTAGCCAGTAAACTAATGAACTCAGGGGAACCTCTGTAGTGTTCTGCTCCTCTATGTCCAACCAACCCGAAGAAATTCTTTCTGTAATCCAAGTGTGAACCACCTGGAGTTGATAAGCCAGATAATACGAGTAAAAGTCAGGCAGACCAAGACACCCCATCCCGTGGGAGTGATAATATCTGCCTGGAGATCTGTGGGTGGCAGCCCCCCATATGAACCTGGACAGACCAGCCATGATCCCACACCAAAATGTTGGTGGGATCGGTATCGGAAGGTTAGCAAATAAAAACAAAAAGTGGGGAAGCAGGTTCATTTTAATAGAATCTATTTTCCTTGCGACCATTAAGGGTAGCAGGGACCATCTGGCTAAGTCTTGTTGTGCTGTGCCTCATAATTTATTATAGTTGATTTCAAACAGTTTGGAGGAGTCCACATGGATCTGAATACCCAAGTAACAAATGTGATTGTTCTTAGCCCAAGAAAAAGGGAAGTCCCTGTGGAAACTTTGTGGGATTGCACCACTTAACTTAAGGGCCTCTGATTTGGCATAATTTAATTTATATCCTGACAATTCTCCAAAGCTCTCCAAGATAGATAAAAGACGAGGAAAAGATCTCCAGGGGCTACCCAAGAAAAAAAGAGAATTGTCAGCGTGAAGGGCAATCTTTTGTTCCCTCCCACTGGCCATCACTCTAATCACCTGTGGATCCTGGTATACAGCAGCTGACAGAGGCTCCAAGCAGATCGCAAAAAGCACAGGTGACAGGGGACATCCCTGCCTTGTACCCCTGGATAGGGGAAAACTTCTGGAGTTCACCCCATTTACCTTAACTTGGGTCTGTGGCAGGGTATATACATTTTGAAAGATCTTTACAAATTTGGGGCCAAATTGCATCTTCTCCATGGTAGATTTTAGAAATAGCTAATTAACCCGATCAAAGGCCTTTTCGGTATCCATGGAGATAGCTAGTTGAAAGTCTGATTTGTGCTGTTGGGAGGTAATTATATTGAGTAGTCTCCTGATGTTATCAGTCAGATATCTCCCTGCCACAAAACCAGTTTGATCTGGATGGACCACTGTCCGAATAACCTGTTGCAGTCTGTCTGCCAGGATGCTAGTAAAAATCTTCATATCCACATTCAGGAGCGAAATGGGCTGGTAGGAGGAACAAAACTGTGGGTCCTTGCCCTTCTTGGGCAACACCACTATTTGGGCCTGTCTCCAGGACATAGGAATCTCCCCTCCTTCTTGAATGTGATGGAAACACTGTAACATACCAGGCAATAAATCTTTCTTAAAACATTCTCATTTTTATGTTGCTTGGACGCATGTGCAAGAAACATAGTGCCATCATCCGAGTTTTCGGAGGTGTGGCACCCGTCTTCCAATGCAGTCAGTGTGTTTGCAGGCGCGATCCCAGTTCTCCAATCACTGCAGCAGCTGTCTATGACAGCAGTTGAAAATGCAGTGGTCATACAATTGAAAGGAGAGCTCCGCTTCGGTGAGCAAAGCTCCCCTTCACACTGCATGCTTGCATACTAGTGCTCATGCCTCCACACCCCAACACTGTATGGCTGGCCAGGGGTGCCCAATCCCCATGAGCTCCACTACCCTCTCAAAGCATCCAGGTGCCATGCTGGGGGCCACCCCAGCATGGCAAAGGAAATGTTATGGTCAATAAAGTGCCCAATCCCCATCAGCTCCAGCCCCAACAGCCTTTCAGCTGCCATGCCAAGGCCCACCCCAGCATGGCAAGCGTCCCTCATAGTCTTAAAAAAAAAAACCTGTAAACAACAAAAACTGTCCTCGAGCTTCTCCTGGCCCCTCCCACAACCGCACCCACCCACTGTACCCCTGCCTCCCCACCCCCACCCCATGCCCACCTGCGGACCTCGGCACGATGATCTTTGGTGGACGGGAACACGTTTGCACTCTTCAAAGCCGACGCAAACTGGAGAAATGCCGGTAAGCTGTATAATGGGATAGATAGGTTTTTCAACTTTGCTGCATATCTCAGGCATTTTTGAATTTTGCCACCAAATTTTCAACATGGGGTTTTTGGGACCCCTCCTCATGAATTCTGTCACTGTCATGGTGTTAGTCGGGCCCGAAGGGTGATTTTGCAGTCACTGCGCAAAATCACCTTTCAGGACTGATTGACAAAATGACAGTGCCAGTGTTCATAAGGTGGGCTCTCAAAAGCCTATCTTACAAATTTGGTGAAAAATCCTAAAATATTTTGTTTTATCAGCGTCGTTGCGCAGTTCTATGCGCTCGTAAAGGATTGCAAATTTTATATTTGCACTCAAATTTTCAACATTGCCATTTTACCACACCTCCTTATGAACTGTACAGCTGTCATTTTTCACATCTCAACCAAAATGTGTTTCCGCCAGTATGTAGCGCACAATGGCGCAGTCGGTGTGCAAAATCAATGTATGGGACACATTAAGAAAATCACAGTGACACTGTTCATGAGCAGAGGTCTTAAAATGGCTATGTTGAAAATTTGGTGAAAAAATTCCTAAAAATTACTGTTTTACAAGCGTGCATTGCACAGTTCCTATGCACACTCGTAAGTTCGCGAATTTTTAATATTATCACTCCAGATTTTCAACATTGCCAGTTTACCACACCTCCTTATGAGCAGTACAGCTGTCATTTTTCACATGTCACCCAAAAGGTGTTTCCATGCATGTAGCGCACAATAGCGCAGTCGGTGTGCGCAATCAATGTTTGGGACAGATTAAGAAAATCACAGTGACACTGTTCATGAGCAGAGGTTTTAAAATGGCTATGTTGAAAATTTGGTGAAAAAATTCCCCAAAATTAGTGTTTTAGGAGCACACATTGCGCAGTTCCTATGCACGCTCGCAAGTTTGTGAATTTTATGAGCAATACAGTTGTCATTTTTCACATCTTGCCCAAAATGTGTTTCCGCACATGTAGCGCACAATGGCACAGTCGGTGTGTGAAATCAATGCATGGGACACATTAAGAAAATCACAGTGACACTGTTCATGAGCAGCGATCTTAAAATGGCTATTTTGAAAATTTGGTGAAAGAATTCCTAAAAATGACTGTTTTTCGAGCGTGCGTTGCGTAGTTCCTACGCACGCTCATAAGTTCACAAATTTTTAATATTTGCACTCCAGATTTTCAACATTACCATTTTACCACACCTCCTTATGAGGCAGTACAGCTGTCATTTTTCACATGTCTCCCAAAATGTGTTTCCGCATGAAGCGCACAATGGCGAATGTGTGTGCATAATCGATGTTTGGGACAGATTAAGAAAATCACAGTGACATTGTTCATGAGCAGAGGTCTTAAAATGGCTATGTTGAAAATTTGGAGAAAAAATTCTCAAAAATGACTGTTTTAGGAGCGCACGTTGAGCAGTTCCTACGCACTCTCTCAAGTTTGCGAATTTTCAATATTTTCACTCCAGATTTTCAACATTGCCATTTTACCACACCTCCTTATGAGCAGTACCACTGTCATTTTTCACATGTCGCCCAAAATGTGTTTCCGTGCATGTAGCACACAATGGCGCATTCTGTGTGCGCAATCAATGTTTGGGACAGATTAAGAAAATCACAGTGACACTGTTCATGAGCAGAGGTCTTAAAATGGCTATGTTGAAAATTTGGAGAAAAAATTCCCTTCAGACATTCTGCAATGTTACTAATGAAGACATTGAACAGGACTGGCCTCAGCACCGATCCCTGCAGCACCCCACTGGTCACCCCCTCTCCCTAGACTGCACCACATTTACCACCACTCTCTGCCTCCTGTCTGTTAGCCAGTTTCTAACCCAATTTACCACCCTTTCCCCCATGCCCAGCCCACCCAGCTAGTTTATCAGCCTCCTATGTGGGATGGTGTCAAAGGCTTTGCTGAAATCAAGGTAAGCGTTGTCCACTGCCCCACCCTGATTCACTTCCTTTGTCACCCAGTAAAACAAATCAACCAGATTTGTCTGACATTAATCTCCCTGTGAATCCATGTTGTCTATGGTCCTGGGCTCCAAGCTCTAGATGCCCCACTATCCTTTCTTTAAGCAATGTCTCCATGATCTTCCCCACTACTGAGGTGAGGCTGAACGGCTTATTGTTCCCCGCCTCCTCCCTGCTGCCGGACTTCTGTAGAGGGACCACATGTGCCCTCATCAAGTTCACTCATGTTAAATGACTCAGTGGACATGGCTGCCAGACGTACTGCTATCTCCCTTCGTAGTTTTCTTAATATCCTTGGGCGTATGCCATCTGGTTCCATCGCTTTGTCCACCTTCAATTTAGTGAGCTCCTGCAGGACTCTTTTGCCTTTGAATGGACTATTGTCCACCTCTTCACCCCCTTGGCAACTGCTGTACTGTTGTGGCCCTTGCCCTTCCCACTCTTCTGTGAATACTGAATGGAAAGACGCAGTGGATGTCTTGGGAGGAAGGCAGGGAACTATCACTTCCAAATACCTAAACAGCACATACAAGCAAGCAACATTCGGCATTGACAAATGCTTGTTTACTTTAATTTGAGCCATGACAATTGGCAAAAACGAATAAGTTGCACCATGAGCCACAGCCAAAGTCTAACCTCAAATATACTGTGTCATGGTGGTCAGTGTAACAGAAGGACAGTCCTCATGTTATCTTTTTACTTTTACTACCTACCTTTGGATTCCTGGTCTTGAACATTAATTTTTGGCACCACAGGTAGGGTCAAAACGCACTCCTACCGAAGACTGATCAGCTGTGAGTGTTACGCAATCTGAAGCAGGCAGACTAAACTTTGGCCAATCATATCTACAAGCACAATCTAAGAGGCAGCAAGCGTGAAGCCCAGCAGTGCATCTCCACGCCAATGCACATGAGCTAGCCTATGAACAAGCGCCAAAGTTGTCAGTCCCTGGAACTGCCCCAGTGTGCTCCGGCGACCTCTGGTAAAAAGTGCCCCAGTAAAGAGTCAGTTCCCCGAATTCATCACTTTACCAAAAAAAAAAACTTCTGGGCAAAGCGGAACTCATTCTATCTTGTGTGTGTTGGGGGGGGTGTCATCTGTATGGGCCTGTCTGTTCTGCAGCCATGTACTGAATTAGAATGGACACTGCTGCACAGTCTATAAATGTATTTAAAAAAGAAAACTGGCACCCCAAAAAAGTTGAGGGGCCAAAATACATGTGTGGCCCCCTTGTAAAAAAGTGAGGGGGCCATGGCCTGGTGGCCCCCCCTTATCAGCCGCCTCTGGGTCTGTGGCTACAAAGTCCAAGGGGTGGATATTTTGGTACATATGTCCCTCAAGTGAACAGTGGACAAGGCACTTGATGCTGATGTGTAAAGGTGAGTACTCTCACTTTTTTCCTACCAAGGGGGCAAGTTATTGGGCTTAGCCAGGCTATCATGGACATTATAAGAGAAGATACCACCCACATTGCCAGTGGAGATCTGAATAGGGATCTGAACAAATCTTAAGTAGATGGGGTTTCCCACCCTAAGGCAAAACTCAGTCTCGAAAACCTTACGGAGGAATGGGACCTGCAAGATGTTTGGAGAATCGCCCACCAGACAGGTAAGGACTATAATTTTGAATCCCTCCCAATATAATTTATATCTGGAGTGATTACACAGTGGCAGACACTCAAGCTAGCCCAGGGGCATGCAGCACCAACACTGGCAACACTGTGATCACAAACCACATCTCAGTAATTATGCTTCTGTCATACCTTGAAGGGTCACATAGCTCACCCAGATGAAGACTGAACCCTCTTGCTATGTGACCTGGAGTCTGTACCAACTCCACCCCAGAAATCTCAAAGTCTATATGTTTTTAACTTTAATCTTTTAATTAAAAATGTTTAACATTACAAAACACAAACAACAACAAAACAGTGCAATATCCAAAATCCAATGTGTCATGACTTGATAAAAGTATATATGCATATTGAAGAAAACGTACATGACATATTTCACAATTTCATTTTCATACAGGCTTCAGTAAAGTCTTTGCAAGAGTTAAAGAGAGGTATGAACCATCAGTGTCATCCTGCTGTACTGATCAGTAGTATTCTGTTCCTGTGAATAGGGGGGCCTATATTTCATAATATTGAAAACGGTGCCCATGGCTTGGTAAGACATATGTTCCAGAAAAGGGAGCTTGTAGCCATTCCTCAAACGTGAGCATGTCTTGGGTTCTCCACCTTCAGAAGAGGAGTTTTTTGGCTACAAGAGTCACTGCTATGGCCTGCTGGGCATGTAGGTATTTCATGGGAAAATCAGGCACAGTACTGTGATTCCTAAGAGACTAAAAGCTGTGGTAAGTCGTAACTGGGATAGAAGGCGTGACTAGCAGTGCTGTGTGACTTGAACCCAGAAAAGTCTGATTAGGGAGTAGGACCAGAGAATGTATGTCTAGGTCTCTATCATATCCCCCCTCTCCTTCCTCTCTTAAGGGTGTACATATTGAGGTCCCTCAGTCTCTCCTCATAGGGCTTCTGATGCAGGCCCTGCACCATTTTAGTTGCCCTCCTCTGTACATAGTTTACCCTTTCTATGGACTTCCTATGATGTGATCTCCAGAACTGGGCACAGTACTCCAGGTGGTGTCTCACAAATGATCTATACAATGGTAATACTACCTCCCTCCTGCTGCTGGCGATACCTCCCTATGCACCCCTGCATCCCACTGGCTTTACCTACTGCCTTTTTACACTGCCTCATCACCTTGAGGTCATCCAATATGATTACTCCAAGGTCTCTTTCCTGTTTGGTGACCATCAGCACCTCATCTCCCATATTATACTCTGCTTCTGGGTTTCTGTGCCCTAGGTGCATGATTTTGCATTTTTTTCACATTTAAACTCCCTGCTGTCATACCCTTGATGACTCTTTAAGTTTTCTCAGGTCTCTGCACATTCTCTCCACCCCCTCTAGGGGTGTCACCCTGTTTTAGAATGTTGTGTCATCTGCAAAGAGGCATACATTCCCTTCCAGCTCTTCTGCAATGTCACATATAAAGACATTAAACAGGACTGGACCCAGTACTGAACCCTGAGGTACCTGCTTCTCACTCTCCCTTCCCCAGCATGACTTCCATTTACCACCACCTTCTGTCACCTGTGCATCAACCAATTTCACACCCAATTTACCGTCTTAGGACACACCCCCAAACTGCCCAGTTTCCTAATGAGCTTTCTGTGTGGTATGGTGTCAAATGCCTTTGTTGATGTCTAAGTAGGTCACGTCCATCGCCCCACCCCATTCCATTTCCCTGGTCACCCAGCTGAAGAAATCTATCTGGTTCGTCTGACATAACCTCCCCCCATGAGTCCTTGATGCCTCAGCTTTTGTAACCTTCTGGATTCAAGATACTCCATAATCCTTTCCTTCAAAAGTGACTTCATTAAGCTTCCCCACCACTGATGTCAAACTGACTGATCTATAGTTGCCAGCCACCTTCTTGCTACCACTTTTATGAAGTGGGACTACATCTATCCTCTCCCAGTTCTCTGGAACCACACCTGTTTCCAGTGAATTGTTGAATAAGGCTTTTAGAGGTGCAGCAAGTGCCTCCCTGAGTTCCTCAACACCCTTGTGTGTACCCTGTCAGTCCCTATAGCTTTGTCCACTTTCAGATTTGCGAGTCCTTTCAGTACTCTTTCATCTGTAAATGGACTTGTGTCTACCTCCCTTTCCCCAGTGCTCCTGCTGCTTTTATGTGGTACATATCCTTGCCCTTCCACTGTGAAGACTGAACAGAAATATATGTTCAGACTACCTGTTGTTTCCTGATCCTCATCGGCACAGTTCCCCCCAGCATTTTTAACCTCACAATCTCTCCTCCTGTCTTCCTCTTCTCATTTATGTACCTAAAAAAAGTTTTGTCGCTTTAGTTACCCCATAGCTATTCTTTCCACAGTTTGTATCTTTGCACTCCTCACTGCTTTCCAGGCTTCCCTCTGCCTCTCCTAGTACACTTCCCTATCCTCTTCCCTCTGCATCTCTTTGTACCTTCTGAATGCTACCCTTTTTAGCCTTAACCTTTTCAGCCGCTTCCCTTGAGAATCATAGCAGTCTCTTTTTTCTTGTTTTTGCTCACTTCATTTGTGCAGAGGTTTGCTGCCTTTTCTTATGCCATCCCTTAGTTTAACACCCTGTTCCTCCACCCCCCCCCGGCTATTGCCCCCGCTAGGTCGTCTCAGAGGCATTCCTGATGTCCAGTACCTCATCCTTGTATGGTTTGCTTCTGCTGCCATCCTTATGCTGAACCACACTGTATGATGATAATGATCACTGGTCCCCAGGTGGCTTCCTACCTTGACATCTGCAATACTGTCCCTTTCAGTGAGCACCAGGTCCAGTACTGGCCCATCACGAGTGGACTCCCAGACTAGTTGCCCGAAGAATGCCCCCTACAAGGAGTTTACAATGTTGTTGCTTCTAACCAAGGCCGCGGCTGGGAGGCTCCAATCTACATGTGGCAGATTGAAGCCCCCACCAGCAGCACATCCTTTTTTCTGCCATTCTGTTAATGGTTGCCCCCATTACCTTATTCAGTTCTTTCCCCATGTGTTAGAGTTCTGTAGATCACCCCAATGTAAGTAGTGGCTCCAGCTCCTGTCTCTAGGGTGATTCGCAGTACCTCCAACCCTTTTTTTCTCCGCTGGCTTCCCTGCATTTCCATCACTTTGATACCCTCCCTTGCATACAACACAACTCCCTCTTCTTTTCCTCCCCACCCTATCCTTCCTCAACTGAGTATAGCCTGGTATGGCCATGCCCCAGTCATGGTTACCTGCACACCACTACTTAGTAACGGCCACAATATTCACTCAGCCTCCATCATGATGGACTCCAGGTCTGAAATTTTATTTCCAAAATTCCTTGCATTTACACACATGGCCTTTCACACCTTGTTCACATTTTGCCTAATACCCCCCTCCCTTTCCCTTTTGCCCTGCCTCCTTTTCCCCTCTCTTTTTGCAACTTTTGTTCCCATCCACCTTGTCTACTGCCACTGTGCCACTGTGCTGTTTTCTTTATCCTGCTTCCTGGGGGATTCTCCTCCCTGTGGGTACTCCCTTCTTCCTTTTAAGTCTGTGTGAGGGGGGCAATTTATGCCTCCCATTTTACTTCTGCCTCCACCCTCAGCTAGTTTAAATGTTCATCAAAGCAGCAATTAAACTGTCCACTGAGGACTGCAGTTCCCCTCCCAGATGGATTCAGGCCATCACCTCTGTATAGGTCCACATTCTTCCAGGTTGGTCCCCAGTCCCCAGTGTAGTTGAACCCCTCTTATTTATACCATTTCTTCAACTGCAAGTTGAAGCTCCTGGGTGTGAAGAAGCCTATCCCCCCCCCCGATTGTAGGCTGGCAGCACCTCAGTGAAAGCTACCATGCATGTCACTTCTCTTTATGATCAATGCTCAGCCTCCATCCTCATGAATAGACTCATATCATGCCCCTTCAAATTCCAAAAGGGGCACTAGATAGGGATATCCTCTATCCACATTGCTTTTTATAATTACCCTAGGGCCACTCACTTGGGTGCTACTTACAACCAAGTGTGGGATCCAAGTGGGCACATATAAATGTCAATTTAATGAAATAGCTAAAGCCTATGGTTTGATGGGTGGGAACAACCAGCCACACCCCCTTCCAGGGCTATATGAACCAGCTTCCTCCAGCTTCATTTGGAAGCTCCTTTGCTGCAGCCGGAGGCTCTGATTTACCCCCCCCACTCCGGTTGCTGCTTTTCTCTTGGCTGTTTTGGGCCTTTGTGTTTGTTTTTTTCCCTTTGGCTTCTGTTTGGTCTATGCCTTCTGCACCTCTCTAATTAGTATGCGTTGCTTTCTCTGGCTGTGGCTTTTGCTTCTTGTCTTTTTCTAAGACAGGCACTAGTGCTGCTGATTTTATGTCCTGCCTTTTTCATGCCTCTGTTTTTCATCCTCTTTTACCTGCTGTGCATAGCCAGCACTACAAAGCTTTTCACTGTAGTCCCTTTGCATGCCTTGCATTCTGGGAAGCAGCTGCAACCACTTACAATCATTTCAAGCCGCATTTCTTAGTAATTCAGACATCATTGTCAGTTGACAGTAGTAGCGCCAAATTAGTCAAGGGATTTTTAAGGATTTTTAAAAATCCTTATTGAGAATTGTGAAACCTTTTGTTAAGGATTTTGTTTCCTTTGTTAGTGTGTTCACTGCTTCCTGAAGAGGGTGTTTCTGTCTGATACTCTTGTTGAAAATCTACCAGATGGCACTTGAGTACAGTAAAAGGAACTGACCTCTTTCTGTAGGTATAGCAAAAAGAATTTTAGGGAATTTTTTGCCATAAATTTTGTGAAGGATAAATTGGAAGTCTCACAAAATTGCTTGACAAATTCGGTGCTACTACTGTGATTTCAGTTTTTTCACTACAGTCATCATTGTACTACAGCTTCCTGCAAGTCCTGCTCACGGCTTTGTTTTTCCATGATAATAGCCTTTGACGTGTGTTCCTATTTCAGTACTTTGTCATTCGCTTTATTTGAAATCATACCAGTTGTCCTTCTGCAGTCCTCATTCAATCCTATCCAATCCAATCCAACCTATCAATCATTCCCTCTGCATCTTCTTGCAATCAGTCCAGTTCTGCATCATGCCCTCAAGCTCTACAAATACATTCAGCTGGCCGTTATCATACTATCTTTCCCTGCTCACTCACACCCCTTGAAGTGTGCATCTTGAGGGTGAGTGAGTCATATGCCATTTGGGTGTCATTTTCAGGCCAATTGTCTCCTTCAGTGCCTTCTGGCAGTCCCACTGGGTGGTGAGAAGGTCCTACACTCAGGAAGGGGCTTCAGCCATGCAGACCTATGGTCAGTGGCACCTCAAAGTGTAGTACTGAAGATTTCAGCTGTTGGAGGGTGAGTTCTCAGCCCAAATTGGTTTCTTTAGCTGTGTAGGCCACAGTGGCAACACCTCCAAAAGCTATTCCAACTATGTCTACCTAAGGTCCACCTAGTCTCATTCTGTATCCCCTTATTTTAGTTTCCCAGCAAGGTTAGGCCTCCTCATGGTCTTGAGGCTGTATACTAGTCTTTAAGCAGTCATTATTCTCCTGTTTCAGTGTTTTGGGGGCAGGCCTTCTTCCCTGGGGTACGTACTTTAGCTTGAAGATCTACTTGCAGCAGTCCCAAAATGTTGTCCCATTAGACAGTTAGAGTGAGAGTTATCCCCCCAAAAGTTTTCCCCCGATTTGGAATTGTATAATAGCACACTGAGGCTAATAATAGTACCCATGCCAGGAGTAATGGTTGCTGAGGCCATGGATCCCCAGAGATTTCCTCCACCAGGTTTTTTTTCTCTCCTCAGTGACAAAAGCCATAATGTATTTGTTAACATTTTACTTAGTTTTAGAATTTCCACTGTGAGTTGGGGTCAGATGGTGGCTTACCTGCTCCTACATCCTTCCATTCCCTCTCTTTCCTCTCAAAGTCAATCCTCAGTCTACTATCAGTCAGTGATTAAAACCTTTCAGTAAATGACAGGAACAAACAAGACAGGTACAGAGGGGCTGTTCAAAGTAAGGGAGGGGAGGGACACCAGGGGCCATGATATGAGACTGGAGGGAGATGAGGAGACACTTTTTTACAGAGAGGGTGGTGGCTGGGTGGAATGCATTACCTGCAGAAGTGGTATCCAGTAGAACAGTGGACTGCTTCAAAAGGGGATGGGACAGGACAAGGGGGAGGGTCAATTTAGGGGAAGGGTGGAAGGGATGGGCAGCTGCAGAATAAAGGGTGCTAGCTGCACATTCGAGCAGACTTGATAGACCTCTAGGCCTTTATCTGCTAGAAAATATCATATGTTTGTATTACCAACTATTAGCTATCTATGTTATCACATTCCTCATCTGTGTTCGCAGTTCCTACTTCACAGTTCTTGCAGGCACCACCCTAAGGTACCTTAAGCCAAATGAATCACCTTCCTACAGCACTTCTCAGTGTGGAACCCTTCCCAGGAGGGTTCCTTTGCCTTCCTGGTTCCCTGACAGGGTGATAGTCCCTTGGGGGCATAGAGTGCAAATGGCCAAAGTAACTACAAATGACAGTCAATATCTTACATTATACCATGGACCTCAGACACTGACCAATGGCATAGTCAGGCTGGCACCTTACTTCCATTGATTATCTACCTATAATCACCGCAAAAGGTGCCAGCCAGCTGCGTGTGGAAAAAAAAAACAATCCAATTCAGAAATCGGGGAACCCCGACTGCCATCATGTTTCCCCCGATAAACCTTGATCCCAAAAGAACACCTCTGTGAATCTCTGAAATAGTAACAAAACACTATCCAATCCTAAAAATAAGTATACACTGACTTCTTTTACTGTCTCCCCACAACCACTTTCCACCCAGCTCACCTGTAAATAATATTTTCTCTCCACTCGCCTCTGCTGTATTGCTGACATGGTCTCTCTCTTTCTCTCGGTTTCCCATACAGTCCCTGTCTCCTTTCGAATCACGGTTTAACAATGTCACCATACAAAAGAAAAGAAAGATGCAATTTAAAATTCCCCCGACAGCAAACAGTTTTCCCTGACTCCATTGCAATCACACAAACAGTAACCCGGAAGCTGTAGGATGGCCACAACTAATGACTCACCCACAACATGCCACACATTCAACAGGGCACTATTTTTATAGTGTTCTAACAAATACTGAAAAACTCACTAAAAAGAAAAGCAAAAAGCAAAAAAAAACACTTTTATTCTATTCTTAAAAAATAAACAAACAAAAAAAACAACACATAGTATAATCGCAATAAGCCACCTGGGAGATGTGGGTTAATCAGGGGATTTACCACTGCTGGGGCAGATTTACCCACTCGGTTGCACCTCATGGGCAAACCACCCCAGCCCTTGGTAAATCCCCCAATAACCCACACCCCCTCGTGGCTTATTGCTTAAATATACTAGCCTTCAGCTGCCAACAAGTTGCTCAAGCATTATTTCACTTTGTGGTTGCATACGCTCAGTAAACCTATTTGCAGAGGACCTGTTGCTCACAATTTCAAACCTAGTATCCTCACTACCACCCTTCACAAGCATACTAGAAAACAAAATTCTCAGGCTTGTGAGTAAACTGGAACAAATAAGTCCTGGTACTACTGAACAATCTGTACACATAGGCATAATGTAGAGCTAGTGGGCTAAAATAGGGAGGAGAGGGTCAGATATAATTTGGAATTAGAATTATGCTTAACATTGGCCATCTGGAATCAAATAGTACCATGCCATTTATTGGTGACCTGGAGGCAGACTACTGCAGATGGCTTAAACTGAAACTATTAGTGGTTGGCAGAAACTCTTAAAATGTTTTCTTTACCCAAATTATCATACTGTTTAAGCCACCTACCTCTGTTTGCCACTTGGAAAATGTTTCAAATGATAGATAATAAGCCGATTCTTATGGGAAGGTACAGTTGGAGGAAACTCCAAACACATGGGAAGAGAGGGCCTGAAGCCTGCCATGGATCCAGGGCTATGTTCTGGCCATCCCTATCCATTAAACTCTCTTATGGCTTTCCCCACCAATCTGGGGATTGCCCCATGACTCCCCACTAAGCATGTGACTGGGGGGGGCAGACGTGAATTAGCCATCTGTTGGGAAAGGGCCTCCAGCCATTAATTCAACTCCACCCCAAGAATTTTGCCTAACATAAAGCCAGGAAGGAAAGCAAAGTTATTCCTTCTACACCTTTCCCTAGAGTGCCAGCACTGGTCACATATATGTGGGGTAACACAGAGATTCAGATTAGGGTATGCCAGTAGAATGGAACATGAGTGCATCAAGGGATAGGCCACATTATGGATGTGAAAGACTCCTTGACAAAGAGCCAGGGCAGCTTGAAACATTAGAAGTGGGTGTACATGGGGGGGATGCCTTGTTTGTATACCTCGTACTAATTCAGGATATCTTTGAAGTCTGAAAGCATCATCGGTGCTTCCTCGCATCTGGGTGAAGTGTTGAGACCAGCTTTTGTACGTACCATTTCTGTGTGTGCACAGCAGTGTAAAGGAACCAAAAAATATTCCACTGACTGAAAGAAAAAAGGTAAAAGATTGGAGCAGAGAATTAAACTGAGTCTGCTATAGTTTCTCCCTCCTGGGGAGCAGCTTACAGACCACAGAAGTAACCATCTTACCAGGGATCCAGGACCCCCTGCATCTGCAGAACAATGACCATCTGGGAGTACACCACAGCAGCCAGAGAAAGCAGCAGACAACATATGACAATCCCTTCCTTCAGCTGGGAGATCCAGTCCATCACTGCCTATCAGCTAAGCAAACTTCAGAGGTATCCTGTAGACAACAGAACCATGTGTAACCACTGGGGGTTGACCCCACAATTTGGGGGGTGGACATTGTGTATTTGCCCTAAGAAAACAAGTCCTGGCTAGACTGTGTAAAAGTGCTAGGCCCAAGTGAAGACCTGCTTAAACCTATCAGATCTCAGTCCCTTGGATTACAAATAGGGACCCCTACTCTCTTTATCAGTTAAAGCAAAGTTGATGTTTATCTTCAGCTGTGTCTGCAAAAGTTACAAATCTCATTAAGCATGCCACCAAGGCCACCACCTTGCTTGCAGCAACTGCACCCTCAGTGTGGTAATTCACTGCAACTTGAGGGAGCTGTGTCACCTTTGGTCTGTTAGGAGGATTGACTCGGGTGCACCCGCTTGGGGACTGACAACTGCTTGTGGGAAGAAAATTGTGGTTGGGGAGGATTGTACTGAAATTGCATAAAGTGATAAGTATAAATAGGGTGATAAGTATATTACTATCACTCCCTTTATTCCAATTTTCCCTTTTGTCCCCTTGTCTTGTTCCTTCCCTACCCTCTAAATAAAAGTAGTAGCTAAATGTATCTTATTGGTGTGGGGCTTATATTGCATACAGAGTCATAGTGTTGGGAAGGAAGTGCGTTGTACATTAAAACTGTAGTTTTATTTCTCCTGGGTGTGGTAACAAAGTGTCAAATCATCCAGGAACCCCTATTGCGACCAAAGGTGAAGGCACCATGTTACTGCAAGGTAATTGTTCTCATCATATAGTGTTACAGTAACCTGAGCCAGCCTCCTCAGAAAGTTCAAGGGTGTGGATTTCGAGAGCCCCGGCTGGCAGCTACAAAAGTATACTTAAAAAAACTGCAAGCTGTCAGCAATTTATTTTCTTTCTACGTGGAAAAAATACACAGTTCCTTCATTTATGCAAGATAGATTTATTTATAAACTTGCAATATGTCATCTTCATTTTATTCTTCATAACATTAAGCAACTTCATTCATACAAATTCACAAGAGCCTTTAAGACTATATTAATTACACAATGAAAATTAGTGCCACATATACATAAATTAGGTTCCTCAAGAATAAAATAAGCAAACTACTTTAAGACTCATTTGATACAGAGTATACTGTATCTTCACATTTAGTTTGGATCAGTTTATCACCCCTTTCCTCCTTGTATATTCAGCATTCATCCTGGATAGACCAAACAAGAGACTGAGGGCCAGGTATTCAAAACTTTGCCCCAGGGCTAAATTAGCACTGCCCGCCGTGCTAAATTAGCCTAGAACTAATTGCCCACTATTTTCAAAAGGGATAGTCCCGGTGCTAAACCTGCTGAATATGGTGTGCTAAGGAAGCCGGGCAAGCTGGGCTGGGAGTGCAGTGCAAAAATAGCCTGGAAATAAGATAGCTCTGAATATAGCAATCAGGAAGTGCAAACCACAACAGCAGCCCAGTGCACAGAGACGTGAAGGAAGGTAAATGTGACCTACAGTATGTGGCTAATGTGTGTATTAGCAAAGGAGTGGATTCATTAAAGCTGCAAGCACCAGCACATGTGAAATTCTGTAGAAATGCACCATGTTTCTGAAACATTTGCGTGGCGCAGACACATTTGCACAGGTTTTGTGAGGAGCTAAGACATTTGCCAGGCACTACCATGTCTGCCTGGGGCAAAAATTGATAGATTCAAAAGTGACATGCAAATGAGCCTACTTAGGCAGCCCATGGGCAAACATCCAGATTAGCATCTCATTATGGCCTGATTTGCATGCAGTTTGCCCATCACTATTGCAAAGTCCCACAGCTCCACCTGTAGGTCAGTCTGGAAGTACAAGGGCTGGCTGGGTCTGCCCACAGCTCCACCTGTAGGTCAGTCTGGAAGTGCATGGTGGTAGCTGCAGGCTACAGTTATACAGAACAGCATAAAATATTGTGCCCCAGGGGACTACACAGCACAGGCAGAGGTAGTGTTGCATGCAATAGTCAAATGGTAGTGCATGCTACAGTGCACACAGCAGACACTACAGCAACAAGGGGGCCAGTAGTGTGAGGGACACAGCAATGCCTATGGTGTGTGGGGCATCAATGACTGCTGAACTTTACACAGTGACAAGCCCATCCTGCATGTGTGTACCAATAGTGGACATTACTGTTATGCTGTTGTGCGACCCACAGATGCTGCACCACTGGCATGAGATACTTACAGTGACATATACATGGCTGGCTGTGTGTGCTGTGGTGTCTGTACAGATGTGCGGTACAGTATGTGGCTGGGGGGCACACATAGCAGCAGTCAGGTACACTGTTGTTGGGGTGTTCCCTACACTGGACCATTTGCACTGCATGGATTGTCCCAGCCTTGTGGCAGCACCCAGTATGTGGTGCAGCCTGGCCGCCTGTACACCCTCCTCTCAACACCCTCATGATCCCAGTGCTGCATGTGTACTGGATTCTGTTGGTGTCCACCGAAGGGTGGTCTGCAGATGTGTGCTGTATGGACACACTGCCATGGTGTTCACCGGGTGCTGGATCACCAATTAATGCCTGGCATGGTTGGGACCAGTGGCAGATGATGGCAGCATAGGAGGTGCCATCCATGTGCAGCATGTTTATACCCTGCTTGGTGCCTGTCTATGTTTATTTACCACCTTGTTGTCTGGGTAAGTACACTGGGCCGGGACACAGTGCCAGACACCTCCCAGAGCCTACAACATGTGCGGCTGGGATGATACAGAGTACACTAAACACAGACCATTAACACAACACACAATTCACACTGTGTAACATATTGTGACACTGCAAACCGTTACTGCCTCAGGTGCTGTTTCAGCATAGTTCTATCACTGACTGGCTAGATGGCTTCTAAGCAATATAACTCCATTGTGTTCCACAGTTTAGGTGCCTGTGCATATGGAGTGGCCTAGGAAGGCAGCCCACCCACACTACCTCCTCATTGGCTGCAGACAGCCTTGTTCCCTGTTGCTACTTTGTCCGCACCCCCCAACCTTGGTTTGCCCAGAGTTAAGAATACCTTTTCCTGGGTGGTAATTTGCACCATACAAAGTGTCATGCTAAGTTGCGCAACAACACTTTATGCAGCGCTAATGCACTGAATATAGCATTGTGCCTGTATTCATGTACACATCTCCTCTTTTTGCCCCTTGCATACATTGTACTATTGCCCAGCGCTAATGTAGTTTTCCCACTATTTGCTATTTGGCTTTTTGAATATAGCAGACCCGCACAAACCTAGCGCAAACCAAGCGCAAACGGTTTGCGCCCAGTGCAAAGTTTTGAATATCTGGCCCTGTGACAACTGCTTTATAATGACACGGTCCTGATTCTTCCAAATATTACAGCTAGGAGAACTGAAGCTCACAGAGTTTTTGATTTGCCCACACTCACACAGTGAGACTGTTCTTTAGCTGGAATTACAAAAAGGACCTTGCTTCATAATGGGGGTGGGCAGAACCAGTTAGAAAATCCATTAGAACCCACATAGTTCTAAAATTTTAAGCCAAAAAGAATTTCCTGTAAAAAAAGGAGTAACGGGTCCAAATGCAAGTGGGTCAAGGGCATGTAATTTGTATAGAGTTAAAATACAAATGTATGCAAAACTACTGAGTTTCAAAACAAGGTTCAAAAACAAGATCCATGTGGAAAATTCTGCTGTTCTAATTTAAACTGGAAGATATTTGCCCATTCCTGTTTCACAGACGTTTGCTCTAATATCATTACGCTACACTAACCCAATTATGTGCTGTACTGTAGTGCATTGTAGTTTACTGTACTGTTTGGGAAAAGTGTTGGAACGATTCTGCTGGAAACCCTCTGATGGTCCATGGCACTAGACAGACTTATGACAGATAATGGAATAGCACCCTCTGTTGACTGATTAAAAGGGAGTTGACTTTGGCTGCTGAACCAGACACGTGTTGGCCCTCCCTCGTCACTGCAGCTGCACACAGATGAATGTAGGGACCCAAGACTGAGTCAAAAATGATGTTAAGATAAAGGGCAGGTGGACTCCACAACACCTTCCTGGTGAAGGGCTCTTATGCTGAGTCACAGCAGTGGGCAGTGGGTGTACACCCCTACTGTTAAATTACCATAGGGGGAGTCGAGGAGTTGACAAGTGGGATGCAGATCCTGCCAGATACTGAGTACCACTGTACATAGTAATTAACAAGAGGAATCAACAAAGTTAATTACTAAACAAGCAACACGTGTTAAGATATCTTTACAGTTTGTTTGCACAACAAGGCCAGTGTGTGGCATCTAAACATAAAGGTCACAACCCTTTCAGCAAATTCTTTCCCTTGGCATTTTAATAACCTGGATGCAGCTTTACAGCATCTCAATAATTTCTGTTCCTTGAAAATCACGTTATTGATTGAGTGATTGATTGATTGATTGATTTAAGCATTGTTGATTGGGAAAAGGCACACTGCATCAAGGCTAGTTTTCAGGTGCATCCCAGGGGAGTGGTAACAGTAGGGAGAGCAAGCATAAAAATGTGGTATTAATTACAGAAAATACAATGATAGGAAAGTAAAAAATGTTTACAGATGATACATAAGTATGTCATAAACTGTACAGGAAAGATGAAATATGAAAGCAAAAATATTAACTAATGATGCATAAAACATAATAACAGTACCGGAGATATACAAAATATAAATACTAATAAACAAAGCCACCAGGTTTCCTCTATGGGACTTAAAGGGAAATGTCCACATCCCATTGGGCTCCACCTCCATATGAAGTGGGGCCTGATTAGAAGTTTCATAAATGCACACATTTTTAGTACTTACTGCTCATGATTTAATTTAAAATTCTATCTGGTTGATCCTGCGCCCTCCCCGCCAGCATTTTAAGTTTACAAATCCCTCCTGGCACACCCACAAGCACTCGTGACTGTCCCCAGTATGACGTGTCTTGCTGGGATCAGCCGGGGCACTTCCATAGTATCATTGTACTGGCATTACTTTCAGACAGCTTCGGTTTGGAGCCGACATGTCTCCTTGATAAACGGAGACCAGATGCAGACTGACAGGCACCCTAGCAGTCTGTACCTGGTCTCAGTATAACACGGACACATGCAGGATCCAAACTGGAGCTATTGGAAACTATGGCAATGCAGATAGCCTTTGCTTCAAATAGCTCCGGTTTGGATCCTGCACGTGTCCGTGTTGCTCTGAGACCAGGTACAGACTGCTAGGGTACCTATCAGTCTGCTCTGACTCCATTTATCACTGAGATATGCCAGTTCTAAACTGGAGCTGTCTGGAATAATGCCAGCACAATGATCTATGGAAGGTGCCCGCTGATCCCACAAGACACGTCATACTGAGGACAATCGTGAGTGCTGTGAAGCGCACCGGAGGGATTTGCAAACAAAATGCCTACAGGAAGGGTGCAGGATCAACCAGATAAGTACAAATTAAATCATGAGCAATAATGAAAAATGTGTGCACTATGAAACTGCTAACTAGGCCCCACTTCATATGAAGGTGGGGCCCGATTGCACATGAACGTTTCCCTTTAAAGTGAATTCTCATGGAAATAAAATATGGTTGGTCTTGTAAGCCATGTGCAGTTAGGGTTGCCTAATGCTTGGGTTTTCTTACTTTTTTTTGCTGTGTCCACCAACCCTGATGATGCATTTTTTTCTAGAAATGTAGTGCCTTTTTTAGGGAATAAATAATATACTACTGTATGCATACTGAATGGATGATGCCAGGTTCCCAACTGTAAATAGGGGCAAAGGTTTACTAGGCTGTTGATGAAATGCACTTAGCCACATAAAGTGCAGTGCAGATCAAAAAAAAAAAAACAGTCACAGTACAGTAAGGCACAGTACACTAGCTCTTCTCTAATGAAAATGTGATGCATACTGTATGTAAGTAGCTGCATGGCACAGCATAGCACACAAAGGAGGAGGGAAAAAAGTCACTCAGAGAACTCCCAAGGAAGTGCATTTGCATGAAACGTGTTGGTTTGTTTTCTGGACTGTCTTTGACACGAGCTCTGTTTAAGCTTTAAAATAACATTTAGCAACAAGTAAGATTGTTTGCTTTTTATTTCACGTGGATTTCACTGATGCAGTGCTTTGTCTTTTTATAGTACAGAAAGGAAATTTTCTTTTTCTCAGATCATGGACAGAAAGCTACATAAGTTCATACATTAGTTGCCATTAACAGGATGAAGTAAGGCAAGAAGGGCCATCAAGTACACCATTCTGTTATCCTAACAGTGGCCCCCCAATATCCTGAAATGCCTCTACACTCCAGGTAGCTATCCAGCCTACTGCAGTCTTGAAATGTTGAAAACGGTGTAGTAATGACTTCCATCCCTCAGCATCTGGCTATTGCCTCAGAACCCGCGAAGTCCGCACTTTCTCTTTCCCCCACCTCCTCTCACAATCTGGAAAGGCAACTTTCTCCTTCAGATTTCTTGACATTTGGAATCATCTCCCCCACTCAATACGCCTATCACCCTCCTTAACCATGCTCAAAAAGCTTCTGAAGCTCCACCCCCACTGCAACCGCCCCCTTCCACCCTACCCTGACCCCCCTTGACCCTTGCTAACCTGCTATGTAAATCAGTTTACCTATGGTATATAAGCTATTTGTATTCACGCATATTGTCTACACTGTATATATTGTAAGTACTGCTGTCGCACCTTTGCACTTGTAATCTACGCTTTGCCAAATATTTACCTATTTATATATGTACTGTATATATAATGTTATACCTCTTCTGCCAGTTGTTTTCAAAGTTCTTGCTAATCTGACTTCTGTAACTCCCTTACCCTCTCCCCCAGGTCACACCTGGAAATGAGCCTCAGCTCAGTGCACCTTTCCTAGTTCTCAAATTTTAAATAAATAAAAAAATAATTAGTAATCTGTTCCAAGGGTCTATTACCCTCTGGGTGAAGAAATTACTTCTTAAAGGGACACTGTTAACCCCCTTAGGCCTCAAAGTGTCAATAGTTTAAAAAACACAATTTATGATTGTTCACATTCCATGGAGACAGTTGCTGCAGCTGGTAGTTTGATTCAGATTCCCTTTTTCTTTTAAAAAGTGAAAAACAGACTGCCCACCATACTGGTGTTACCACATCAAAACATGTTTATTTACATTTCTTTACCAGCTCCCAGTACATCTTTCCTGGACTCAGGAACACCCCCAGCACAATCTAGCCACTCGTTATGCAATGAGGGTGGAGGAGACTATTGTATCATGAGTGGCTGCACTGTTTGAGGGTGTTTCTAATGTTCAGGAAGTGTGCACTAAGAGTAGTTCAGTGATTTGAATTAAACCAAAGCTGGGCATAACTATACATTACCATGCATTTTGGTTCTAATAAGCAAGGAGGCAGATGAAACAACCAGCAACATCAATGAATTTTAGAGAAAGTAAGCAATTATAAAATGTGGGGTTTTACCTAAAAATAATATGATGCAAAAAAGGTTGACAGTGTCCCTTTAATGGAAAATGGCACACAAGGTCATTATTTTGCCCTATTATGTAAAAATGCCCAATTAGGAGTTCAGCAAAGAATGACATTTTTCTTTATCTGTAAAGTTTTGTTCTATTCTTTTTCTTTATTGCTTCGAACATCCTACTGTTAGAGATACCTGTGGCCATCTTGTGCACAGTGGCTGGCTACCTGTGTACATGGTATGCTAATTAGTGCTGCTGACCTCTGTCATTAGTTGACAGCACTAATTAGTATACTGTGTGCACAAGAAACCAGTCAATGTGTATGAGATGGCCACAGATGTCTCTTGCAATAGGAAGTTTTGCAACAATAAAGAAAAAGAATAAAAAAAAACTTTAAAAGTAAAAAAATATATATATTTTTTTTACCGAACCTCTAATTGGCCATTTTTACATGACTGGGCAAAATAACAGCCTTGTGTGCCATTTTCCTTTAAAGTTAGAATATTGCATGAGTGACTATACAGAACATAATGGATTGTGTATGAGCAGCCATACACAACAAGGCTGTTTTCCAATCTAGAGTTTTCTGTGGTAACAAGAGAACTCGAGAGCACAGCTCAAGAGGTCCTATTACCACAGGAACCTCAAGAATAGAAAGCAGCCTTGTACATGTATGATTGCCCATACACTGTCTTTTACAGTGTATGGGCAACCATCACTTTGCTCCTCTGTCCAAAAAACGTCCCCTCAGAACTTAAAAAAATAACTTACAGTGGCACGATTCCTTCCAGCGCCGTTCATTTCATGAGCTTTCACCATCACAGCCCGCTTCATCGCACATGCACAAAGATATTCTATGTTGTTGTGCTGCACTAGTGATGTAGCTAATGCAGCACAACAACATTGTGATGCAGCCAGTGCAGCACAATAAGTGGATTCCAGTAACCAATGTGTATTGGTATCCACATTCCACCATACAGTATAAGGCTGTGTTTCCATCAAGGGTATGTGACGACATCATAGGCACCTCAAGAGTGAAGCTCGAGAGGTCACCATGATATCATCACATGACCAAGATGAAAATAAGGCCTTAGTTGTGTATGGTCACTCATACACTGTTTCATATAGTGTATAGTTTTTCCCCGCATTTAAAAGTTTAATTTTGTACAGTTTCATACCTCAAGTCATTACTCCAGCTTGTTCCATCACCTCAGTCTGTGACTGCATCACTGCTGGCGATCCATTGGTCTAACCTTTTGTCAGTGTAAAGATATAATCCTCAGCCACAATGTTTAGTTAAAAAAAATAGCAGAAAGTACACCTGACCCGTGTTTGGTACCACAGAGCCATCAAACTGCCCTGGTCAGCCACTATTAAGTGGCACTGCCATTTTTCCCTGACTTTTTGTACAAAGCTGCATTTTCAACCAATCAGGTGGCCTTTCAAGGTTGAAAAGTTCTTGTGGTGTCACTGTGACATCAGAAAAGTACCACAACAACTTTTCATGACCTTTGAATTGTGCCACAGCAAAACTATTGAGTGTACGGAAATCCATGCACAACAGAGGCTAATCATACACTTTAGTGGCATTCTTGTTTAAAGGGACAATGTCAGCCCCTGTAGGCCTCAAATTGTCCCTAGTTTAAAAAAAAACAACACATTCTATGATTGCGTACATTCTGTAAAATTGGTGATGTAGCTGGGTGTTTGATTTTGATTCCTTTCTTCTTTTTAAAAGTGAAAACAGACTATCAACCATACTGGTGTTACCACACAAAAAAATGTTTGTTTACATTTCTTGATCAACTTGCACTGCATCCCTCTTTTCTGGACTGAGGAAAACCACTACACAGTCTAACCACTCATGGTACAATGGGAGGAGAGGAGAGGAGACTAGTGCATCATGAGTGGCTGTACTGTTGGAGGGTGTTCATAATGTGCAGGAAGTATAAGTAGTATATGTGTATACTAACTGTCAAAATGTGACTGATGACCAGAAATGATGTAATGCCCCACCCCTTTAGCATGTTCCGGAAATGACACAATGCCCCGCCCCTTCTGCATGTTCTGGAAATGATGCAATGTCCCTGCCCCTTTTGCCTCCTGTGTGCGCCGGAACTAACGCAATGTCCTGCTCTTCCTTGTGTGTGCCAGATATGATGCAGCACCCCACCACTCCCCCTTTCCACTCCAATGTGTGCTGGGAATGATGCAGCCCCCCCCCTTCCATACTGTGATGCAGCTATGGATGGAGGAAAGGTTAGCTTGTCTGGGCTTGCCCCGGACATGTGAGAGGGCTAAAAGTAGTCAGCATGGAAACTCAGGTGCACAGCATCCTATTTTGATACAAAACAAGCAATAAATGACACTTTTCAGAATTAAAAGAGATGCCATGTATTGCTAAGGGTCTTGACACTCTGTATGAACAACTGAGTGTAACACTATGGAGTGCTGTTGAGAGAAATGGATATAGCCCTACACTTATACAAAAGGGGGAAACTGATCTTACCAAAAAACACTGCATTTACAAAAAGGGGCATATTTATACAGTTTAAGATTGTTTTAGCAGAAGATCATCCCTGAGTGACCTTTACATGACTCTACCATGCTGACTCAGCAAAAGGTGCAGATCTGTTTAGCCTTAGGGTTGATTGATCATAAAATGTAATTTCAGTTGAACATATCTTAAGCCAATCTCAACTGAACAAAAGGGGGCAGGTCAGCTAAGATTACTTCCAAGATATCGAGCAAAATTAGTAGCCTTTAATTATGCACGCCATCTAAAAGCAGCTATTTACAGAGTTTTACGAGATGGGAAATATGCAGTTTATGGTAAAATGGTTTAATGGTTGGGATAATTGCATTGCAAACATGTCATACTTGCTTTTTTGAGTACAGTTTTTTTACACAGTAATAAATCTTTAAAGGTCAGATGCAGTTCGTTTAACCTGGGCACTCATAGTAGAAATCTTTTTTATTTACTAAAATAAATAAAATAAATGTCAGTATACCCCTTTATTGGTTTAAAGTATAACATTATTTTTGCAGTTTTATTGAAAGTCTGATATTATGCATATTCAAACCTATTTTGTATCTTAAGTTTCAGAACAAAACCTCTTTATGTTTTACCCATTTAAAACAAAGGCCCCATTCATTTTAATGGAAGGATTTTTGAATCATAGTATCTGTTTCTGTTTCTCATAGTGTTTGTTTTAACATGTATATCTGTTAAACATGTTGTATCATATCATAGTTTATTTCAGGTTCTGCTGTAATGCATTTTCATCTAAATTATATTTCTGCTTCTACTGGTCAAGACACTGTTTTCAGTTAAAACTGCATGTAACAATATTTTTGTAGTTTTATGAACAGCCTGAAATTATGCATATTGAAGTCTATTTGTATCTTAAATAATTAAGTTGCAGAACAGCACCTACTTATGTTTTAATCCATTTAATACAAAGGTCCCATTCATTTCAATGGAAGGATGTTTGAATTATTTTATGTTTCTGTTTCACATAAAACATGTTAAAGCAGAAGTTTTGTATTATACCATAGTTTTAGTTCAGGTTCTGCTGTAATGCATCTTCATCTAAACTATATTTCTGCTTCTACTGGCCAAGACACTGCCCTCCTCCCCCCCAAAAAAATTTAAATGTAATGATTACTAACCAGTGAGTCTTCTAGGCCATCACTGGTTTGTGTTACACTGGTTCTCGGTTTCCACCCTGCTAGGGGATTATTCAGACCACCCTTTGTAACTTATAAAAATTGACGCATTAGCTCACAACTTCCTGTTTACAGCTAGCGAACCAGCGTCGGTAAGACTTTTGAATAGTTTCAACTTCTTAAAAAGTGTTGTGACCTAGACTTTAAAATGGCTACTTTGTTTGCAAAACAGTTTTCTCAGATTGGCTTTCATGATGTTAGTTTGGAATCAAAAGGATCACAAGGAGATGGTGGTGAGTGCACTTTATTCTATTGTTTTTAATATAGTAAGTGGATAAAATGAAGCTTATTGAACTATAACCTAACTTTTTATAATGTAGGTTTCCCGGCCTTGTCAATATCAAGCAATCATCCAGTAGTGCCTCATAGAGCTTTACACGGTATGCCAAATTTAGTTTATCAAAAATGTTATTAGCATTTAAATGTTATAATTGTGTGTATATGATGGGTGGTTTCAGAGTCATGTTTTTTTTTGTCAGCACTGCATACACTTGGGGGGTGATGTATAATAATTTATTTAGTTTAAAATGTTTTGCTGATATTGTACAGAGAACCATAGTCTCATTTACAGACATGAACAGGACTAGCAATAAGATAAAGATGTCACGCTTCACCTTTGTGCATTTCAAACTATCACTGTATACTGTAAGCCAGGGTTTTAAACCTCTAGCAAACTGGTTTATTAAAGGCCTATACTTTGTAGAACAATGTTTTAAATTTGGCAGCTAAAACACAAAAAACTGCTAAAATCAGCTCTTTAGTACTTAACACTGTAAAAAACTAATTGATTAACAGCAGTACATAATTAGTGGTGACTTATAAACTGTTTTTATTTTTTTGTTAAAGGAGAAACCAGGGCTTCATGCAAAACTATACCACTAATGAATGAGGACAAAAAAACAGGTATGCTGCAGTTAAATTAGCCAAATATTTTTGTATTACATCAGCAGAAGTGTTTGCAGTTTTTTTTTTATTTTTGTCTTTGGAAACTGGGTAAGGCCCACTAGGCACAAGTGGCCACTGGGTGGTTAAGTGACTTGTTCAGAGTCACACAGTATGCAAGTGGAGGTTGTGAGAATCAGACTCAGGTCTGGTCTGCTGGATGTATCAAGCTCGTTCACATCTCACCCAATGCAGGTTAATAATGGGCAAATGTGCTGAAGATTGTGAATCAGCTGCTGTGCTTTTCATGTGTTTGAATTTAGTATGCTTTCTTTTAAGAAACATTATACTATACAGCCATATGTTTCTACAGCATACATTAAGAAGTTCTGGTGTGGCAATGTTTCTCTCTCTCTGACTACCTTCCCCCTTCCTGTTTTTATAGTTTTAAATTCAAGGTGGTATAATGCAGCAAATTATTTAATATGCTGACATTTTGCATGTTTTTATTGAGAGTACCAATCAACTAAAGTAGATCAAAATACAATAAAGGAATGTTTATCTGACATAAAATGTACCTAATTTATACTCAGCCTGCAAAAAGACAGCACTATTATAATGGAATATGCATTACAGGGGCTATATATTTATGTTTTTAATTTAATGTTTCCTAGATGATTTTAAGCCTCTATAAGCAGAATTTCCAAAGCATGCAAGAGGCCACAACACACATTCAAGATTATCCAGACAGAAAAGGAGACTTCCTGACAAGGCAAGACCACATCTACCTTCAGTGCCTGCACCCAAAGCAACAAACAAAAAGTGTGAGGGCTATGTGAAAATTTCTTCAGCCCTACCCCATGAATCTTTACGGACAGACCAACCACCCTCCACAAACAGAAGTGAAAAATGTGAACACTGTTGCCATATAGGTGTTGGGGGTAAGCAATGTTGCAAACATGACAATAAGCAAACACAAACATCTGTAACATTGTCCAGTGCCCCTGATAGTGAATCTGCAGCGCTATCACACATTAAATCACCTGCTGTGTGTGTGTGTGAGTAAAGCTAACCCCTGTAATTACGCCTGAAACTTTGACACCCCAAAAAGTGTCACCACATGAGCAAAACTCATCCGGTGGTACCTTTGTATATACATATAGTTATAATTTATACCCTTTTTGCATACCTGTGGTGGTTTCTTCACATGTGCTGCTGCCCCCTGATTGCAAACTAACATTTGAAATTTGTATTAACACATTTAAGGGGGTCAGCTTCACAGAAACAAAGCCATCATAATGCAAGATTTAAAACTGTAAATATACATTTTGGATGCTGTCTATATACCAGAAATGGAGAGCACTCGAAAACTAATAAAAAAATTAGCCTGTAATGGTGCAAATATTTCCACTATACAAAATGACTGTGACAAAATGATTGATAAAATTATACAATGTGGGTGGGTCATTAGAAACATTAGGCGTAATATAGTGAATCAGTGTATTAGGTGTAGAATTAGAAAGCCTAAAGAAATATTGGCTACCAATAACAGAATGCAGCAGCATCAGACACCCCTGCAAAAACACGGGCATCACCACATAACCTTGTGGTATCTGGGTCTGCCACACCATGCTGTGTGCGTGATGGTTGTGTGAGTTCCCCATTTCAACACTCTCCTGAGTGTCAAAGTAGCGAATGTAAAACTGAGTGCTGTATGTGTGAACAATGTGAGTGGGGACAGTGTGATCATTCTGATGTGCACACAGATCTGCCAGACAGTGAATGTTGTATGAGTCCTGCACAAAATAACAACCCTGAATACATGCAGATAGGGGGCAATGCCACACCAAGCCATGAAGAAGACACTTGTAATCAGGAGGGCCAGCAGTTAATGTAAAATGGTCTAGTCTATTTAGAATTAATAAACGAATATGAAGTACCCAGAAATAATGTCAGTGGTGTTCAGTATCACCAGCAGTTTCAGTTTGCCAATCTAGACAGCATAACATCCATAGATGAATACTATTCTGCAATCCATACAGCTGTGCAGTATTTGCTGGACAGAATAAGGCCTACTTTGGGTAGTAATGATTTTGTACAGTTACACCTGGATTGTGATAGTTTGAATGACCCTGTGTTTTCATTATGTAGAAACCCCCAAGAGTTAAATGCTGATGAATTTTTAGAGCATATTGCAAATTTATTAAACAGCAAGGTGAAGGCGTGTGCCAATTGATGTTAGTAGCCATTGTTGTGAGAAATGTCCATGGGGGAGCTTCCAGAGATGTTGGAAGCGTTTTATCTAACCATATTATCAAACAGAAAGCAAGGCATCTAGTCAATTTAGTGAATCAAAATAATGCAATATGCTTCTCCATGAGCTTGGTGGCTTTGCTAAACCCTCAGCTAGTTGACCAACAGATATTAGCAAAAGCTAGAGATTTACAGAGCAGGGTAGGGCTGTCAGAACAAAGAATGATAGATTTGAGCCATACAGTATACATCTATTTGAGGCAGAGCTAGATGTGACCATCTTTGTTTTTTTTTATGGACAAAGCCGGTGCATGGCAGAGGTGTGTTGCATCTCCTAATAAATGGGCAAAATCTGTTCTCATCCTGTTACATGAAAACCATTATTATGGTATTGAAAATCTCAAAGGTTTTTTTGGGGCCAGAAATGTATGTGAACATTGTGACGCCCTTTTTGCACACAAAGGTCCACACACATGCATTTACATGTACTATTCATGCATATCATTTGGCTGTAGTAAAGTACGAAGTGAGGTGGTACAGTGCCCTGATTATCATTAATACTGTAGCTCGGCAGCCTGCTACAGACGGCATAAACTGGCTTACCCCGATTGTCATTTATCCAAATTGTGCTCATCATGTGGAAAACCTCAGGGTGAGAGCCATATTTGTTTTCAGCCAAAGTGCCATAACTGTCTTACAGCTGTACACTCTTTTGAAACTCACTTATGCTACATCCAGCCCTTAAAGTCACCACCTTGTTCCACTAGTTATATATTTTATGATTTTCAATGCAAGCAAGATGTCAGCATAGATGACTCTAGACATATTCCAAATTATATCTACACCCTTGAATGAGGTTGAAAGTGGGAGTTTGAAGGCACCGACTGTATTGCACAATTTGTGAAAAAGTTTATCCAAAAAGGGTTTCGGGGGTACACTTTCATAGCTCACAATTCAAAGGAGTATGACGGCCACTTCATCTTAAACCAGCATGTAAAAGAAAAAGTGGAAGTGGAGTTATTGAATCAGGGAAGTAAATTGATGTCCATAACTGTAAAACAGTTAAATATTCGATTTATAGACAGCTTAAATCTCCTTCCAATGAGGCCCACAGCAATGCCACAGGCTATGGGTTTTGAGGGACTAAAAGGCTACTTTCCATACTTTTTTAACAAATCGTAAAATCAGAATTATGTAGGGCCTATGACACATCACAAAGATTACAGTGTAGACTACATGATGGCTGATAAAAAAAAAGTTTGGGGAGTGGTATGAAATGCATAAAGATGGTGTATTTGACTTTAAAAAGGAATTACATCATTACTGTAAGTCAGATGTGAAGATTCTAAAGCAGGCCTGTGAAATGTTTCAGAGTGGTGGTGAGCAGATGTTTCAAAATGATGCAGAGGGAAGGGGCCAAATTGACCCCTTTCAGTATATCACTATAACATCAGTTAGCATGGCCATGTTTCAGTTTAAATTCATAGAGTCAGACACCATAGGGATTATACCTGCTGACAGCTATCACAGCCAGTGCAATCGTTACTCCACACCGGCCATACAGTGATTGATGTACATCAGTAAACAAGAAAACATTTCTATACAGCATGCAATGAATTGTGGGGAAGTACAGGTAGGTCCTTATTTTCTTCATGGTTATTCTGTAATAGATGGTGTTCCTACAGTCTTTGAGTTTTTAGGCTGCTTTTATCACGGCTGCCAAGTGGGTTACTTTGAAGATCAGTTAAACCCGGTGCTTAACACAAACTACAGATGTTTATATTACCTAACCATCAAGAAATTAAACTACCTCAGATATGAAAAAGGTATGCATGTTTGGGTTATGTGGGAGCATGAATGGAAACAACTGGTGTATGACAATCCACAGGTGCATGCTTTTTTGAAAGCAACCCACATTCCAGAGCCAATGGACCCCCATGAATCACTTTATGGAGGCACACAAATGGTCTGCATTTATATTACCATGTGCAGCCTGATGAGAAAATGATTTTACTAGTTCTCATCCCTATGTGAACAAGACCTAGACATATCCCATAGGCCACCCAGTGGTCATACATGAGAATTTTGGGGATTTCAGACATTATTTTGGGCTTATTAAAGCTAAAGTGTGTCCACCCCTTGGCCTCTTTTTGCCTATACTGCCCAGCAGAATAGGCAGGAAGCTGATGTTTACATTGTGTCACACATGTGCCAAGAGAGTGAAGCAGTCACAGCATTGTACCCATTTAGATGATCAGCGATCTCTGGAGGGTACATGGTGTTCTGAGGAATTAAATCTGGCTTTAGAGAGGGGGGTACAAGGTGGCAGAGGTGTATGAAGTATGGCACTACCCAAAGAAATCTGACAGTCTTTTCACAGAATATATTAAATTAGACCTAAAGGGGAAACAGGAAGCTTCAGGGTATCCAGCTTGGTGTACTACTGATGTAGAACGTAAAGCATATATCAGTCAGTACTATGCTAAGGAGGGCATTGCCTTAGAGTCAGAAAATATAGCATACAACCCTGCACAAAGACAGATTTCAAAGTTGTTTTTGAATTCATTGTGGGGAAAATTTGGCCAGCGTCCCAATTTTAATAACACTGCCATTGTCAAGGATGCTGAAGAACTCTTTCAGTATCTTTTCACAGATTGCTACCACATATCTGGTCTGTATTTTATCAATGATGATGCAGCATCAGTACATTGGAAATATGCTGAAAAACACTATGCTAATGCTACCAACATTAACCACAGCCTACATCAGACTTAAACTGTACAGTTTACTTGAAAGCCTACAGGACCACTGTTTGTACAATGACACAAACTTTGTCATATTTGTTAGCAGGCCAGGTGATTGGGAGCCATCACTGGGTGACTATTTGGGTGATCTGACCAGTGAACTACTGCCTGATGAACACATTGTTGAGTTTGTATCTGGTGGTCCTTAAACATACAGTTACAAACTGACCAATGGCAAAATTTGTATGAAGTGTAAAGGAATTAGGCTTCACATGACAAATAATGAAAAGGTTCATTACCGCTGTCTCAAATCACTTCTTGACCATTTTAGTGGAGGTGCAAATGAAGGTGTTGGGGTACAGTCGGTCAGTATAGGGTTGAAAAAGATTGTACAGAACAAAAAAAGCATCACTTCTAAAAAAAAGCCAGAATAAAAAACTTTCAGGGTTGTATACAACAAAAGGGTTTTAACTGAGGATTTTAAAATGCTGCCTTATGGCTTCTGACCATGGTATGAATATACACTTGGAGCACCCATTTCCTTATAGTTTGGCAGGGCCGTCAAACTGTGGAAAAAGTTACTTTATTAAAAGCATGCTAGATGCAGGTCTCAATGCTTTAAATAAATTTCCAGAAAATATTATCTGGTGTTATAGTTGCTGGCAATGTTTGCATACAGACTTACGCGGCAAATTTCCTCAGTTGAAATTTATAGAGGGCATTCTTAGCACTCTACAAGATGACAAACTATTACCTCCTCAAAAAGTAAATCTTTTAATTGTAGATGACTTAATGGAAACAGCATCTGAAAATTGTGAAATTCAAAAATGTTTCACTGAGTAATGCCATCACAGAAATGTTAATATCATGTATGTCACACAAAATTTGTTTGTCCATGCTAAAAAAAAGCCGGACCATAAATTTAAATGCAAATTATATAGTATTATTTAAAAACCCCAGAGATAAGCTACAGGTTAGTACAATGGCTCACCAGATGTATCCTGTAAAGATAAAATTATTTGAAGAGGCCTTTGAGGATGCAACTCACAAGGCCTATGGTTATCTTTCGGTCGACTTAAAAGCCTCAACACCTGAATCTTACCTCTTAGGGTCTGGCTTGTTTTTCCCTGATTTACTTGTTGCATACACCATGAAAAAAAGAGCCCCATGAAAATAAGAGATATGCCAGTTGTTCATTGTAGCCAGAGGCTCACAGTACTGAGACATGTGGAATTCCCTCCCAGCAAACATTCGTCATTTCTCTTCCCCCAGCTCCTCAACTCCATGCTCCAATCTCATTTCTTCTCTACCTGCTCATGTGTCTGTGTGCACCCAAGCTATAAATACAACACTGTATGTTCCACCTGACTATATTATATGGTAATGTATCTATGCTATGCCTGTATCTGCTGTTATCTCAATCCTTTTGTATTCTAAACCTGGACCTATTGTTCCAACGGGTATTCCCATTATGTATCCATATTTGTATTATGTCTGTTTCAACTATGTAATTGTACCCCTTCCCCCAGGACGCATCTGGAAACAAGCAGTAGCCTGCTTAGCATGCCTTCCTGGTTAAACGCTTAAATAAATAAACAAATAAATAAACATGTCAGCACATCTGAAAAGAAATCTTGTATTGCTTAAGCTGCTGGTGAAGGGGCCACCACAGCAAAGAAAAGCTATACTCTGTTCAGCCTCTGATGATTTAATAGCAGCAGTTGCCAAGGTGGCACTCAATACTATTAAAGGGACTATACCTCTCACAGCTTACCAGATTAAGATGCTGAAGAGGAGATGCAATATTATCAAACAATTAAGTAATAGAAAGCTGTCTGTTAAACATAAAAAAATTGTGACACAGTCTAGGGTATTTATAGGCACCTTGCTTAGCGTTGCTATACCCTTTTTAACCAGTCTTCTAACAAGCAGGTGAATAGACATGGATTATGCACAAAAAATGTATTTAGTACCACAACAACAGCTGGACTTTCTAAGAGGTCATCCACCCCCTGAAGAGCCACCAAGAAAAGTTGTGGAACGATGGCTGGATGCTGAAATGCGGTATGTTCTTCAAAGGACTGACCTCTCTGAATATGAGAAGACTAACATATATGGGAGTGTGTTGCAATGCTACCTCATAGTTGTACGCCAAGGTGAAAAAGATGCAGCAAACATGTCATTATCTTTGACACCACTTGAGCTAATACAACCATAAGATAGCACAGCACAGCTACCTGGCACCAATGATATTTACAATGACATATTACAAGGAGTTTCTATGTATGTCAGAAAACACACTGAAATATTGTCAAACAAACTGAAAAGGTCTGCTGGTGTTACAGACTGGAATCATGGTGGTGAATTTATATATCACGGCGTGCCTGTTGAAGGGTCTCATATGTATGACTTAGTCAAGGCTGTTACTTCATAAAGACACATATCTGATACTGAAAAACCTAGGGGGTAGGAACATTTTATCAGAGCTTTAGCAGAAATGAATGCTCCTGAATCAGTGGTGCCTAACATCCAAAACAGGTCTTTGATTCTGAGTGCTAAGAACAACCTCTCAAAGGTTCTGACAGGTGTTTCTACAGCACTAATACCTGAAACCTGCACACCATCACCTGTGGCCAAAATAAGAAAAACCTCTTTTAAAAAAACGCCATGGTTGATGGTGTAACGTCTTGGATAGGGCACCACACATTTCTGGTAATATTGTGTTTTTGTACATTTTTTATAAATTATGTGCATGTTTGCTTTGATTTTGCTGTCACATTGTAAAAATAAACAGTCTGATGCATTGTACAAATTGTTGTGTTTTATTGTCTCCTTACAATAAGAACATTTAATAATTATACACTATAAAAGTAAACTGCATTTGTTAGCTGTAACATACAGCATGCCTTATTTCTATATCTACCAGCAGTAATAGCACTGGTTATAATCATAACATGAAATTACTGGCTGTGGACTAAAAGAAAAATAAGGCTTTAACCTTTTAACAATTCTCCATTGATTGACAAATGCATAAACTTTTCGATCATTTGACATTAAATTATCAGAATGCATCCTAACTACATTATTAAAGGTTGCACCTTTGCATCTATGATGAAGGAAAAATAAACAATGATGGCCACAGGTCATAGACATTATATCTTGAACCTGTTTTGGGTTAAACTGTGTTTATGTTACATTCTTCCAGAAAAACTTCATTATTGTTGGTGGAAAAAATGTGGAGTCTGGAGGAAAGTCATAAGAGTTAAAAAACACCCCAGTAGTATGGTCAGGAACATAAATAGCTAACCAGTGTTCACCAGGCATAGATTGGGGCTGTGTATTCACTACTAAAGAGGCTGACACACATGTTAGTCTCTCTGAAGGTAGTTGATCACTTGCAAAAAAAACCCTAAAAACTGTCTCTAGTAAAAGCGTCTGCCTGGAGAAACGAGTCCAGTTGTTGAGTGTTCATATTTCATTGAAGTCAAATACAACGATTCATCTTTCATTAATTTCTACCACATTATCAAAGACTGTATGCATCAACATATTCACAGTAGCCAGTAGAGGGTCAACAAACCATATTTCAGTTCTCAAATTGCCAGAGCGGATTAACGAATAATGGTCACCATAGCCTTGGTCAGGGCTTAGGTCAAAAGCAAATAATGTGTACCCCTGACAAAAACCTACACAGTCTATCAGCAGTGGATTGTCTTTCATATGTTTGCCACTAGCATGAACCAAATCTATATATTCTCTGGTGGCATTACCATTTGTAAAGTTAGATTGCAGTGGTTTATCAGGAACTTGTTCACCATCTACATACAGAGTTATAAAGTTAATGTTAAAATGTTTAAAATTGAAAGGGTTTTTATTGTATACACCACTGAAAGCATCATTATCAGCAAAGTCTACCACCAATAATTTTGTTATCTGTCCCAGAAACAGATTATCTTGGTTACACACACGGCTGCCCCCAGATATACTAAACACTTTCATGTTAATACGGTCAATAGGGTACTTTGCATTAGCAGCCTGTAAAGCCTGAGCATTACCGTTACATACAGCTGGTGAAATTTTTCCCTTTTTACATAAACAGATGCAGATTTAATTTGTGGTTTATAATCTTCATCTGCATCACCGCTAATTAAACAAAATTTGTTCTTGTTATGGTCAAGTTTAATTTTTACATCAGCACGATTCAGGAGCAGCTTTTCCTGGAAAAAGAGTTCTGCATGAATTGGTCCAAGCAGTTCTACACTGCGACACTCTGCTGTTAAAGTTGCATGATTTTTAAAACCCTCATTGGGGCCATTAAGAGTGGTGTTCTCATGCTGCCCTGGTGTGTCCTTATAAAATAATCAAGATGAAAATTGTGTAGACAGTGTGTCATCGCTGTAATTAAGCAGTGACTCAATGATTGCTCTGTAGGGGTAGCAGTTATTACTCTGTCTAATCAGCCAGTCACCCACCTGGCTAAAGATGGTTGCCAGGGGGTAGTTAATTAAACTTACTTTAGCTCCATCATCAATGTTGCTACCATCAGCCTTAGTGATCTTGCACAAAAGGTATAACAAGGTGTTGTTTAGGTCAATGTAATCTTCACCATTACCTGCCACATAAAATTCCAGGGGCGCATTATCACTTACAGCTGACAAGGGTGGGATTTCAACATGCAGGTTTTTCTCTATACTGGTTTGGGTTGGTGGTAACACGAAAAGGTCTAATTCTGTCTTTCCACATTCTTGAGACATGCAGTGTACCAGAGCCATGGCTTAAAATAAGTTTCTTTGACTGTTAGATTTATGAGGTTTTCCCTCCTTGCACTTACGTTTCACAACTGTTCTTTTCTTTTGAACAGACCGCCTTTTAATAACACTTTCACGGGCCCCCAGTAGGACCATTCTCCTCTTCTTATTGGGCCTCTAATAACCAATCATTCCTGCCCCATCTTGCTGCTGTCCCAGATCTGGAGTCATGAAGGAACTCACATTTCCCACAACATATTTTACAATATTTTTAGCAGCTTTTTAAAGGTGTGGTTTTACTGTTTGGAAGCCTTTTGTAACAGTGGTACAGCATTTCTAAATAAAGTTCTAAATATACCACCTATACTGGCACCATACATAACTGGGGCACCATGAAAACCAAATAAGCCATGATCAGCTTGTGTTTTATAATAGGCTACATAAAGATTTGGGTCACTGTACAACTTCTGTGACATGGTTGTCATTCAGAAGATTCCTTTAACAGGCCAGAAAAGAAGTTTCACAATCACCTTGCCAAACAAGAATAACACATTTTTGTCTTGATCATTCTTTATCACAATAGTTATGTTGTCAAACTGTTGTTTGCTGATTGGTACATAATCTGGCTTATCATAGCAGATGGTTATGATTGCATTATTCTTACCAGATATTTCCACAGAACGGAGTAGGGGCACGTGACTATCACTGACTCTTTGGTGTTCAACAATGTCTGTATACACATACAGTGTGTAAAAAAAACCCCATTGATGTCAGCATAATATGGTCCTGTGCTGGTTTGTAGTTGTGGCATACCGTGTGGTACCCCCAAAATATGAGCCAGATTATGGCGAGCAATGAATGCTTCACTACTGATGTTGTGGAATTTTGTTTTCCGTTCCCAGCTGTCATATTCTAAAAACATGCCTAGCTGTGCCTGTTCCAGTGCCTCACTGATGGCTGCCTTGACATCAACAACATCGTGATAATAACCTCTGAAAATTGATAATGGTAATAATGGCTTAGAAGTTTCACCTGCTTGAAATCTCCCATCTTGCTGTGTAATATTGTCCCATGTCCTTGGGTACTATATTCCTGACAAGCTGACTTCCCACACCCCTACTAAATTGATATGCCAGTTTCACAGTATATTCTAAAATAATATTTTTAGGAAACATTTCAAAAGATGCATTGCTGGGCAATGTAACATAAAACCCATTCTCAGACATTGTTTTACCAATAATGTCTTCTCTCAACTGACGTCATGCAAAACATGGCAGCATACTTATAATTTTTAATTTTTCAGCTGTTTGGATTCTACCCAGCTGTTAAATTGTGATGACCAGCCTAACCATTTCACTAAAACCATTTTTTTTCTTCCCTTGTCTTTTCCGTGACATTGTTTTTTCAACCCTGTATACCCGGTTTGCAGTGTCTTTGACTTTTACCAATTCTTGCTTATAAAAAGTATCTTTTATTTCTTCTCCATCATAATCTTTTAATTTGTAAACTGGTATAGGCTTGGGTATACATTCAGAAATAATAAATATCTCACTTGTAAAGTTTTGCTCATAACTTTTTTTCAAATGTTTTCTTAACTCTAGAAACCCACATGATCACCCACATGAAATTTAAAGGTCTCTTCACTTTGTGTAGATCACCATATAGAATTTTCCAGACATCTAAAGAATTGGCATCTGTCCCATCGGTGGGCCTCATTTTGATGGACCAGTGATAGCTCTGATTGTAGGCCATTTTTAAAGCTTGTAATACATCTATGTACCTTTATGTGTTAAATGCTGTAAAATATCTCCACATTTTTGTTTTCAATGTATGGTTAAATCTTTCCACAATACAAGCCTTAACATTATTTGATGTCATAAAATGATGTATGTTTTGTTCTTTTAAAAACAATTGAAAATTAGCATTAAGAAATTCAGTCCCTTCATCTGTTTGTAATTTTTCAGGCTTGCGGCCCTCTCTGAGTATCATTTTGAAAGTTTCTGTCACATCTCTTCTAGTTTTTTTTAGCACTTTGGTTCATGCGTATTTTGATAGGACATCAATAACTGTTAGAATAAACCGAAAGCCATCATTGTCTTTGGAAAGACTAGCCATATTGACCAAATTAGCCTGCCATTGTGCATCAGTGTTGTTAACAACCACTCTGTTTCTAAGAAATTGTTTCCTCACAGGTTTGTGCATAGTGTAAGCATCTTGTAAAGACAGGCGCTGTGATACCTGAGTACAAGTAATTCTTTTCCCATTTTGCAACAACACCATGTAGTCTCTGAACACCTCCTAAGCTACCAGGTTTATGAGGTTCATTAATACATTTTTTCCAATGATTTCTTAACCATGATCGCTGGTTAGCAATATGGCAGGGGCACAGGTTTTTTTTTTTTTCAGATGTCAAAATTTTATTATGAAAGACCACGCAATGTATACATCTAATTATATAACAACACAGAGCATGTGTTTAGCCACTGTGATAAATTGATGCTATACTGCATTATAAATATTACAACAAGAAAAGACAGGCCTTGTTTTGCTGTGTAACAAGAAAATGGGATGTAAATTCAATCACATTGCTAACATCTTCCTGTCTCTGACATTTTAAACTCTAACAATAAATATCAACAATGGAGGCCACAGCTACCAATACTCGGCCATGAGAAACCACATCCAATTTTTCAAATATTAGTGTTAGCACATTTTGAACAATTTCTAACACATCATTGTTTAGGCACCTGTTCATGTTCATTATTTCACACCAGTGTACATCTTTTTTAATGTCACTCATTAAAATCTGTATAAACTGAAATTTTTCACAGTTTACAGGGTTACTTGGAGTTTGAGCAGCATGGTTTGACATTTGCATGGTTATCAAAGTCTGTAAAAGATTTTCTATTTTCTGCTTTTCAAACATTCTTTGGTGTTTTCCCCACAGGTTACCTATCTTAACAGCTCTCACCATGCAGCACTGTGTTCTTCATCAGAACTCCCAATATCATACAAGTACAGATAACATGGCATAGGGCTTCCTTTTTGCAGTGGGCTTTTAAAATATTTTTTTACGACTTCCCGATGAAACTGCTTCTTCAGGAGCACTCCGTAGTGTTACTCTCAATTGTTTATACAGTGTGTCAAACCCCTTAGCAATACATGGCATCTCTTTAAATTCTGACAAAGTGTCGTTTATCACTTGTATTGTATCAAAATAGGATGCTGTGCACCTGAGTTTCCATGCTGTTGATTCGACTAGTAGCTTGATCCGTCATGGGTGCAACCTCTCACAGACTTCAGGAAAAGCACGCTCCCAGTACCCCCCCTCTTGTTCATATAAGCAGCTATGTCTTATCCATGAGGGGTGGTCTATGGTACATCCCTCACAGTTTATCTTCAAGTCCTGAGCCATCAAGTCTTGCAGTAGCTGTATTAGAATACCCTTTATCAGGTCCAACATGATAATCTTTTCAGGCAGCACTTCAATTGCTGTCATGGCCACATCAGACTTTTCATCAGGGCATTTCTCAGCATCTGGTACATCTGGTTCTTCCCACTGTTTATCCATATTAACACACTCATGACTGTCATGCAAACCATGTCTCATGAATGATTTGATCAATTCAGTCATAACAGAATCCTCTGGTGTGGCACTAGCAGATGTTTATTAGTTAGGTTCATCCATTTTGTTGTGTTTCTCAGGCAATCCACGCACATAGGAGCAAAACATAAACCAGCTATGGAGAAACAGTGTTAAATGTTTTCATCAGCATATCCTTCTCACATGTCCGGAGCAAGCCCAGACAAGCCAACCTTTGCTCAACCCATAGCTGCATCACAATATGGAAGAGGGGGTTGCGTCATTTCCAGCACACATGGGAGTGGAAAGGGGGTGGTGTGGGGGCGCTGCATCATATCCGGTGCACACAGGGAGGGGGCAGGACATAGCTTCCTTTCCTGCACACATGGGAAGCGGAAGCGGCAGGAATATTGCATCACTTCTGGAACATGCAGAAGGGACGGGGCATTATGTCATTGCCAGAACATGCAAAAGGGGTGGGGCATTACATCATGTTCAGGCATCAACCAAATTTTGACAGTCGGTATACACATATACTACTAGTATGCAATAACAGTGATTAAGAATTTGAAACAAAACAAGGTTTGGTATCATTACACCATTACCAATGATTTTCAGTTCTACTAAGAATGGAAGCAGACAAAAAAACAGCAGCATTAATGAGTTTTATTGAAAGTAAGCAGTCATAAAATGTTAGGTTTAAACCAGAAACAATATGATGCTAAAATAATTGACAGTGTCCTTTTAAAAAAATATATACTTCCTTATACCCTCCTTTGTAACCCCTGCTATTGATCCCCATTCTTCATTTGGTTTCCAAATCCAGCTATTGTGTGCTTCATTTCATTTTAAATGCACCAAGCCGAGCACTCAGGAACTCCAAAGAGCTTCAGGTACACATGGACATGTTTATGTCTATTTATTGTACCTGATAAAAAACAACCACCAATGACAGAATTACAAAATCAGAAAAATGAAACTTTCTTTTATAATTTCTTCTCTCTGAAGGTTTAGAATTGCAGTAATGACCTCCACCCCAGATATTTCTGGGATAATTTACCAGCTGGGTTTAATGGCCCAAGGCAAAATCTCCCCCTGCTGGTCATTAATTTTAATGAAATGATCAGTGCTGTGATTCGTATTACTTAAATTATATCATTGTTAACAGAACCCCATAACAGTATTACACACAGAAGGAAAACATAATCCCACTGCACATGAGAGATGTTATGAGTAATGTGCTTCTTTTTCTAACTTTAAAGTGAAGAACAAAATACATCTATTACTTCATTTTATGATAACTGTTTTCTAAAATTCCAAATGCTCATAGTCAGGGCTCAGCCAAAACACCTAGTAAATTTCCGAGTTTTAAAACGTTATAGTTTTTGCTGTAAAGTGTAGCTCACTTAAATGAAGACCTGATAATAGAATATACCTGTTAACAGAATAAAAGAGCTGCAGCATATCCAGAATGACAGCATATAATGCTTTTCAGATCTGTTACAAAATTTGTTAGATGAATAATTTTTCTGTGCACCATTTTTGACATTTTAATAGTTTTCAGAAATGCTCTTAGACAAATATTTGATATGAAAGTAATTTTGATAAAATAATAAATTTGAACAGCATTTAAGTTATTTATTTAAAGTAGCAGTACAATGAAATCGGGCAAACAAATGGTTCAGCCCTATCGGTACAACAGTCATTTTGTCAACACCGGTAGGGGCGCAGGAAATATGGTGCCTGGTTCCAGAGTGCCAGGAATTGCAGCTTCTTGCAGCCAGAGCACCAAAGTGAAGTGGGGAAAAGATCACTGTTTTGTTGGGGGGATTTGCCTCTCTTACCCCCCTAAAGAAAATATAATTAACTCTGTGGTGGGCATGCCCCAAAAGGGAGAGAAACTGTTGGGATGCAAAACACAAGACTGCGGGGCAATCAAAAATCAGTATTGCCCCAGTCACGCTTACCATTATTGCAGCAACAAAATTAAGTCACTGTTCTAACGGTATACAAAAAAAAATTTGGCCCAATTTTTCTTTCGGTATAAAAGATTCATGACATCTTCCAGTTTCATTTGCTGGTAACTTTTTAAATAACAATCAGAATATATGTATTTTTTAAATATTCTAAATTAGTATTTTTTAAAAAGATGTCTGCCACATTTGGCTTATAAATAACATTGAGGACATGACAAAGGTTAGGATTGAGAAAATGAAAGCAATTTAATGTGCAGCACTGGAAGCACCTATGAATGCAAATTTAACAGATTTTTTTTTATTAACTGAATCTGGAAATGGACTTCTCGGAAAATCATTTTTCATTGCACTGCTACTACGCTTAACAGGGCTCCACTGTAGTCTGTTGAAAAAAATATAATTGCATCCTAATAATTATGATCAAAGTACCATATTCTTAAAGTGCCTGTGATGCCTCTGGAAAACGTAAGAAATTATACAAAGTTCTAGTTGTGTTTCCTATATTTCCTTTTTTAATCTTCCACTTTGTCACTATTACTAAGGATGTTTGCATGGAAACGGGGTCCTTGCCTTTGGACCTCATTTGCTGTTGTCACTACAGTTTCTATACATATGATATGATAATCTTATGATTGTGACATCTTAATAATTTTATTTATTTTAGTCATTTATGTATTTGTTGACCCTGTATGTACAGTGAGGGACTTTTTCATGAATGACCTGGTGGAGATGGCAAATAATAAGAGTGGCACATGGTTACAAACAAGCTAGGAAAATACATTTGTAAAACTAACAGAAAGTACAGATAAAACAAAAAGTAAAAAATTAGGATACAGTGTCAATAAAGTGATACAATAACATGAGTTACACAATTAGATTTCATAGCTCAGCATTAAAGAAAAGGAACTGTAGTGCTAACATAGCAAAATTGGAGCAAGAGGTGCCAACATAGCACGTTTAAACTGTCAAGATAGCAGCTAGTATCTTAGGTTGCACAATTACAGAGAATTGCATTCAATACTTGATCCAAGAGCTGTGATTTAAAGTGGGGGTTGGAGGGGCCACTCTGATGCCCAGTGGAAGGGTGTTCCAGGAAGATGGGCCAGCAGAGGAGAATCCATGGCAACCTGTTGTACTTATAAACAGAGGATTATATCTAGTAGTGTCAGTGGCTCAGCAGGTAACACACTCACCTCTGAGGCCAGAATATCAGAAGGTGGTGGTTTCTAGTCCTACAATGGAAACGTGGGATAAATCCCAATACTGACACTGTAGTGCATTAAGTGGGGATGCTGCACTCCTGATGCACCATCGTTTGGATGACAAGTTAAACTGAGATCCCGTCTGCCTGTTCTGGTGGATGTTAAAGATCTCATGGCCCTTCTCAATAAGAGTAGGGGAATTTCCCCGATGTCCTGGCCAAATTTACCCCCATTCACTAAAAATACCACCAACAGCTTAATCTGGTTCTGTAAATCAGTCTACATCTGTACACATATTCCCCTTCCCTTGCACCTGGAAACAAGCCATGGCTTAGTGTGCCTTTCCCAGTCACAAACTTGCAAATAAATGTCATAACCTGTTGACAGCAAGAAGGAGTAAATAAATTATGAGGGACATGGATCCTATTGTAAAACAGCTGCCCTTAGTGATAAAGAAAGCGTGGAAGATAAATACATAAAATATGTGAACAATAAGTAGAATTGTGCATAAACATTATGCTTTTTTAAGTTTTCCAAAAGATACTGCAACCTCGTTAAGTCTGAAATTCTAGTGGTGGGTTTCATCTGTTTCAGCAGGGGGTATCAGATGTTAACAACCTGACAGTCCCCAAGCACTTTAGTGCAATTGATGTTAGATGTAAAATATGTTGTCACTAGCGATATATGATGTGCATGCAGCACTCACCATTTCTAATTAACATCCCTGTGAGTAATGCAGTGTTCCCCTCGTGCAACCATATCACTACACCCCTCCACAGCTAAGTGTGAGAGTCTCTTTACTTGTCCTTCCGAAACCTGCTGTGCATGGCTCTATAAGGCAACCCAGTCACAGATTCCTAGCTCCAACCCAATCCAGTCAGACCAACTGCAAGTCAGAACTTTGTTAGGTTCTCTTCTCTTATTCGCTAAAACAAAAAGCATGTTTTTGGTTGGTGAAGCTGTCTGCTGCTCCAGTAGCCACACCTGTACAGACAGGCCCTAATAATGTAACTGGATCATGATCCAATCTGAGTAATTTATCTGGACAAAAATAATTCAAGCCAAATGGATAGCATCTGAGGTATCCTGTAGAATTGCTTGGATAATCTACCATGATATATTTCTGATAGTCTGGCCCAGTCAGCAGCAACATGCGACAAGGTGTGGGTTTTGCTCAACATACAATGGTTATGGGGGTTGCAGTCACAAAGCAAAGTCGAATGGCTTCAACCGCCTGAAGTCATGGTGTGTTGAGTACAACCCACAAACTCTGAAGTGTGTTGTTGCACTGACAAGATGAGAATTGCTGTTTACAAGTCTAAGGTAAGAAAAAGTGACAAAGGGGAAAAAATAGAGACTACTGTCTGAAACATGAAAGTGAAACTGTTTATTCCTGTTCGAGGGCTGAGGGGTAATTAACTGGTGCAGATGATGTGCTTTAAAGTACACTTTAGTTGCGCAGTCTCTTCAACGTTTAATAAGATGTGACACAGGTGAAGTGTTTTAAAGTGTATTTTAGTTGGGGTTCTGTGAAACTTTCAAGAATCCCATACTTTAGTTGCAGTTCCCCCCAAAAAAGTGTGTTGCTGCAATGGATTAAACGATGGTTCTCGACAATCAGATTGCAGTATCATCTGAAATCATTTTACCATGGCAATTTTAGATATGGATTCCTTGTCCTGAGTGGATAATGAGACATCCAGGTCATTATGCTGATAAATTATCTGTATTATGTGGAATTATCTGGCCACATTATCCATGATTTGGGTCTCTGGGACATACAGTATTTCCCTCCCCAGCCTTGTGATATTGATATATATTATTCCTAGTGCGTGCCTAGTACACTCACATTCCTGATGAACAAAGCTTTGCACTGTTTAATTTATATCTCTATATGATGTTTTGTTTCATTGTGTAATACATTGTTCTATTCCGTACTAATACTCCTCTTCCCCTTCCCCCCAAGACGCATCTGGAAACAAACTATTTTAGCTCAATATGTCTTTCCTGGTGAAACTTTTGAAATAAATAAATAAATAATATCAGTCTGGATGCAGATACTTGAGTATCCACATGCAGTGATCAGGAGCAGATAAGGCACCATTTGAGCACTTCTAGCATACAGGGGACATCAAATCAAATCAAATCAACTTTATTTATATAGCACCTTTCAGAGCCAAGGCGCTGTACATAAAAACATATACACAATACAGACATGACAAATTACCTGAGCATCTCTTTTCCAAAGACTTCCCTCCCCACTCCACTCCACTCCACCACTAATGCACATGGGACACGGACACAGACTGCATAGTTACAAGCATTCATTGGACTAGCGGTGGGGGGGAGCAAAGCATGATCTTTTACGACATTAAGCTCCTAACAATGCTGTGCACCGTGCTGGTTCAATCATCAGCATGTTCAACTAGAGAAAATAAGTCATGTTTTAACAATGCTCCAAATTCCATCCTGAGGAATGGCAGAAGTTATTTTAAAGGTCCTTTTGGTCTAGTGATCATTGAAATGTTTGATATTGCAATTTCTTTACCTGTCCTTGAACCCTAATCTTCTAAAGCATACAAAACACTGGTCAGAGTAATAACTGGAACATCCTATTACACCGATGATCTGTACGCAGGTGTTTTTGTGTGCTCTTGTTATCCCGATTCCCTTAACTTCATGAGAAATGGAGCCCTCCTACCACATGAATAAGAGTCTGGTAAATAATATTGCACTGTTGAAAGCAGAGCACCAACTCATATGCGAAGGGGGTATGTGCCTTCCTGTGATACATATCAGTGATCGAGGATGCGTAGGTTTCCTGACACAATCTTGTTCTCCAGGACAGAGCCACTGGGTATGTTGATTCTGTCTTCATGGTTTGAAATGATAATGACTGTACCCTGGGGAGGAGAAAGAGAACAAGGTCAAGGTTTAAACTGGGTTGGAAAGTAGCATAAGAAAGGACAACTGTGCAAAGAAGAATAAGCTAACAAAATTCTGATAGCAAATGAGACTTATGTCTCACGCTATCAGTAAAAGAAACACACAAGTAAACCTATGCACATGCTTAACATGCACTCAGCTATCAGAATATGCATACCTGTAAGCCAACCAGACAGCCTTAAAGGATTGCAGTATATGAGCTTTTTTTTTTTGTGGACGAATTACTGCTGCTTAGGGAGGGACTTCAGGAAAGCCAAATAACCCAATGACATAGAAACAGAAATACGGAATCTGATGGCAGATAAGGGCCACTTAGCCCATCCAATCTGCCCATTTTTCCCTTTATACATTCTCACCATAGACCTTACTTGATCTACAGCTCTTTTTTCCCTCACCCCTCCTTTCCACTACTATTCCCTTGTGCCTATCTGATGCATTCTTGAATACCACCTATGTTGGAAGGCTGTTCAAGGAATCCATGACTTCCTGTGAAGAAGTACTTCCTCACATCTCTCCTGAATCTACTCCCTTTCAGCTTCATAGTATGTCCCCTTATTCTTGAGCACCTTTTTTTCTGAAAAATACTTCCCTCCTGTATCTTATTTATCCCCGTGAGGCAAAGTATTTAAAGGTCTCTGGCATATGCCCCCTCTCCCTCCTCTCTTCCAAGGTGTACATGTTGAAGTATTTTAGTCTCCCCTAACAGGAATTTTGATGCAGACCCTGAACCATTTTAGTTGCCTCCTCTGGACTGCCTCCACTCCAAGTCCTTCTGGAGACGTGGTCTCCAGAACTGCACACAGTACTCAAGGTGGGGTCTTACCAGTGATCTATAGAGGGGCAACAACACCTCTCTCTTTCTACTGGTGATACCCCTTCTTATGCACCCCAGCATCCCACTAGCCCTCCTGACTGCCTTGTTGCCCTTCCTATCCACCATTAGGTCATCCAGTATGGTTACCCCTAGGTTTCTTTCCTGCTTGGTTGTTGTCAGTGCCAGTCCATCCATTTTGTACTCTGCCCATAGATTTCTGTGCTCCAAGTGCATTATTTGCATTTTTTGCATTGCAGCCCAGCTGCCATACCCTTGACTACTCCTCAAATTTTCTCAGGTCTTAGCCCATCCTTTCCACCACCACCCCTACGGTGTCCAGATTGTTGCAGATCTTGGTGTCATCAGAAAAGATTCATAGGATATTACAAATCAAGTAGTGTATGCCATTGTAGACCACCACTATCGTAGGAATATCCTACCCTCCCCTTTTCCTTCATGTCTTGATATAATGCTCTTTTAAATTGTGTCATACTGTCACTATGCACTACCATCGTTGGCAAACTGTTCCATTCAGAAACAACCCTTTGGTTAAACTAATGTCCCCTTTGCTTTTTGCAAAAGAGACAGACCTTCCCTTCCAGCACCTCTGCAATGTCACTTATAAAGATATTAAAGAGGACTGTCCCAGTACTAATAACCTGAGGTACCCCACTGGTCATCCTCCCTTCCTCAGACCAAACTCTGTTTACTGCCACCCTCTGTTGCCTATCTGTTAGCCAATTTCTGACCCGGTTACCACCTATTTTATGCAGCCCTATGCTACCCAGCTTGCTCACTAGTTCTCTATGTGGAACGGAGTTAAAAGTCTTACTGAAATCAAGGTAGCCCACATCTACTACTCCTCCCTGACCTAGTTCCTTGATCACCCAGTCAAAAAATCTATCCGATTTTTTTGGCATGACCTCTTCCTTGTGAATCCATGCTAGCTTGGGTCCTGTAACCCATTGGATTGAAGATATTCTACAATCATTTCCTTTAGCAGCATTTCTATGAACTTTCCCACCATCAGTGTCAGACTAACTGGCTTATAATTGCCAGCCTCTTCCCTGCTACCACTTTTGTGAAGTGGGATTACATCTGCCCTCATCCAATCCTCTGGAATACCTCCAGTTCCCAGTGACCTCTTAAATGGGATTATCAGATATGCAGCCAGTACCACCCTAGGGTTCCTCAACACCCTTGGATGCACCCTGTTGGGCTCTCACTGCTTTGTCCACTCTCAGATTAGCGCCTGGCTTCAGGACTCTCTCCTTTGAAAAAAGACTAGTGTCCACCTCCCCCCACATCAAGGCTGCTGTAAATTTTTTGCAGCCCTTCCCCTTCCCTTTCCTCTGTGAACACTGAGCAGAAGTATTTGTTCAAGATATCTGCCTCTTCCTGGCCCTTCTCTGTACAGTTCCCCCTTCTCTTTTTAACCTTACAATCCCTCCATTGGTCTTCCTCTTCTCACTTGTGTATGACACTAGATTCAGCATTTGGAATCAGGTTCTAAATAGTACCGGTTTCTGAGTCAAAACTGATTAGGTTAATTAAACAAAAACAAATGTAGTAAAACTCTTTAACATGTAACAATTTTATACTGTAATTAATGAAGTACACCAACTGTCCCTAACAAGGGTGAAATGTTACTGAGTGGTTTTTGAGACACTTATAAACTATAAGCCTGATGCTTGAGAGGTTTATATTTGTCACCAGAACCCTGAGACAGCATGGTGCTCTTATTGTGTATCATTTGGGTGTATTGTATATGTTATAGTACATCTGAATAAAGAAAAAAGTGCCATATTGACCAGGTTTTGTGCATGTGGCTGAATTGGGATGAAGCAAATTATTTGGGGTAGCTAATGTGGGGTACGGGAACTGTGATAAGCACTGAACTGTACAGTACTAATCAGATTATTTATTTATTTATTTAAAAATTTCACCAGGAAGGACATACTGAGCAGAAATGCTCATTTCCAAATGCATCCTGGGGAGGGGGGGAGGAAGAAACAAATAAAAGCATACAGAAGAAACAATAAAAGAAAAAAATTACTCACCTTAGTAATGTTGTTTCTTCTAATGGAGTCTTGCTGTATTCTGACTATTGCAGTTAGGTTCTGCCTTTCAACTGCCCTGGAGAACAAAGAGTTAACTTTCCATGGCCAGCATGGAACGTTCAGTGCGAGCTCAGTTCAAACCCCTGTATGCTATTATTTAAACTCCAACCATCAGATCTTTATAAGCAATACTCACTAGAAGTTCTGTGTGGAAACTGTAAAACTCACACTAGCCAACTGGCAACTAAATTTATTAAAAAGGGTTTTTTTATTGGTTTCAAAGCAAAGACTCAAGTCAGGAAACCCAAGAAACAAAACACAACACACACCCAAAGTAAAGGAGGGTGAAAAGGGCACCCCTAGGGTGCCAACACCCTCCTGCCCACCCACATCCCAAAAACCAGGTTCTGAGAGGGAAGGCGGGGAGGAGGTCAGAATACAGCAAGACTCCATTAGAAGAAACAACATTACTAAGGTGAGTAATTTTTTCTTCAAACAACATGAAGTCTTGCTGTATTCTGACTATTGCAGGCTACCAAGCAGTACCTCCATGGAGGAGGGACAGAACCTACTTTGGGAATAGGCTCTGAAGTACTGCTGTGCCAAACCGAGCATCACTCCTAGCCTGGATATCCAGGGAGTAATGCTTGGTCAATGTATGGATTATTTTCCAGGTGGCTGCTTGACAAATTTCTAAGATAGAAATATCCCTGGCAGCAGCCAGGGAAGCAGTTGTACCTCTAGTAGGGTGAGTCCCAGGCCTGAGGGTGGGGTTCTACCCAGTTTTTCATAGCAAAATGGTATACAAGAGACAATCCACCTGGCAATAGATCTCTTAGTGGCAGATTTGCCCTTACCGACCTCTCCATATGTGAGGAACAACTGGAGGGACTCAAACCTGTGACCCTCAGTACGCTCTATGTAGTAGCTGAGGGCCCTTTTAACATCCAAGCTGTGCAGCCTCCTCTCTCCAGAGGAGGAATGGTCAGTGAAGAAAACAGGGAGAGACATATACTGATTAAGGTGGAAATCTGAAACCACCTTAGGCAAAAAATTCCGGTTAGTTCTTAGGACCACTTTATCTCTAAGGAAAGAGATGAAATCAGGCTCCAGTGACAGGGCTTGCAATTCACTGATACACCTGGCAGAGGTAATGGCTACCAAAAACACAGTTTTCCAAGTCAAGTACTTAAGCTCTGCAGAGGACAAAGACTCAAAGGGTGGTTGCATAAGCTGAGCAATGCAAACATTAAGGTCCCAAGCAGGAGCAGGGTCCCTAAAGGGGGGAATTGGTGTGCAGCAATCCCTTGAAGAACTTACAAAACACAGGATGGGCTGACAGAGGAGAGGGCTTGCCTACTGACAAGAAGGCAGAAACAGCTGTGAAATGCACTTTAAGTGTAGCTGGCCTAAGTCCTAGGCCATTAAGATGGACCTTATAGTCCAGATCTGTAGGCAACCCAGCAGATTCTGGAGAAATATGTTTATTAGAGCACCAAATAGTGAACCTTTTCCATTTGGAGTTGTAAGTCTTTCTGGTGGAAGGCTTTTGAGAAGCCTTAAGGATATCCAGAACCCCTTGAGAAAGGTGCAGAACAGCAAACTCTAACTCTTCAAGAGCCATGCCTTGAGATTGAGAGACCTGAGGTTCGGATACCAAATCCTCCCCGGGGAGGATGTCAACAGGTTGTAATTCCTGGGAAGAGACAGGGGAAGGTGGACTGCTAAGGACAGCAACAGGGGGTACCAGGGCTGTCTGGTCCAGTCTGGAGCAATCAGAATCACTTTGCATGGTTATGACCTTATCTTGACTAACACTTTGAACAGGAGAGGGAAGGGGTGAAAAGCATACAGAAATTTCCCTTCCCAATTCAGAATCAGAGCATCCAGGGGGACTGAGCCCAAGACTGGGGGTCTGCAACAAAAGAGAAGAAGTTGGTGATTGTCTGGGGCTGCAAAAAGATCTATCTGTGGAGTGCCCCATCTTGAGAAAATCACTTTCAAAACTAGGGGATCTAGGGTCCATTCATGATGGCCCTGGGATATCCTGCTGACAGCATCTGCTATGACATTGTCCTTCCCTGGGAGGTGAACTGCTATCAGAGAGGTTTGCAGGGAATAGGCCAGGGACCACAACTTCATTGCATCTGTGCACAAGGCCGTAGACCGAGTGCCTCCTTGCTTGTTGATGTACCACATTGTGGTGGTATTATCTGTTCTGATCTGGACCACCTTGTTCTGTACAGATTTGAAAAAGGCTCACAGTGCCAGAAACACTGCTCTGCGTTCCAAGAGATTGATGTGAAGCAGAGATTCTTGAGGTGACCACAGCTCTTGAGTGGTAAGATCCCCCAGGTGGGCTCCCCAGCCCAGAAGGGAGGCATCTGTGGTGTGTATCACTGAGTGAGACTGAGTGACAAAAGGAACTTCTTGTCTCAAATTGTCCTGATCCTGCCACCATTGCAAAGTCTGGATCAGGGTTCGAGTCACTGGGACCAGTTTGGTAAGGGAATCCTTTCTTTGGAACCCGAAGGCTCTTAAGTGGAACTGAATGTCCCTCATCTGAAATCTTGCTCCCTGGACCACTGCTGTAGAGGCTGCCATGTGGCCCAGATGCTGCAGGAAATGCCTTGCTAGTCGAGACACCTGAAGGGTGAATGAAGAGGCCAGTTCCTTAAGGGTCCTTACCCTGTCCAGGGGAAGGAAGGCTTTTGCCCTTATTGTATCCAGCTCTGCCCCTATGAAGGTGAGGAGCTGTACTGGCTCGAGAACTGACTTTGGAAGGTTGAGGAGGAATCCTAAGGAAGTGAGCACTTGCTGAGTTATTTGCAGATGTGACTTGACTTGGTCTGGAGACTGACCCACTATGAGCCAGTTGTCCAAGTATGGAAAGATGAAGATTTTTCTCCTAGAAAGCAACCACTACTGCAGGCACTTTGTGAACACCCTTGGGGCTGATGTTAGGCCAAAGAGCATTGCTCTGAACTGATAGTGGCCTGAGGGCAACTCGAACCTGAGTTACTTTCTGTGGGAGCATCTGATGGGAATGTGAAAATAGGCATCTTTGAGGTCCAGGGAGGCTAGCCAGTCCCCTGGCCTTGCAGAGGGCAGAATTATTCCCAGAGTCACCATTTTGAACTTTAGTTTTAAAAGGTGCTTGTTCAGATATCTTAAATCCAGGATGGGCCACCATTCTCCTGTTTTTGGGGGTTAGGAAGTACCTGGAGTACAATCTTTACCCTTTGTGTAGGTAGGAACCTCTCTATGGCTCTGAGAGCCAGGAGGGAAGAAACCTCTGCCTCTAGGGCAAGGGTCTCTGATGGATTTGCAGGTGGAAAGGATCTGGTTCTCATCTTGGGAAATTTTTTGAAGCTGAGAACCAGTCCCTGGCTTACTACTTCCAGGACCCACTTGTCTGATGTCAGAGACTTCCAGTCCTGGACAAAGTAAGCCAGCCTGCCCCCTACAGGTATTGGAGAATCGGCCCGGGCAGACCCATCAGGGTGTCTGCTTGGCAGGGGCTTTAGGCTGAGGGGTGGAAGCAGGCCTGCTCATTCCCCGTCTGCCTCTCCCTCTGAAGAACCCCCTCTGAGCATAGGAAGAAGAGGAGGCCTGGGCTTGGTAAAAAGGCATTTGAAAAGGTCTGCCCCTGCCCCTGGACTGCTGCCTTTGAAGAGTGGCTTGCCTTTCTTTGGCCTGAGCACTCCTGTAGGTGGTCCTGTACTCGTTCATCTTTTTCATGTAGTTCTCTGTCTGCTCCCCAAACAGAGAATTACCAATGACAAGGAAATCCATGGCCTTAGCCTGGGTATCCTGTGATAGGCTAGTACATCTGAGCCAAGCCATCCTCTGAAGGGCCACACATGTAGCCATGACTCTAGATGAAACATCATTGGAGTCCACAGCAGCATGAAATTGCACCTTGGATTTCTCAGTCCCATCTGCAGCCACCTGCTCCAGCTCCTTGGCAAGCTGGTCAGGGGCTTGTTTAGCCAGAGCCAGCACAGTGTCCCATCTGGACTTCTGGTACCTAGCTGTGCAGGCCATACAGTTAGCCTGCCTGAGTCCCAAAGATGCTGCCATGTACTGCTTCTTTGCCATGGCATCAATCCTCCTGGAGTCCTTATCTGGAGGGTGTGATGCCAAGGGAATATTTGCCTTATCACAGGCAGCAGCCTGCACTACCCCAACATGGCTGCATTGCTGAGAAAGGAACTCCGTGTCCAAGCCTGAAAGGGTTTACCTCTTGTCCATTTGTCTGTCCACAGGAGGTATGGAGTTAGGAGTCTTTAGAATTTTAATTGTCTGTTTCCCAAAAGATTTATGGAGGGGAATAGACAGTCTCCTGGACTCTGGGATGTCCATCATGTCAACAAAATCAGGCTCCTCCTGATCCTCTACTGCTTCTTCTATTGAAAGCTGGAGGGTTTCAGGCACTTTTTTGTAAAATATAAAGTGGGAAGGGGACTCAGAAAGCCTAGGAGGAGAAACACCTGAAGGTCTGTCTGGGGAGATGTCCGGATCAATAGGCACATCCAGACTTTCATAATCACCATCATCATCCTCATACTCTCCCTCCTCCTCCTCCTCCTCCGGTTCACAAAATTCTTCTGAAGTGTAATCCGGAACCGGGAGAACCGAATGAACCGAGCCCCTGCCAGATGGTGCCGGTTCTGCCGGAACTGAAGTTAGCGATTGCACTATTCTTGTCACTTTGGCTAACTCATCAGCGGTCGGAGTATGAATTTCTGGATCCGAACTGGATGATTTATCTCTTCTCTTCCTTTTCACTGGAACTGACTCCTCAGAATCGGCTCTTCTTTTGCCCGAAGAAGTTTCGCCCTGGTCAGAAGGCATTCCTTCTGGTTCAGTCAGAACCGAACCGGGCTGGCCATCTGGGTCAGCGGACTTCTCGGCCTCCCTTTCCCTCAGTCTACCTACTCTCTTATCCAGGGTAGCTTTGGGAAAATTCTTACAAATTTGGCAATCTGAACCGAGGTGGTCAAACCCCAGACAATAAACACAGGTGGTGTGGGGATCAGCCTTAGCAAACGCTTCCCCACACACACACACTGCAGTGTTGAAACCCAGTGGGCCCAGTTTTTTTCTTGGGTTTCTCAGACATGGCCAATCCTATCCAAAACTTACCCTTTTTCCGGCAATCCGCCAGGCAAGACTCCCCTATTGGTTCCTGACCGTGTTACGGGTCTTGGAAAAAACTGTAATAAAATCCATTTTCTTTAGAACCGATACGGACCAGTTACCACACTCTTAAGTAAATTCACAAACTTTTTTAAACTAAATTGATCAGTTCAGCCGAACTGATCCGAAATTTACAAGTTCCACACAGAAACTAAATGTAAAACCTATCTAGTACTCACGGTACCACAGACAGAGACTTAAACCGACAGATTCGGTAGCAGAAATTCAGTAGAAACAACACTTTAACCGACTTTTTTGAACCAAGTAAAGAAGAAATCTCCGGAGTGACTGTTCAGTGAGGCGGAGTAAAGAATCTGACGGTTGGAGTTTAAGCAACAGCAGACAGGGGCTTGAACCGGGCTCGCGCTGAACGTTCCATGCTGGCCATGGAAAGTTAACTCTTTGTTCTCCAGGGCAGTTGAAAGGCAGGACCTAACTGCAATAGTCAGAATACAGCAAGACTTCATGTTGTTTGAAATAACAATTTGCAACAGTCTTATACAAGCGTGAATACAGAGCGTAGGATTACATAGTTAAGTGCTAACTTGCAGAAGTCACAGGGAGCAAATTACAGACTGGGAATTATCTTATTTACATAATATTCATCCCTGACAGTGGGAGGAGGGGCAGTAGAAATAGAAAGAGGTTAGAAGCAACAGCAGGAGGCAGAGAAGAAATCTCGTAGGCATGAGGAGAGGACACAGGGGGAGTGGCGTGATGGATGGAAGGAGGAAGAGTGTTCTATAGTTTGGGGGAAACGGTGGGAAAAAGCTGCCTGACCTGCTGAGGTGGATCTGCTGGGGATGTTTTAGTGCAGATTTAAGTACTTATACTAATAATAAGTCATAACCTCATTCTTAGCCAGTCAGGGTTGTTTATTCTTGGTTAGAATAGTGTCTTCTTGAGTTCTTTGGGTGAGAGAACTGCAAAGTGAAGCTGAGCAGTTTTAACATTCTAAGCCAGTCAGGATTGTTTATTTAAAAACACTCCAGTACCTTCCATGTTTTGAAATAAACATTCCATTACAGCACCCGGATTGTTTATTTCAAAACCTTCCAGTTACTCTTATAACCATAAGGGGGTGTCTCATGCTAATATTTCTAGACTTCTGAAGTTCTAAGTTCAGCTAGCATAGTCCATCTCCACACACAGAGGTTTTTGTTAAGTTTCTGCAAAGTCAAACAATTTTTCATTTTAAATTTAACTTCCATTTAAAAAAAAACAGAAATCTTCAACATGATTTAAAACAAGTTTTTATGCACTGTTCCTGCATCATTTATGGTTCTCTTAAATCATGATATTTCAATGTTAGTCAATCAGGACTGTTTATTTCTAAACATTCTAGACACACCTTATAACCATAAGAGGGTCTTTCATGCAAACAATTCTAAAATTCTGAAGTTCTAAGTTTAAATGACATAGCCCATTTCTCACATGGGTTACTTTTATTTTCTACAAAGTAGAAAATTAAGATTTTGAATTCAACATCCATTTTTAAAAACAGAAGTCTTTAACATGATTTATAGTATGTTTTCAGGCATCTCTTGAAGTTTTAGGACTGCTTTGTATTTTTGCCATGCATGTGTGCTCATAGTGAAAATGTTGATATGGTAGTTGGGTGTTGAGAGGTGGGGCACTGTCATCCAATGCAGAGCAGTGTTTTAGGGGTGTGACAATGCCACACCAATCTATGGACTGGCTGAGTATGATGGAGTGTTGGCCTGCTGGGTGGAGACGGCATGAACTTGAAAAGAAAGAAACAGCTGACCCAATCATTGGTCAGCTCTTCCCTTTTATCTATGCTGCCCAGCAAGCATGCTGATCCATCATCTGTCAGCCTGGAATGGCTGGAATATGAAACATGTAGGTGCTCATGGCAGCTGTAACAGGAAACCATTCATCGATGTCTACTACTGGCACTACTAACCCCCCATGAGTGTCCCTCCTACCCAACCCCCTCTCTCAGCTCCTCCCCCCAAACATAACACTGACAATGGGGGTGCCAAATCCCTAGTGTTACCACCTCATAAGCAAAACCCTGGTCCACTACCACGCCGCTCCTAATGCACAGTCCCATCCTGTAACTGTCCCACCCACTGACCCTCCCTCTCAATACCTCCCACCCCACAAACATAACACTGACACTGGGGTGCCAAATCCTTCCCCATGTCACTGTCGCACTCTGTTTTTGACACCCCTGTAACTGTTCCGCATACCCAACCCTCCCTCTCAGTACCTCCCACTCCACCACAACAAACTTAACACTGGCACTGGGGTGCCCAATCCCCCAGTGTTATGACCTGAAATAAGGAAAACCTTTCCCCATAGTTTTTTTAATAAGCCCTGTAAAAAGAAAAATGTCCATCAATGTCTGTTGCAGCCTTTACTGTCCCTCCACCTGACCCTCTCATTCAGCACCCACCACCCCACACACCCCCAAGCCCTTACTTACCCACCAGGGGTCCAGTGCCATAATCTTTTGTGGACAGTAGACACATCATCACTTTTCAAAGTCAGACCATGAACTAAGGAAACAGGTATGCATTTCAATGTATTTCAATAGGGTTTTGAACTTAGTTGCATAACTTGGCCATTTTTGCATATTTTTGCCCCAAATTTTCAACATGCCTTCTTTGGTACCCCACCTCATGAACAATTGCACTGACATTAGGCAAATCTGTCCCAAAAGGTGATTTCAGTCCCTGCACGACATCACCTTTCAGCCAGGAGTTGAATATTTTCTCTGTCCTTGTTCATGAGGTGGGGTCATAAGAAGGCTATGTTGAAAATTTGGTGTACAAATATTAAAAAACAGCAAAGTTATGAGCCTACATTGAATTTTGCAAATATAGGTTCGTAACTTTCAATATTTTTACCCCAAATTTACAGCATAGCCATTTCTTTACAGCGCCAAAATGTGTTTTTTACATCATGAAAGGTGATTTTGCAGTCCCTGTGTGAAATCACCTTTCGGGCAGGAGTCCAACATTTTCTGTGCCCTTGTTCATGAGCTGGGGTCATAAACAGGCTAAGTTGAAAATTTGGCTTAAAACTATTAAAAAACAACAAAGTTATGATCCTACGTTGAATTTTGCGAAGGCAGGCTCGTAAATCTGGTAATTTTCAATATTTTCACCCAATATTTTCAACATAACTATTTCTTTTTCATGAGGTGGGGTCATTAAAAGGCTATGTTGACAATCGGGCAAAAATATTAAAACATAACAAAGTTATGAGCCTGCATGGAAATGTACAACTGCAGGCTCTTAACTTTGGTAATATATAACCCACACGTAAGGAATAACCCACTCTAGAGCATAGGTCTACTGGGGATTGATGTATGGCTGGGGGGGTTGGACCACGAGACCGAAGGCAGAGTGGTTACAACCACCCAGCCATACATTAATCCCCAGTAGACCTACGCTCTACAGTGGGTTAATTCACTTGTAACATGGGGAAGAGAAAGGGTTCAGCACTCTTTTTATATATGTTTCTCTTCCCCATGTTACATTTGTGTAAAAGTTATTTTAAAGTGCAAAATTACAAAGGTTCCAGGAGGATATTATGCTTCCTACCATGGGGAAGAGAAAGGGGGTTGCACCTGACTGGAGAAACTACATGCTGAACAGGCTGAATTTTTTTATATTGTGAGTGCAACTGTGAACAATTACTGATTACATGCAGATGTGAACAAGATTTCAGAATATGTACTCATTTTGGCATAGTTTTGTAAACTGTGGAATCATCTCCGTGTTTTCTGCTGTGTTTGATGTTTGGGAATTGGCTGCTGTGCATTGTGGGAAATGCATATATTTAAGTGAAAGTTCTGGTAGTTCATGCAATTGCATTTGAGTCTTCTTTAGAAATAGGCTGCTATAGTTAGAAATAGGCTTCTATAGTATATAGTTACTTTATTTTTTGTTGGTATTGTTTCTACCGGAGCCTTGCCTATCCATCTGACGTCCCCCCCTCTACACCAGCCAGGTATGAGACCTCCTCCCCTTCAGCACCCATGACTTACTCCTTGTGGCGGGAGGGGGGAGTCCCTCAACCCATCAGTCCGGATCCAGTTCCGGGAAGGTGTCCTCCTGGCGGCGCCGTACAGAGGATCGTCATCATCCAGCAAGGTCTCCATTTTTCTTTCTTTACTCCCCTGCAGAGAGAAGGGCGTGCAAGGATGCCAGTGGAGAGAATACCCACACGTCCGCACGTGCTCCTCCAGATGTCTGTCCCATCCCCACCCCCTTTGTGCAGCGTTGGCTCGCTGCCCCCCAGCCACCACTATGGACCAGTTGAGTGCGACCACTGATGCCCCCCACAGAGAAAGAGAGTAGTCCCTCGGATACTCAATCCTTCTTCAGCCCTTCTGAACCCCAGTGGCCCATGCCCGTTCCCAAACATGAGTCACCAGCGTAGCACGAGGTATGGCGTCCAGCACCTCAGCCCTCGGCACCACCAGGCTGGCTCATATATAGTTACTTTTTAAACAGTCTGGTCTGCTTGCATTAATTACTTTTGAGTCCTCTTTTTAGAAACAGGCTGCAATAGTATATAGTGGTTTAAATAATCTTAGCCTGCAATTCATGGCCGACCAACAGCTAGATGGCTGTCAAACAATAATAGATATGGGGAAAACACCAGCAGACACATCCATACATTAATTGAGGATTAATGTATAGTCAGCTGATGAAAGTTGACCAATCCTGTGCAACCCTTTCTCTTCCCCATGTTACAATGTGCATCACAATGCATCTAGCAAGCAAGCAAGCAAAACTTTATTTGTGAAATGCTATTCCACAAGTGATCATAGCGTTGTATATAAAACTTTAAAACAATATAATCTATACAGCAATTCAATTCAAGGGAACTAGTTATAAGCAGCCAAATTCATGAATCAATAAATGCCAGGCTAAATAAATAAATAAGTTTTCAAGGCAGATTTGAAGGCCTCAACGGTCAAGCACTCTCAAATCCGGCAAGGTAATGAGTTCCATATGTGAATGATCTTGCTCCAGAAGTTTTTAAACAGACCCTAGGAACTTCTAGCAATCCCTCATTGACAGAGCAGAGAGGACGGAGGCGGTGGTAAGGGCAGGGGAGATCTTGTAAATACCGTGGTCTCTGCCCATGTAGGGCCTTATAGGTCAATAACCCAACCTTGAAGGTGATCCTCCACCTGACTGGCAGTCCACGGAGCACTGGTGTGATATGGCAAGTATTCTGTAAGCCTGCCAACAATCTGGCAGCCACATTCTGCACCAACTGCAGGTGGCGAAGGTCCACCCCCAACAGCCCTAGGTACAGGGTATTGCAGTAATCAAGACGGGTGGTCACAAAGGCGTGGACCAGCATTGGAAGATCATCAGGTGGGACCAGGTGTTTTTATCCAGGCAATATTTCTCAGATGGTAAAAAGAGGTCTTGACAACGGCCGACACTTGATACTTTAGTGTCAGTCCATCATCACGCATAATGCCCAGATTACGCACCTGATCAGAGGTTGTCAGCTGGCTGCTCTGCAGCCTCAGCCTGGATAGCCACCCAGCTGACAACCCCTCTGCCCAATGACTTGGGTCCACAACAAGCACCTCCGTCTTATCCAGATTCAACCTCAACCAATTGGCACTTATCCAATCCTGAATCTCAACAAGGCAGTTATTAAAGACCGAGACACCATCACCCTGTTCGGGCACAAAGAACATATACAGCTGAGTATCATCTACATAGCAGTGAAAACTCAGCCTGTACCGCCTTATAATGTCTCCTTACTGCAGCATATACAACGCGAACAACATGGGCAAAAGCACAGAGCCATGCAGTATCCCACATGACAGGGGGAGAGGGGCTTCTATGCCAGTGGCGAACATCAGTCATTGACAAATGCTTGTTCAAGTCTGCTGTGTGCTATAACTGCTCTGCTTCACTTTAGTTCTCTCACCCAAAAAATTTGAGATGGCACTGTATAACCATAAGAGATACCTGAACTGTACACATGAACATATTTAAGAGATTCTTCTCAAGTTTTTTTGTGTGCAAGAACTGTTTTTCTTTACTTTGTAGTTCTTTCACCCAAATAACTCAATAATGCATTATTATAACTGTTAGATACACAGAAACTGCATATGAACATATTTAAGCTGCATATGGACATATACAGGGCTGCAACTGTTTCTTAAAACCATGATTTAACCATATTACTTGGTGAAATATATTAGCACAATCATTCATTATTTACATTTAGAGGGCATAAACAGACAGTCTATTTGGTGCCAAATGAACACAAAATCAATACCAAATTCATCTTGCTTGGTTATATAGTAAGTGAAAATCTGCACCTCCCTTATGATATTTTCATCATTATTTATTTCTAATCATGATTTTATTAGCTGGTTATTTCTAAAATAGTTTCTGATTTGTTTCCCAATCCATATTATAATGTGTATATTATACTTGCCAGTTTCTGCATTGTATGTGAATACAGTAGTATGGTCAAACTGTTATGAAAGGGCCACATTTGATAAATTGTAGAGTTCCCAAGTCCTCCTCTTTTAGTGATCATACACAATATGACAGTTTTTAATCATTTGGCCCTCAGTGCTTCCGTATACAATATATAAAGTTCAGTAATTAGTATTATATTGCTATTAGATATTGACCTACTAGAAAATATACTAAGTAGGCACTTAATTTTACTGAAAGTACTGCATTAATTGGTGTTTAGTTTTTATTCCAGAGGAACTGATTCCCAGACTTTCTACAGTATTTTTTGCCCTTTAGCAACAGGTACTCTCTTACTGCACCACTGGACCAATGAAGGAAACACGGAGCTAGGAGTGCCAAGGAGATCCAGAAATGCTGCTGGCCCTTCATCTTGGTGATTTTGTGGGGACAAGGTAATCAAAGACCCTGGTAAATTCATCAGTAAAGAAAGCCCAGGTAGCATCCCTCTCTGGGATTAGATCTGTGTTGTAGGGATGTTATTCCAACAAGATGCCCTTGGGGTTCATGGTGCCTGTATGATCAGGATGTGAAGAGTTTGGGAGGAAGTTTGGAGTTACAAACTTTCCAAGCACAATAGGTGAGGGTGTGGTTGTGGAAGCAGTCAGAATTTCTGCAGCACCAAAGAAGCCTGAATGACTAACTAGGATCCAATAAAGCACAGAGTGCTTGCCTTCCTGTCATTCCAGCAAGTAGGCTTAGTGTTGATGACTTGGAAAGTGGTTTAAGTCCATGAGCAAATTAGAATGCTTGTGCAATTCACAACAAAGTCAAGGTTAAAGTTGCTGAGCAAAACTGCTTTAAGCTTGTGTCCCCTTACCATGCCTGTAAGAGATCTGGATAGATCTTCAAGGTAGGAGTTAGCAGATGGTACTCTATAGTTGCAGCCAATCATCAGGGACTTGTCCTAGTTAAATATCAGAATGATGAATACCGGAGGGCACAATGTTAGACTAGTAGGAGGTAAATGTTTAAAAATGACGTTAGATAATATTTTGTCACTAAGAAAGTTGTGAACAAATGGAACAGACTGCCTAAGGAAGTACTTAATGCTGACACAGTCACTAACTTCAAGGCTAAATGAGGCAAGAACAAAGGGTATACTTAAAGTAAGAAAGAACGGTAAAATGGCAGACAAAAAGGATAAGAAATGTTAAGTAGGTAACAGGGCAGACTGTGTGGATGCAAGTCCTTATCTGTTCTTCACCATCTATGATTAAACCTGACTCAGAGAGTTCTTAGCAGAAAGAGTGGTGCGGATCTGGCACCATGCCAGTAGCCTAGCAACTTTTTTTAAGTCTGTGTGTTGGAAGATCGGTGGAGGGTGGAGGGAGCAGGATGTCTGGGGTTGGGAGAGGGAAAATGATTGGGTTTATTTTAGTTTTTTAGGATCAAAGTCAGAACGTGTTTTCCAGCTGTCTCATTGAAATGCATGAAGGTACTTGGATACACCTTTTTGTGGCTGTCAGTGAATAAGTGCTATAACGCTATTGCTGCTTGTAGCTGTTTTTAATGGTTTGCTAACTTTCTGGTGGCTGCAAGGAGGAGAGAGCATGAGTCCTATTCAGCAAGTGGTGCTATTCTCCTGAACGTGCAGCTGACCTAGAATACCCACATGATGATAAGAATTACAATGAGCTCAGACAGGAAGTACTAATACACTAGCTGCACAACTTAATGAATGGAAAACTAACCATGATTTGTTTCTAAAAAACATAATGAAATTGCTTATTTAAAACTGAGAATTTATGTATTGCTAAATTATTGCAATGCAGAAGGACAAAGAATAGCATAGCTGTGGCACCATTTGATGCTTGTTGGAACTAGAAAGTATCTCTAACAACCTCTCTGTATAATAAAAAAACAGCTGAGTTTTAGGTCAATCTGTGTAGCCTGGCCATGGACTAGGAAAACTAACGGGGGTGGGGCTTAGATCAGTTACTGGAGCAACAAGGGGGCCAAAGTGAGGCAATTTGCAAAACAACAATTAACCAACATGATTTGAATTTCATATGCACTGTATCTAAAAGTGTTTTACAGGAAAGTATCTCCTTTTCCTGTTACAAGTGGAGAAGCATATGCGGCGGGAACCAGATCAGCAGTTAAGTTTGCTTAAACCCGTTTTGTGTTGTGTGTTGGGAATATAGTGCTGAGTTAAGGGGATGGGGCTCTGAATATCTGTGTCTGTGTAGGGCAGGGGAGGAGAGAGGAAGCCTGCAATGGGAGGACAGAGGAAGGGAACAAACCCTGATGGAAAAGACACCATTGCAGAGACCCAGTGCCACGTGGCTGCAGGATGCCAATAGGGCACCTGCAGTTCTCGTATATTGGAAGCTGAAATCCTGAGCTTACATAGAAACATAGAAGTTGATGGTAGATAAGTACAGCAAGGCCCATCTAGTCTGCCCATTTCTTTTTCTACCTTACGAATGTGCTATAGGCCTTTACTCTGTCAATGGCCTATCTATTCATACTTATCTGTATTGCTCCCTTATGCCTATCCCATGCCTGTTTGAAGCCCTGCACTGTATTCATATCCACCACTTCCTGAGGTAGGCCATTCCATGCATCCACCACTCTTTCACTGAAAAAGAACTTCCTCACATTACCCCTTAATCGACCTCCCTCTAATCTCATGCTGTATCCTCTTGTCCTGCTATTTTTCTTATATTGAAACATGTTAGACTCTTTCACCGTGTTAATGCCCTTAAGGTGTTTGAATGTTTCAATCATATCACCTCTCTCTCTCTCTCTCTCTCTCCCTCCTTTGCTGTAGGGTATACATATTGAGCTCCGTTAATCTGTCCTCATATGTTTTCTGATGCAGTCCCTGCACCATTTTGGTTGTCCTTCTCTGAACTGCCTCCTTTTTATTAATGTCCTTGTGAAGGTGTGGCCTCCAGTACTGCATGCAGTACTCCAGATGGGGCCTAACCAGTGTCTTGTAAAGAGGGATTATTAACTCCCTCGTATGACTTGTGATACTTGCTCCCTTTTCCTGGTATGTGCAGAGGAGCGTGAACAGTGGGGAGCAGATTGGCAGCTAAATTTGCTTAAACTTTTTTTTGTGTATTGCATGTTGGGAATACAGTGCTGAGTTATGGGGAATGGGGCTCTGAATATTTGTGTCTGTGTGAGGCAGGGGAGGAGGGAGGAAGTCTGCAATTGGAGGGCTGAGAGAGGGAACAAACCCTGGTGGAAGGGGCACTATTGGAGGGACAAAGTGCCATGTGACTGCAGGATGCCAATATAGTGCCTATAGGATCTATTTAATTCCCAGAATTCCAAGTGGCCCCTCGCATTAGTGACCCTGAAGCATGAGTGCCATGAAGTAGGAGTGTGGTGTCTATCTACGTGGCATCTGGGGGTGTCGGCAGGGCATCTGCAGGGAGGACTGCAGGCCGCAGGTCATGCGGGTCAGTGGAGGGTAGATAAGTATAAAGGGAAGGCAGTGAATACACTGTCGGGTGTAGGTAAGTGTTTGCTGCTGATCCCTCTCAAGGGTCATCTTGTAAATACTTATATAACAGATTAGGGAATTGCGAGGGTGGGCAGCTAGATTCTCTCTGGGACCAGCCCACAAGGGTGCTATGGCAAGGGAGTGCAGCTGGTCCCTATCTAGGTTTAACTCAAATTTGTCTTGAAGATTAGGAAATTAGAAAGGTTGCAGCTGGTCCTTATCAAGGATCACCTTACAATTATATTGAGGTTGAAGGATGTAGTAGGAGGTTGGCGCATCTAGGGTTAACTGCTAGAGAGGAACTGTAGCTTCTGCAGTCATCCCCATTGGGATTATACACAGAAATTCCTATCTGGATGGTAAGTGGGCCAGGGTTGGGAGAATGTGGGGGAACAGGAACATGTACAGGCATCAGGATAGTGGGAAGTAGGTGTTGCGCTGTAGTGGTTGTGGGGTGGTAGTATTCTTGGGGACAATGTGAGTAATGCAGGGCTGTCCAGTGTGCAGGAGCCTGGAGCACCTAAGAGCAGAAGTAAGGTAGCTCAGATAGGAGATGGGGAGGTTGGCATTGAGCATAAGAGGAGCAAAGCAAGGGGGAGAGAAAAGCAGATGGAGGATGCTCAGGGGAGAGAGATAGACAGACAGAGGAGGGGTGTAGGGTGGATCACCCAAGGTCTGGAGATACCACTACCTCTGAGGGTGGGGGGAGTGCAGGAAGGTGGAATGGCAAGTGGTGGGGGGAAGGGGATACCACAAGAGGTGCAACAGGAGTGAAAGCATTCAAAGGGGTGCCTTTAAGGAATAGATTTCACCCACTGTCTGGAAGTGAGGATGGGTGAATAGGAGGTTGAGAGAGAGGTTGTATACAGGCAACATGGTTGGGGGAGTAGGACAGGAGAAGGAGGGAGGGTAGGACAGTACAAAGTAGTCACAGTGAGTAGGGAAGAGAAAACGTGAAGCGTGGAGTAGGAGTTGGGGGAAGGGAGAGTGATAAGGTGACTAGAGGAGGGGGAAGGAGAGAGTATGTGTGGGTGACTAGGAAGGAATGGTCAGGCTGGCAGTGGGAAGGTCAATGGAAGGGCAAGTGGGGGCTACGGGGGGGGGTCTGTCAAGCAAGGGGTGGAGAAAATAAGGGTAGAGTGGTGCCCATGACAGAAAGAGAAGATAGGTGGGAGGGAAACTTGTAAAGCAGTCTGAGAAAGAAAAGAGGGAGTCAGGAATGTGGGGGCAGGGGTGGAAGAGTGGTAATCCTTGGGGACACCCTACGTAAGGGTATTCACTGGGGAAAGAAGTGTGACCCAAATATGGGGAGGAAGGTGATTTGCATGCCCGGGATGATGGTGGAGAGGGTGTGCCCAAAGACTAGAGAGTTGGTGAGGGGAGTTGGGGGGAATTTCACATAGTTATACACCTAGGTACCAACGACCTAGTTGGGGAATTGGTGAGGGTAGTACAGGAAAGATTCAGGGTGGTGGTGAAGACATGCAGAGAGGTAGCCAGATCACTTGCATTCTCAGGGGTGTTGCCAGTACTGAGAGCCAACATGGTCAGGAAGAAAAGGATAGAGGAGTTCAGTAACTGACTGAGGGAGTGGTGCTAGGAGGAAGTGTATGACTGTATTGGGGTGGGAGAGAACTGGTCAGATAAAACTCTTTTTGTATCGGACAGACTGCACCTCAGTAGAAGGGAGTTGAGAGTCCTCAGGGACAAGCTGGTGGTGGGGGTTTATACACCAAAAGCTTAATTTAGACTACAGGGGGACAAGTGGGCTTTCAGGCCCCGAGTTTCCAGGAGGAACAGGTTAGAAGACCTCCCCCCATACAATAGAGGTGGACTGGAGGGCAGGGGTATAGGCAGAGCAAAGGGGTTAGGAGCGGGGAGTGGGCGTACAGGGAAAGGGAAGTAATGAGAGAGGCAGACAGGTGGGAAGGGAAGAAGACTCAGACTCTAAGTGGAAGGTGGTGTTCCTAAACACACAAAGTCTTGGAAACAAGATAGATGTCCTTGCAGGCATTGTTGGTGGAAAGGAGAGTGGACATCATGGTGGCCATAGAGACATGGACCACACCAAACCATGACTGGGACCTCTCAATCCCTGGGTTTAAATTATACAGCAAGAAAAGTGCAGTAGGGGAAATTTTGAGGTGTGGCGGTTTACATCAGGGAGAATATAACTTACATAGAAACATAGAAACATAGAATTTGACGGCAGATAAGGACCGCTTGGCCCACCCAGTCTGCCCATTTCCCTGCCTGCTGGATAAGCTGCAGATCCTAGTTAACCAGCAGCCTACTTTTTCCTACCCCCATCCCCTAGAATTGCCTTATGACTGTCCCATGCATGCTTGAATTCCACCACTGTTTTTGACTCCACCATCTTCTCCGGAAGGCCGCTCCATGCATCCACAACCTCTGTGAAAAATACTTCCTTAAATTACCTCTGAGCCGCCTCTATCTTCAAATTGTGCCCCTTGTTCTTGCACACCTCTTTTTGAAAGATGCTACCTCTTGGACTTTGTTGATTCCCTTGAGGTACTTGAAAGTTTCTATCATGTCCCCCCTCCTCCTTTCCTCGAGGCTATACATATTAAGCTTCTTTAGTCTCTCTTCATATGTCTTCCGGTGCAGACCCTGCACCATTTTAGTTGCCCTCCTGGACAGCTTCCATCCTGTCTATGTCTTTGCGAAGACTGGGTCTCTAGAACTGCACGCAGTACTCCAGATGGGGTCTGACCAGCTGTCTGTACAGAGGGATAATAACTTCCTGTTTTCTACTGGTGATGCCTCTCCCTATGCATCCCAATATCCCCCAGCCCTCATTGCTGCCCTCTCACATTGCTTGCCCACCTTTAGGTCATCTGATATGACTACCCCCAGGTCCCTTTCCATTTTTGTTGTTGTTAGTATCTCACCCCCATTGTGTACTCTTCCCTGGGTTTTTGTTTCCAGTGCATTACCTTGCACTCTTAGCATTGAATCTAAGCTGCCATCATTTGACCATTCTTCTAACCTTGCCAAGTCCCTTTTCATCCTTTCCACCCCACATTGTGCATCAACTCTGTTGCAGATCTTTGTGTCATCTGCAAAGAGACATACTTTTCCTTCCAGTCCCTCTGCAATGTCGCTTATAGAGACATTGAAGAGGACTGGTCCTAATACTGAACCCTGCGGTATCCCACTAGTAACCCCCCTTTCATCAGAGTGGACTCCATTTACTATTACTCTCTGTGTCCTATTTTCCAGCCAATTTTTTACCCAGGCTGTCATCTTGGGACCCACTCCCAGGCTAGCTAACTTGTATATTAATCTTTTGTGTGGGACTGTGTCAAATGCCTTGCTAAAGTCTAGGTAGGCCATGTCCACAGCCCTCCCTGATCTACTACTTTGGTCACCCAGTCAAAGAAATCTATCAGATTTGTCTGGCATGACCTTCCTGCTGTGAATCCATGCTGCCTTGGGTCCTGTGCCCCTCTGGCCTCTAGATACTCGACAATTCTTTCCTTCAGAAGTGATTCCATCATTTTCCCTACCACTGAGGTTAAACTAGCAGGTCTGTAGTTTCCTGCTTCTGCCTTGCTCCCACTTTTGTGAAGGGGAATCACATCTGCCCTCCTCCAGTCCTCAGGTACCACCCCATCTTCCCATGATTTGTTAAACAGCATAGTCAGTGGTGTCACTAATTCTACCCTTAGTTCTTTTAGAATTCTGGGATGAATCCCATCAGGCCCATTGCTTTGTCCACCTTCAATTTTAAGAGTTCTTTTCAGAACCCTTCTCTTCTGTAAATGGGCTGGTATCAACTTCTGTATCCAGTGTGTTTCTACTGTTTGTTCTAGGTACCCCTTCCTTTGTAAATACTGAGCAAAATATTTGTTTAGTATCTCTGCCTTTTCACAGTCTCCCTCTGCCCACCCTCCCCTTTATTAAGCCTCACTATCCTCCCTTGGTCTTCCTTCGCTCTCTGATGTACCTATAAAAGGTTTTATCCCTGCTCTTAACTGAGTTGGCTATCTTTTCCTCAGTTTGGCCTTTGCTGTTCTGACTGCCTTCCCAGCTTCCTTTTGCTTTAACTGATACAGTTCTCTGTCCTGCTCCTTCTGCGATTCCTTGTACTTCCTGAAAGCTTTTTTCTCTTGAACCTTCACTGCCACTTCCTTTGAGAACCATAGTGGTTTCTTACATCGCTTAGTTTTGTTTATTTGCTTCACACAAAGGCTTGTTGCCTCTGTGATGGCAGTTTTATTATTCCCATTGTTCTTCCACCCTCCTTTCCTGCCCATGTGCTAGTGCATTCCTTAGGCACTTACCCATTTTTGCAAATTCAGCCCTCCTAAAGTCCAGTACCTTGCCTTTGTATGGCTTAACTCTATTGCTGTGTTTATTGTGAACCATACTGTTCGATGGTCGCTAGTTCCCAGATGGCTACCCACTTCTACATCTGTGATCCTCTCTTCATCTCCATTTGAGAGAACCAGGTCTAAGATTGTTCCTCCTCGAGTGGGCTCCAATACTAGTTGTCTAAGGCATGTCCCCTGTAGGGCATCTAGAATAACCCCACTCTTCGAAGTGGCTGTGGCAACTGCACTCCAGATAACATCTGGCATATTCAGATCACCCATCAGCAATATCTCCCCTTTTTTTGCCATACTAAGTATACTTTCTATCATTTCCTTGTCCATTTCCTCCCCCTGAGAAGAGGGTCTGTATACAACCCCTGTGCGGATTGTGGTGCCATTGCCGGTCTCCAAATTTACCCACAGTGCTTCTTCTCCTCCCTGTTTTCTCTTTTGTTCTGTTACTTTGATTCCTTCCCTTATGTAAAGAGCTACTCCTCCTCCTCCTCTTTTACCCTCTCTGTCTCTCCTGTAGATAGTGTATCCTGGTATGTTTACGTCCCAGTCATGGTTTTGTGCGAACCATGTTTCTGTGACTGCCACGATATCCAGATGTTCCTCCTCCATCAAGGCCACTAATTCAGGAAGCTTGTTACTCAGACTACGTGCATTGGTACTCATTGCTTTCCATTTTTTGATGGCTTTACTTTCTGTTGCAGCATCCCCCACTGACCTTTCTACCTCGGTCTTTTTCCCATTTAGTACCCTGTTTTGTAGGGAGAGGCTGGGATTTTCCTGCTGCTTATCAGTGCCTCCCTTGACTAGTTTAAAAGCTTGCCAATGAAGCATTTAAACCGATTGCTCAAAAGACTTGTTCCTTCCTGGACAGATGCAGACCATCCTGCCAGTATAGGCTGGTGTCCCTCCAGGTGGAACCCCAGTCCCCAATGAAGCTAAACCCTGTGCTCCACACCATTTTTTCAACCACTCATTAAACTGCATGGTGCAAAGTACCTTGCCTCACTCATGCCATTTACAGGCAGCACCTCTGAGAAGGTTACTGTGTGTGCTACTTGTCTTAGGCCCTCCCCAGTTCTAAAAGTCCTTCTGCACTGATCTAATCTCATGTTGAGCCAAGTCATTTGTCCCTAGGTGGACAATGACATCCAGCTCAGACTCCCGTGCAGCTGTTCTCGTGATCCTGAGGATGCGCTTCCTGTCCCTACAGGCCATGGCACCAGGCAGGCACTTTACTTCAGTTTTCCCTGCTCCCCCCAGTTCTATCCCCCTAATAATTGAGTCCCCCACCAGGAGCTGCTTCCTTTCCTTGTGGCATCCTCTGCCTCCTTCCTGTGGGCCTCCCTTGTGACAGGTGTCCTCAGCCTCCTTAATCTCCTCCATGGGTGCATCCATAGAGGAGCTGTGCTCCCCCAGAATGGTGTATGGATTGTGGAGTGGAACAACTGACTGGGTGTGCCTCTGTTCCACCCTCCTCACCCTCCCTGATCCCACTGTGGTCCAACTGCTGTGCTTTCTTTTCAACCTCTGAGGTAGTGGTGGTGGCTCTGGTGCTCTCTGGATGGGGGGTTCTTCCTACCATCAAGTCTGGCCTGGGGAAGGTTCTCTTACTGCTGTCCAGTGTGGCCTGAAGATGGGCAACTTCCTCCCTCAGGGCAGAGAGTTGTCTGCAAATAGGGCAGCATCTCAGCCTCCAGAAAGACTCCCAGAAGACTGCTGCCCCACAGCCATTACATTGCACTACTCCCCACATGACTATGTACTTTTTTTTGTTTGTGTGTGTGTGCTTGTGTGTGTGATTGGTTTGTTATATAGAAATATATATATATTATACAATGCGTATGCGTATATTTTCAGTGCTATATGCTAGAGAGGATATGACATTGATATGCACCTTGCACTCTTGAGGAAATGATGTCAGAACCCTAGGTATAAAGGAACTATTTCAAGGGGTGGGAAGGGGTTGGGCCTAAACTGTGCACTCATAAAACAATCAGCTAAGAGCTCTGACCCACCGCTGCGATGACTGCCTTCCTGTCTGCAAGATACTATACACAACAATTTGACAGAGAAAATCCCCTGCTAATCAAACAGAGAAAAATCCAGACATTCAAGTCAGAGACAGGTAAACCTCCCCAGCCCCAAAACAGCCTGGTGGTTTGTGCTCTGAAAGCAGTCAGCCCCAAAATAAGTCAGCTGTGCTTTGGACTCTTCCTGCACTGAAAATCTTAAGAATTGTAACAAGACTGTCTTTTCCTGATAATTGTAAATTCCTTCTTTCACCTTTCAGTTAGAAGCAGCCTCCACCTGCAGTATATCTGCTACAAACCACAGACAATTGAAAGGTTCCCTTCCCTCTGTTGTGAGCACAACTCGCTTTCTTGCAAATCCTATGTTCAATATTGCAGCTCCCAACAAGAGATAGTTTGACTAGGAAAAATATTAGCTGTTCAACTGTACAAGGGAGGAGTCAGAAGAGGGAAGGGCAGAAGCAATGTGGATTCAATTACTGTTGAATAAAGGGAGCTTCATCGGGGGTTTCCTTGTCTGAAGATCATAGTGGCAAGGAAGATGGGTCGGTGCCACCCTTTTATACTTCAGACTTGAAGGATATGGAAATCTCAGCAGCCACCACATGAGTGTATACTTTTCTGGTGGACTCGGGGACTTACTATATTATGGTTGATGCCGGTGAGACTTTTTCCTGTGGGACACATTTAACAAGGTCCTGCCTACATCTGGACCACATCTTGGGTGGCTCTGGGGTCGGAAAGAGGGGGGAGGTTCACTCTCCTAGGCATCCCTGGCTCCGTTTGAAGACTGTATTAGGATCGTGGTTGGCCTACACTTTGTGTGGGTTGAACACTATATTAAAAATGTTGCTTTATTTAAATTGTTGTTATTTTTATATTGTGACTTGCTTGGGGAAGGGGAGATTCAAAGGTTATGTTTCTTTCCCTTTTGCGTGCATTTCTACCTGGTCAGAATATAATGTGTAGCTGACTGCACGGAAAGGAGTGGGGCATGTCCAGCTGCACTTTTCTATTTAGAGCTATCTAGATTTGTCACCTGGCCCCCATTTACATTGGTCCCAAGTTGTTGTGGCTCCAGGGTGATGTTTCATGTCCCATTTGTTTTAAGGGTGGGGGGCTGCTTGTTCAGTTTTGGGATGGTTCCTCACCTTCTGAGTTATTCTGGGACTGGGTTGGCGCTATTGCTCTGCTCTAAGTATCCGGGACTCAGAATGATCTGGACAGCCTCTCTGTGGGATAGGGGCTAGGTGGGTGTAATTTTATGTCCTGTGCAGTGTTTTTTGACCTTTGGACAGGACCCCTTAATGTTCAATCCTCTGTCTGCAGTTATAGGATCTTTTTCATTTTGGGGACTATTAAATATTGGGGTGGGGGTTTATTCCAACCGGATGATCCTGATCTAAACTGCATTATTATCTCCTTTGGGTGGGGGCTGTTTTTCTTTATTGCTGTCTTAATAGGCAGAGTCTCAGTGGCCACTATGGGCAAAATTTTCAAATGAAGGCACAGGACTTGCGACAAGCCCTGCACCAGGGGACTTTGCATTGGCGGTCGCCCTCAGCTGGTAGAACTGCACCCATTTTCCATTCTCTCAGGTGCAGTTGAGATGGTTTCCCTGCTTTACAGCTGCTTGCACCAAATGTCCGGGGCAAGCCTCGTGTCTTTGGGTCTGTGGTGTGGCACAGGCTAGACCATAAAATCATGGTCTAAGGTCCTGCATTTGCCGCATGGGATGCAAAATCCTGATCGACAGCCGGAGACTGCCGCAAGCCCCGTGTGCCATATGTTCATCACACAAGAGGCTTGCAGCAGTCTGGAAGCTCTGAAAATCAGGCCCCATGTCGTCTTCTGCCTAATCTAGGAAGACGATTCTTTTTCACTGTTGTAAATAGTTTATTTAGTATGTGGTTACATTTTTTGGTGCTTAGAATTTTTGGTGTTGTACATAGTTCCATATGGTATGTTGTGGCAAGACTGACGTTTATGGTATTAGGGCATCTCTTGGGTGGGGCATGAGCCAAGGGGCTGTGTTTGTTATCTTGTATACAATGGTTTAGAAAGCAATAACTTGGAATGTTCAAGAGTTGAATAACCCTGTTAAAAGCAGGAGGGTTATTACCCACATGAGGAGGTTGGAAGGGCAAATAATTTTCCTGCAAGAAACCTACCTCATAATGAAGGAAGTAGAAAAACTGAAATGGCTGTGGGTGGGCCGATTTATTAATCCTCATTCTCATCAAAAAAGCATGGGGTGGACATCCTCTGCTATAAAGCAATTAACTGGGTGGCAGATCAGGGTAGAAAAGATAAGGAAGGTCGTTGACTAGTAGACAGTGGGAGGCTGGATGGGATGCCTTTGATTCTGGGCTCCCTCTATGGGCCTAATGCTGAAGATCCCCATTTCTTTCATACCATCTCCCAGGTGCTGGTTGATTTAGGACCCACCCCTGTCATGCTGGAAGGTGATATAAATCAAGTTTTGGACCCCTTGTGTGACAGAAGTGGGTCCCCGATTCTCTCTCTTCTCCGAGAAGCTCTGCCTTGAAACATCTAATGCAGGAGCATGGTCTGTATGATGTAGAGGTTACAGCATCCCTCTGGCCATGAGTACACATTTTATTCAGTCCCACGTAAGTCTTATAGTAGGATTTATATGGTTCTCACCTCTGGGTTTGCTGCTCAGGGTGCTCTCCGGTCCACTATTGAACCGATTCTAATTGCTGATCACTCTCCTGTGACTTATACCTTTGATTCCAGAACCCCTGAACTGTCAGCCAAGAGGTGGAGGTTTAATGTCAGTCTTTGCAATGATATTAAATTTGTGCGGTGGTTGAGGCAGGAGATCCAAACCTACTTGGAGCTCAATTTTCCATGTGAAACTGCTGCTCATTGGTCCTGGGAGGCCTTGAAGACCTTTGTGCAAGGGTGGGTTATTGCTTACACCTCTTTACAGAAAAAGGCCAAACATTCGGACCTTCAGGCCCTTGAGACATGACTGGCTGAGTTACAGGAGAAGCACAAATTGCGGGGTTGTTCTCCTGAGCTTTTGCACTCTTTGAGAAATATCCAATACAGGCTTAATATCTTAAACTTGCAAAAAGCTGAGTTTGCTTTATGCCGGGTGTGTCATGCCTTCTGGAAGTGGGGGGTGAGAAGGTGGATTGCCTCCTGGCATATCAGTTGAAAAAGCTGATGGAGGACTCTAAGATTCCGGGTGTTAGGGAGGGGACCTCTATTTCTACGGCACCAGGGGCAATCAACGAGGCTTTCACCGCTTATTACCAATGGCTTTACTCATCTAAACTTTTCTCAGGGAGCCAGATGAAGGAGGCTATTGCCTCTTTCTTGCAGTAAATCACACTCCTTAGACTATCAGAGGAGCAAGTGGAGGGACTGGACACCCCCATTACTGCACAGGAGGTGATGGCAGCTATTCAGCAGATCTCTGGCGGTAAGGTGCCAGGTCCCGACAGTTTGCCCATAGAATTTTATAAGCTATTTCAAGAACTCTTGTACCCGCTGCTTGTTACTACTTTTCAGGAAGCCTGGGATTCACTTCTGCTACCTGATTCAATGACAGAGGCATGTATTTCCATACTCCCGAAAAAGGGGAAGGACCCCTACCTGTGTGCCAGCTATCACCTGATCTCTCCACTCAATGTTGATTACAGAATCCTGGAGAAGGTGTTGGCCCTGAGACTTCAGGAAGTGCTACCTTCTCTTGTCCATGCTGAACAGGTGGGCTTTGTGTCAGGGAGAGATGGGGTGGACTATATAAGGAGGTTAATCAACCTGCTTTGGGTTACAGGGTCTTCTCCGGAGCCAGTGGCTGCAGTAGCACTGGATATGGAGAAGGCATTCGATTCATTCGAATGGCCGTATCTACAGTATTTGCCACCCTTCGGGTGTTTGGGATCAGGAAGGGTTTGTTAGATGGGTGGGGTGAAGACATTATACTTGGCCCCAAAAGCTTCACTTTTGATGAATGGGGTTGCCTCTGACCCATCCCCCTTGGAAAGGGGTACTAGGCAGGGGTGTTCCCTCTCTCCTGCTCTTTTCATTCTAGCTATTGAACCCCTAGCACAGAAGCTCCTGAGAGTTCCAACATAGCTGGATTAACATTGGGCAAGCAAGTTTTTAAACCTATGCTATTTGTTGATGGTATTCTCCTCACCCATCACGATCTGGCTCTGTTGGGCGCTACGTTGATAGAACTATTGAATCAATTTGCGAAGCAGTCAGGGCTTAAGAATAATTGGGGGAAGATGGAGGTTTTGTCATTGAATGCGCTTTGTTCGTCGGTCTCTCTGTGGGGGCTAGGGCTTGAATGGGTGAAATACCCGATAAAGTACTTGGATATTATGATTTCCCCTAACTAAAAAGACTGGGTCCACCTAAATTTTTCCCCATTACTGAAATCCTTACAAGAGGACTTTGCGTGTTGGAGGCACCTCCAGTTATCTCTCTGAAGGAAAGCTCAGACTCTCCAAATGATAGTCTTTCCCCGGTTATTATATCTCATCAGGTATTTGGTATTACTGATCCCAGACTCTCTTTGGAAATCATTGGATAAGCTTATTTGGTGCTTTTTGTGGGAGGATGGAAAGCTACAAATCTCTCTGTCTTGACTGATGGCCCCCTTGGGTAAAGGTGACCTCCAGGTACCTTTGATCAAGGGGTATTATCTAGCCTTGGGCCTTAGGCAGATTTGGATCTGACTTTTTGCTGAGCAGTGCCGGGCCTCCTCCCAGTAGCTAATCTTTGAAGAGCAGTTATTTTCGGGGACAGCACCTGAAATGGTCCTGTGGCACCCTTCCACTGTCCGAAGGGATTACCCGATACATAAGTATGTTTTGGGCATCTGGAAAGGGGTAACTAAACTAACTTCTTTGCAGTGTCAGCTTCCCTTTTCTTGCTGGCCTCTTTGGAACAACCCTAAGTTCCAAATCGGCGGTGTACCTATGTGCTGGTCCCAGTGGGCCAATGGAGGTCTGGTAAGGGTAGCAGATCTAGTTCACCCCATGACAGGCCAGTTTAAGGATTTTGTGGATATCAAGGCTCAGGCCTCATTGCCGCAGTCTCACCTATGGAAATCCCTTCAAATTCATTATTTGATCTCCCCGTATATGGGCGACCGGCTTCATCTCCCACTGTCAGGGATGTGGGATGATATTCCGGGTCTGGCAGGGGGAGGTAACCCAGCTTCTAGGCCTCCTAAATTGGGTCATATTTATAAAGGGCTTCTGCAAGAGTGGGCTCCTTCAAACCTCAGCTTAAAACTTTGCTGGGAGAGAAAACTTGGTTTTCCTCTGTCGGATGAGAATTGGGGGTGTTACTGGACAAATATGTCTGAGGCATGCCGTGACCTCAAAGTGAGGATGATGTAATGGAAAAACTCTACACTTATGTAACCCCCCCCCAAATGGGGGGCTTACCTCATTGCCCATTCCTCCTGTGCTCCCATTCCTCAGAGCACCTCCCTGTGCCTGCGGGTCTTTTCCTCTGGCCCCCATAGTTCACCACCAGCTGCCCAGGTCCAAGATTGTGCCCCAGAGTCCCTGGACAGCCCCTCTCTTTGTTTTTACCCTCCATGGGCTAACATAGCAGGATCGCAGGCTGCCAGCATTCTGGCTGGCTGGCATGCTTGCGCTAGCGCAAGAGACGCACTCCGCTGTTTCGACCGCACTTGCGATCAAGTTTCGGCTGCTCCCTGCATAGTTCCGGTCCCTAAAATTAAAATGGTTGGGGGGGGACCAGAGGTGTCTGGTGGCACAGGGAAAGCCGCTTGAATATTATAAAACGAGAGCACTGGAAGCGCTAGTTCAAGGGGCAGATCGTGAAAGCTCATGCATAATAATGAGCCTTAATTAAATATTCATAAGCTGGCCTGGTCAGCAGCTGAGAGCATAGGTTTCAGCAGCTGCTGCAAGAGGGTTTCTATAAATATATGAAAATAAAAGCAGCAGCTGCCAGGACACTACGGGGACAATCAAATAAGGGGGTCATTTGTAAAGAAAAGTGTATTGTGCCAACTGCCCCAGATCTTCAACATTGGGAGTCAGGGAAATTGCCTGTCTGCTGCCTGGGTGCCCTTGATTTCGGCAGCAGCGACAGGCTGTGGACTGTAGTGAAGTGTTTAATCTGGGCAGTGATCTGAAGGGTGCACAAAGGGATATTGAACTGTGGGGCAAGTGAATAAATAAACTAATTCTGCTGGCTGCACCAGAACTTTATATTTGGGACTGAGTTAAATCTGCAAAGGGACAGTGTACTCAGTAGCCATGTTAGTGCAGCAACAGCCAATCAGAAAGCCAGGATTTTGGCCAACATTTATGGGGCTTTTGCCTAGGACTTATGGAACATTGCAAAGTGCTTATGGGGAAACTGCAAGGACCTACTTTCAGGCGCCAAAACAGGAAGCCTATTGTGCATCGAGTGAGGCTAACGAATATTCATTTTTTGGACTGACAAGCAGGGTCAGCCAATTAATGTGGGAGCAACCAATGGTCTTAGCCAACAGGGATCCTCAGAAGGATTCCATAAAAGGCAGTGTTCTGGGGCTGTGCAAGCAGATCCAGTGCGGGCCCCCCAAAGGAGTGGGGGCTCAGGCCTTTTGTTCCAGAATGGGCCTAATGATCCAGTGTGAGCCCCTCCACAGTGGAGGGGGCTTTCTTCTGCCAGGGAGACAAACTGACAGCAGGAAACACAAGTCGCCATCCTGGGGGTTGCCAGAGATTGTCCTCCAGAGCTGGCCGGCACCTTTCCATGTTTTTGGGAGAACGTGGGCAACCGGAACCTTCAGCGGTGAGAGAGCTGAACAGAAGTTCTACCTCAGCAGTGAGAGTGCTGAAGCAAGCCTGAAACATCAGAGAGAAGAAAGCCATTTCTGCAAGTAATCTGAGTGAGTAAACTGATTCAGACAAGAGTAAGTGTGAAAAAGTCTGCAAGGGGCAGAGAAGCCCAAGATGTACTGATTGTGACTGTCTGCATGCACCCTAGTTTAACCAAAGCAATGAAAGGGTGGACATTTGCTAAGTGACCACAGAAGGGTCCAGTTTAAAATTATATAAATGTGTCTGATTTCATTAGTGCCTGCAGGATTGGAAGGGGAGTACTCAGAGCTGGGGTTCTTCCTGACAATGCCTGGGAGGTCCAGTGTTTGTCCAATGGAGTTGCTAAAGCCAGCACTGCCAAGAGGGACTTTGTCTAATGGTCGTGACATCCAGTGGGAGCTGTAAACTCCAGCCAAGCCACAAGGGACTGAGACTTTGAGTTTTATGCTTAATCAAAGTGCAGTAACTGTTCGGAATTGCAAGTCAAAGTACAGTGTTGTTGGAATCAAAATGGTCTGATATGGACTGTGAGAAACTGGGTCAGCCCTAGCTTTAGGGGAACCACCCATGCTGAAGAGACTGTGTCATGTAAGCCACTTTGGGAACAATTGTCTGAGATCTGGTTGTTCATTCTGCTGTGCGGAGTGTAGGTACTTGCCCCTAAAATCACTGGGAATGTGCCTGGTTTTAAAGTTCTAACCGACCGAAAAAGGGTCTATGTCTGCAACGCGGGGCACAGGGAAAAGAGACTGTGACTACTAAATTCAACTGCAAAAATGTATAGATGTGCTAATTCTAATAAATGTGTTGAATGTTATGTAATCATCAGACTAGGTCTGGGACACAACCTGGTAGTGTGCCACCTTGGCGCTACCATATGTATTTCCCTTGGGGGGGGGTACAGCCTAGACGTGGGGTTGAAACGTGCCGGCCCTGGTCCCAGACTGGTCATCCAGTAAAGTGATTTCGGCCCACAGAGGGGTGCTGCTGACAGAAGCCAAAGCGTTGTTCCACCTGCAAAAGCAGTAAGATCTCTGCAGTCAGAAAGGGGTCACCTGGCTATAAGCCTTTCTTAGCAATTTAGTCTCCGGAGACAGAGCCTGCTTGCTGAAAGCATTTAATTTTGCTTTGTACAGACCAATGGTGACTACCAGTCTGTGAGAATGCAGGGGCCATGCCCTGCCTCAATCATAAGGGGACATGTACATAGTTAAAGTGTTTTGAATAGACTGAGCCATCCGGCCACATATACAAGAGCTTTAAGTTTATCAGTGTGTTGGATATTTTAATCTGTTTGTTTTATTTAAGGGCCCAAACCAGCCGGCCAATGGACAGCTGCACCAAACATCAGGCCTGCACCTTGAGAACTTTAATTACTGGGTACCCAGGTTATAACTGTAAAATTATGGGGTTCTATGTGATTCTGGGGACTGGAGCCAGTGTGGGGGTTTCTAACTGTGTTAACTTTCTAATTGTAGCTAGTCAGACAGATAGCCAGGGATCTGACTACAATCAGAGGTTGGTGGGTGTTTCTGTGATTGATACTTAAAGGTAAAGTGAAAACTGCTAATGATTACTGCGATTGTTTTGAACTAAACCAATCAAACCCATTACCAACCAACTGTAAATGTTGTAAATAGCTTAACCTATATTCCAATTCACCCTTCCTAACCCTCCCTTTGTAAATAAATTGTTTTTTGATGTTTTGCATAATCCTGTCTCGTGAGCATATTATCATAGAGATTCAATAATTATCAAATGACTTCAACGTGGGGAAAGGTTACTGGGTCATGCTTGGGGTGGCATTATAATAATGTGGGTGGATACAGCTTCCCAGAGGGTTGTACCAGGTTAAAGCTAACCCTCTTAAATAATATAATCTGGGTGGAGACATTGCGCATTATGTTATCTTGGAAATATATCAGTTTAATGTTAATTTTAGGAACCCAGGCCCCTCAACCTTGGTCTGGCCAGGCAAGGCAGGGGTAGTAGCCCTTGGTATAATGGTGCCAGGGTTATACTTATGGTATAGGACTTCGGATATGTTGAGTAAAATGAAATTGGTTTCTAGTGCTGAGTGCTGGTGATGCCATCAACAAAATGGTAACCTTATACATATTCTTTGGTCATGCCTTAAACTGGCTGGTTGGTGGGTGGATGCTGATTTGTGACAGGCTCTCCACGGTGCTTAAATGCAAGATTCCTCTAGATGCCTCCCTTTTGGTTCTCGGTAACACCAGTCAGCTTTCTGTCCAGCAGAAACCCCTATCCTTACGGTTTATGGCCACTGTTACTGAAGCTAAACGCCTCATTCTTTGGAACTAGTGATCTGAGACAGTTCCCACCTTAGCAGAATGGGAAGACAGTCTTCATAAGCTAGCACATTTGGAACGTCTTTCCTATAGGGCTGTGAGGAAAGCTGCTTTATTTGAACAATGTGGGAACCCTATCTAAACAGCAGCCCATTCTCTTCTGCTGGGCCTAAGATTGGGTAAGGTGTGTTTCTCCCTGGGCTATTTCTTGCACTATCCCGGCTTGGTGGGTATGAAATATACTTTGGAGACCAAGCCTCAACCTCGTAGCTTTCTTTTTTGCCTGGGGGTGTTCCGCCTGGTTGGCTTGACTTAAGTCAGTCTTGCCACTCATTTATTACGTTTGCTTGCACACATGTGCGAGAAACATAGTGCCATCATCCGAGTTTTCGGAGGTGTGGCAGCCCTCTTCCAATTCAGGCAGTGTGTTTGCAGGCGCAGCCGCAGTTCTCCAATGCCTGCTCGAGCTGTCTATGACCAGTCCAAAATGCAGTGGCATACAGTTGTAACGGGGAGCTACGCTTCAGTGAGCATCGATAAGATATCACCTGCTCATGCGCGCTCCCCCTACACACACACACACACACATGCATGCATACTGTGTGCTCCTCCCCCCAACACACACACTGTGTAGCCGACGGGGGGTGCCCAATCCCCCGTCGGCTGTGCTGCGCCCCCCCAAAACAGAGTTCTATATGCCACGCTGGGTGCCCACCCCAGCGTGGCTACACATCAGTATAGCCGACGGGTGCCTAATCCCCGGCCGGGCTCCCACTGGTTCCCCCCAGAGTACAGGGTGCCAAGCTGGAGAGCCCACCCCAGCATGCAACAGATGCTATTGCCGACGGGGTGCCCAATCCCATCAGCTCCACGCCCTCCCACCAGCCGTCCTTGTGCCATGCTGGGAGCCCACCCCAGTGTGGCAAACGTCCCGCGTCGCCGTCATTTAAAAAAAAAAAACACCTGAAACTCAGAAATGGTCCCTCAGTGTCTCTGTCTCCACCAGCGCCCACCCACTGAGCACCCTGCCTCCCCACACCCCCACCCCATACTTACCTCCAGACTCCGGCACAACAATCTTCGTGGACCGGGAACACGATGCTCTCTTCAAAGCCGACGATAAACTGAGGAAATGCCTGTAAGCTGTATAATGGGATAGATAGGGGTTTTTCAACTTTGCTGCATATCTCAGGCATTTTTTGGAATTTTTGCACCTAATTTTCAACATGGGGTTTTTGGGATCCCTTCTCATGAGTGATCTCACTGTCATGGCGTTAACCGGCCTCGAAGGGTGATTTCGCAGTCACTGCGTGAAATCACCTTTCGGGACTGAGTAACGAAATGACACTGCCACTGTTCATAAGGTGGGCTCGCAAAAAGCCTATGTTGAAAATTTGGTGGAAAAATTCCTAAAAATGATCAGGTTATATCGAGCGCTGCTATGCAGTTCCTCACGCACACTGTAGTTCGTGAATTTTCATATTTTACTCCAGATTTTCAACATTGCCATTTTATTACACTTCTTTATGAGCAGTGCAGCTGTCATTTTCACATCTTGCCCAAAACGTGTTTCCGCCCATGTAGCGCACAGTGGCGCAGTCGGTGTGCGAAATCAATGTATGGACATTAAGAAAACCACAGTGACACTGTTCATGAGCAGAGGTCTTAAAATGGCTATGTTGAAAATTTGGTGAAAAAATTCCTAGAAATGACTGTTTACGAGCGTGCGTTGCGCAGTTCCTATGCACCCTCGTAAGTTTGCGAATTTTCTATATTTTCACTCTAGATTTTCCACATTGCCATTTTATTACACTTCCTTATGAACAGTACAGCTGCCATTTTTCACATGTTGCCCAAAATGTGTTTCCGCACATGTAGTGCACAATGGTGCAGTCGTAAAGAGAGCAATGTTTGCGATAGATTAAGAAAATCACAGTTATACTGTTCATGAGCAGAGGTCTTAAATGGCTATGTTGAAAATTTGGTGACAAAAGTCCATAAAATGACTGTGTTACAAGTGAGCATTGCGCAGTTTCCACGCACCATCGTAAGTTCATGACTTTGTAATATTTTCAGTCCAGATTTTCACCAGTGGCATTTTCTACACTTCTTATGAACAGTACAGCTGTCATTTTCATAACATGGCCAAAATGTGTTTCACACTTCAGCGCAGAGATGCGTGGTCGCTGTGAAAATCATTGTTCGGGACAGATAAAGAAAATCACAGTGACACTGTTCATGATCGAGGTCCCAAAATGCCTGTGTTGATCTGCTGTAAAATCCCCAAACTAATTACATTATGGGTGTGCGTTGCATGTGTTCTATGCACGCCTCATGACTCTCACCAGTTTTTTTAATATTTTTACTGCAGATTTGCAACATTGCCATTTTTTACACCTCCCCATGAACAGTATAGCTGTCATTTTTCACATCCTGTTCGGAATGTGTTTTTGCACCTGTGGTGCTAAATGCCGTAGTCGCTGTGCATAAGCAGCTTTCGGCTAACAAACTGATATTGCCACTGTTCATGAGGTGGGGTCACAAAAAAACCATGTTCCAAATTTGGAGTGAAAATACCAACGAATGCCTGAGGTGTTAGGGTTTCCAACCATAACACCCCACCCTGTAGAGAATGACAGGCATCAGGGGTGTGACTTGGAATTCTTGCCTGTAATGCTCATGCCATTCCACACCCTGCAGCCAGTGAAAGACATCGAGGTATGCCTTGGACTCTTCGGCCCCAAAGTTCACCCCATTCTCCTATACCGCACCCATCTCACTGTATTTCCTGATGGAATGGGCTGCGCATAAGGGCTAAAGACCCCAAGGCACACCGTGACACTTGTCAGTGTCTGCAGGGTAGGGTGTGTTGAAATGGCATGGCCGTTATGCCTGACGACCCAAAGGCACACCCCAATGCCTGTCACTGCATTTTGTCACTGCCATTTCTGTTATGCAGCTCTGTAAGTTCTACACTACTAATGCCAATGCCAGCAAGCAAACATTCGGCATTGACAAATGCTTGTTTATTTACTGTTGACTTTATAGTTATTTTCTAGTTACTTTGTCTGATTACCAGATTTTTTGCTGTATTGTGGATATATTGTTTTTTTTTATTCCAGGCCAGGAGAAGCACATACTCTGGTTGTTTAATTGTTGTCCCCTATTTGATGTAAATGCCTTGTTATATAAGTCTTTTCGTGGACTATCTGTCGATGTTAACCCTTACGAACTCCTTCCAGAGGATAAATATGGACTTTTGTTAGATGGGCTCTAAGATCTTTTCTTTGCATATATGTTTCATGCGAGTTTAGGAGTTACCTACAGATTGGTTACCTTTTTCTTAGTCTTGTGTATGGGGAAGGGTTACTTTATTTGTATGGTGCTGGCTGAATGGTTGTCTTACGTGTCTCATTGTACTGTGCTATTTATCTCTTGAAAATGCAATAAAGTTTAAATTGAAAAAAACAGAAAAAAAGAGTTCATCTGCCTCGATCACTTATTCCCAACTTGAAATCATAATGCTCTGTTGTGACATCACAGTTTGTTGCCATGGGAATAACTGTGATGTCACAAGCAGAGTATTATGGCATCAGGTTGGGAAGATGTAATTGAAACTTATGAACCCTCAAAAAACAACTATCCTGTTTTCATGTATATGACCTCAGTACTAAATAATGGGGATAAGAAATACAGAGCAAGTGAGAAACATAGGCGGCTTTATCTCCAAATATTACACTTTTTAAAGTTCTTCTCAATGCACCAGTGACTCTTTAACTTGCCCAAGGTGGATTGGAGGGTATCGGCCATAACCTGCGCCAGGAGTCAGGTGATCGTAGATATACTGCAAAGTGGAATCCTGACACAGGGCATAACAGAACCCACCAGGGAAGGGGCAATCATGGATCAGGTGCTGACAAACAAGGACCATGTCCAGGATATAAAGATCGAGGAACACCTGGGTGTGAGTGACTGTCATACAGTGTGGTTCCAGTTAGACATGGGCAGGAAAAGGGCCCCCACTAAGACCAAACTCCTGGATTTTGGAATGGTGGATTTCAAAACTATGAGTGAGCTGCTAAGGAGTCACCTGTCAAGCATCTAAGAGGATATGGGGGTGGATCGATCATCAAGGAGGGAATAATGGTAGCCACAATGGAGTGCATTTGGCTCAAAGGGAAAACCTTGAAGGCCAAAGCACCCAGCTGGTTTAGTACAGAGGCTGCCAAGGCAGTAAGGGATAAGATGTCAGCATCAAGACGTTTAGGAGGACCCAGAGGGAGGAAGACAGGGAGGACTACCTGAAGATGGAAAGTGTAGCAGGTAGAGTTAAAAGTCAGAAGGAACTGCAGCAAGCTAAGAGAATTATAAAGGGGGAAAGTTTTTTTTTTCTCACTATATTAGTGAGAAAAGGGACAAGAAAAATGAGATTGTTAGGGTCAGGATAGGGACCGGGTGGGTAGAGGAGAATGGGGGCAAAGCAGAAGTAGTGAATGATTACTTCTGTTAGGTCTTCAACAGGAAGAGAAACTGACTGGTTCCACCAGGAGGAAGAGAGGATACGGGGGGAGGGATCACCAATGTTTTGGTAGAGGTGGATAGGGTGCGGAAAGGGTTACTAGCATTATGGGTAGATAAATCCCCAGGCCCAGATGGTATACACCCAAGGATGCTGAGGCAGCTGGCGGAGCTGCTTGCAGGTCCATTGCTGACCTGTTCAGTCATTTACTGGAGTTGGGTAAGGTACTCTAGAACTGGAGAACAACACATGTAGTGCCTGTCCATAAGACCATTCTCAAGGAAGACTTGGGGAACTACAGACCGGACAGTCTGACCTCAATCTTGTGCAAGCTCATGGAGACCACACTTAAGAAAAGATTTGTAGAGTATTTGGAAGAGAATATCCTCCAGGATGAGCAGTAACACAGGTTTATGGGGGGAAGACTGTGTCAAACAAATTCGACTGACTTTTTGACTGTAACAGGGGACAGGGGCCAAGCGGTAGACATCTTTTACCTGGACTTTTGCAAGGCCTTTGACTCTGTACCTTACAGGAGGTTGATCAGAAAGTTGGTGGATCTGGGGTTAGTGAGAAGTTGATCAAGTTGGTGGAAAACTCACTGAGAGGCAGGACTCAGATCATGGTAGTGAGAGGTGAGCTCTCCAGCACCACAGAAGTCACCAGTGGGGTCCCACAGGGCTCAGTGAGTGGTCTGGCACTTTTCAATGTCTTCACCAATGATATTGGAGGTGGCATTAAGTGCAAAATGTGCCTACTTGTGGATGACACCAAGCTCTGTGGGGAGGTTGACACAGCAAAAGGGGTACAGGAGCTATGGGAAGATATGGAAAACCTAGAGGGGGGGGATACAGGATTTGGCAGCTTGGCTTCAATGCAAAGAAATGTAAGGTTATGCACACTGAAGCCAAGAACCCAAGGACTGCATACAGCCTGAGAAGTGTCCAGGTATCTGCATCCGAGGAGAAGAAAGATCTGAGGCTGATGATCACTAGCACTCCATGCAATGTAGGAAAGCAGGAGCAAGGGCAAATAAAATGTTGGGCTGCATTGCCGGGGGGTCAGCAGTAGGTGGGAGACGGTAATACTGCCCTTGTGTGGGTCCTTGGTGAGGCCACACCTGAAGTACAGTGTACAGTACTGGTGCCCATACCTTAAAAAGGACATAAAGCTATTGGAGACGGTTCAAAGGAGGGCAACTAAGATGATCATGGGCCAGCAGGGTAGGACACAAGAGGAAAGGTTGGAGGCCCTGAACATATACGCCCTGGAGGAGAGGATAGCGAAATGGAACATGATTGAGACCTTCAAGTATTTGAAAGGAATAAATAAGGTGAATAAGGAGGGTATCTTCAAGTTCAATGGGAATCAAAACACAAGCAGACACAGTCTCAAGTTGGAGGTGGAGAGGTTTAGGAGAGAAGCTAGGAGGCACTTCTTCATGGAGAGGGTGTTGGCAGGTATGAATGGCCTTCCTGAGGAGGTGGTTTTGTTAATAATGGTAGGCAGCTTCAAGAGAGTTTAGGATAGAGTGAAGGGGAAAATAAGGGTCAAGAGGGGCGCATACGGAAGGGAAGGGCTGATGGGGGGCAGGTCAGTAGGTGACGCTGAGGATCCTACAATATGAGCAGACTCGATATACCTAATGGCCTTATTCTGCTGGCTTCATATGCTGTTTGTATGTACAAGACACAGGAGGTCCATACTGGTAGTGCAGGGAATGCAGAATAAAAATGGAATTTCTGGTGCCCAATGTAGCCTAACAAGGATTTAAAAAAATGTGTCTGTCTCCCTCAACTACTTGAACGGTCCAGTGCCCAACCCGAGCCATCAGGGAATAAAACAAATCAGTCCCCCTCTCCCAACAAGCTGACAGATTTAGTGCCCAACTTGACCCATCAGGAATAAAAAACAAATCTTGCCCTCTCCCCTCTCCTCTCCAGCTATCTGACTTGTCCAATACCCAATCTAACCCATTAGGGAATAAAGAAAGATATGTTCCTCTCTCCCAAACTACTTGATGGGTCTGGTAGGTTACCCAGTCTGTCAGGGAATTAAAAAAAAAGTGACCCCCTACCACCAAAAACCTCACGGATTCAGTGCCCAATGTGGCTCATCATGGAATGAAATTATCTGCCCCCCCCCAAACTGTTTGACAGGTCCAGTGCCCAACCAAGCCCATCAGTGAATATAAAAAACCTGCCATTCTCCTTCAACAACCTGAGAAGTTCCATGCTCAACTTGGCCTGTCAGGGAATGAAAAAACAATATAACCCTCCCCCAACAACTTGAAAGGTCCAGTGTTCAACCAAGCCCGTCAGGGAATTAAAAAAATTCTGACCCTCCCCCCCAATAATCTGACAGGTCCAGTGCCCAACCCCTCCTGGCAGGGAATAAAATATATCTGGCCACCCCCCCCCAAATATCTTACCAGCCTGCTGCCCAATCTGGTCCATAAGGGAATAAAAAATCTGCACCCCTGTCTCCAATGACCTGATGGGTCCTATGCCCAACCTAGCCTGTGTATTAAACCAAATGGATATAAGGAGGAGCAGCAGCAAAGCAGTGAGCGAAATGAGGAATAGGCACGGTAGTAAAACACTGCTTTCCCCATGCCAATCCACTCAGGTCACAGTGAGGGGCTCAAATACTGCACAAGAGGGTTGAGGCTGCTGCTACAGTTCTTCTGCTACCAGCCTATTTGGGGATCTCCAACTCCTCTGGCCCACAGCACACTCACAAGGGAGACTGGACCGAGAGGGGACCAATGGTGCACACTTCCGAGGCTATAACCCCAAGTGGCAGTGATCCTGGCTCCACCGCCGACTCTCCCTTTCGCGCTCTTTCCTTCTCTCAGACCTCAGTTTCAGCTCTGCACTCCCAATACACACATAGGGATCACACTGCCATGCATGCTCTAACAATTCCAAGGTTAAAGCACGCCAATAACCACAAATGCCGTTGATTCAATTGATTGTTGCTTTTAATCTTCACCAGTGTGAAAGCCCCTAGCGCCTCGGCTACTTGCCTTCAAGAAAGAATGGTCCTATGCCCAACCTGGCCCAGCATGGAATAAGACAAAATGTGTACCCCTCCTGCAAACAAGCTGATTGGTCCAGTGCCCAACTGAGGAGGCAAAAAAAAAAATCTGGCACCCTCCCCCAACTACCTAACGGGTCCAGTGCCCAACACGATCTGTTAGAGAATAAAAGCAATCTGTCTCTCCACCTCCTCCGGCCAACTACCTGATGAGTACATGGCCAGACCAGGACCATCAGGGAATAAGAATATCTATCCACTCCCCTCAACAATCTGATTTGTCCCAAGTTAAACACAGCCTGTCAGGGAATAACAAATGTCTGTGTCCCTTCCCCCAAACTATCTGACAGTTCTGGTGCCCAGTCAGACCCATCAGGGAATTAAAAAAAACATGTCCTTCTTCCTCCCAACTACCTGACAGGTCCTATGTCCAAACCAGACCATCAGAGAATAAAAAAAAAAAGATGCTGATATGGAGGGGGGCTGTAAGTGAATTTGGTGCTGGGGAGATGGAACTAACTGCCTGGTGTTGGGTGGATTTGAACCACTGTGTAAAGTATAGGAAGCATTACTAACAAGCATTTGTCAATGCCAAATGTTTGCTTGCTGGCATTGGCATTGGTAGTGTAGAAGTTACAGAGCTGCATAATAGGAATGGCAGTGAAGTATTGAACTGAAGCCAACCCCACCACCACCCTGCAGAGAGTGACAGGCATTGGGGTGTGCCTTTGGGTTGTCAGGCATAATGGTCATGCCATTTCATCACACCCTACCCTGCAGACACCAACAAGTGTCACGGTGTGCCTTGGGGTCTTTGGCCCTTATGCGAACCCCATTCCATCAGGAAATACGGTGAGATGGGTGCGGTATAAGAGAATGGAGTGAACTTTGGGGCCGAAGAGTCCAAGGCATACCTCGGCCTCTCACTGGCTGCAGGGTGTGGAATGGTATGAGCATTACAGGCAAGAATCCCAAGTCACATCCCTGATGCCTGTCATTCTCTTACAGGGTGGGTGTTATGGTTGGAAACCCCAACACCTCAGGCATTTGTTGGTATTTTCACTCAAATTTTCAACATGTTTTTTGAGACCCCACCCCATGAACAGTGGCAATATCAGTTTGTTCAGCTAAAGCTGCTTATGCACAGCGACTACGGGCATTTAGCACCACAGGTGCAAAACACATTCCGAACAGGATGAAAATGACAGCTATACTGTTCATGGGGAGGTGTAAAAATGGCAATGTTGCAAATCTGCAGTAAAAATATTAAAAAAACTCATGAAGTCACGAGCGTGCATAGAAACTGTGCAACGCACACCCATAATGTAATTAGTTTGGGGATTTTTTACAGCAGATTGGCAACTCAGGCATTTTGGTGCCTCCGATCATGAACAGTGTCACTGTGATTTTCCTTATATGTCCCGAGCAATGATTTCCCACGGTGACCACGCATCTCTGCGCTGAAAGTGTGAAACACATTTCGGCCATGTTGTGAAAAATCACAACTGTACTGTTCATAAGGAAGTGTGGAAAAATGCCACTGGTGAAAATCTGGACTGAAAATATTACAAAGTCATGAACTTACGAGGGTGCATGGAAACTGCGCAATGCTCACTCATAGCACAGTCACTTTATGGACTTTTGTCACCAAATTTTCAACATAGCCATTTTAAGACCTCTGCTCATGAACAATGTAACTGTGATTTTCTTAATCTGTCCCAAACATTGCTTTCGCTCACCGACTGCATCATTGTGCGCTACATGTGCGGAAACACATTTTAGGCGACATGTGAAAAATGGCAGCTGTACTGTTCATAAGGAAGTGTAATAAAATGGCAATGTGGAAAATCTAGAGTGAAAATCTAGAAAATTCGCAAACTTACGAGCATGCGTAGGAACTGCGCAACGCGCACTCGTAAAACAGTCATTTTTAGGAATTTTTTCACCAAATTTAATACATAGCCATTTTAAGACCTCTGCTCATTAAAAGTGTCACTGTGATTTTCTTAATGTGTCCCATACATTGATTTCGCGACATCGACTCACAATCTACTGCGCGCCATATGGCGCCAGAAACACGCTTTGGGCAAGATGTGAAAAATGACAGCTGTACTCTATAAGGGGGGTGGTAAAATGGCAATGTTGAAAATCTGGAGTGAAAATATTGAAAATTCGCGAACTTACGAGCGTGCGTAGGAACTGCGCAACGCACGCTCGTAAAACAGTCATTTTTAGGAAATGTTTTACCAAATTTTCAACATAGGCTATTTGAAAGCCCATCTTATGAACAGTGGCAGTGTCGTTTCATTACTCAGTCCCGAAAGGTGATTTTGCGCAGTGACTGTGAAATCACCCTCCGGGCCCGATTAATGCCATGACAGTGAAAGCATTAATGAGAAGGGGTCCCAAAAACCCCATGTTGAAAATTTGGTGCAAAAATTCCAAAAAATGCCTGAGATATGCAGCAAAGTTGAAAAAACCCTATCTATCCCATTATACAGCTTACCGGCATTTCCTCAGTTCGCGGTCGGCTTTGAACAGTGCAGACGTGTTCCCGGTCCACCAAAGATCATCGCACCAGAGTCCGGAGGTAAGTATGGGGTGGGGGGTGTTGGAGGCAGGGTGCACAGTTGGTGGTAGAGTGGGAGCAGACACAGCGAGGACCGCTTTTAAGTTTCAGGTTTGTTTTTTTTAATGACGATCACAGACATTTGCTACGCTTGGGGTGGGCTCCCAGCGAGGCAGAAGGCACGACTGGGTTGGGGGCGTGGAGCCGACAGGGGATTGGGCACCCCCATCAGCCATAAGCATCTGTTGCCATGCTGGGGTGGGCTCCCAGCGTGGCACCCTGTATCTCTGGGGGTAGACAGTAGAGCGGCGGGGATTGGGCGCCCTGTCGGCTATCCTGACATTTAACCCACGCTAGAGTGGGCGCCAACAGCATATGGAACTTTATGTTTTTGGGGGGGCAGCACAGCTGACGGGATTGGGCACCCCGTCGGCTATACAGTGTGCGGGGGCCGAGCACGCAGTGTGAGGCGTGTGTTTGTGTGTGTGTGTGTAGGGGAGCGTACATGAGCAGGCGATATCTGATCACTGCTCACTGAAGCATAGCTCCCCCTTTCAACTGTACACCACTGCATTTTGGAGCTGTCATAGACAGCTCAGCAGGCATTGGAGAACTGCGGCCATGCCTGCAAACACACTGACTGAATGGGAAGAAGGCTGCCACACCTCCGAAAACTCGGATGATGGCACTATGTTTCTTGCACATGCGTGCAAGCAAACATAAAAAGCAATTCCACTGCATCAAAGTCCTCCCTGTGGACAGTGTATATAAAAAAATCTCTAAAACTAACTTTGGATGTGGTCCTCATATAACTACAATTAAAGCAGTGGGACTGGTGAGACAGGCCTGCTACAAAAAAACAATAATAACATCGTAAGAAAGCAAAACCAGCCTTGCTGGCACTAGCCAAATCTTGTTTTAGTTTGCATGAACAGCATCTTTCCCACCTCAGGTAGGCCAGGCCAGGTTACTTCCAACAACCCTCGTATGAAGTCCGAACTATCCATTGCTTAAGCTGACACAAAAATGGCCGCCCAGGAGATAATGAGTTAAATGGTCTGAGTGGTACCCAGATCCATTGTTGTTACTATATGCAATGGACCCAGAGGCAGAGCCTACAGACAGCACACCTGAAGTGCCGTGAACACTGCTGATACTAAGGTGTCAAATGTCAGCAAGTAGGTGACAATGGCCATTGATCACTAAATAATTATGGTTTAGTGTCTTATTGCCACTGTATTTATGACACCTTTTCTACAAACTTACATAATATTGCCACTTACATAGTAGTTTTTTTTAACCAGGTATAGCACACTAAGCTGGAAGCTTTTTTTACAGGAGTGACCTGGGAGCACAAGGAGGTTAAGTGACTTGCTCAGGGTCACACAGTATGTAAGTGGAAGCTGTGGGATTCAAACCCAGGTCTGGTCTGCTGGATGTCACCAGATTTGCAGCTCAGAGCCTTAGACCACTGCGCTATACTGCCTAGTAGTTGATGGCAGATAAGGGCCTCTAGGCCCACCTAGTCTGCCCGTATTCCCTGCCAGTATCAGAGGCCACTAACCCTACTTGGTCATTGGCTTTTGCCTCTCTTCCCCACATCTAGGGTTCCCTTACGCCTATCCCATGCATGTTTGAATCCCTCCACTGTGTTAGCTTCCACCACTTCCTGGGGTAGGCTCTTCCAGGCATCTACCACCCTTTCAGTGAAGAAAAACTTCCTCACATTTCCCTTATCCTGCCCCCCTCCAATCTCATATTGTGCCCCCCGTCCTTGTACAACTCTTGTACTGAAAGATGTCACCCCCATACTTTGCTCATGCCTTAAAGATACTTAAAGGTCTTTACTATATCCTTCCATTCTCTCCTCTCTTCGAGTGTATACATATTGAGGTCCTTTAATCTGTCCTCATATGTTTTCTGAAGTAAGCCCTGCACCATCTTGGTCGCCCTTCTCTGGGCCACCTCCACCCTGTCTATGTCCTTGTGAAGATGCGGCCTCCAGAATTGAACCCTATATTTCGGGTGCAGCCTGACCAGCGTTTTGTACAATTGCATCACCACCTTCCCTCTTCTGCTGGTGATACCTCTTCCTATGCCCCCCAGCATCCCACTGGCTCTCTAAACAGCCACCTTTAGGTCATCTGAGATGATTATCCCTAGATCAACTTCCCTGTAGAACATTGATAAAGTCTGTCACCCTACCTCCAATTCTCCTCTCTCTGAGTCTCCCTCTGTGCCTAACCTCTCTCAACCTCTATTCCTCCATGGATGCACATTCAGTGGGTGCTGCAGTTGTTCATGGCTTGTAAAGTGCTTTGAGAAACAGTGTGTATGAAAGATGATAATGTATATAAAATTATAAACCACAGCACTGAAACCCAGCCTCCTGATGGCGAAGACCCATGTAAATACCACATGGTATTCACACAGGTCTGATGCTAACCCTGTTCTTTTCTGAAGTGGACTGTACACACATGGAGGCAGTCCTGAGGTAACTTTTTTATTTTAACATTAAAAAACAATTACAAGCCCTGCCACTTTAAATATTGACAAGGCAACCACGGTGTAGGTTACTAGAGGTGTGAACAGGCTAAATATCAATTCCCAAATACCACGGATGATAGGGTACTCTGGGTGCAGTGTTTTTTTAACTATTCATGCTACTCAGGTGAAAATACTCAGTGCAAGAAAAAAAGAACAATCTTCTAGCCCTCACCAGTTGGCCAGGGCTAGCTTTGGGCCAACCCCTCCCTACGTCAGTCATTTCCCACACACCAAATCCCACCCCCCATCTTCATGCACTTGTGTTATTTCTTCCATAGAGCTCTTTCTCTCCAGCCATGTCCATCTGTCATATACCCTGTTCTCAGGGATATACCCTGCTCTAGCCTGTTAACCCACCCCATCCTTCCTGGGTCCCTGCCCCAACTTCTCCCACGGTCCTCCCCTACACGGCAGGTGCCCCAGATGAAAGGTCATCCTCCCTCCTGAAGCAGTCCACTGTGTGGACTAGGATCCAGTGTCAGTGGGCACCAGGACACACAGGGGCCTTGCAGGTCCCACCCGTCATATAGATGGTCATGTTTTTTTCCCTCCCAGCTTTCTTCCCAGTATCTCCCTCCATTGAGTGGCTTCAGCTGCACACAGCGATATCCTGCAGAGGAAGCAATCTCCCTTTGGCCCAGCACAGGGATCGTTGAGGCACTGGAGCCCAGTGCCATCCTCTTCTGACCGCAGCGCACTGCTAAGCAGCAGCAGCAGCAGTGGTCTGGCCTACTTCTTGATGCAGCATCTCAAGTGAACTTGGGTCATCTGCAAGGCAGAATGGTACACGACCCCTGGGCCATCAGGGTGGCCACACATGTTTAATTAAAAAAAATGACAGCTCCTGGTCGGCACCTTGCCAGGAGCCACCAGCATCCTTCACATTTAAGCTCCCTCCCTAATCTGAGCTTCCCCAGTTACCCAAATAGCTTTATGTAAGAGGTGCCCCCTTTTCTGACCCCTGCTCCATGATTTCGGGAAGAGGCAACAGTCATTAATTTATAAGCCACATAAGTTGCCCTCCTCCCACAAAGTACCCAGTCCTGTTAAACATCACGCCCATCTGCATGCCCATGGAAACTAACCACTCTGCTGTCCATTCCAGGTAGCATGTCTGTCTGGTCAGACATACTGTACTGTTTAATATGATCAAGTGCTTTGTGGGAGGGGTGACTGATCTAGCTAGTATATTAAGTATTGCCCCCCCTCGAAATCATGGATCAGGGGATCAGGAGGGAGGCACCCATTAAATAAAACTATTTGGGGAACTGTTGGTTAAGAAAGGAGTTAATTGTAAATGACATTGTTCGCTCCTGACAAAGTACCAGCCAGAGCCGACATTTTCTTTTAATAAAGTGTGTGTGTGTGTGTGTGTGTGTGTGCATGCGTGCGCGCGTGTGTGTGCATGTGTGAGAAATGGAGGTGGAGGGTTGTAAGGTAACTGGCTAAGGTGAGGCAGGGGTGGCCAAGGGACTAGGCATGGCTGCTTGAGCTTGACTAAGAAGATTTTATAGTTTTTGCTGAATACCAAGTATCCATTAACAAGTACCCACGAATCGAGGGAATGAATGAACACTAACTGAATATTCAAAAATGGTACTCACACAACCCTATGGGTAACCAATTGTTTGGTAATCCCAGCCCCATATCAAACTTCATAAGCCAGTCTCCTGTGGTAAAGCATGTAGTGGGTGGGAGTACTTCATGTTAACAAATCCCTGTCATGCCTTATGAAATTCCTTTTTCCCTTCAGCACGTCCTGCCCAATAGGAAACTTACCTTTAGCACAACATTCTTTCCAAATGTAACATCACCAGCGACAGTTAGATGATCCAGCTCCAGAAGGTCAGGAATGCTTTCAAAGCGGCTCAGGAAATCTTGCACCTGGGAAGGAGTGAGATAACAGTTATTTTTAGTTTACTCTTTAAAGAGCTAGTGTACTGCCAAAAATTAATATTAGTTTTTAAAAGCAATCAACTATTACATTTATATTTGAGGTGCTTTTTCTTTTCCCGTTGGGTAATTATTCAATAAGGCATGACAGGGTGTGTGTTATTAAAGGAATATTGCCTGACAGGGTGGGTGTTATGCTGGAATAACATCCAACCACGGGTGGTTGGGCCCAAGGCCACTGGCAGAGGGTGTCCAACACCCGAGAAGGGATGCTATTCCCAGCATTACACCCACCCTGGAGGGCATTATTCCTATTATATAATGGCTGTTATTTTATACAGAATAAAAAAAAATTTAAAGAATGTTTTTGTTAGTCTGGAAAAATATTTTTGTTTCTCAGAGAAGTTGCAAAAGCTGATAGAGCAACTAATCATCCTAATCATCAGCAGGGATGTTATGCCAGGATAACATCCCTGCTGTGATGGCCAACTGACCAAGCAGAAGCCAGGATTCTTTCTTGCCATTGTATAATGTGTAATAATGTCATGCCTTGAGTGGTTGAAGCATAAGGCAACAGGAGAAGTGCATTCAGCACCCAGGAAGTGCTATTATTACATGATAACACACACCCTGGAGTGCCTCATTGCTATTATGTGATGGCTCATTTTTGGAAAAGAAAAAGAACATAGGAAAAAATGTTTTTCCTTTTGTTTTTGGTTTTTAGGTTTTGTTAGGGCAGGTATACCTATTGAACAAAAGAGTCCATACTTTCTCTTTTCTCCAGCAGGTGGCACTGGTGCTATATGCTTGTCCTGTATGTCCTCTCAGGTGTTTCACTGCATTTCTGTATGTGAGCCCCCCACCCCATTCATCTGTTGCTGCAGCTGTGCCCTTAGTGTTAAAAAAAAGTTTCTACACTTTTGTTAGTGGGGCCATTGAAGCCCTGTACTGCATTACTGTGGAGCTGCAGGCTCATACAAAGAAACACTCAAAAAGAGGAAGTGAGTAAGAGCGGAGGTGTGCGTGCCACAGGAGAGATTTGCTTTCTCATTTGTCCACTGCTCTTCAGAAGGGCATTTGTTTGTTTGTGATGGCAATAAGCCAGCAGAAATCTGCCTATGTTACTGGCTTGGTTGAAATGAAGTGGGGCGGTGATTTGAAATGGAGCGGGGCAGTGAAGTGTGATGGAGCATGTGCTCAGTTCAGTATACTGAGCCACGTCTGTAAAGCTACTCGTAGCGGCAATTAGAAGTGAAAAAAAGCAGAATTGCACTTTGCCCTTTACAGTTTCATTTTGCCTTTGGGGTGCTTTTGAGAGTGTGCTGACACACTTTATTTCATACTAGGATTCATACTAGGAGAGTTAGGTGTACAGCAGGCCGAAGCCCATGTAAGCACACCACCAGCAAAGCTGGGCAATGTTTACTCATAGATTTAATAGATACTTGTCTATTTCTTTTTTTTTAATTTCTATGCTTTTTACATCTACTATATAATCACGGAGTGTATTCCAAATTGGTATAATCCTTTGTGTAAAAAAGAAGCATCTATTGTTTTGCTTTGGATATGTTAATGTTAACTGATATTTCTGACTTCTTAAATTACATACTCTTGTATTAAATGTCATCCCTAATTCTCTCATTAATGTAGGGTCCCTAGATATTTTAAACATTAATAGTATGTCCCCTCTGGTTCTCTGAAGTTCCAGGGGATACAACTGTAGCTCCATTAGTCTCTCCTCATAGCTTTCTATTTGCATATTATTTATTATTTTTGTTGTACATCGCTGTACTCTTTCTAGTTTCATCACATCGCTCCATAGATGTGGGCTCCAAAGAGCTGAGCAGTAGTCCAAGTGTGGACGTACATAAGCTCCGTAGATTAGCAGTATGCATCTTCTGTCTCTAGAGGTAAATGCTCTTTTTATACACCCAATTTATTTATTACATTTTTTTAACTACATCATTACAATGTTCAGTAAAGGATGAATTAGATGAAATAATAATCCCAAGATCCCGTTCAGTGGAGACAGGTTTAGGTCAGCACCATTTAACCAATACTGATGTCTAGCATTTGTGTCTCCTAAGTGCATGACTGCACATTTCTCGGTGTTAAAGGTCAAATTATTATTGAGCGCCCATTCTTCTAGTATGACTAAATCTTTCTCTAGTGTACATATGTCATGGTTAGTGGTAACTTTGGGGGGGGGGGTTATATGATATGATGGGAAGTTGGGAGGTAGGTGTGTAGAGTGATGTTTTTCATGTGTGAACATGTGAGAGGGTCACGTGTGTGCCTGGTGTGCCTGGACTTGATACAATGAGGTTATGCTCAGATAACATCACTGTCCCAGGCATACACTGACCAATCACAGCCCAGTAAATTTTCTTGCCATTGTATAATTAAGCAATATTGCCCAACAGGGTGTATGTCGTGCTAAGATAACGTCACACCTCAGGTGGTTGGACATGAGGCCGCAGGTCGAGTGCATCCAATACCTGAAGCGTGATGTTATCCCAGCATGACACACACCCTAGAGGGCATTATTGCTATTATACAATGGCTCATTGTTATACAAAATAAAACACTATTTAAAAAAATGTTTTTAGTAGATTTTTAGTGAAGCGGTGTATCTTTGTTTCTGAAGGGAATAAGTAGAGCAAGTTGCAACAAATTAATACAGTGATGTTATACTGAGATATCATCACTGTCTCAGGCACACACTGACCAATCAGAGTCCAGAAAATTTTCTTGCCATTGTATAATTAGATTTTTTGCCTGATGTTAGTGTGTATGGTCTTTGGGACAGCACTCTGCCTGGCAGCTGATACATCTAGTTCTAGTCCCTCCACTACATCATCAGCGTTGTGATCTCACTGACAGTGACATCACAGTTACTCAGGAAAATCCACTCAGTAGCTGCCAGGTCAGTCACCTGTGATGTCACAGTCAGTGAGGCCAAAGTGCTTATGATGTAGTGGGAGAAGTAGAACTAGACATGCCAGCTGCCAGGCAGAGTGCTATCCACACATCCAGCGTAATATGGTCATATAGAAAACATTCTAATGAGCAAACAGAAAAAAGAAAAAAAAATTCAGAAATAAAAAGTTACTACTTACTACTTAAAGTGTGTAACATTTTCCTGTCTGCTATTTTTCATTCTACTAGTTCTTTAAGTTCAGCAACAAGGAAAAAGTTCCATTACAAAAAGCTTATTCATTCAGACTTCACAAATAGCTGACAAGGGAAATAGGGAGGCAGTTTTGTCTAATGGTTTGAGAATTAAGCAGTGAACCTTGAGATCCAGGGTTCCATCCCACACTGCCATTTACTTACTATATGACTCCTGAGCAAGCCACTTCACCACTCTGTAGCCTCTCTCCAATTACAGTATCTCTGTGCTCTCTGAATCTCACTATGTGGTGGAAATAGCAGTAACATTTTCTCACCTGTCTCTTCTGGGTTGTAGCATCTTGAGATACAGGCATGTGACCACTGCAACCCCTTAGCCCCAGATTGCCCTGGCTAGAACCCTAGCACAGGTGGATGGGCACACTGTTAACCCTTGAGTGATGCCCTGAGACCCACCTTGTCCAGGGGTGACACTTGATGGGAGGAATCCCTCACAGCAAACATTTATATTTGTTCCTGGATTCAGGTTTTAATATGGGGTTGGATATTCTGCACCTTGGGATCCACCAAACAAGGACTGAGACAGTAATGCAGCACACATGAGACTTTACTTATAAAGTGTGGAAGCTCATATTTATTTACCGTAAGGTCCATGGACATAATTTGTTCTGGCATAGCAATTTATTAGTACATGTATGTAGTCACATCAGGTCTATCTAAATAAGGGCAGCTCCGTCAGCTCTGCACCTCATAAAAGTACTAGGTTTGAGGCTCCTCCTGCCTTGGTAATGTTTCGGTTTAAGGCACCTCACTAGGACAATGATTTATTTATTTTTTATTTCAACTTTGTTGACTGGGTAAGTGCACTGGCACAGGTGACTTTTTCAGTCACAACCCGGATGCAATAGCACATACAATGAGGGTAGGATAATATATAACAGTTCAGGTTCAACAAAATGACGCAGCAAGTAAACTACAATAGCAAAAAAACAATGACACTTGTCTTGAGAATATGTTTAAAAAAAAAAGAATATCTGATTTATGGTACAAGGGGGAGTACAACAATGTACTAGAAAATAAGCCTCAAGCAACACTCTGTCCTCCTTCTGGCACGATATCCGATCACTCCTCCACCCTTCCCATGCATCCCCCACCCACTCTCAGCAAGGTGGGATCACTTGTTTCTGACCATACCCTTGTTGCAGAAATTCTAAATAAGTTCTTCATAACCTCTGCCGTTTCACACAATTCTCCTTCTTGCCTATCCTGTACCCCTCCCTCTCCCCGTGATCCCCTGATTTCCAGTTGCCACCGATATCCCCCTCCAAAGTTCTTGGAGCTTGTCTCCCTCAACCCTACCAAATCTAGCCTCAATGGCTTGCACCCTAAGCTCCTTCTAATCTCTGCTCTCTCCATTGTCACCCCCTTACCTTTATTCTCAATCTACCTATCTCCTCTACTACCGTTCCCTCTGCTTGGAAGTTCACCACGGTCTTCCCCCTCTTCAAAGGGGGTGATAACACTGTCTCTGGCAACTACTGCCACATATCACTTCTCCGTTCACTTGCCAAGGTACAAGAGTCCCTAGTTCTCTCTAGGCTAAATGATTTCCTTCAAGCCTCTAACACTCTATCCCCTGTCCAATCAGGATTCAGAAAGCATCAATCCACAACTACCTCACTTCTATGCTTTACCGATGCCACGATGCCATCCGCTCTGCCATGGACCAAGGTCTGACCACCTCGGCCATTTTCACAGGACTTGTGAAGGCCTTTGACTCCATGTCCCACTCTCTCCTCCTACACAAACTAAGTTCCTAGGCCTCTCTTCATCTTTTGTGTCATGGTTCAGATCTTATCTGACAGACCGCTCACAATCTGTAAAAGTGAGTAATATCCTGTTATCCCCCTCCCTATCCTTGCCAGCGTACCCCAAGGCTCAGTCCTCAGGCCTGTTATTTTTTCCCTGTTTATTAACAACCTCACCTCTGCATGCTTCCATACAAAGATCCACATGTATGGGGATGATATCATCCTATTCCTTTCTGGCCCATCTGTTTCAGCCATCCAAACACCTCTGCAAAATGATTTCTCAGCAGTTACCTCCTGGTTCAATGCTAATTGTCTAAAGCTAAATATAAATAAAACTGTTGCTATGACATTTGGAACCAAGCAAAAAATGGCTAAGCTCCATGCCCTACCCTCCTTCCTCTCCAGAGCGTCCACTCCCTTGATACTGTCCTCACCTACAAGTACCTTGGAGTTTGGCTTGATCCCTCACTCGACTTCTCCTACTACTTTAATGCCCTCCACTCTAAACTACAACCAAAACTAGGGCTACTCTACCATCATAAGGCTAGCCTTCCCCTCTCTATTAGACGCGACCTACTGGTGAAATGTATCCTCCCTACCTTTGATTACACTGACATCATTTTCCGTGCTGCCCCTGCAACCTCCCTCTCCCAATTTGATGTGCTCTACCATGCTTTCTGTAGATTTGTCTCAGACTCTCCCTGTCTGACTCACCACTGTGACCTGTACTCTTCCCTATCCCACCAATCCCTCTCCCAGAGACGCTTTTCCCATTGTGCCACCTTTATATCTAAATTCTGGTTTCAGACTCGCCCTACATACCTTGCCTCTCTCCTGAAACCTGCCACCCCCTCCCCATATAACTCACAATCAATCAGTGCCCTTTTCCCTCCTGCATGTTTACACCTCGGCCAGCAAACTAGCATTCTCCTATAGGCTTCCTTCCCTCTGGAACAGCATTCCCCCCAAACCCATCTTACCCCCTCCTTTCCTGCCCTTAAGCGTTTACTGAGACCTACCCCTTCCACATCCTGCATATGTCTACCTCCCTAATACTCCTTCTCCCTTTGCCCCGGCTTGCTTCTCCCTTACTCCTCTCTGCATCAGCAGGCTTCCCTTAGGATTTGCCCCACCTAGCTGTTATTCTCCTGATTTATTTGCTATTTTATCTATGCAACCCAACATTGTGTGTGTGTGTGTGTGTGTGTGTATATATATATATATAGACAGATATATATATATATATATATATATATATGTATATATATATATATTTATATATAATATTGTAGATTGATGTAAATACTCCGTTACAATACATGTATCAGTCATTTGTACAAACTGCCTTTATGTACACTGCAGTACCATGTAACTTGTATTTTGTTTATCCTCTGTTGTTTTGTACCCCTGTCCCTGGGTTGTGCCTGGAAACTTGCTTCTGCTCATGGTGCCTTTCCCGGTTATCAAATTTTAAATAAATAAAAGTAAATACATGGTATACAAGAGTAAAAGAAAAATAGAGAGAGAAAAAAAAGAAAAGAGAACATAAATAATAATAATAAAACTTTATTTTTAAAGCGCCTTTCCAAAACCAAGGTGCTATACAACATTACAACATATAAAAATCAATAAAACAAAAATTTCCATACAGGCTATTAGCCAAGTAGGTATGTTAGCAAACTACTGGCCTAGGGTAATAAAAAAATGAGAGATAACAGCACTAAACAATGTAAAAAGAAGATTTTATGAGGATGAACAAAAGGATGGAGGGGTAGGGATATCCAATGCTGATTGAGAGAGGAGGGGTGGAAGTGATGGAGGAAGGAAGAGGTGGAGGTTGCTGGGAAGAGGGAAGGATTGAAAGATTTTGAGGGTGGAATAAAATTTGGGGGAGTAGGAGCATAGTTGGTGGGGAAGAAGTGCATTTAAATAGCTGTGGGGTGAGTGAGGTAGGTAACAGGGAAAGAAGGGATTGAGGTGGTGGAAAGTGGAGGTTGTAGAGGGGTGGGGTGCAGAATTGTGTAGGTCACTGGAAGCAGTGACATGCTTGTGATGATGTGTAGTGTGCTTTTAGAAGCTTTGTGAAGGCTGAGGTGGAGGTGGATATTTTGACAGGAGGGGAAAGGAATTCCAGATAAATGCTGCATGGTAACTAAAAGAACATTGTCCCATGTTTGTATGGAACATTGGGACTACAAGGTTATTATTTGTGGTTGAACCAGATGCAGGGAGATGCCCAAATGAGAGTCGTTCTTTTAAGTAGGCAGGGATGCCTGATTGGATAGTTTTCTTGACAAAAGCATCAAAAGCCAGATTGGCTTTGAGGTCAGCAGGAAACCATTTTAGGGAGTCAAGAATCAAGCAGTGGTGCATATTAAATCTGTTGCCAGAAGCAAATTTACCAGTTTTGTAGTAAAGGGTGTCCTTTTTTTTGTAAAGTGGATTTGTTGGCGGTATTGACTATAACAGAACCATAATCGAGGGAGGGGATGAGATTTGCCACTGCAAGCCGAATTCTGGCAATGGGTGTTAGACAGTTGTTTATTTTGTAGAGAGAACCAAACTTCTGATGAAGAAGTGAAGCAGTGTGCTAGACATATGGAGCTCGAAAGACAGTGATGGATTGAGAAGAATACCCGGTACTTAAAGGAAGTGGTGTTTAGTAAGGCAGAGCCAGTTGTAGTAAGTATGGAGAATTTGGGGGAAGAGCTTATTTAGGCAATGCCTAGTCCCGAATAGTATGAACTGGGTTTTAAGGACATTTAAGACCATTTTCTTGCAAGAAAACCATTCCTGGAGCCTGGCGAGGCAGGGGCTGAGTGAATGGTTGATGTTGTCAATATCTTTGCTATGTGTGAACAGTACTGCATCATCTGCATACAGGAGGGATTGTATGGGTTTGCAGACTGTAGGCAGGTTATTTATGAATATGGTAAAAAAGGAGAAGGCCAAGAACGGAGCCTTGAAGGACAACACTGGTGTTACTGTTTACTGTGGGCAGAATGTTTCCGATTTTTATGGTTGAGGTAGTCAGTGAACCAATTTAGAGCAGATGATCCTAGGCCCAGGTCCAACAGTCTGTCAGTGAGCAGTTTATGGTCGACCAAGTCAAAGGCCTTGGTCAGGTCCACAAACACAGATCCAGTCGCAAGGCCCTTGTCCATAGATTGGTATATGGCATCAGTGAATTCAATCAGGGCTGTGTCGGTGCTGTGCCCTTTGTGAAAGCCATGCTGTTCTGGGCATGTGAATTTGTATTTTTGCATGTAGTCCTCTAATTGCTTGTGCACAATGTTTTTCTTGTAGCTTAGCAAGAGCAGATAGAAGTGATATTGTGCAATAGTTTTCAAGAGATGACTTATTTCCCTTCTGATGCAAAGGTATGACTGTGGACAATTTCCATATATGGGTCAGGCACAGTACCAGTTGAGTAGGACAGATTAAAGAGCTTGATGACAGGGAGAGCAATACGAGTTGCAATGAGTTTAAGGAATTTGTGTAAGAGACAATCAGGGCCGGCTGGTTTATTCACTTTTAGTGTGGCAAGCAGCTTATGGACATCATGGCAAGTAACCCTTTTTAAATAGAAGTGGGAGCTGGGGTCTCTTTAAGAAAAGGTGGGGATGGTTTTGGAGGGGGGGGCCCTTGGTTCTGTATTTATCCAGATCGCAGAAGAAATTGTTGAAGAGGTTGGCTATATCAGAAGGGTCAGTGTGGCTTACACCATTGATATTGATGGTGGGTGGAGGGGGTTGGGAGCAGTTTTTGATAAGAGAGCTTACTGACTGCAAAAACATTTTGGGGCTGTTCAAGTTACTGAGTTGTTGATTTTTAAGATACTGAGACTTGGCCTTGAGGATTTCTCACTTACACTCATTCTTTAGGAATCTATATTCACTCCAATCAGTGGTAAGGTGTGATTTCTTGAACTTACTCCAGGACGCTTCTCTTCTGTGCATTTTATTTTATTTATTTTATTTATTTAAAGTTTCGGAATTACAACCTTTGAGTCAGTGACTCCTTTGCAAAGGCTGCACGTCAGGGCAAACAGACATGTTATGCAAGATAAAACAACACTTATTACAAAGTAATATAAAGAGGTGATTGCAATATGACAGATACAAATTACATGAATTGAGTAGTTACATTTGGGGTTGCTGTTGCATCCCAGGTCAATAGAACATGCAGCATTTACGGAAACTTGTGAGTACTTTCCAAATTTGTTTAACAACATTGCAGACAACAGACATGGTCTCAGGTTGGATAATCAACCCTGCGTCTAGGTGGCGTAGCGTGCTTAGGTGCAGCTACATGTCTCTGAATCTGGGAGGTGCCTCTTGATGCTGGCTTTGAACAGGCTTATATGTGGAGCCTGTGAGATGGGTGGGGGGAGTTCATTGAGCCAGGTGGGTGCCCGATAACCAAATGACCTTTGGCCTAGCGTGGTCCTTCTAAGGGGGACTAAGGTATGTGTTTTTACCGAGTGTCTTGGGGTGATCCTGTGAGTGTTAAGTTTTATTAGGGGGTGGAGACAAGTGGGTGCCATCCCCAAAAGGATTTTCTTGGCTTGGAGGCAGGTGTGGTATTTTAGCCTGCCTGTGAAAGTCAGCCAGTTGGCTTTTTTGTAGAGGTCTCAGGTATGTGTTAGTTTGTCGCTATCTGTAACCAGACGGCTGGCTTTGTTAAGGGCCAGAATGATTCGTTATAGTGTCGTGGGGTCAGCTGCTCCATATATTATTATTCCATAGTCTACCAATGATAGAACCAAGCTACTTACTGCCAGACGTAGGGCATGGGGTGGGAGGCATTGTCTATGCCTATACAGGGTCCCTATTCTGGCGTTTACTGAGGCAGAGAGTTGGTCAATGTGCATGTGATAGGTCAGTGATGTGTCTAGCATGATGCCCAGGTATTTGAAGTGTGATATTTGGTCAATTTTGGTGCCCTGGTGGTTGGTGATGTTCAGTTGGGAGGCATAGTAGGGGCTTTGTCTGTGCGCAAAGATCATGGATTTTGTTTTGCTATAGTTTAGTACTAACCGTTGCTTCATGAACCAGTGTTCAAGTTCCTGAAATTAGTTTGAGATTGTGCTGAAGGGCATTTGGGGTGGAATCTTTCCAATAGATTACTGCATCATCTGCATAAAGTAGAAGCTTACCGTTGCAGGCGCTTGGGATGGCATTCAGGATGAGGGTGAATAGAAGCAGGCCTAGGATTGATCCTTGGGGTACGCCCGACTTGACTGTGAGTTTGGAGGATAGAGTGGTGTTTATTTTTACTTCTTGTGTCTGGTCTGTGAGGTAGTTCTTGAACCAGAGTATGGTGTCTGGGGCTAGGTTGAGTGAGGGAAGTAGGTGTAATAGTAAATCATGATTTACAGTGTTGAAGCCATGTTGTTCTTGGCAGAGCAGGGAGTGCTTTTTCAGGTACTCAGTGAGTTGGTCTGACACTATTCTTTTGAGGGCTTTTGAGAGAGGGGGAAGAATCGTGATTGGCCTGTAGTTACCGGGGTCGGTTGGATCATCCTTTTTTAGTAAAGGAGTGATGATTCCCCTTTTCCAGAGAGTAGGGAATTGCCCTAGGCATAGTGATAGGTTGAATATTTTAGTTAGGTGAGGGATAGTCACGTCTAGTGTTAGCCGAAGGATCTTGAGGTCTAAATTATCACTGCTATATCTTTTGTTTTTTAAGGCTTGTGTGAGGTAGTGCTTGGTCTTATTGCAAGAGATAGAATTGAACCAGAAAGGTGGGACAATGTGCCTAGGGAAGGGGGTGGGTGGTGACGAGGTGGGTGGGTCAAAGAAGTTTGGAGGGAGTATGTGACCGAGGTCTGTGAAGGAATTATTCAGAATGTTGGCTATTAAGGTGGGGTCTTGTGAGGGTGTACCATTATAGGTTATTTGGGTCGGCGGTTGGTTGGTTGGTGCAAAGATGTTGCTAGTGAGCCAACATGATTCTTTTGGCTTGACTCTGCGAGTGCATAATGGAGCGTGCTCGTCAAGGATAGTTGTGAAGACCTTTATAAATTAGTCAAGTGCTACACTGACATCAGTGGTTGTGTCTAGGAAAGCCAAGTTGACAAGTGATAGGTCATGCATGAAGGATGTGGTGTCTAGGTTGGTGCAATTTCTAAAGGAAATTATTCTGGGTGGGGAGTTATTGGGGTGTTATAGTGCCTTAAGCAATACATTATCAGGTGGTCATTGACTGAGTCACTGAGAACACCAGATGTAATGATTCTTTCAGGTTTTTTGACAAGAATCCAGTCAATAAGTGTGTGGTTGTCTGTTTTATGGTTAAGTCTAGTTGGGGTTTGTAGGATTTGGTGCAGCTGACATGGGTCTAGGGTGTGTTTATATTGAGCTTTGTTGCCAATCCAGTTTAAATTTAGGTCACCTGGTACAATAAGTTCAGAAGAGAGGATTTGGTTTGTCAAGAGGGAGAAGTTATGGAGACCAGTCAGGCCTGCTTTAGGTGAGTTATAGACAGCAGAGTTTTAAAGTTTTTTTGCCAAGAATAATATCGGTGATTAATGATTCACATGGGGACTCAGTGGGGAGGAGGGGGTCTCAGATTTTTGCCTCAAGGTTGGAATGTACATAGAACATGAAACCACCTCCTTTTTTGGAGGTGTTATCCTTGCGGAAGATGTTGAAGTGAGGGATACTGATTTCAGTATCACTAATTGTGGTGGTGAGCCAGCTCTCGGAGAGAGAGACCCAGAGATGAGAGCACATGATAACCCTCTCTCTTTCTCAATTCCCTCATATCCCTTTCTGCTACCTCCAAGTAGGCACTCAACATTAGTGTCACTTGACCAGTGACCTTTGTGCTATCCCTCTGTTCTTATCAGCCTGTAAGTCACACTGGGGAGATCTTTGGTTCCTGTAAGATATTCCTTTAGGACTTCAGGCTTTGAAAGCCAGAATCTGCATACATTTTTGGCATAGAGGAGTGAACCATTAGTGCCCATGATGCTACACTAGCAATGCCCCCACTCAACTTTTCTCAAGCAGTCCTTTTTATGATTAAAGCTTCAGCATGACCATAAAGATCAAGTAACATAGTAAACTCTTCTTTAAACTCTGCAGCTAACTTTAGTTGCATTAAACAAGAACTGCATTGACCTTGAAAGTCATTTTCCCAGTAGAAAGTTTTCTAAATCTTGTTTCCAATTCAGTTAGTTTTTTTCCATCTACTGTATATGGGCCCATTAGTAACTCAGTGGGTGTTTCAGATTTACACACTTGTGTTACATATCATTTTAGAATATTAAGTAGTTTATGTCACTTTCAGTCACAGAGTTCTGTAATAGAACATGGATATATTGTGTCAACAATGGAAGAGCTGGGCAAGGAGATAAACTACATCACATAGTTCTAAATTGTTATTTACCACTTGTGTGTAAATCGGAAACACCCACTAGGATAACTAAAATGTCTGTAGAGATGGAACAGTAACAGAATTGGAACCAGTATTAATAGCCATGAAGGCATTCCAGAACACACTTATTTTCTGTATAAAGACAGGTCAGGCCCCTGACATACTTCAATCTTCAGGACGGCTTCATGACATGAGGCCCCTTTGCTTTGGGACTCTTCAAATCTAGGGATTGGAATCATCTACCTTACAGCAGCCAGTCTTCCTCTGGGTTCTTCACACCCTTCTTCATGTGGCATCTTCCTAGTCATGGGCAGCGACTGACAATGCTCCCCGCTGGGATTCCCTTCAAGCTTTGGGACACCATTTTCAGGCCAGCCAGCCAGACATCTAGTGATCCCCTTGAGGGGAAACACCCTTCCCCATGGCCTCCATGCCCTCCAATGCTCTCGCTACATATTGGCCATAAGACAGAACCAGATGAACACCCGTGGGCCTTAGCCCTGAGGCTGCTCCTTTGGTGGTCTGATCTCCCTTTAATCTCACTGACTCCCAGATCTAGACTCATACTGTTTGACTGTCTAAACTATACTTAAGCTCCTACTACTTATATTAACCCCTGCCAGACTGAAACACACATGCCAGTCTTAGCACGGCACCTACCATTAACCAACCACCTCCCCCTACTTGCAGGAGGGAGTTATCATAGTGTAAGCCCTCTTTTCTGGTCTAGGGGATTTTTGATTGGCGACACTTGCCTCTCAGGGTAGTGTGGCACATCACAAATGCATTTAGATTTTATAAAGATGAAAACCTGTGCTGAAACAGGCATCGTTAACTGCAATAACAGTTACAGAAGATAATGTCCACACCATCTGTATATTCTCGATTTTCTTTTATTCGGTTACACATACAAATGCCAACAGGTGTAAGGCATTGTGGAAACTTAAATCCAAGTTAAGAGCTTTAGATGACAAAGTCCCAATCAATTACAATTAATCACCACTCAGGAAGGTGAGGATGACTACATAGCTGGTATGTCAGTTGCAGCCTCCGAGGGAAATGTTCTCTATAAAGGCACTTTACTAATCAGTTCAGAGCTCTCCCTTTATATCCCTGAGGATAACTGATGACATGGTGTGCAACTTGGGTCTTAGGGCATCCAGCAGTTATACAGCACATTCTCACAGTTACAGTACAACTAGTAAATGAAGCAGCTGCTACAGCAAAGCAATAGAGGCAGTGGTTGAGTGACTTCACCACAAACATGCAAAGGGATGGCTCAGGACCACCTGAGCACCCGCATTTAACAGCCAAATCCTCTGTCTCTGTGCATGAGGAGCAGGACCTGTGGGCTTTGCTGCAACTGGAGAACAGGCAACAAACCCTAACATGCAGCAGGGCAACCCTCTTGACACTATCTCTGTCAGTTGTCAGGGATCTCCACGGGGTGACCTATACCACATCACAACAATCCATCTATAAGTACAGTTTAGATTGGTGGTAGACAGTGAAACATTTGCATTACAGCTCTTGAGGAGGAGGAGGATGTAAGGACACTTTCAAATAGCAGCGTAACAGAACTTGATTCCCAATCTAGCAGAGCACTGTTCTGAAACATTAAAGGCAATAAGTGTTCTTGTTCTTGCAGTGGTAAACCTAGAGTCTTGACATTATGCTAGCAGCAGAAAATGTTTTACTTTGTATCTTGGGCAATAGATGATGACAGAAGTAAACAGCAAACAACAGTCTCATGCTAACAGGCAGGCCATGGTTTAGGTAGCAGTCCTGTTAGGCTCTGACAGACAAAGTCTAAACAGATCACAGTTGCAGCGGTGGTCTGACCTCATGGGCCTACACTCGATGGCTGGACAAAAACCCAATAGCCTCTTCTACTTCAGTGAACCTTCTAAAGGATCATGGGCAGCATGAGATAACTGAAACAGTGGGACCTTCCTCGCAGCCGTGGCACAGAGGACTCCCCCTAGACTCATTAAAATCCAGCTGATGCTCCCAAGAGTGGCAGTTATATAGCACAGCAGTGCCACTGAGCAACCTCACTGAATTTTAGAAACCCTCAGGATTCTTGGCATTTGTCAAGGTACACTGTGTTTCCCACTGTATGTAAAGTCTTGAGACAGATTGGCATAGACAAATAGGTATAGCGAAAATAACGGTGAGGGAGAAAGGTTGAGTGGGGTCACATGACCAACAAAGCAGAACTACAGTTTAGGAGCACTGTGTAGGCCAACCAATGCTAGACTGGTGGGGACTAAGGAAACGACTGGGCAGACTTGATGGACCAATGGTCTTTTTCTGCCTGTGGAATTCTGTGTTTCCATAACACCAAATGAATTCCTTCCTGAAAAAAGTCCTGACTAGATAAGCTTTCATATCCAGTTATACCGCCCCATAGGTACATTTGATTGCTGATATTCATGGGCATTATTTGGTGATAATACCCACACTGAGTGATAATTCTTACTAACATGAAGAATTTTAAAATGTGGCTTACTGTCACAATGTAACATGTCCATGCACTAGAACATTAAGCCACTAAATTAATATATATATATCTGGAATATCGGTGGGTAAGATTCTTTCTCCCACAAGGGAAACCTAGTGAAAATAAATCGTGACAAGATTTGCATTTGTATGAAATATGGCATGCAGTGGTCACTTTTGTACAACGGGGAGGGACCCACATGAGACACTGGGCCTGATTCCAAAAGATGTTACACCTGGCACAAGGTGATTTACCCCAAACCCAATGGTGCAAATCGCACCTTGTGCCTGGCATTACACAAGTTGTGATTCCAAGTCGCAGCTTACGCCATGCCTTATGCGGGTTGCGCCAAAGTTGGACTACACCAACTACACCCGCAACGGCATGGAGCAAGGGTGGGTTATGGCAGCAACTACACCTAATACCAAAAGGGTGGCTGCCGTAACCCACCTACGCTATTCCAGGAGCTGCTATGGTGCAGCGGAGTTAGACCAGCAGGGAGATGGTCTAAGGGGCATCTGTCCATGCCAATTGATGGATGCCCACTCCACAGTGCCGTGGCATGCATATTGCCCATCTCCCCATACCCTCCCAACACAGACATGCCCCCAACCCCCCAAATGTTGGGGACCCCTGGGGTCCATTCCACAAAGTGCCCCCACAAACTCCAGTGCCACCTGGCTAGCCTCCCAATGCCCCCGGTGCATGTGGTGGTTGTTCTGGAGTGGGGGGCTCCAGGGGGTAATTCTCTGTGGGCTGTGGCTTGCAGCATCCAGGTCCATTGCACCATTCCTGTGGCACTGGCCTGTGACTGCCGCAAGTCACAGGACATAGGTGCCGGGGACCCTGTCTGTCTTGGAATATGGTGCAGGGTCCCTAGTGTAGCACCGCATGGTGCAACTCACATAAGCCCACGAGTTGTGCCATGCATCTTGGAATCAGGCCCACTGTTTCTGTATACAAATACAGCACTGGGAACCATGCAAATTTTGCTTGCATCACAAGACAGTGAGTTAGAGAGATTGTATTTTTTAAGAGGAGAGGGAAGGGGCTCATGTCTTCATAAGTGACATTGCAGAGGGTCTAGAAGGAAAGGTATGCCTATTTGCAGATGATACTAAGATCTGCAATAGGGTAGACACTCCAGGAGGAGTGGGAAAAATGAGGGGGGTTCTAGGTAAACTTAAGGAATGGTCAAAAGAGTGGCAGCTAAGATTCTATGCAAAAAAAGTGCAAAATCATGCATTCGGGGTACAGGAACTCAGGGAAGGCTTACATGATGGGGGAGAGATACAGACAGAAACCAAATAGGAGTGGGATCTGGGGGCAGTCATATCAGATGATCTAAAGGTGGTCAGGCAATGTGCCAAGGCTTTGGGGAAAGACAGTGGGGTACTGGGGTGCATAGAGAGAGGTATCACCAGCAGAAGAAAGGAGGTGGTGATACCTCTATATAAATCATTAGTGAGACCTCATCTGGCATATTGTGTCCAGTTCTGAAGGCCACATCTATGTGAAGACATAGAGTGGAGGTAGTTCAGAGAAGGGCAACAAAAATGGTGCAGGACCTGCACCAAAAGTCATATAAGGAGAGATTGGAGGACCTCAGTTCATACACCCTGGAGGAGAGGAGGGAGGGATACGATAGAGACCTTCAGATATCTCAAGGACATAAATAAGATACAGGAGGGTAGCATGTTTCAGAAAAAGAGATGTTCTAGAACAAGGGGTCATGACATGAGGCTGGAAGGGGTAGAATAAGGAGTAATGTAAGGAAGTATTTTTTCACAGAAAGGGTGGTGGATGCATGGAACAGCCTCCCAGCAGAGGTGGTGGGGGCAAATTCGGTAGGGGAATTCAAAACTGTCTGGGATTTTCATAAGGGTACCCTAGCGATAGGTAGGAGAACAAAGCCAGAAATCAAGTAGGGTCTTTGGTTTTTGCAGCAACTAGGGAAAATATGCAAACTAGGTGGGCCTGGCTGTCCTTATCTGCCATCAAATTCTCTGCATCTATATAGGCTACAGCCTAGAAAGATAGAACTTGAATATAACTGAAATATTTTTCATTTTTGTTTTACATATTTAATCCTTTCATTCACACACCTATGCTTTCCTTTATTTAATTTTTGTACTTATGTACTTGGATTTGTTTTGTTACTTGTTTAACTGTATTTTTTAAATGCCTAGTCGTAAAGATATCTGGAGGGCAGAGGAGAACGTGCATACAGTGGTTCTAAGGCATACCTACTTTTTAAGGTAACAAAAACTTGTCCTCACTTAGGTGCCATAAATTGATATGGGTTAAACTTAAAAAAAAAAGTCTTTGGAGAAAACTGAGGTGTCTTGTATTATGTAGAAGCAGATTTGCCACCACTGATATGACTTGTGTGGACATGGGAAGCCACTTTTGCAAAATATGCCTCAACAGTTAGAAGAGAATGAGCAAGGGACACAGGAGTTGGTGCTATTGGTCAAGGTAAGAAGAAGTATTATGTCGGTTCATTAAGAGGAAAAAGAGGTGAGGGCAGCCTTCAGCAGAGCAACAGCTCTGACACCGGCATCTTGGATTCAGGAACTAACCTGAGTTGGAGGTACAGTGGGTGAAGAAATACATTCTCCTTCTCTAGGGAGGGGAGAAGACGGTCATGTTTAAGACAAGGTAAATATACTTATAAAATGGGTTAGAGAAGTCAAGACATTTGATTCGTGAACTGTGATCGCATGACCATGCATTTTTTTTCTGCACAACTGCACTGGTCAAAAATACTGCAGTTCTGAACTTTTTTAGTGAAAGCAAGTAAGTAAGAGATGCATATTTGGAGAGGAGAGTACAGTTGAGTGAGTGAGAGAGAGAGAGAGAGAGAGAGGGGAGAGAGAAAGAGATTAAAAATAGAGCAAGTGATACAACATGAATATTTTTTTTCAATATTTCTGTACTTGTTTATAATCCACTAAGGCTATCTGAAGTATAGAGAAGTTGTAGAGCTGGAGGCACTCATCTATCCTAAGGCACACTGCCTATTAAGGGCTTTAAAAAACATGGCACCACTCCAATGCTTTAAGGTGATATGTGCGAAAATTCAGAACAAGTTTCTTAGAGAACTGGGGTGTCCCATAAGCAGTAGCAAGAAAAAAGAGATAAATTAGTGTTGGATGCAAGCGCTTGTGGCAGTGAGACTAACCTAAAGTATACACTATTGCGTAATGCTTATACTCAAGTTATAGATGGTATGTATTCTTTCTGGAGATCATTGAGATGGTTGCACTAGCTCACCAAAAGGCCCATCACCTATTGTTTTTTTTTTTTCAATCAAGCTTTTTGCCGTCCCTGGTGTTGGTGGCTATCAGCTCCCACTCAAGCCCAACCAGTGACTGCCTCCAACAGAACATACTCCAAGGTCCCTTGGAGATTCCCCCCCCATGGCGGGGCCAGGAGGGGAAGGTCTGTCCTCTCCCCTGGAGCACAATCTAGATGTAGGTGGTCCTGGGCAACAGTGTGGGCCAGGCATATCAGTTTCATACTCTGACTTCCAGGCATCTCCTTTCTCTGTTTTCCCCTGTCCGGCAGTGTGCAATGACACAGGTGTACGTGCAAGCGTGCATATAGAGGCACATACACACCGCTCACTTACTGCTGGATGTCGCCTCTCCTGAGCTATGCTGACTGCCCTGCCATCATGCATCCAGATGATGGCAATCTAGCAGCGACATGGCTGACCCCCCTGCATGGAAGAGTAGTCCTCCAAACCCTCAATCCCCACCCCCTCCCGCAAACCCCCAGTGGCCTGAACTTGCTCCCAAACTTGGGTCACTGGAAGAAGGTAACGTGTCCAGCATCTCAGCCCTCCTTGCCACCAGGCTGGATCCACCTATTTGTTTAGGGGTGGTCTAATTGGAATACAAACAAGATTGTGAACATACTTTTCATTTGTCTTGCAAGTTGTTAAGTTTTCTTGTTGTTGTTTTCAACTAAAGCAGAAAGGAGAGCTGCTTAGCCTATTACAGAAGAAGCTGTGCAGGAAGGTAGTACAGTATTTCTAGCTCCTCTGAAATTATGTAACACATAATTTACTGCAATAGAGGAAGAGAGTACTTGGGAGGTTGAACAGAAATTATGGTTGCCTATGAATAATAATATGTGCTTCAGCACTGACCCTGTGTAAATGTTTTTTTTTTTTTGCAACTATATCACTGGAGAAAAGGTGTTGCTAGTGTATCACAAGCACACACTAAGACATTTCTGATCCCCAGATTTTCTGTGCTGAGCCCCAAATTTAAAGAAGAGGATCAAAATGACCCCCCGTTTGCTAATGCTATGCTAGTTCAAGCTCTGCATATAGTACAGAATAAAATTAGGGAGACTGGAGGTTGAAAAAAGACTAAGATTATGTAATATATGAATAATACAGTAGAAGCTACTTTATTGGGATGCGGTTAATGGGGACGCCCACTTAATTGTGACGATCCCCCAGGCACCAATTTTAGCCCAATGTTAATCAATGGCGGCTGTCTTGCTTTAATTGGGATGGCTGTTCCGTTTAATAGGGATGCTCAAGTTGATGGCGAGGTGCTGGTTGCCCATTTGTGCCTCATTATCTACCCATTAAGATGGGTGGCATAGATAGGTTTAGTGGTTAGGGGGTGACTTACATTTATTTCCTTTGTTTGTCAAGATAGCTTCTGCAAAAAGAATTGACCTGCTGCTGTGTGATAAAGTAAATGTCATCGAATGCTTACAGCTGCCAGACACCTCACAGTCATCAGTGGCTAAACAGTTTGGGATCTCAAAAAGCCAGGTGGAAAGAATAAGCATAAATAAAGAGAAAATTCTTGCCAAATGGCATTTAAACAGCAATCCCAACAGCAAAGGAAAGAAGGAAGGTAAGGACACAATGGTGGAGGATGGCTTATTAATGTAGTTCGACCATGCAAAGTAGGGAAGGCTCAGCTGACAGGTCCAATTTTGAAGGAAAAGGCAAACAAGATTCCTGCAGACCTAGACCATCAAGGGTTTGGTGCCACTGATGGGTAGCCTTCCAGGTGGAAGCTACAGTACATCATTTGGAAGAAAAGAGTAGGGTGAACTGCTCAATGCAGACAGACCTTCCGAGTGAGTTAAAAATGTTCTTCCTGTTCCCCCTGGCTAAACATCCCTCCATTAATGAATTCATTGCAGATGAAATGGTATTTTTTATAGAGGTATCCTGACCATAGGCACATACAAAAGGGCATTGATTTAATAGGGGGCAAGAAATCCAAACATAGGTTTTCTGTCCTATGCTGTGCCAACATGACAGGAACAGAAAAACATCACCTTTGTGCCACAACAAACAATTTAAAAAAAGGAGCTGTAATCACTACACCTGTCACTACACTTGTCTCTTACTGTCTGTTACTGTGTTTGAGTATTTTCAGGAGTTTTGGGGAGGTGGACTATCTGACGAGCCATGGCTAAAAAAAAAAAAACAACTTCCCTTAATCGGGATGACCGCTTAAAGTAGATGAAAAGGTGTCCGCGGAAGTGTCCCCTTTAAGCGGCTTCTACTGTGTATGTAATAGATTTGGTATTTCTCTGTTTCTCCTTAGTTAATCACTATAAAGAGGAAGGCAGAGTCACTGACTCAGGTGTCCCAGTCCTGGCAAAACATGTCAGCAGACACATGAGGTGCTGGGAGAAAATGAATCAAATGGCAATCCAACATCACCTTATACATGAGGATAAAAGAGAGGAGGAGGAGGAGATCTCCTAGGCCCAGAAGCCATCCCCTGGGCCAGAACCAGCCAAATCAGACTAGGCAGTCATTGAAGTAGCCCAACATCATTGCTGCACAATTTGCAGGAAGCTCCAGCAACTGGAGCAGAAGCAATGCTGGCTGTTCAAAGCCATAACGGCTGTGTGGCAGGTCACTGAGAGACTATGGAAAATATTGGAGGGCCAAGCCAAGACTGAGGCAAGGTCCACAGCTAGGGTCAGCCAAGAGTAAGACATTTCTTTCCACAGTTGAGCTTTTTTAACATAAAATGTTGCTGTTACTGTTGCTGCTGTTTTTATTTCCTCATGTTTCTCCACAGCATTTTCCTCTAAAATACATTTGAGTTTTTGAAGTTTACTCCATTGTGCTGTGCATTTTTTACATACTGGGTGGGATATTCAAAGGGTTTAGCAAAAGCAACCACTGTCCTTGACATGATATTCAAAAGGGATGTAAGCGCCATGCAGATCCCGATGCGTGAGGTGCACCAGTAATGAATGCAGTGCAAGTGTGGAGGGCGTGCCCATGCATATTCCACACAGCCCCATTTTCAGCCTGGGATGTGCGGCGCATATGCTGGTGCAACCCCTACTTGTGCCACACAATGGTGCTCAACGTTGAGCCAAAAGGATATAGGAGCAAGGGCTGGCCACCCACAGGTGAGCTGCCATATTGCAGGGTGCAACACGGCAGCCACCAGCTGTGGGTGGCCACCCGAGCTCCGGGGCCAGGGTCCGTCGGTGTTGCATCCCCATGCCTGATCGCGGGCATAAGTATAGTTTAAATAACGTCCAATATCCCTGGTGGTCCAGTAGACCGCCTCCAGCCCGATCGCAGGCATTAGTATTTTTTAAATAACGTCCAATATCCCTGGTGGTCCAGTGAACTGCTTCCAGCCCGATCACGGGCATTAGTATGATTAAAAGCATTTTAAATTATCCCTGGTGGTCCAGCGGTACCCCCTCCCCACCCACCCACTGGCTCCACCACCGCTCCCCTCCCGGTCAGCGGTGGGTGGCAGCTCCCCACCCACAAGCCACTCGGCCGCCTGCCAACTGACTGCATACAATGCGGCTGTACCCATTGGTCCACAAGCGTGAGCCAATGGGCATGCAACTCGTACCGTACTACACAGTCCCGATATGTGAATGGAGCCATTCCATATCTGGACTGTTGTCTGAGCAATGTGCATGCCATTGGCCCACGCTGTCAGACCAACGGGCGATAAGCCACACTGCACGCAGTCAGTAAGTCAGTGGCGGCCGGGCGGCTTGCGGGTGGAGCTGCCACCACGCCACTGACCGGGAGGACCGGGTGGCAGGGCTCAGTGAGCAGGTGGGGAGGGGGTTACCGCTGGACCACCAGGGATAATTTAAAATGCTTTTAATCATACTAATTCCCACAATGAGGCTGGAAGCAGTCCACTGGACCACCAGGGATATTGGACATGATTTAAAATATATCGGGCATTGGGGCACTGTGCTGCGCTGTGCAGGGGGCGTCAGTCCCAGACGGCTGCAGCCTGGCAGGGCACCAGGCACAAGTCATAGAGGATCAATGCACCTGCATGCAAATGGGGCCATAATCACATGCTAATGGCCCCAGTTGCGCCTTGCATGCATTACGGCCCCATTTGCATATCCACTGCCGAATATTGCGGTTCCTGCACCTAGCACAACTGCACTTGTGCTGGCGCATCCCCCTGCTCCACTCCTTCCACTTACGCTGGCCAAGTTACAATATTCAATGGTGCTGAGCCATGGCGCAGCTCCGTTGAATATAGCCCAGTCCATGCCCTGGCGCATCCCAGTTGCGCTGTGCCCAGCTTGCTCCCCTGCCAGGCGCATTTCTGAATATCCCACCCACTGTCTATACATTACTTGCTGCAAGTGGCAAACACTTGTTGCAGTGGAAAGGAGCAGCAAGCAAGTAAGTGGGAATCTCTAACTCTCTAAGTCTTAGTTATCAAGCAAGAATATTTGAAAAAACTTTCAGTAAAGCTAGATAGCTTAGCAATTGGGTAAAATAATTTGGAGGAAACTAGAGTGGCTACAGTGCTCAACTTTGAGTATGTTTGTGTTTTTCTTCATGCCCTTTGGAATTTAAAAGAAACTGTAAAAGAGGCAGCTCGGCTCCGTGAAGTAAACAGGAAAGGCCAAGAGCGAGAGGGCTACTGTGGTTATTGAAATTTAATCAAGTCGAGTAAACCAAAACAAGGTGCACATGCTATATTTTTTGTTACAGCATTATGTTGCTTGCAGTTTCCTATAAGCACTCCACTCCTACAGTAGCTCCATACAGTAGATTCCAAAGTTAGGTATAGGAACTTAATTTGTTTTAATGAAAACTTGGATTTAGGGTAATACTGAGTTACCATGTAATGATATATTAAAATATTATTTATGATTATGAGGTATGCTATAAAATGCATTGCTAACATTTTTAAGTAGTGATATACGGTAAATGTTCCTAGCCATAGGATCTAAAGTTATTCCCTTTCACATAAATCAGCTTTAGGAAGGACTCATTTTGAAACCATTAGGTATGGGAACTTATTTTTTTATATGAAAGTTTAAATTCATACACTGAGTTATCATGTAATGAAATATTAAAGTATGATTGATAGTTGTAAAATATGAAATAAAAATGTATTGCTAACATTTCATAATACTGATTTATCCCCTTTTAAATAAATTATATTTAGAAAGGGCTCATTTTGGAAGGCACGGGATCATCTTGTCGCAAACAAAAACAGCGTGGCACTATACCGTGCTGTCAAAACAGCGACTAGACATAAAAAAGTAAAATACTTGTTTTCTGCCAGGGGGGCTCCACCCATCACACACCCCCATTATGCTCGAACTCTCCCCCCCCCATTAAAATAACCTCCTCTGGGGGGCGCAACTCAGGGAAAGGCTGAAATTCGGGTGGTGGGGAGAAAAAAAAAATACAATAACCTAATATGGCACCAGGAATAGAACCCTGGTCCATAGCCGCTCCATTGTCCTCCAGCACTGATGGCTCTACTCCCTGAGTCACAGCAGCTGCTCAGCAGAGCCCCTTCCAACAGAGCTCGTACCCTCTGCAACAGAACTTTCCAGGAAACAGCTACAGGGTCACCGCTACCGCTCCACACTATTTGCTTCATGTGGCATTGTGTACCCTGTAGCTGTTCTTCCATGCGCTGTTTCTGTTGCACGGTTTTGCCCTGCGGCATTATATTTACAACATATTGACCCAGTATGACTTTGGAACCATTAGGGATGGGAACTTAATTTTTTAAATGAAAATTTGGAGGCAGGTTAAGGTCAATAATATCAATCCAGTAATCATGTAGAAGAATTTTAAAACATTAGAAATAATAATAAATAATAATAATAAAACTTTATTTATTAAGCGCCTTTCAAGCACCAAGGCGCTGTACAGATGAATATTAGAATCAGAAATATACATATAAAATCAACATTTACAACAGCATCAATTTATAAAGGCCTTACTCCACAAAAAAGTCTTAAAATCCCGGCAAGGATTCCACGGTCGTGCATTCCCTAAGCCGGTGAGGCGCAGAGAGTTCCAGAGGGTTGGGGCATAGAACACAAAAGCCCTGGCCCCAGAAGACTTCAATGTAACCCTCGAACCTCTAGCAACCCCTCGTCGGCTGAACGGAGCTGTCGTACGGGGCGGTAAGGAATCAGAAGCTCTTTCAAGTAGTCGGGGCCGAGTCCGTGCAGGGCTTTGAAGGTCAAAAGACCTACTTTAAAGGTGATCCGCCACTGTATAGGCAGCCAGTGCAGATCGCGTAGCACAGGGGTAATATGTATCCTTCAAGTTACCCCTGTCAATAACCTTGCAGCAGCGTTCTGCACTAGCTGCAAGCGGCGGATATTAACCCCAGAAAGCCCCAAGTACAGGGAGTTGTAATAGTCAAGGTGTGAGGTCACGAAGGCATGGACCAACACGGTTAAATCGCTGGACGGAACAAGGTGTTTCACCCTGGCAATGTTCCTAAGATGGTAGAATGCAGACTTAACGACTGCTGACACCTGATGACGAAGAGTCAGCCCGTCGTCAAGTACCACTCCCAGGTTATGCACCCATTCGGAGGTAAGGATCTGATCCCCCCCAGCAATAAGCCAGAGGGCTGGCCAGACCCCAACCCCCCTGTCCCATGACCCGGGTCAACAACCATGACCTCAGTCTTACCGGCGTTCAACTTTAACCAGCTCGCATTCATCCAGTCATGGATTTCAGCGAGGCAGCTATTAAACACCGAGAGAGCACTAACCTGGTCGGGCAAAAGACAGGTAGAGCTGGGATCATCAGCATAACAGTGAAACCTCAGCCCATACCTTCTTACAATGTTCCATAAGTATAGTACACTGCAAACAACATGGGGAAAGCACCGAGCCCTAGGGGACACCACACTGCAGAGGAAAAGGGTCAGAGGAAAAAACTCGACACAACTCTCTGCGTTCTCCCTGATAGAAAAGATGAAAACCATCTAAGCACTGTACTAGACAGTCCATAGATGGACTCCAGACGCTCGAGCAAAACCCCATGGTCTACAGTGTCAAAGGCTGAAGAGAGATCAAGGAGAACCAAGATAGAACGGTTCCTCTGATCTCTCGCCATCAAGAGATCATTGAGCACCCGAACCAGAGCGGTCTTGGTGCTATGCCTCTTACGAAAACCAGACTGGAGAGGTTCATAGATACTATGGATGGTCAAATGGTCCTCCAGCTGGTTTGCCACTACCTTCTCGATAACCTTCCCAATAAAGGGAAGGTTAGAGATAGGTCTGTAGTTGGAAAAAATATCTGGGTCCAAAAAAGCCTTCTTCAAAAGGGGATTCACCACAGCTTCCTTTAGAGAACTAGGAAACTTACCCAGTTCTAAGGAACACCAGATTATTTGAGCCAGAAACGGGCCCACGATCTCAACACAACCCAAAATCAGGGAGGTGGGACCCAGATCTAAACTACAGCACGTAGGGCGCATCCCCTGGATGATCTGCATAATATCACCGAACATCAGCAGGTCAGACGAACACCAGGAAGCAGAGGATTCCGTGGCCAAACGCCAACCAATAGCTTCCCCCTTAGAGTGTGTCAGACGGATCTCAGATCTGATGTCGGCAACCTTATTCGCAAAGAATTGAGCGATCTCATCACACTCCTTTTGTGAAAAAGCTTGACGGAGCTGGAGACAGGCTGGGTTGCACAGCCTGTCCACAGTTCTGAAGAGCTGAGCCGGTTGATTCTGAGCAACAGAGATCTCCCTGGACAGGAATTCTGCCTTCTTATGGGAGATCTCTGATTGGTAGAGCCAATAATGCTCCTCCAAACTAAGGCAGTCGACATCTAGAGCCGATTTCCTCCAACAGCACTCTAACCGTCGTCCCACACATCGCAACTCCCTCAAGGACCCATCAAACCATGGGGCCCGAGGGCGGAGAGAGAGGGGACAAACACGGATTGGAGCAATTGAGTCCAGGGCCAAGGAAATGGCCTGATTATAAGCCAAGACCATAGCCTCTGGACCCAAGCTGGCAATCAGACTCTGAGAGGTTCAATACCGCCATCAGGTCTTCAGGGCGCACATCCCATAAAGGGCGGTATTGAACCATCTCCACAGGGGCAGACCTACGAAGGGGAGCACAAAAATTGAAGCCCATGGTGTAGTGATCAGACCAACTGACAGGCTCCACCACCAAATCAGAGGTCTCAATCTCCAGGAGAAAAACTAAATCCAAAGAGTGACCGTGATTATGAGTGGCTGAAGAAACAATCTGTGTAAGGCCCAGTGATGTCATCAACTGGAGGAAGTGCTGACCAAAGGCTGAGAGTTCGTCATCGACCCAGGCATTGAAGTCACCCAGAACCATCAATCTGGGTGACTCCAACGCCCTATCGGCGACGAAGTCTGCCACTTCCTGCAGGAATCGTCTCTCGTCTCCTGGTGGATGGTAGATGAGGGCTATCCTGCAACCCACTCCAGCCACTACGGTACACTCAAAGGATTCAGCTTCCTCAACTGGTACACCAGTGAGCCCCAACCTGGTCTTAAAACAGACCGCTACTCCCCCCCCTCCACGATCCAATCTCAGGCGGTGAATCACTGAGTACCCAGCTGGAACGGTCGCCTCCAAAATGGGGCCAGCATTTCCATCCAGCCAGGTCTCGGTGATGCAAGCCAGATCTGCTGTCCCAACAAAATCAGAAATAACAGCTGATTTGTTTTTAATAGATCTGGCATTGCACAACACCGCCCGAGTTGGACAGGGCTCCAGAGCCGTCCCAACTACTTGCCCATCCAAATAGGTGGAGCCCTTGGGTATGGAGACTAGGAATGGATCGCCATGTTCCAGGCTCCATTTTGCCCCAGGGCATCTTCTGGACTTAACCAACCCTATACGAAAGGTCCGTTCATTCGCCCTACCGAGTCCATGACCCCCGCGACGCCCCCCCCCCACGAGCAATACCAAGCACCCGACAGTGCTGGTAGATGGAAAATGGGAGGGGAGGAGGGCAAAAAGGGCGAAGGGGTGGAGATCGGAAGACGAATAATGCACTACCGGGGTAATTAAACAACACATGACAAAAGCGGGAAACAAACTAGCTGCAAAACAGCTAAATAAAAGTCCTAATTACCTCTTAGATAAAATACCCACAATTACAATTAAACTAAAAACCCACCCAATAACAGAATCCAAAAACAAATAAACAAAACAAACTAATAAAAACTACCCAACCCAATAAACCTTCTCACAGCTCCAGGAAGGGGAAAAACAAAATTAGAACTACACGACCATAAATAATCTGTAAACAATTATTAAAAAATCCAAATATATAAGGACAGGGAGGCCCTTTCACTGCACACACTGTCCTTCACATAATGAAACAGGATCCAATAGAAAATAAAATTGCAGTTTTTAGGCACTCTCACTGCCAATGATGATAATGTTGAAAAGTCCAAATATATAAGGACAGTGAGGCCCTCTCACTGCACGCACTGTCCTTCGTATAATGTAAACAGATTAATCCAATAAAAATCCAATAGTGTTGCGATGATCCAGGTCAGAGTCCAAAATATTATAAATGTACATTCAAAAGACAGCAGTATGCAGACTTAGTGCAAGTTCATAGATGGAAGAAAAATGTCTCCTATAAAGTTGAGGATGTCTACCGACTAAACTATAAGACACAGGAGGTTCCCCCCCCACACACACATCCCCAAACTGCCTAATCTCGCCCAGTTATACCACTAAGACCCACAGCTTCAGATACCCCCAGACCAGACTAATAAGGCCGGCCCTAGAGTAACTTAGAAGCCCCCCCAGTAACCCCCAATTCCTTGAAGGAAATAGGAGAAGCTCCTGCTTGGTCCCAGACAACACAACACAAAGTGCCCAGGCAAAGAAAAAAAAGGGGGGGGGTAAAACCTCCCAAAACCAAAACCAACAATGTGGCACTATTACCCCAAGAAACTTTAAGCACAGCTTGGAATAAAATTTAGAGTCCCAGAGAAACAAAGGACATCAGTCGATGAATTGGGTCCTGTTACTCACGATACATCTAAGGCAACAAACTGTTCTTTCAGGCCCGAAATCGTAAAACAGTCACGACAAATCACACCAACTAATCCAGATCTTCACCGAATAAGTCACTGTAGAAACCTTCACAATATATCCAGCATCGAAAAATGCATCCTATATCGAATAATGACCAACAATCCCTGGGACTGGAGCCGGCAAATGTTCAACTGAGCCAAACTCCCACACACAAAAACGCCTAGGGAGCAACTGCAAAAGCAGGAGATGGCAGCAAAGTCTTATTCCCAGCAGGAATTGGCCGCTGCTTCCCCAAAGCAAGGCGAAAAATGTTTGAGTAAGGCTGCTGTAAGCAATAAAACTTGCTTCCCACGCTTGGAAAACCAAACAGCAGTCAGCAGCTGGCTGATAAACAACCAAAAAGGGTACAACTCCCACTAGAACGCCCTTCAAACACACTAACCACGAAACGCCGGGACAAGCGCAGCACAGCATCGACAACGACAACGCAACTAAAACTCAAACACAAATAAATTAAAAGGTAAACTAAACATATAAAAACGTATTAAAAAACACATGAAAACAAATTAAAACAGAAGCGAGGCAAGGGCTAGTCCAGCACGACCGCCATATTGTAGCTAAAACGTTTCACTCGAGGAATGGTTACTATTTTTGTTATATAGTTTACAATTATTAATGGTATTTTAATATATCAAGTAATGTTGTTGAAAAGATAAATTTGGAACCAATGGGGCAAGTAACTTAATTTTTGTTACAAAAAAGCTCAGAGTTAAGACAATGTCAAAGTTGCATCCATAACTGCAAAATGTTCAGAAATGTATGATATTTTTTCTCTGATTTTCAGTTTTACTACAGTCTATTTAATGATTATCTATAATACTTTCAAGTATTTACATCCACATCCAATGTCTCCAACAGCTTGATACACACACACTAATCCCCTAACCTTCCTGCTCTTGCAGGCTGTTTGCCTATAGAAAGCATAGGAAGGTAATAAGCAGCTACCTGTTGCGCTCACTTAATCCACAGTCAGGTGATGCTGTTTTACCAGTTGGATTCCCTGCTTTCTGAAACCCATGTTCTAAGAGTTATTACTGTCCTGTGTTTTATCCCACTTTTAAGTGATTTGCCATGCATCCTGCCAAGAATATTGAAAAGTAACATTGCCCTGGTTAGATGATGTGCTGTGGTTCTTTGTGTAACCCCCGTGTTCCCTGATGCCCACTGATGCTTTTGTGACCCTTGTGGTTATGAAGTTTAGTCCCCTGGATCTGCTGCTGCAGCTTCCCTTTGTTTAGAATTAGTTGCCCATTGGTGGCGTGCTAAGTGGGAGGGGCTGCCATGCCTATTTAAGTGTGCCCCTGAGTGAGAAAAGGGGTTATTGGTTGGAAGAGTGGTTCAGTTGATAGAGCAATTATTAGGATACTGACTGTTTTTGGTAACACTCATTGGAAGTTTGAAATGCTTATAAGGAAGCTGACATAGACAATTACAGGAACAAACTCAGGGAGGCAGGAAGGGCCATTTGAAGGGCCAAAGCACAAACTCAGGAAAGGATAGCACAGGGAGTCAAGAAGGGAGATAAAACCTTCTATAGGTACATGAGGGAAAAGAGAAAGGGAGGAACAGTCAGATTAGCAGCACAAGATGACTAGATGGTAGAAGAAGACAAACTCAAAGCAGAGTTGTTGAACAAATTCTTCGGCTCTGTATTCACAATAGAAGATAGTGGTAAAGGACCTCCACTAAAGCAGATGGAACACAATATCAAGGAGGCCAACACTAACTGCTTAACAAGGGAAAGGGTCCTAGAAGAACTAAACAAACTTAGAGTTGATAAGGCAATGGGACTGGATGTATTCACCCGAGGGTGTTGAAGGAACTACGGGAAGAAATTGCAGCACCACTAGCAGAACTATTCAGTAACTCACTGAAGAGTGGCACAGTACCTCAGGACTGGAGAACAGCAATAGTAGTGCCCTTAGACAAGGGAGGAAGCAGAAAGGATACCGGAAACTATCGCCCAGTTAGCCTAACCTCTATAATGGGAAAAATCATGGAGGCACTACTGAAAGACAGAATAGTGGAATACCTGAGGGAAAATGGAAAACTAGACCCCAAGCAACATGGCTTCACGGCAGGTTGATCATGTCAAACATACTTGACTCGTTACTTTGACTGGGTTACCAAAACAACAGACCAAGGCAGTGCAGTGGACATGGTGTACCTAGACTTCAGCAAAGTCTTTGACACCGTCCCCCACAGGAGACTGGGGAACAAATTAGAGCACACAGAGTTAGGGCATAAGATAGTTAACTGGGTTAGGAATTGGCTACAGAATAGGAAGCAAAGAGTCTTGGTCAACAGGGCTTTGTCACAAGAGGGGGAAGTGACTAACGGTGTACCACAGGGGTCAGTGCTGGGTCCAATCCTCTTCAACATCTTCATCAGTGACATCACAGAAGAATTGGAGGGGAGGGTGTGCCTGTTCACAGATGATACAAAGTTCTGCAACAGGGTGGATACACAGGAGGGGGCCACAAGCATGGTAGCTGACCTCAGGAAACTAGAAGAATGGTCAAAACACTGGCAATTAAAATGTAATGCCATGAAATGTAAGGTCATGCACCTGGGAAAGCAAAACCCAGGGGTAAAATACACTCTGGATGGACACCAATTGGAAGTGACAAAGATGGAAAGGGACCTGGGTGTACTCATCAGCAATGACTTCAAAGTCACAAAACAGTGTGAAAAAGCTGTGCAGAGAGCAAGTTGCACCCTCAGATGTATAGGTAGGGGCATTACAAACAGAAAGCAAGAGATAATCATGCCACTATACAGAACCTTGGTAAGGCCACACCTGAAGTACTGTGTCCAGTTTTGGAGAGCACACCTGAAAAAAGACATAGGCAGATTAGAGACGGTGCAGAGAAGGGCTACTAAAATGATGTAAGGGCTGCACCATGAGCCATATGAAACTAGGCTCAAGGTATTAAAATTGTACTCATTAGAACAGAGAAGAAATAGAGGAGACAGGATAGAAATGTTCAAATACATGAAGGGAATAAACAAGATTGAGAATCTCTTCCAAGTAAACAAAGGAACTCGGACATGGGGACACAACTTGCATCTGGTGGGAGGCAGTTCAGGAGCAACTATTGAAAGTACTTCTTCACGGAGAGGGTGACAGACCATTGTAACAGCTTGCCAGCACTGGTGATGACAGCTAAGACAGTAAGATAATTTAAACTAGTGTGGGACAGACAGTGTGGACAGCTTGGCTTGAACAATTAAAGGGGAGGGGGTAGCCACCTTGGGCAGACCAGATGGATCAAATGGTCCCCATCTGCAGACACCATTCTTGTGTTCTTATGGAAGTGCACTCAGGCGTTACAATGTCCTAGTTCATGGTGCTGGTACCATGTTCCTGTTAGGTAGACCATTCACAAAATGTATGTATGTGGTGGCAGCCATCATCTCTGATGAAAGATCTACTCCAGTGGTAGAATGAGTCATGAGTACACCTCAGACTGTCATTGCCCTCTGTAATGGAGACTGGAATTTGCAAGACAGTAGTAATGCTGCTCTATGAATTTTTGAACTGTGTATAAACTACTAAGACAGAAAGACCCCCTGAAGTAAAGTCTGCCAGGTGGGCAACATTCCACCTATGCTGGCAGGCATCATTGACTTATCATTCAGCCCAAGCTATAGCTATGTGGAGTTGTACTGCTGGTCCACTAGCCTCCAGCATTCCATATGACCCCCCACACACATACCCTGAGTGCTTTCCCTCAGACACCTTGTGTTAGCTACAGGATACCTTGTCATTGTGGGATGGATCCATCTTGTAATACTGTCATTTCTGCTAAAAGTTCTACCAACATCTCCAGCAGAGTTACACCCCAGCAAATTGTGTCAGGTGGCAGTAGTTTTGTACTGTACTTGGAAGAATAAAACCTGCTGCTTGATGTGCCAGTAATGTGTAGATATTTAGTTCATGGACTTTTTGTTAAGTGTAACATAGTTTCCCCTTCTAGTTTCCATGCCTGAAATGTTGTTTAAAACCCATCTTAAACAATGGCTTCTAACAAGAAATGAATGTACCTGTGCAATGCATTGAATAATGCTGTATGTTTTTGTACTGTTTATCTGTTGTTATTTAATTGTTTGTTTGTTTGTTAAACTTGTCACCAGTTAAAAAAGGCATTTTGCTCATCTGGTTTACAAGTATAACAAATAAAAATGAAAATAAAAATCAACCAAATATATGGTCTGACAGAATCTAGACCTGACCTTTGTTTTATGAAAGAGGGCCCAGAGTGTCCTAACGAACTGGGGTTGGAGGAATTACACTTGGTAATGTTAGTTTATTTATAAAAACAATTTGGGCTCACTCTTTGGGGCACAGCCATGTGCTCCCCCCCCCCATCCCATACTCTGCTACCCCTAGCAAGTTCCTGTCTCTGATTCCCATTATGAGAGGGGAGCAGTGCACACTGCATCTCACTCACAGGATAGAAGTTGGCCCTTTGTCTGCACAGGCAATGAGGCATTGCATCAGGGGTATGTGTACACATTTAAGACATAACCAGGGCCCCCCACTGGATGAACTCCCTCCCGGATACTGCCCTCAAAATCCCTAGGATAGGGCCGTTTAAGCCAGTGCTGCACACCCATATCCTGTTAAACAGTAACTGTGACTGCTAAATCTAAACTACTATTTATAGCTCTGGTCTCTCTGTTACTATCAAAACTCTGTAAATAATATTGTAATAGATTGTTTTGCTCTACCGATGGCGCCCTGAATTTGTTTAGCCCATGGCTGCCTCTGTACAGTATTTTTTCTCTGTGTATGTCCTAACTAATGTCGTTGACACTGAGCCTTTGTAAATGAGTCCCTGACTCAAAGGTTTGTAATTCCTAGACTGAATGCAAATAAAAAAAAATAAAAATATAACCAGTTCAATTCCGGCTAGTTTGATTAATTCAGTTATGTTTTCAAAGTTCTCCTTGTGAGTGGTTACCATCAATCAATAAAAACATGTAGTGTCCCCCTAGATACTGCTCCAAAAGGTCTGTAATTATTTTTTTGTATCTTTCTCAAAGTCATTTATTCTTTTAATCATGCCTTGAACAGGGTTTCTTAGTAATCAAACACCAGCTGAGATTTAAGTAAGCCTAACCACCAACTTCATGACTACCTCCTTTGGTCAGGTCCTACACTGTTCTGCTCTCATTGTTACCTTGATGGTAAGAACTGAGGTCCTGCTGATTCATTCTCTTTTATTGTAAAATCTTTCCTCCAGCTTCCTTGTGTCACATAAAGTGTAGCCTGATTATTTTCCACAGTGGTGACTGGAATGCAGACTAAAGGGAGGAGTCACACCTCCTACTAGTCATTTGCAAATGTAAAATATAACTTGCTTAACCCTGGCTAGTTTAATCAATTTAGTAGACTATCAGGCTGCACTTTTAGTGAGACAAAGAAGCTGGATTGAGGTCTTTGCAAAGCAAAATGAAATAGCAGGACCTCAGGTCTTATCATCAAGGTAAAATGAAAATGCAAGAGAGTCCATTGCTTTCACAATCACCTGATTATAGCCATCTGCAATCAACACTGCACTCCTCTTGCATGCTGACACCATACCAGAGATGTCCAAAACTATGTAAAGCTCCTCTGACTCTCAATTCTATTATAGGTGGTTTTGAATCATCTCCCTAGGGGACAATTATCCATAGGACCTCTGAAAGAAACTGTACAGCATTGAGATCCAGCAAATCCACAGGATTCCCTTTGACATCCCAGATGTTTAGACCCAGACAAGGTGCAAGGTGTGGTCAAGTTTGTGGGCTGCAGAGGAAACTACCTGTGTGAGACTCAGTAAAGTCTCAGTTGGAGGAACTGCCAAACAAAATGTGATTTTTCATCATCATCCCATACACTGAAATCCCCCATCACAGTCAGGCTGGGGGCATTCAACAACAGGTTGACAATCTAATCCACAAATTCCTGAAGCAACTCCTGCTCCTGACCTGGAGGGTGGCAAACCAGGAAATTCCAACATGCATTACCTTTCATGGCCACACATTGAAATGACTTTGCCTGCTTCACTGGGTACATTGTAAGTTTCAAGCAAGATGTGAAATAGTTGTCCACCCTGCACCCTGTGCTCCTGCCCTGAGCAGTGCACTACCAAAAACCAGGCTGGGATAGCCACCTCTAGGACACACCCAGAGTCATCACCAAGCCAGGTCTCAGTGAGACATACCAGATCCCGAAAGGAACTGAACTTGACATTAAGGCTAACTGCACCAACATGGTACAGTAACTACAGCTGCAGATGTAAGAGTCACCATTATTGCATTGCAGAAGGGAGAGACTGCGTTAAACAGCATAAAATGGTGATCAAAATAATTAACCAAAGGCCACTCACCTTGGTGTAAAAGACTCCAAGTTTGATGAGAGGGACTGTTTTGAACTCTCTCTTCTCATTCATTGCCAGGCAGCCCTCGCACAGACTGTACAGGTTGGACATCACCAGTAACAGGTCGGAAGTCGTCTTCACTGGCAAGAACCGACTCCGTGGTACGTTGATGCCCAGAGCCTTCTCAAAGCTCTTGGTGGCAGCCCCAGCAGCAGTTTCCAGCTGAATTACATTCTGACCGCCTTCAATGGTCTATCAATAAATTAAAAAACATCATTTTGTGAATATTTAGAGTCAAATGAACATAAGACTGAGAGTAGACTGACTTGTAATATACGTTTGTCTACAGACTTATAAAGACTAAAAAATTCTGTCAGTGTAAGAAGACAGTCAAATTATTTAAAGTATTGTAGTCTAGGCTGAAGAGGGGTCGGTTCCTAAAGTTACTTGCATTACATTATTTTGATACTTTTTTTAAATAGAAGAGTATAACCCTTATTTGACCAGGTAAAATGCATTCTAAAATGAAAATATACAAATCACCATATTACATAATATTGTGTAATGATGATGGTAATAATACTTAGCCTGGCATGTCTTTCTCTCTGTCTGGGGGTAATCATATCTGTGTACCTCAAGGTGGTGAGACAGTGTAGATGAGGCAGCAGGTAGGGCCAGTGGGATGCTGAGGTGCATAAGGAGGGGTATCACCAGCAGAAAGAGGGAGGTTGTGCTGCCACTGTATAGATCACTGGTGAGATCCCACCTGGAGTACTGTCTCCTTTTCTGGAGCCCACATCACAGGAAGGGCATAGACAGGGTGGAGGCTGTCCAAAAGAGGGCAACTAAAATGGTTCAGGGGCTGCATCAGAAGCCCTATAAGGAGAGAATAAAGGACCTAAACATATACATCCTTAAAGAAAGGAGAGGGGGGGGACATGATGGAGATCTATAAATACCTCACAGGGTTAAATAAGGTACAGGAGGGGAGCATTTTTTCAGAGGAAAATATGCACAAAAACAAGGGGACATGCAGTGAAGGTAGAAGGAAGAACATATATGAGCTATAAGGAAGTAATTCTTCACTGAAAGCGTGGTGGATGCCTGGAACAGTCTTCCAGTAGATGTGGTGGGGGGAGAAACAGTGGTGTGCTTCAAGCATGCATTAGATAGGTACAAAGAAATCTTAGTTCAGAAGCAAGAGGAGTTGGAACCGGAGATCAAGTATGGTCTGCAGTGACAGGATAGAACAGGCATAGAAAAATGGGTAGACTGGGTGGGCCAAGCAGTCCATATCTGCTGCCAAATTCTACATTTCTATGTTTACCTTGGGGTTGATGATAATTTCCATTTCAATGGCCTCTTGGTCCTGCAGCCTCTTGATTGCCTTCAGTGACACCCAGAGATTGTTGGTGTTGAAGATTTTAAACTTGGAGACAGATTTGAACTCATCCACATGAGACTTGGGGACCTGAGCAATTTCAAGGAGCCGCAGCCTCCCATCATATTGAATCAGTGTCCCTCCCTGCAGAGAAAAAAAAAGAAAATGAGGACAGTGGTTCCAAAGACACAGGACCATAACTTATAAAATAACAGACCTTAACAAAGTGATCACACTCCCAGCTATGGAGTCTGAAAAGGAAAGGGAATACTCACAGTGCCTGGGTCAATACAGATTAGGGTCAGTAACAACAAACTGATTCAAAAGTTAAAATCAAATCTGTCTGCCCAGCATGATGGAAATGTGTATTGCACTACTGTGGTAGACCTGGGATAGATTTACTCTCTACTCCCCTACTCTTGGTAGGTAGGAGTCAAATTTAACATTGTTTTACTTATCTGGGACCTAGTGCAAATTGTCCAGGACTAGTACAGCTAGCCATCTACTTTTCCATAGGTTCATAGGTTTTGTATGAGTTTAGCGGGTAGATTACCATTAATGGACTTGCCACCAGTCTCACTGGTGGAATTCAAACTTGGTGTCACCCATGTATAAATCTAAATTTGCTTTAAATGAGTCAACAGCAGAACTAAATACTATGTTGGCAGGAAGTTTATTCCGGGTGTTTACCACTCTTTGAGTGAACCACATGTTTCTTCTTACAGTGTTATTTTGTGTGCCTTTTAATTTCAATGAATAGAATCTAATATTTACCAACAATTGATGTCTAACTAGGCCTATTGTTTCAAGAATTGCTACATCTTGAAAAGCGTTATATGTCTGACATAAATCTCCACACAACCTTTTTTATTTCATAGAATAGAGATTTGTTCTTTTTAGTCTGGTTTTACAATCAGTTGTGCGTAATGTAGAAACTTTTTTTGTTGCTTTACATTGTATCCTTTCTACAAGTTTTTTATTTCTTACTAAATATGGTGCAACTACAGAGGAACAATATTCTAAATGAGGTCTAACTTGTTCAACATACAAGGGGATGTTAACATTTTTATCCCTACTTTTAATATTTCTTAAGATACAGCTTAATATGTTATTGCCTTTTTTGCTGCATTAGTTATGTGTTCATCAAAGGAAAGATCTTTTTCCTGATTAGTTGTCTGAACATCTATATTATTCATTGAATATGTATAACAAGGATTATTCTTACCCAGGTGAATTACTTTACATTTTAATTCATTGAACAGTAAATCGTTTCTTTTAGACCATTCAACCAGATGAGTTAAGTTGTTTTGTAAATTAATTGCTGAGTTTGCATCAGATATTATACTTCTCAATTTACAATCATCAGCAAACTTGGCAAGCCAGCATGTATTAGATTGAAGACTCATAGTGGATATCAATATATTAAAGAGAATAGGACCCAGTACTGAGCCTTGGGGAACCCCACTAGTAACCGGGCCCCAATTTGACAAATAACCTTTAACCGAGACTTGCTGTGTCCGACCCTTTAACCAAGCATTTATCCAGTTTATAATTACTGGATGAATGTTTAAGAGCTCAATTTGTTTAATAAGCACATGATGTGTTACAGAGTCAAATGCTTTGGAAAAGTCTAGGTATATTATATCCACTGATAAACCATTATCTAGTGCTTCACTGACTGGTTCCAGAAAGTGTAGATTAGTGTGACACGATCTTCCTTTAACAAAACCATGCTGATAAATGTCTACATGTCTTATTTCTTCCAGGTGAATGGTAATTCTGCTTTTTAATATCCTTTCCAACAATTTACAAAATACAGCAGTAAGGCTCATAGGTCTATAATTTTCTACTAGGCTTTTACTGTCACCTTTATGCAGGGGGATAACTATGGCTTTGTTCCATAATGGTACAAAAGTACTAAAGTACAAAGACCAATTGAACAGTAATGTCAAGGGTCCAATCAATGATTCAACTAAATTTTTAACAAATATTGGTAGAATGCCATCAGGACCTTGTGACCCACTAGTTTTTAATAAATTAATACTATCAATGACTTCCTGTTCTGATATTGGGATAAAAGGAATATCAGTTGTGGTATTTTGTGAATAGTCGGCATACTTGGGTTTAAACACATTAATAAAATAATCATTTAACTGAGCAGTAATTTCAGTTTCATCAGTTATGATGCCCTCAGAAGTGTGTAAAAGACCAATAGGGAAACTATTTTGTTTTAATAAACCAATATAGTTAAAAAATATATTTTTTATTGTCTTTAACAGTTTTAGCCAGCTTCTCTTCATGTTTTTTTTTTTTTGCTTTTTCATAAAGTTCTTACATTTATTAGCTGATTTTTTATATGAATTCCAATTAGATACTGAAGGATTTTTTTTTATATTTCTTATACTGTCTCTGCTTTTTTGCTAGGCTTTTTTTTGTGTGTGTTTATGTTCCACCATGGAGGAACGCTTCTATTTTAGTTGTATTTTTTCCTATTAGGAACCCAGGATTTAATACAATATTGAAGTTTTTCATCAATTTTGTTCCAAGTTTCATCAAGGTCGCAGCCTGTAAGATCAGTAGCCCAGTTCCAACTATTAAGATATTCAGTAATTCTAGCATAGTTAGCTTTATTAAAGTTTTTTATAACAGAACAGCTAACTAGTGTTGAGGAATATGTAAGCCTCATAGTTGTAAGGATCATATTGTGATCACTATTTGACAGGGGGTGCATAATCTTAACTTGTGCATTTGCATTTTCGATGTTTGAAAAAACTAACTCCAGTATATTTTTTTCTCTTGTAGGTAATTTGACTAATTGTTCCATATTATTTATCATCATAAGATCTAAGACTGATGTTTCAAGAGTGGAACTTCCTTTACAGGTTTCCCAGTCGATATTTGGGAGATTAAAGTTTCCCATTAATACACAATCTATATCCACAAGGTTATCTTCAATATTAGTTATAAATGTATCATTGCCATCTTTAAGTTTGGTGCTCTATAACCTAAGCTTACTGTAATTGTATGATTTACTGTAAATATTATTTTAACCCATATTAATTCATTTGTATTATCCTGATATTGAGTGTTATCTGCTAAATAGCTTTTAAGTGTATTTTTTTACATATAATACAATTCCACCTCCCCTAGTATTTAACCGATTTTTTCCAAATTTTGTATGTCCTGGTATTTGAGTGCCCCAGTCCTCATTTTTAAACCAAGATTCTGTCACCCCGCATGTCTATATTGTTGGTCATCAAAAAATGTGATAACTCATCAATTTTATTTAATAAACTTCTAGCATTTAAGAGCAGTATATTTAAATTATTTTCTGTAAAATGTTTGATATTCGAAGTTTTTGCTTTTCCCAAATTAACTGTATTTAAATCAAATCCAGTATTAAGAGAATCCTCAAAGATAGGGATCTCTCTCCTTTGTTCTAGTTTAAACTATTTTGAATATGTGTCAATATGTGTTTTCCCAATAAGTTATTCCCTCTTCTACTCAAGTGGGGCCCATCCCATGAAAAGAGTTCCTCTTTATGAATGAAATCCTCCCAATGAGTTATACACCCAATTTGTTGTTTTATGCACCAATTTCTTAACCAGTTATTTAAGGCTTTTATTTTATTTGTATTAAACTCTGAGGCTTTAGGAATGGGTAGAATTTCAGAAAAAGCTAAATTGCAGTTTAGATCAGTGAGTTTATTAGCCATAGCTACAATATCTTGCTTGATTTTCATAAGTGGTTCCTTTAACACATTATTTGCTCCTGCACGTATAATCACAGAAGGTTTATCAGAGTTAACCAAGATGTTATCCAGCATTAAAGTGATGTTGTTTATTTTTGCTCCACTAAAGGAAGAAAGTGTTCGGGATGCCTTATCAGGGTTACAGATCAATCTGTCTAAATTTTTGATGATAGAATCTCCTAGTACAGATAATGGTTTATTGGTAGTATCAGTCCCATGATCCATCAAATTTGTTTCACAAGATGGATGTGGCAATGCATTATCAGTTGGTGATAAATGGGAAACAGTAGTATGTTCATTTGTTTTTAAAATGAGTGGTACCGTAGGGATTACTTCCTCAGTATGTGTAATACTGACCCGACTTACATCGAGTGTATTAAATAAACTAAATTGGTTTGTTAGGGGTAAATCAAATGTGTTGGCTCTACGACTCTTTTTAGCTGCCTTAGAATTTCTTACTGTGAACCAATCATTCTCTGTATTAGCAATTGGGTCATTTTCTTGGGGTCTTTTTTTGTTATTACTATGTGGCACAACCAATGGTGCTAAATCTGGAGTTATTTCTTTCATATTATTTGTTTCTAATGTAATAATTCCAGTTTGGAAGTCAATAAGATCAGATTGCCCTGAGTTCTGTACTTCAATGATGGTGTTTATCGGTTGAGATTCCATGCTAATATTTGGCTGTAATCTATTAGCCATGCGTTTTTGACTTGCTTCTAACATCATCAATCTATCTCCAAATGAATTTATTTCAAATTGTAATTCTTCATTTAAGGTACATTTTATACATTTGTAGTTTGATTTATTATTTAGGGAATTTTCAAACAAGGAGTACATGTTACAGGAGTGGCATTTCATGCCTATTGCTCCCTAATAGTGGTTATAAAGTCAGCCATCCTGAATCAATACCTGAGTCAAAAAAACAACACTTACAGACACAATTCTTTATTTATATGCAGATATCCAAAGTTCACAGTGTGATAGCCACAATATCCTATACAGTCTAGTAGTGTAAATATCCCACGATGCTAAGATTTGTTTACCTTTTCACTGATAGATTTAAAGAAATCTACTTCGATTGTTTGTTCACATTTACTATTATACACTAGCCATGCTGCCACACCAAACACGCATAACACACGCTAGATGCGAGTGTCTTTGCACGCATCTTTGCACGCGCAAGCATGCGCATGCCCTGCCTGCACTCGCCCTGCTCATAGCAGAGCTCGTTTTAACAGGCTGCATGACCCAGAAGTAGAGCAAGGGTCAGCCTGCACACTCACAAAGCCAGCAAAATAAAATATATATTTTAAAAAGCCCCAAACAGTACTAACACCTGTAATAAGTGCCTAATGTGGTAGCACAATTGAATTCTGTGCCCAGAAAATCCAAACTACACATTGCTCTTGAGTTGTAGTCCAACTAATAATAGAGGACAACAAATTCACTCTTCCTGCTTGTATTGCAGGGCTCCTGAGCACTCCACTCACATGCAATTCACAGTGTTTACCTGACACTAGGCAATACAAGATATCAATATTTCATTTAAGCTAATGTGGAGCTAGTATAAAATGCTGTGCTCCTTGCAGTATTGTAGTGCTCAAAGTCTGTCACTTGCCCGTTCATAGCAGGGCTCATTTTAACAGGCTGCATGACCCGGCAGTAGAGCAAGGGTCAGCCTGTACACTCTCAAAGCCAGCAAAATAAAATATATATATTAAAAAGACCCAAACAGTACTAGCGCCAGTAATGAGCGCCTAATGTGGTAGCACAATTGAATTCTGTGCCCAGAAAATCCAAACTACACATTGCTCTTGAGTTGTAGTCCAACTAATAATAGAGGACTACAAACTCATTCTTCCTGCTTGTACTGCAGGGCTCCTGAGCACTCCACTCAAGTGCAATTCACAGTGTTTAACTGATGCTAGGCAGTACAAGATATCAATATTTCATTTAAGCTAATGTGGAGCTAGTATAAAATGCTGTGCTCCTTGCAGTATTGTAATGCACAAAGTACAGGTCCTCCATGGCTGCTGAAGTACTTTAGCAGGCTCCAGTCCTCACGCTATTCTCCCTCAATGTTTCAGATTGCCAGCTGTAATTAGCAGATCATTAAGAGGTACAACTGTCTGCCAGACCAAGATGATGATGTAACAAAAGTTAAAATGTGAATCATTATCACTCCACTGATGCCTTGGGACTAGGGGCCATATTTAAAAAATACAGGTTTTGCTGGGGAGGAGCATCCCAAAGGGAAGATCTCACATTTGTAACATCATCCCCACAAGAGTTATCAAAAACATTTGCAGTTTCTCTTATGGTTCCAGATATTTGGATGCCTAGTTTACTTGATATCCTTGTTTTGCAGACACTCTGAATAGAAAGTGTGTTGCACTATTGTTTTCCATAATCTACTATTCTACCCCAAATCCCAATACAGCACTGATGTCACAGTATAATATGTCTGCACAGTGCTGAATCAGGTAACAAAAAAGTGTGCTCTGTACCTGATTCTGCCAAATATGGCAGTAAAAGTGTGAAGGCAGAACACAGCTGGTATGTACCCATTCCTAACCTATGAACCTACTAACAGATGAAAGACCAGAAGGTCTGTCAAGTCTGCTGCATGCAGAGCTCATGCATGTATTCTACATGTTGCTCGCCCCCCCTTCACCCTAATCTTCCCCTTGAATTTATCCCACCCTCTTTTAACACTCCCCCAACTGAACTATGATTTACTACCCACTCTGTCAGTGCATTCCATCCTGTCACCACCCTTCCAGTGAAGAAGTGCCTTCCGGCCTCCTTCTTGTACTCCTCCCCATGCTAATTTGTAGTTGAGCCCTCTGGGGTTTCTGTTCTCACTTTTGCAAAAAAGATCCTCTCTTTCAACCTTGTTAATGCCTTTAAGATATTTGAAGGTCTCAGTCATATTCCCTCTCTACTCCTTCAGTGAATACATGTCCAGGTTCACCAGCCTCTGTTCATATGGGATATCCTGTTTTCACTGAACCATCTTTATAGCCCTCCTTTGCACTGCCTCAATCTGGGGTGTCTTTGTGAGTTACCTAGAGAGTCTCTGACCCCCTTCCTTGCTGCACAACCGTGTAGATATCTTTAAAGTATGGATCCAGTTGCTGGTCCCTTCAAAGGTTGTGAGTATTTTGATGGGGCAGATCAGAGTGCTCAAGCAGTGCTAGGTTGCAATAGGGCACAGGGATGCTTCTTGAGGCGGACCCAAACTGTCAATGTACCTGTCCATATTTACAGGGGAAGGATGCTCATCGGGCTCAGACTTTTTGAACAGAACTTGAATTGCATTTTCCGGGATTTGTGTTCAACATCCCTCAGGATCAGGCCTCCAGGATAAAGCATCAGTGTCTTTATGATTTAGGCCTGAATAATATTCAATGCTGCAGTCATACAAAGAAAGTGCAGTGATACACCTGTATCCTGCAGCATCCAGCTTTGTGAAAATCTTTACATATGTCAGGGGGTTATTGTCTGTTTTTGCCATGTTCTTTGCCCCCACAGTGGCATTCATGAATTTGATTCACTATGGCCCATTATGGACAGGGTAGTTCTGTTAGGAATACGTAAGACTCCAACTGGCATAAGCAGCAGGGCACAGTCCTTTGGGGTATTCCTGGTAAAGATCAACTCTACTCAGCTACAAAGCCATAAAGGAGGGAAATGTGGCTTTAGGGTTTTGTTTAAACCCTAATGTCCACCCCCGCACCCAGCCCCTACCCACATTATCAAATGCTAAGCTACAGGTCTGGACTGTGCCCCATGGGTCTACCACTTCAAGCTACAGGTCTAGGGGCCAGTATGAAGAAAGTTATGACTCATGTTATGCTTCAGACAGGGCACATAGGGCCCTGTATGAAGAAAGCTATGACTGATTTCCTACTTCCTATTTCATGCAAGGCCCCCTGGGCCCTGTATAAATAAAGTTGTGACTGATCCTGTGGGCACTACATTGAGAAGCAGACTTGTGGGACACTGCTACAGACCTGTAGCTTGAAGCAGCTGACCCATGGGGTGCAGCCCTGGACCCGTAGCTTAGACTTGGGTCATGATGGTAGAAGCTAGGTGAGGCAGGTGAATGTCAGGGTCAAAAAAAAAACCTAGTGCCACACTTTCTTGCTTTTGTGGCCTTGTAACTCTAACGTGCATTGACATAGTTTTTTTTTTTTTTTACATTGAATTTGGATATATATTGTGCAAAGCTTTTACAGTAAGGCTTTAAGGGCCACACAGGTCCATTCATCAGGTGCTGATGAAGGAATCGGTGTAGGCCTTGAACACTTATGTATTGTTACTTCTTTGTACAATATAAATGTTGGTCCAATAAAAGATAGTAATACTATCCAATGACTCTAGTAAATATTAAAACTCAGCTTTGTTTACCCTTGAATAAGCTACTGTATGCCATTGCAGATGATTTATTGACTTTTTGCTGATCCTGACTTTGCAATTATATGTATCCTCCCATTAGTTTATGAGGTGGCAAGTAGTACGTTAAGCATTTATTTTTGTCATGCATGCTATTTTGTGCAGATTGTCTAAATTATTGTTACATTTAGTTTGTGTGAGCCAGCTGTGCTGTGGCTGGATAGAGACATGGTCAGTAGAATGCATTACCAGTTGAGACATTTCCTATTCAGCTGACCCATCAAAAGATGTGAATACCCATGAAGCTTTGAGCAGGGTATTAGGTATTAGTCCTTAGTATGATCCTTAGAATGCATGCATATGTTTGGGTGAGATTTACAAAAAACAAACAAATTAGAAATTATCAGTCTTTTTCCATTGTTTATGTATCATAAATATTAATTTTCCTCCAACTGCCTCTCTGTTGTGCTGTTTCTCTTGTATGCTACATCTAACTGTAATGGGTGACTCATACAGCGTTCTGCAGGGGACTGGCTGCTTAAGTGAAGGAGTAATTGCATTGTACTGTACTGTACTATAATTACCGGTGAGCCCCTTTATCAAACCATTTACAAGTCCCTTTCAAATGCCATAATAACCTGAAAACCGGTTATTATGGCACTTCTCAAAACTTTCTGTCAATACCAATGTCTTCCAGCATCAGCCATTTGTAATGCGCCACCTTATTGGTGCTTAACCTGTGTGTGGGCAGGCCGAACGTGTCTAATAACATGGCAACTTCAACTCTCAGTTTCCAAGGACCAGCGCTGTTCACCCAAACTGATGGTCTGCCTCTCACCCTCCTTATGTGTAAGCAATTCTTTTTTTTCACTATTTATTTGGTTGATCCTGCCTTTAATAACAAAAAAATCTATCTCATTGATCCTGCTGTTCTTACACTTCAGTCGGGACTTCAGAAGACAGCGAGTCTGACCGAGAAAGGACCTTGCATCACTGACTGTTGTCTTCCTATCCTGCTTCACATGCTGGTTCCACAGAGCAGTTTTAAAAAACAAAAACAAAACAAAAAATATCTCAAACGGAGAAAGAGACAGAGACAGAGAGAGAGAGAGATTGTGTGTGTGTGTGTGTGTGTGTGTGTGTGTGTTTCCCTAACACAACTGCATCAAATTAATTCTCTGTCTCTGTCCCTCTTGTTTGAAGTGTTGAAGGAAGCAAAATTCCCCTGCACCAGTAATTATAAAAAATAAAGGCTATATACCTGTGGTGTTATGGATTTTTTATACATCCTTGGTGTGTGATGACCTCATAAACCTCTCAAGCTTCACTCTCGAGGTTTATGGGTCACCACACACCTCGGGTGTGTAAAAAAAATCCATAACACACAGTTCAAATAGCAAAGGGTGGACCACAGCCTGGGAATGCAGTGCCTGGGTCAGAAAATGGCAAATAAGCAAAGGCAAATGAGAACGGCACCTGCTGTCTGTATGGTTTATATAAAACCAGAGAATACTTTCAAGTGGATAAATCACTGTGGACCCAGTAGCACTTTTAGCATTTAAAACATACTGTTTATTCCATACATTTTCTCAAAGTGCATATAATGAAAAGGCAGTCCTTACAGCATTCCAAAATAGTGTCCAATAACTCATAACAGCTCACAAGGGACCACCAACCTGTCCCTAACTGGTTTCTCTCAATAGAGTCAAATCCCTTCAATAATGTCTATCTGAATGAGTCACAGATAGAGCAATATGGAGGAAATTTATGGTCTACTCAAAAGTGACGAGATCAAAGTACTGAGCCTCACACTGGACAAAGGACTCTGATTCACCCTACCTGAAGCAACCCAGAGGGGGAGGGAGACCTTTGGTGATTCCCTGTGTATCACATTTTGAACTGATTGCTCAAATAAAACATGTGAAGGGCGAGCACCCTCTGCCATATGATGATTGTCTCCAGAGTGTCTATTATGCATGCTTCCCTGAGCGTGAGAAAAATCAGCTACATTATAGGAAACTCTTCACTGAACATGCTGCCTGATATCAAGAAACAGTTAAAGATTGCATGCTACCCCAAAAAACAGGACATGCAACATATTTCAGACCAGACACTCTGTGTACATATGGTAGAAGGGGCCATGAATCCTGGGACAAAATCAGACAAAAATAAAGTTCAGTAATAACCATCCCTGAAGAGAACAGGCATAACACCCTTAAAATAGAGAGCCCAAAGGAATGCCCTTTAGCCTACAACCCTAATTGGCCAAAAAAGCGTGGTGGCAAAATGCATAATAAGGGACATGGATCTGGCAACTGGTGTAAAAACTGGACCCCCAAAGATAACGGGGAGGGCATAACCCAACCTTCTGATTCAAACCAGTCCCAGAACCACCGTTATGCAGAGGTGCAGGAGCAGCTCGAAGGCATCTTGCAACAACAGATAAAAGATGCTGTGAAGGATCAAGTAGAAGGCATTACTGAACAGCTTAAGAAGTTGGCAGCAACCAACTCGCAAGGGCTCCCTCAGCCCCTCCATTTACACAATGAAGGTGTCAGGCCTCGGTTGCTGTTTTGACTTCTTTGCAGGAGGACAGTTTTGGGAGACCTTGTCTCAAAGTGCAGGTCGAAGACTGCCTGCAGACTGTGCTTGTGGACACAGGAGCTTCCCAATCTGTACTCCATACATATAAACCTGCTTACTCTGCTTTGTCTTCTGGTAAGCCTTTGTAGTTAGAATCTTTCACAGGGCAGGAAGCCCCAGCTTTTCAGCCTAAACCTATTAATATTTCTATTTGTGCTCTGAATGCAAGTCATGTTTTTGCTTTGATGAAATTGCCTGATGGTCAGCATATTTTGGGTACAGATTTTATGATGCACTATGGCTATGTTGTGAATTTTATTAAATAGGCTGTTTTTGCTGGATTATTGCTGGAAACACGTTCACTGGTTATTTCTGATGCTCATGCAGTGTTTGCTATTAAGAAGCCTGAACGGTATGACTTGTCTAAAATGTTTGAACAGCACCCCTGAGCAGAGGTGTTACAGGTTCTGAGAAATATGAGGTGACTTTTGCCACTCATTAGCATGACTGTGGATGTTTGGAATCATGCATGCTCATACAGGATGCGGACCCACCTCCACAGAAGCAGTAGATGTTTCCAGAAGAGATAGAGCCTTTTGTTCAGAACACTATTCGAACTGTTGTGCCAGCACCAGACACTTCAGCCAGTGTTGCTAGGAACAAACATTGTTTTTCTGTGTTAGACATTTCTAATGGCTTTGCATCAGTTCTGCTTCACCCAGTCAATATAAGTTTGCTTTCATGTATAAACAAGTTCAGTATACAAGGATGTGCTTGCCACAGCATTTTCACAACCCGCCTTCTATTTTTCAGTTGCATATGAAGCATGCCCTTTCTACCTTCCCTAAGCCTTCTGCTTTGTCACAATATGTTGATGATTTGTTGCTGTCTACTGAGACAGAGGAAGAGCAGTTACAGCTTTTGGATGAATTGTTGACTTTGCTAACTAATATGGGTTTAAAAGAAAATCCTAAGCCGGCCTGGTGGTGCAGAGGGTTGAAACGCTGGACACCACACCTCGTGCCACACCTGCGACTCGGGTTTGGGAACGGACTCGGGCCACTGGAGGCTGGCAGGGTAAAGGAAGGATTAAGCATCCTATGACTGCTCTCCTTCCTCTGGGGTGGGTGGGTGCACTGCATTGTGCTGCAGCAGCAGGTGGCAGAGGCCAGCTGCACTACAGTTGCATGCTTGAGCGGGGGGAGCATGGCAGGCATCAGCACGTACGTGCATCTGATGCCATGGCACGTCCAGCTCCCAGAGGATTAAAAATGGAGGTGGAAAATAGCAGGGCAATCTCGGTGGCTGATGGCCATGCTCTGCACCCCTGGACATGAAAGAAGTGCTTCCCCAGGGGTATGGCCAACCTTGAGTGCCCGGCAAGTAATTTGCATGTACAACCTGGTCCAGGGGTGCAGGTGCCAGTGGCTGGAGATCGCTGAGCCCACTTCGCTGAGGAGAGCCCAAATAGTAACATGATAAAAAAAAAAAAAAAAAAACAGTAAATCCTAAAAAGGTACAGCTACTGGCATAGCAGGTCTCCTTTCTGGGGATTAAAATGGGGATCAATGGCCGTACACTGGACCACTAAAAGGTTAAGGTTATTTCTCACCTGCCCCTCCCCACCAGTGAGACTGTACTGTGATCCTTTCTGGGATTGATGAATTTTTCCAGGGAATTTTTCCCTGATTTTACCCAATTAGCAAAGCCCCTGTATGACCTACTGAAAACTAAATGGCACTGGATGGCCCAGCATACCGCTGCAGTCACCAGTCTTAAAGTGGCACTGGTGTCCACTTCTGCCTTAGCAAATCCCAACCCTTCAAAGCCCTTCCACCTAGAGGTGGCTGCCATGGATTTATCCCAATCAGCAATGCTGTTGCAAGAAGTGAATGGGAAACTCTGACCCACTGCCAATGCATCTTGAACCCTGAGCACTGTTGAGCAGAAATACACTGCTTATGAGCACAACCACCTAGCCACATTCTGGACTGTTAAACATTTCACTGACATTGTGGGACTTCATCCCACAGTGGTCCATACTAACCACACCCCCACAGACTTTTTACTGTAAGAAAGGGCAAACGATGGAGCTGTCTTGAATGCCCACTTAGCCCAGTGGGCCCTGTTGCTCCAAGACAAAGACATTACCATCCAGCAGTCCTCATCTCCCTCAGTCTTAGCCCATTCCTTACTGTATACGAGGATCCCACATGTCCAGCACCTGCCCTGGCTGCATCTCTGTCACCCCTGTTTTTGCTGAAACCATATGATCTGCTTCCAGATTTTCACAGACAGCTCCAGCTTTTATAACAGTGGTGACCATTACACTGGGTTTGTACTACATCATCCCACCTGGAGAAACTTCAATTACTGTGCCATGCTCCTGCAAACCACACTCCACCCAATTTGCCCAGCTGGCTGCAAATGCCCATGCTCTGGAACTGTACTCACAAATGATGGTTCCTCTCATCCTATTTTCAGATTCCATGTGAGTCTGAGATTCCCTAACTGAATTCTTATCTGGCTGGCAGCATAATAACTTTACTGCCTCTGATGGTAAGACCCTTATTTATGCTGCATTACTGCAGTACATAGTACAGTATTTCTGGCCACTTCTGCAACCTGTCAATTGTATGTTAAAAAAGTTACAGCCCACTCCAAAACTACTCCCTTCAGCCACTGCAATGCCCAAGCCAATCTCCTTGCTAAACAAGGAGCTTGAGTGGGAGAGGCATAAACCTTCTTCACAGCCCTACAAGCTGTGACCAGTCTCAAAAGGAAACAAACTGAGCCCATGGGCCTTTGTGTCATACAGAAACAGGACAAGGGACTGGATAAAATAATACTTGCTCAACAGAATCAACAGCTGATTCCTGAAGGCTCACCCTTTAAAAAGTATAGAAAGGGACTGCAGTTGCTCCTAGGCACCAAGATCCTGCTGCATGCAGATCCCGGGACACAACCAGCATGGGTAATTCCACAGCACCTCAGACAGGAACTGGTTTCTGCTGTAGATGGTGCACCTACAGGAGGCCACCAGGGGGCTGAAAAGACCATCCAGAGAAAGCAGACAGTTGGGTAGTGGCCATATGTGTGAAAATGCATATGTAGTTACTGTGAAAACTGTATAGTGTGTGCTCAGAATAACCCTTCAGTAACACAGAAAATGCAGTACTAAGGCCCCAGAGGAGTGGGCATCCATGGAACCAGTTACAGATTGATTTTGTAAGACCACTGCCTACTATGGGGAGAGGGAATAAATACATCCTAGTGGGTACGGATATGTTTTCCAAGTGGGTGGAGGCTCTCCCAGCCAAAAATAACACTGCACAAGCCACTGCTAAAATTCTGGTGAATCAAATTTTCACCAGATGGGGGCTCCCCTGATCATAGAATCAGACTTCTAGCTGTATAATCGAGCAGACTCATAGACCAAATGGCCTTTTTCTGCTGGCAAATTTGTGTGTTCGTAGACCAAGGGACTCATTTCACAGGCAAGCTGATGCAGGAAGCCTTGCAGTTACTAGGCATCCAGCAGCACTTTCACATTCCTTACCACCCCCAATCATCAAGACAGTTAGAGAGGGCAAATAGATTAAAACCATGCTGAGAAAATGAGTGTTACTGTATGGCAGGGACTGGGACAAACTCCTACCTCTACTGCTGATGACAATCAGAGCCACCTCTTCCAGTTCAAGCCAATTCACTCCCTTTGTGGTAATGACAGGTTGATAAATGAGACTTCCTGAGCACCTGTGGCATGACATGAGAACTCGCCTACAGTATAAGGTTGAAGTGGAGCAGTACCTAGAGAAACTGTGTAATAATCTGACACAGTTGCATAAACACGTAGCTTCTCATTTAGGTGTATCCAGAGAAAGAGCAAAGAGACATTTAGATAAAACAGTGAACCCTGTGGACTGGAATATCAAAGATAAGGTAATGGTTTTAGTATTTGGGGCACCGGAACACACTTCATGTGACATATGGGAAAGACTTTATTACAGACAAACATAGCTCCTCAGTGTACAAGCTCTGAATGACAGGTGGCAAGCAAGCCACTGATAAATGGTTCCATGCAAATCAGCTCAAGTTGCTCAAGGGTCAGAACTAATATGGACTGAAGGAGGGATGTCAAACTCTCCTTTGTGTGTTTTCTTCTCATTTCATAAATTATTAATTTACCCTCCATAATCCCGTTGGTTGTGGTCCCACCTGGACCCGGCACCATGCCTGCAACTCCACATTTATCAGACAGCAGTAGAAGGCTATCAGGGAGTTCAGTGTTACTTCCAGTAACTGTACTGTGCCGGAGCCCACAACTGTAGTTTGGGGTTACAACCCAATAAAGATGAACATCATTCGATCTACCACAATAACCCGCACTCCCCCCAGATACGAGGAACTACCTGAAGATACGAGGTGAGAGTGGAAGGATTTGGAAATAATGCTTCACTGCTGTTGAAAGATTTAAAATTAGAGGATGCAGGACTTTATTATGTTGCTATACTTAACACACATGAGAACTGGGAGAGTGATGAAGAGGAATCGACTCATGAGAATATAGCACTAGTGGTCAAGATGCCATCTACAGTATTACTCCTCTGGCTAGTCCTGCATTTCAGTCAATGGACACGTTCACTGATAGAACAAGCACACTGTCAGCAGATGAACAATTACCTATGGTGGAACTACTGTAGGTCAACCTAGTGGATTTACTGCTACTTCTATCCTGGGGACTTCATTGAACAATGTACAGGTTATGAATATATCTGTAGTTTTTACTCTTTCTCATTGGGACATAACGGAATATGGACCTTGTTTGAGAACAAATATATCACTGTTTCATACCTCTTTACTTTAGATGTAGTTGCCACTCACCAAACCAAAGCCCAAGATCTCATAGCGGGCCAAGAAACCACCCGGCAAGCTAATACCTTCCAGGAGGCTGCAAAGCTTAGAAGGAATGGTAGTGCCTGTCTTGGGTCTATTTTGGTCTGGTATGTTGGTCTGTAATACAGTGAACCTCAAAACTGTCAAAAGGCCTTGGCAGGTATTTTGAACAACAGCCTGCTGAGTTTTGAACTCTGCATTACAAGGAATTCAGGGTTATCCATTGAGGAAAAATATACAGTGTACAATATGCATGACATACTATAGCAAGACTGTTTAAAGAAACACAAAACAAAATTAATCAGCTAGTTGTTGTAAATAATAGAGAGACCCGGCAGACACACATAGACAGAGATGTAATATGCACAACTTATGGCAATTATGTTCTTACAATGATTACTAATTTGCTCAGAGATGTGAAAACAGAACATTTCCCTGACCTCATTCCAAATAACTGTTTGACCAAATGATACTGGATGGGAGGAGAGAGAGAGAGAGAGAGACTTAGCACTACAGCTGAGTAACAGGATCCGGAAGCTATCATTAGCAACTCACTTAAGCAATCAAGTCACTGCAACAAGTCCTATAGCAAGGCTAACAGGATGCTGGGATGTATTGGGAGTGGTATTGATAGCAGAAGAAGAGAGGTAATACTTCCCCTCTACAGATCCCTGGTGAGGCCTCACCTAGCGTACTGTCCCCAGTTCTGGAGTCCTCAACTCAGAAAGGATAAGGGTAGGTTTGAGACAGTGCAGCACAGAGTAACAAAAATGATTCAAGGTCAGCAGGGCAGATCCTATGAGGAGCACCTCAAGGCACTAAATATGTACTCAATGGAGACCAGAAGGGAGAAGGGAGACATGATAGAAACCTTCAAGTTCAGTAGGTTCAGGAGAGATGTGAGGAAGTATTAGTCTACAGATAGGGTGGTGGAACCATGGAACAGTCTGTCTGATGAAATTACTCAGTATTACTTGGTTTATAAATAGTGGAAGGAGGCACTGGGCCCATCGAGACCACTCTTCCCACACCAGTGGGGTGAATTATATGTCTAGGCCTAATAAGAGTTTGTCTAATTCTTTCTTAAACATCTGAAAGTTGTTCATTTCCACTATCTGATGGGGTAAAGCATTCCATAATGTGACTGCCCTAATAGTAAAGCAATGATTCCGTTGGTTAGTGATTGACCTTGGGATAACAATCTGCCTGTTATGGCACTATAGATTTATAGGTTTTTCTGCAAATTTAATATTACACTGATTCATGAGTGTGCTATCATTAAATATATTAAATAGTAGTAATAAGTTCCCATGCTACCTCCTGAGCTGTAAATCATAAAGTCCCAGGGCAGTTAGTCTGTCTTCATAAAGTACATTTTAATCCTAGGAATTAGTTTAGTGATACTTCTCTGCATACTTTTGACTATTTATTTGTCTTTTTTTTTTTTGTCTAAAAGAACGGCCAAGAGTGAGGGGACATGAATTACAAATCGAGGGGGTGGAGAGAGATTTAGAGGTGACTATAGGAAGTACTTCTTCACTGAGAGGGTCATGGAAAACTGGAATGGGCTGCAGAGGGAGGTGGTGGGAGAGAGGACAGTAGGGGGGTTCAAGGGGGCATGGGATAAACACAGGTGGATGCTGAGAAGGAGTGGTGGACTATAGTAAGACCCAAGTGGACACTTTGACAAACTGAGCAGACTAGGTGGGCCTGGTGGTCCTTTATTGCCATCACATTCCAATGTTCCTATTTTTGTAGATACGGTGCCCAAAAGGAGACTGCATAATCTGTGTGTGGTCTAATGGAAGATGTATAAAGTGGTATAATCCAATCTTCATTCCTTGTTATGAAAGATCTTTTAATGGTAGCTAAAATTTGATTCCCTACCTGGGCAACTTTTCTACAATGTTCATTCTGAGAGAAAAGTTTGTTGGCAATAATTCCCAGATCCTTTTCTGAAAGAGTTGCTTTAATGAGGTGTAATTTAGTGTATAACCAGTATTAGGATTTTTTGACCCCAGGGCCCAGATATTCAAACTGCACCAGGCTGTGGTGCAAGCCTGGGCACAGCGCAACTTGGCTGTGCAGGGGCGTTAACTGGACGATATTCAACAGAGCTGCACCATGGCTCAGCATTGTTGAATATCGCACCCTGGCCACCCTCAAGTGGCCAGAGTGGAGCAGGGGGATGCGCTAGCGCAAGTTCCATTGCACTAGGTGCAACAACTGTGATATTCAAAAGTGCACATGCAAATGGGGCCACAATGTATGCAAAGGCACAAATGGGGTCATTTGCATGTCATTATAACCCATTGCATGCAGGTGCACGTTCTAGCGACTTCGCGCTGGCACCCCCAGCCAGCGGCACCCGTCGAGGACCGACACCTGCAGCGGCAATGTGCCCACAGTCCGATCGCGGGCATTTGAAAAATAATAAAGTATCCAATATCCCTGGTGGTCAGTGGACCACTGTCAGCCTAGATTACGGGCTTAAGTAAAATAATAAAGATTCCTTTTTCCCTGGTGATCAGTGGACTGCTAGTCAGCCGATCGCGGGCTTAAGTAAAATAATAATGATTTCTTTTTCCTGGTGGTCCAGTGGACTGCTGTCACCCAATCGCGAGCTTAAGTAAAATTATAATTCCTATATCCATGGTGGTCCAGTGGGCCCCCTCCCCACCCACCCACTGATCTCCACCGCCCGCTCTCCCTGGTCAGCAGCGGGTGGCAGCACCACCGCCTGCCACCCGGCTGACTGACACCATCGGTGAGGGCTGTATGCGCCCATTGGCGGGCAACAGCCCTACCAGTAGTGTGTCCGTCGGCGGGGCAGGCAGGTGAAGGGGTGCTCCTGACGAGGGAGGCGGGCTGTGGATAGTGGATAGGTGGTGAGGAATCTGCTGGACCCTGAGATATAAGGAATCTTACAATTACATAAGCCAGCGTCCGACTGACAGCGTCCGCGGACCCTGAAGAAAAGTCATTATTATTTTATAAGCCAGCGATCGGATGCATCCACTGGACAACCAGGAAAAGGAATCTTTATTATTTACCTAAACCTGAGTCGGCTGACAGCAAAAAAGGAATCATTATTATTTTACTTAAGCTGCAATCGGGGTGACAGTGGTCCACTGGACCACCAGGGATATACGATTCTATTTTTTCATACCAATGCCCATGATTGGGCATGGGGGGGTGCCACCATGGAGGTGCAGCCGGAGCTCGGGTGGCCATCCATAGGTGGCAGCTGCTGCGTTGCACCCTGCAATATGGCAGCTCACCTGTGGGTGGCCGGCCATTGCTCCTTTTTTTTTGGATCAACTTTGTGTGGCGCAATTAGGAGTTGCACATGCATGGCTTAGCACATCCCGGGCTGAATATCAGGATGTGTGGAGTGTGCATGGGCATGCCCCCCTACCTGCACCTGCATACATTACTGATGCGCTCCGGTGCATCGGGATTTGTGTCAGGCGCAATTCCCGTTTGAATATCGTACCGGGGCGCATCAGTGGGTTGCGCATTGCACAACCCTTTTGAATATCTTGGCCCAAATGTATAACTGAACATTTCTCTAGATTAAAAGTCATTCCATTTGCTGCTGCCCAGCTTTCAATAACCATAAGATCATGTTTGATTATATTGATTTCATCCTCTGAGTCCACTTATGGTGACATTTTGGTATTGTCCGCAAATTTTCTAATCTGACTGGTGGTACCCAGATGAAGGTCACTAATATATATCCCAAACAGTGTTGGTCCCAGGACAGACTCCTGAGGAACTCCACTAGTGACGTCAGTGCTATAGGATAGGGTATCAGCAGTCCTAATGTTTTGTGTTCTGTTATACAGCCATCTATCAACCCACCTTATAGTATAGCTGTTCATTCCAAGAGCAATCATTTTTTATTAATATACTGTGTGACACCTTGATGAAAGCTTTTTTTAAATCCAGATATATAATATCTATGGGGCACTTTGTATCCATACTCTTACTGATATTTTCATAAAATGTAATCAAATTGTTGGTGCAGGATTGCCTTTTATGAAAGCCATGCTGCATATTATCTAGTAGTCCTTTACTATCCAATTCGAGGTCTGTTTTGTTTTTTAATATTTTTTCCATGATCTTACACATGGTGGAGGTGAGGCTGATAGGGCGATAATTATCAGTGTTATTTTTGCTCACTTTTTTATGTATTGGCACCACAGTTGCCCTACACCAGTCATCAGGAACTTCGCCCTCTCTGTATGATTTATTAAAGATTATTGTTAAGGGGCCCAATAATTAATTTGCAGTTTGCTTGATAAAATGCATGTTTAAATTATCAGAGCCTTGGGATGAGTTATTTTTACGGAATAGAATTGCTGTTTTGATTCCATCAGGTGTTATATCCTCATATTTATGTATGCATATGATGATTGTTCAAGTGGTGTCTTTATTAGTGAAGACAGTTCCAAAACATTCATTAAACACATTGCATATTTCATTTCTGTTGTCAATTTCTACCCCATTCTTGGTGATTGTTGTAACTGTGTGTTCATAGTTTTTGTTTGAATTTATATACTGTATGAATAGAATGCTTTGGAGTTGCCCTTGGATACAGAACATTAGAATTCCATATTCTTTCTTTCTTTTTTAATGAGTTCCTTTGTTGTTTTTTTAGTTCATGTTTATATACAGCTGTATTTTCCTTAGTTTGTGTGCTTTTAAGTTTTCTGAATCCCTTTCTTTTATTCTTATTTGTTTCATGACCTTAGGTGTTAGTCATGGTGGAAATTTCCCCTTTGTATTTATAGTTTTTTTTAGTGGGATATATAGTTGTTCTAAGTCATGGTAAATGCAAAAACAGTCAGGGGAATTCAAGGAGAGCTGGGACATAATGAAGGAAATAGTGATTACCAGGGGCAACAGGACCAAGAAGGAGAATAGAGAGTGGACAGGGAGGGTTAGTACCCTGGATGAACAGTAGGTTCCAGGAATTATAGGAAACTTGGGTAGACTGGATGGACCTCTGGTCTTTTTCTGCCATCATTTGTCTATGTTTCTACTGCCCAGCATGTGTCACTAAAACCCTAGATATTAATATAGGCTGTCTGAAAGCCTATCAGACGTTTTCATTTGTGACACCCAGATAATTGGGGTATGTTATCTTGCACCCTGACCAGGGCAAGTACTACACCACTGGGTCCAGTTCTATATGTGGTACCGTGTACATATCATTTACTGTTTCTCCACCAGTGTTTGATCCTGCTGAAGCAATTTTTGACAAGCTGGCCATAGTTCATTCAATAGACTACCTCGAGTGAGATTATAGCACTCTGGCAGGCACCACACATAGTATGTTGCTCAGTGAAGGGATATAGGCACAGTATGTATGTCGCTGTGATGTTTTTGATGTGGCTGTGCCTGTCTGTGGCATTGATGGGGATCTTGGTCAGAATACCCATGTTATTATTATGCAAAATGTTACCCGCCTGGTGAGACTCACAAAATGGTGTCTCCCTATGGTGAAGGTTACCTACAATATAGATGCCAGCATTGCATAGCCACCAATAATAAATCATTCATTTATGGGACACTGACATGTCCCATGACTACTCCAAACTTGTGTTTCACATCTACCGCTCAAACTGTTATTGGTCAGGCAGTTATATTATCAGTACCACTTCATGGTGAACAGTATATTCTCAGTGAACCTGGTCACTAAGATGACATCATAGAAAACACCCCAACCTTCAATTTGCATATTACTCCACTCTCCCTAGATTTACTTATTTTGCTAAATTGTAAAGATGAACATCTGCAATGAATTAGCAATAGTATGGCACAAGCTCCACAATCCTTAAATGCCTTATCGCATGATGGTGAGTTTGATCTATTGATTTCAAACACATGAATAGAAATTACATTCAAATTATTAATATTTACTCGCTTTATTCAGTTTGGTAAGATATAAGTAGGCTTACGCCCATCTAGAATGAATCCCACAACTTCATGGGTATATCAAGGGTTTCTATGATTCAATTTATTTTAGTACTCATAGGGCCAGATATTCAAAACTTTGTCCTGGGGGCTAAATTAGTACTGCCTGGTGGGCACACTTAGCCTAGAGCACAAAGCAAGCTATATTTAAAAGGAAAAATCTCTGTGCTAATCCTGCTGAATATAATAGTCTAAGGAAGCCGGGCAAACCGGTCTAAGAGTGCAGAGCAAAAATACCCTGGGAATAAGACAGCACTGAATATAACAACAGGGAAGTGCAAACTGCAACCGCAGCTCATTAGACTCTGTAGCAAGCCAGTGTTGCAGGCGGAGAACATTGTGTATGATTGCACAGAGATATCTCACATCTACTGCAAACACACCTCTCAACCCCCTGCCTCACAAATCAGGAACAAGGCTTAAAATAATCAGGGACAAAGGTTTAAAATCAGGGATACATCTGAAAAATTGGTGATATCCACTCAGGAAGCTGGTAGAATAAGTTGTTTAGTGTAGAATGCATTTTCTAAGGAAGAATATATCTGTAACATTAATACGCGACATTATTTTATGCTTACAACCCCCACTGTTTGGTCATGGAAGCATAAGTTTTAGGAGGGACAGAGTAAAATTGTGAGGTAAAATCGGGGACATCCCTGAAAATCAGGGACAGTTGAGAGGTATGACTCCAAACAACAGTGTGGGCCACACACTGCAGAACTATGCTATGCTGAAGTAAGGTTTGCCCTGGTCTAACCCGATTGCACAGTGCTAACACATTAGCCCAGTGCAAACTGGTTAGCAGGGGCAAACAGGAGCAATATTCAAAGCTCCCATGAAAATGAGCCTACTTAGGTAATACATGTGCAAACAGGTACATTTGCATCTCATTAACTGCTGCTTAGCATACATTGCCATGCAACTTGCCTGGTGCTACTGCATGGAGCACAAAGCTCCCCCTTTTGATCTGAATGGAAGTACAGGCTGGATGCTGCAGGTCAAGGCATACCCACAGCATCCCCTGTTGGTCAGAATAGAACTACAGGCAGAAAGCAGTAGGAACTGTGCGCTGCCAGGCACAGTCAGTGCATATATACCTCACAACCCCTTGCCTCCTGAATCAGGGACAAGGCTTAAACAAATCAGGGACAAAGGACCAATATCAGGGACACCTCTTCAAAAGTAAAGATATCCACCCAGAAAGCTGGTAGAATATGGGGCTTAGTGCAAAATGCAGTTTCTTAAAGTAGAGCAAGTCTGTAACTGTAATGCTTGACATTATTTTGTGCTTACAATGTCCACTGTTTAGCCACAGAAACACAACTGTGAGGAGGGACAGAGTTATCCATAGAGGCAAATTCAGAGACATCCCTGAAAATCAGGGACAGTTTAGAGGTGTGCTCCTGACCCATTCACAATACAAATACACATAATGTTCCTGGAAGTCTAGTGGACCCCAACCCCCCAACATGAATCCTGACCCTTTTCAAGTGACATTACATGTCATTTCCTTGGTATTCTAGTGGTTCCCCACCCCACCGCATGAATTCTGACCAGTTTCAATTACAATTAAATGTTATTTCCCTGGTAGTCAAGTGGTCCCTCCGCCCCTCTACATGACTTCCGACCCATTTTAATTAAAATTAAATGTTATTTCCCTGGTAGTCTAGTGGTTCCCAACCCCCCGCATGACTCCTGACCCATTTTAATTACAATTAAATGTTATTTCCCTGGTAGTCTAGTGGTCCCCCCACCCTCCTGCATGAATCCTGACCCATTTTAATTAAAATTAAATGTTATTTCCCTGGTAGTCTAGTTGTCCCCAACCCCCTGCACGAATCCTGACCCCAAGCACCATACAAAATGACTGTTCCCTGATAGTCTAGTGGTCCCCCCTCCTGGCAGTGACCCCTCCTGCTCAGCCCAGGAACACTCTAAGAACAGAGCCAGCGACCAACTCAGCCCTCTTCACACCACCACGGCCGACCGCCGACTGAGGTGTATATGACAGCTCATTCGAACCTCAGTCGGTGGCCGGCCATGGTGGTGAGAGAAGGGCTGAGCCAGTCACTGGCTTTGTTCATAGAGTGTTCCTGGGCTGAGTAGGGCATCACTGTCGGGTGGGGGGACCTCTAGACTACCAGGGAACAGTCATTTTGTACGGTGCTTGGGGTCGGGATTCATGCACAGGGTGGGGGATCACTAGGCTACCAGGGAAATAACATTTAATTTTAATTAAAACAGGTCAGGAGACCACTGGACTACCAGGGGAGTTTACTGTACTACCATGGCTACGGGGGTCCATGATGTGGGGGGGGCACCACATTACCACCAGCTTTTGTTCTGCAGTATCTAGCGCTGTGCTACAGGTTGCACTAATGCTTGTAGCGCAGCACTAGACCTTTGAATATGCCATGCTGCTGGCATTCATGGGCGCTCTCCTAACCCCACCCCTGCATGCTATTATCTATTAGTGTCGGTGCTACCACACAGTGCCAGCACTAATAGAGCTTTTGAATACTGCAGCCTCATGTAAATCCAGTGTTATTCCAGTGCTGTGGTTTTGCACTAGGTGCAACTGTTTGAATATCTGGCCCATAGTGTCTACTATGCTATGTTACCATAGACTTCTGGTAAGACAGCATTTATAATGAATTGAGAATGTTAAAATATGCTCATTCTTTGAATGCTGTAACTTAGCATATTTATTTCTTTTGGCACCACTTTGCAGGGTGCGGGGGGTCTGTTAGCATAAATCTTTAGGACCTGCCTAGACACATATTTCATGATGAATACTTTTCTCTTAGTAGAACATGTTGCCATTGTCCAGTACTCATGATGGAAAATTATTAAGTTTTGTTCACGATACAGTGGGGTTTATGATTACACAGAACTAATGATGACTAACTATGCATGGAAATTTACTTGCTATACATTAGTAATGGAGATTTACTGGCTATATATTTAAGCAATATACCATGACAGGGAGTGGGTATATTGGTGGATTTACCATGCCTGGTGTGGTTTGGTCACGAGGTGCACTCAAGTGACGTAACCATACCAGAAGTGGTAAATCCACCCATATACTCACTCCCTGTCATGGTATATTGCTATTATACAATGTTCAACTTGTTTTTTTGTTTTTATAGTGACAGAAAACTTTTACAGTGGGTATACTGAAGGATTTACCACAGTCATGTGATCTGTTTTGACCAATAAGGTTACAGGATTTTCATACCCCATTGTATAATAACTGATGGACACTTACTGGCCTGCTAGGTCTGCTTCTGGTGGAAAACTGCTGTACAGTTTTGTTTGTAAAACTGCTAATTACAGGGGAAAAGATTGCTTGATCAAAAATGAAGTGTTAGGGTTGAAGGTGCATGTACAGGAACATTGTTCTTGCTAGTGGACGGGGTGCCCAAGCTTATAGTAATATGTAAGGTTATAGTAATGTATAACAACTGCACAATACAGGAGACAAGACTGTATTGTGTGTAGAGAAGAATGACTATGGATGGGAATATGTGTGTCCTTGTAAGCAGATAAGGCCAGTTGAGGAATGTATATAATAAGGGCTGTAAAGGGTCTGATGAATTCAGACCCCCTGCTATAAGTTGGAGACCCTGCACCTCTGATTCCTAGGAAGGGAGGGAGGTATCATACTTTTCCTGTATTTTGCATGGTTGATAATAAAATATTTTGTACACTGCAACCATGTGTCTCTTTGTGATGTCATTATCCACTAAAGCACAAGTCCACAATGCTTTGATTTTCATACAAATTTACACTCTGTTGGCTGGCAGTGATAAGACAAACTGATTGCTCACGTTCTCTGTTGGTCTGAGAGCTCTGCAGAATATAGACTTCTGCTAACATAATTCATGTGAAATAGTAATTCCTTTTTCAAAATGCTTTGGGGAATTTCTTTTTTTAATTCCCCACAGCCCTGAATGCATTTCTATGTAAACCATGGAATAATATCCCTGGGATTACATAATCTGTGAAATATTGTTATGTGGTTTAGGGAACATGAACCTGCAGTTTAAACTACAGACTACTGTTCCACAGTTTATGTTAACTACAGACTACTCTTCCACAGTTTATGTTAACTACAGACTACTATTCCACAGTTTATGTTAACTGCAGATTACTAATCCACAGTTAAAAAAAAAGCATCCTGCTTTTGGAGTTTCTGAAATTCAGAATTCCACTTCCGATTGAATTCCACCAAATTAGGCAGAATTTTCAAAACTTCATGGAGTTCCAGTGGAAGCCGAATTTGAAAATTCCACACCGGTCTAGTTGGGCTGCCGTTAATTAAACAAGCTGACACTCACTATAGTTCTAAAACATGTCCTAGGTGATATGACACATCTCATTTCCATAGTTGACCTGCTTATGTTTGGGGCAGCATGGCATCTCTCAGTGTTATCAGTAATCCTTAGCATAGCAAGCATGAAAGTAAATGGAGCACTCTAACCTTCCAACAGGGGGGAGTTTCCCTTTAGCTGAATGTTTATAGTTGCTGTCTTCAGGACTCAGAATCCTGTGTTTGACTCCCAGCAAAGGCCAGAGGAGCCCCTGACCAAACAGAAAGAAGGGACAGACATAAGAGTCTTTTACATGGACACCCAACACATGCAGTTCCTTGAACTCTCCTGTACTTATAGAAGTCAACATTCTTGGTTTGTGGCACTGGTGTTGGACATTTACAAAGAACTTAAGTAAACTTTTTTTTCCACACCTTCACATCTGCCTGTGTTTTATCCGTGACTTCCATAAGGAACTCGCATGGCGTTCCACTGGCATTGGCACTGATGAGGTAGTTCAGAATGTTAAGGTCAATAGTTGCTCCCAGGTTATCGATGTTTGAGATGAAGACATATTCTTTGCCCTGGGATAAAAAGTCATCCAACAGGCCAGAGCTGCTGAGGCTGGCATAGACATCACCATGACCAGGAGGGTACCAGTCCTCTGAATTCTCACCACAAAAAGACAGGCTCTTTGCTATTGGAAGGAGTGAGTCCTTATTTAGGCATGGAAACCTTTTAATTAGATATTGAAAAAAATGTGTTAGTAAACTTTTACGATAATGTCATTACCATCTCTCCATAAAGTACAGACAGCATTTAAGTAATGTTGCATTTGCTTGGTGCAGTAATGAGCTATAATTGGAGCTACAAATGTACAGATGACAGGAACAGCTCTGAATAAACATGGAATTATGGGATGGCACAGGACTGGTTCTTCTTTAAAGTATGGGTGAGGTGCTTGAATGGCTGCCCCACCCCTCCCTGTCAGCCCAGTGGGCTGATGCAGCACAGTGAAGGGAGTACCTGTCCCATCACAGCCAGTTGGTGTCATTGGGAGTGCATAAAGGATGCAGCAGGGTTCCCCCTGTTGTATCCTGCATCCCCCTTGCCCGGCATGCCACGCATTCATGAATAGCGCAGAGTGTGGTATGCTCTCAGATACAACCCCAGAATGACCGTGCATGTAGCTGTACAACCACCCCAGGGATCTGGTGCAGAAGGGATGGGTGTCACTTTTCTTTGCATGCTACAGGAGATGCGTGGGACCCCTGAAGTGTGACTCAGGTATATAAGGTTGCCTATGCACCACAGATTCATGACACGTAGGCAACCCACACCTTCATGCATAGGCCCCAGTATCTGCAGGTACAGTATCCCCATCAGTATACAATATTATAAACATGGTCTAGTTAGGTGGAACAATTTACTAGAGAATACCTTTCATAAATTTCTCCTGTCTTTTGTCTAGTTTTGCAGTACATTTTGGGCAATTTATCTATAAAGTCTGCATGACATGCTTTCTTCAGGACTCCTGACCTCATATTTATTTATTTAAATTTGTTTTCTGGTTAAGGAGTAGGGCTGTGCAAGGGAAATACAGAGTGGTAAGAACTTACCGTAACAGTAGAGCTTCGAGAAGAGCTCTTGCAGCAGATAATAAGCGATGGGACTATGCCGCCAGGCAATAGGACCCCACAGAAAACTTCTAGCTAGCAGTCCAAGATGGGGGACTGTCCCAATGTTGGCTCCACCCCCAACATCATCCTCAGTATATAGGAAGCAGCCCCCCGGCGCCACCCCAGTTCGTCTGTAGGAGACCCAGCTGGCAAGAAGGATAGGACAAACCGAGGAGACTTTGTCATCCCAATAGTGACATACAGGAAGAAGCACTGGGGGAAGGAGGGAGGGAAGGCACATCAGCTGCAAGAGCTCTTCTTAAAGATCTACTGTTATGGTAAGTTCTTACATAACTGTACGATCTCACTTCAAGATAGAGCTCTTGCAGAAGGTAGTAACCGATACGACTGAGTCCCAAGCAGTACTGGGAAACACTAGGTCAGAAGGGTGGTGGATGTGACAATGCCACTGGGCTCCTACAAGAGCAAACCTGAAGGATTTCCAGGCCGAAACTTGCCCTCCTTCTGGAAACAACATCCAAACTATTGCGTCGGACAAAAGTGTGCACCGAACTCTAGGTGGCTGTGGCACAGAGGGCTGCTGCCAACACATTTTTGAGAGATGCAAAAGACATCACTATCCCTCTAGTTGAATGACCCCTAACCAGGCCCAGCAGGGGTTTCCCATACTTTTCATAGCAGAATACAATGCAATTGACTAGCCACTTGGACATAGTATATTTGGTAACTGGTGTCCCAAACATCCGCTGGGCAAAGAGCACAAACAATTGGTCTGACTTCCTTATGGATCATGTATGGTCAACATAATACCAAAGGATTCTATGTGCATCTATGATATGTAACAATGCCTCCTGTTTGTTATAGTAGTCAGGGTAGTAGACAGGGACAGGCAGGTGAATGTCTTGGTTGAAGGTAAACTCCAAAACCACCTTCGGGAGAAACTTAGGATTCAAGCAAAGGGACACCCTGTCCCTATGAAAAACCAAACGTGGTTCCTTGCAGATGAGAGCCTGGAGCTTCGAAATCCTCCAGGCCAATGTAATAGCAACTAAAAATAACACTTTCCAAGACAGAAAGTGAAGTTCGCAACTCGCGGCTGGCTTAAAGGGGGGGCAATGTTAGCTTCTCCAGCATAAACAGCAGATCCCATGGGGGAATAGGATCCCAAATGGGAGGGTTGATGTACAGACTACCTCGCAGGAAGGTACGTGACAGATACAGCTGCGCCAAGGTTCTACCATCCACAGGCACATGATAGGCTGAAATAGCTGAGAGATGTGCCTTTGTGGACAAGTAACTGAGACCTAAATCAGACAGGGATAATAGATACTCCAGGACCCGGTTCACCTCACATGAGAATGGGTCTATGTTGCAGGCAGCAGCCCAGAGGCTGAATTACTTCCACTTCATGGTGTATGTGGCCCTAGTGAATGGTTTTCTTGTGGTCACTGATACCTCGGCAACCCTCTAAGACACCCTGTACCTGCTCCTGGCTAAGTCTGCAGGAACATATAATGTTCAGTTGTGATTTGTGAGCTTTTTATGTGTAAAAACCTTCTTTCAAATAAAGCTTACTGAATCTGAAAAACAAAGTCTGCAAGAGCCATGAATGAAGATGCAGAGACTTGAGATTGGGGTGAAATACAGAGCACTGCTCTTGGCATAGCAACTGAGAGGACAGAGAAAGTGAAACTGGGGGTTCTACCACTAGTTGCTGTTGAGGTGGGAACCAAATCTGCCTGAGCCAGAATGGTGCTACCAGAATTGTGGTTGCTGGTTCCGACTGTAGCTTGAGAAGGACTCAGTGCAGAAGGGGGAAAAGGCAAGAAGGCATAGAGAAACCTCCCAGTCCAACAGAGGGCAACACGTCTCATGAGAAAACACCAGGCCCTGGCTCTAGCATGCAGAAATTGGGCAGTTTGGCATTGAATGGGGACACAAAGAGGTCTTATTCTGGAGCCCCCTATCTTTCGAACAGGTCATCTACTACCTCTTGAAGTAGTTCCCATTCATGAGCTTGGGATTGAGAGTGACTGAGGCTGTCTGCTAAGGTGTTCTGAAGACCTGGGACATGTAATGCAAACAGTTCCAGGCAGTGATCTACTGCCCAGTACCAGACCCTCATGGCTTCTCTGCAAAGGGGATATGAATGCATTCCCCCTGCATGTTGATATAGAAAACCATGGGCATGTTATCCATCTGGATTAGAACTGAGTCTGGATGGAGGTTGTCCTGGCACGCCTGTAAGGCATACAGCACAGCCCTCATATCCAGAACGTTTATGTGCAGAGAACGCTCTGTCTGAGTCCAAGACCCCCTGGGCTGATTGTTCCCGAAGTGGGCACCCCATCCCGTATGCATCGCATCTGTGGTGATAACCTGTTGAGGGGAGGGGTTCCTGAAGGGGGCCCCTATCACAAGCAGGAGGGGGTTCAGCCACCATACTAAGGCTTGGTGTACTATCTTGGAAATGTTGACCTTCTGGTGGAGACAGTCCCTTCGCTGGTCCCACTGCACCCTGAGGTTACATTGCAGAATTGTCATGTGCAGGTGAGCGAGAGGCACAGTCACTATGACAGCGACTATATGACCCATGAGTTGTAGTACCATTCTGGCTGGAGCCTGACCTATGGAGGTTAATCTGCGAGCCGGCACCTGAAGGCAATCTGCCTGTCTGAAGGGAGAAAGACTCTCCCCTGAACCATATCCAAGATAGTTCCTATGAATTGGAGTCTCTGAGATGGTCATGGGGCTGACCTTGGGGGACTTAGAGTTATCCCAAGGTCCTAAAACATGTTGAAGGTGCACTCCAGGGTCTGACACAGCTGTTCTCTGGATGGAACTGATAGTAGCAAGTCGTCGAGGTAGGGGTAGATGTAATGACCCTGCCTCCTGAGGGCTGCTGCTACTACCACCAGACACTTGGTGAATACCCAAGGTGCTGAGGATAAGCCCAAAGGAGGGAAGGGCCCTGAACTGGTATTGCTCTCCTTCGAATGTGAACTGGAAATACTTTCTGTGGGATGGCAGGATCTTTATATGCATGTACGTGTCCTGCACATCAAGGGAGCAGAGCCAATCTCCATGGCGTAGCATGAGAAGCAACCCCTGGACTGTTACCATCCTGAGCCTTTTATACTCTACAAAGATGTTCAGTTGACTGAGGTCCAGGATGGGATGAAGGTTCCCTGCCTTCTTCAGAACCAGGAAGAAGCGAGAGTAGTAACCTTTGCCCCTCTGGGACTCTGGTACTGCTTGAATCGCTCGCTTTGACAGGAGGGCCTGTATCTCCTCCCAAATGAGACCTGAATGGGATGGGGAGCAGAACATGTGGGCTGGTGGATTGTCCGGGGGTAACTGAGAAAACTCCAAGGTGTAGTCCCTCTCTATAAGTTGCAGCATCCATTGGTCTGTCGTGATGTTCTCCCAACTTGTGAGGTAAAAGGAGAACTACTCTCCCACTGCCTCCCCTATCGACTCTGCTGAGGGGGCAGGCAAGAAGTCAGGTGGAGGCTGACAGGGTGGGGAGAGGAGATCTGTACTGCTTAGCTGTTTGCGGCCCCCGAGTTCCTGGTGTCTGAGGGGGTGCTTTTCTCTTGAACCCTTCTCACTGTTGCTGTCTCTTTGTTTGCTGTCCCTAATGCCTCCGAAAGGGACAGAGCCTGGGGTGGTAAGATCCAACTTGTACATCTTGTGTACTTCAGAGACAACCTTCCCCAAGTCCTGTAGGCCAGTTATGATCTTCTCAACCTCTTGGCCAAAGAGTACTGGGCCCTGGAATGGCAGATCTAGGATAGTGTCCTGCAGGTCCTGCTGAAACCCGGACACTCGAAGCCACAAGTGTCGCCTGAGGCATACTCCCAAGAGTGCGGCTCTGGCTGCTATATCTGCCACATCGTACTATATGAGCATCTGAGAACATGTTTGCCCACGTCTGCCCCAGACTGCAGGACTGCCAAAAGCTTTTACTTGTTGGGAAAATCTGGCTGGGCCTTGGTTAGGTCCATAGCCTTCTCCCATAGGCACTTCTGGTACATGATCATATATGCTAAGAAATTCAGACACCTGATAGTACAGGTAGAAGAGGTGTACACCTTCCGACCAAACTGGTCAGTCTTTTTTGAATCCTTATCTGGTGGTTGTGAGCCACTGTAAGGACTATGGAGTCCACCTTGGGCTGTTCACCAAATGGGGCTCATTTCTGGGGGTCCTGTATAGGCGGTCTGCCTTTTTGGGCACCACGGAAGAAATTGTAGGATGCGTCCATGCCAGCTTTCTTACATCTTGGAATGGCTTGATCAACGGGGGAATGACTAAGGATTTGGGGTCAGTGGATCCCAAAAACTTAGCCAAGCATCTCCTTTCCAGGTCCAGGTCTTCTCTTTCTCACTGGTTGAGGAATTGGATATGCCTCATAACCTCAAGGAAGCTGGGATCATCGGGTGGAGACCTAGGTGAATCCTTTCTTGGATCTGGTTACGGCAGAGGGAAGTCATCTTTGGAAGAGTCATAAGGCGAGGAGGAATCACTGTAATCACCAATGGTTTGGAGTGATGGTCAGTGGACCTACTCTTATGTAGGGAGTGACATCCGCTTGACCTGCTCCACCTTCAGGAGTGATAGTCGCTAGACCTACTCCACCTGTGGGAGGAAAACCTTCAGTATGGGTGACACCTGAGTTTCCGACATCCATCGGAGCCATGGTCTGAGCCACCTGGAGTCGAGCACTCTGGTGGCGGGGGTGGCGATGGAGTCCTGTGGGGAGGCATCAGTTGTGACTGCAGAATGATCGTCGCTGCTCCCATGGGTTCAGGCTTTGGTAGAAGGTCACTCTTAATGGTGTTCCACCAGCTGGAAAAGAGTGCTCCTATTTCTGCTAAGGGGATCATTGAGCTTGACGGCTGATCTGATGGCAGGTTAGCTGGTCCCGAAGGGTTTGGCACTGGGCCTGGTGTCTGAGAGGCTTCCAGCATCTGACCACCAATGGACAAATTACCTAACATCTGGTCCTCAGAAGCTTAGGACTTGGCTGACAACTGGGTGTCAAGCCCTGTGGTTGTAGGCTTGGTGAGGCTGGACGTCAGGTCAGCGGTCATCGAATCCTCTAGCAGAGGCCCATTCTGCCCAAGTAGGGCTGACGACTGCTTGGAGACCAATGTCTGGTCTGACTCCAGAGGGGTGGAGGCAGATCATGCCGGATGCTGTTGTTGGTCCGAAGGGATGGCTGATGACAGTTTAGATGTGGAGGGCACTTCCTTGATGTGCTTGCGACCCTGATGCCTATCATAGTTGTCAGCCTTGGCTGATGAACCGGAGGACAAGGCCTTAACAACGGCAGGATCGGGATGGATGCCTGTCAAAGTGGAAGTAGAAGAGGCCAAGTCCTTGGCCCAAGACCCTATTGTTTGTCTGTGGGATCTGATAGCCAGAGACACTGAAGAGAAGGCCTGGGAAGGCCCTTGCCCCAAACCTCCACCTGATGCCTGGGTAGAGGAGGACGGTTTAGCAATCAAAATCCCTGGGAGGGCTAGCAACCCTGGGGGGGAGGTCAGAATCTGACCTCCAGCCAGAGGTGGAAGTCTTGGAGCTCTTGTGAGGGAACTGAACCATAAGTCTGACCTGGGCCTGTCCTTGTCCTTCCTGTGATGCTTTTCTGAGTGCTTCTTCTCCTCCTTGGGGGAGGCGTCATGGGTGGAGGACAAAGAAAAAGTTGTGCCCAGAGTGTGATTTTTGCATCACAGCCACTTGTTGTTCCAGCAGGTGAGCTTTGAGCATCTTCAGGCAGTGAATGCGGGTGTGCTTGTTAAACCTGAGGCACTGTGGGCAGTCATCTGACGTGCTGTAATCCCAAGCACAGGAGGTAAGCTAAATGGCCATCTTTGGCTGGAATTTGTTTGTCACATGCACCCTTTGCCTTACGCCACTGATTAGACGTGGTTGACTCAACAGACATAAAGATGAGTCTGGGAAACTTTCAAAATTGAACTGCGTGGAGTGTCAAAGAAAAATGGTGGTCAACAGTTAGCAGGCGGTGTCCTTGGACCCAAAATACAGGGTCAGCGGTGGTAAAAAGAACTGGGGTGGTGCTTGGGGACCACCTCCTGTATACTGAGGATGATGTCGGGGGTGGGGCCAATGTCGGGGGCTGTCCCCCATCTTGGACTGCTAGCTAGAAGTTTTCCATGGGGTCCTAGTACCTGGCGACACAGTCCCATTGGTTATTACCTGCTGCAAGACTAGGTGGGCCAAGCGATCCTTATCTGCAATCAAAGTCTATGTTTCTATTATTTCCTGAATACCAGGAATAGTGGGTCATCAGACTATCCGGTGCAGAATAATGAATAGACCACTATTCGTGAAGTATTTGTATTCAGGAAATAATTTACAAAATAAAACCCTTTCCCCATCCTCAGGAGGTCACAGCTAGTTTCTTGGCCGCCCTTCCTCCACATCTGCAGAATCTGAAAATCAGATATATTCAGCCCACCTCCCCCCTTTTCCAATGTAAGGTCCTGCAACATCCCAGCTCCCGGCACACTGCCAGGAGTCAACACTGTCTTTGAAAAGTTCACCCACTAAGTCCCGCTCCCCACATGGCCACAAAAAAATGCAAGACAATGAGCATTTTCCCCCCTTGCACTTGATTTGAGCAAACTTGAACTACAAAACAAACTCTGACTAGCCAAGTGAACCCTGCCTCCTACTAAGCACCCTCACTAAACTTAGACAATACCTGTTACAGATCCGAGCCTACAGTATATAATGTTGCCTGAAGAAATGAAGAAATGGTGAAGAACTAGCCAGGCATGGAGACTCAATCATGAGGAAGGGCCGGGGAAGGAGGAGCATCATTAGTTATACTTAGCAGCCTTATTAGCCTCAGGCTACCCAGTGTCACTAATGATGTGCCTCTTGCACCACCCCCTTCCTCGCAATCATGTTTCTGTACTCGGCTAGTTCTAGTTCTAGTCCACATTCATTCATTTCATTATTTATTTTATTTTATTTATTTATATTGCAATCAGTTTACAACCTTTGAGCCAGAGGCTCATTTCCAAAGGTACCTCGTCAATAGAAGGGAAGATAATACAGATACAAAGACATCCTATAAGCGAGCATAAGCATAAAGAGACAAGCATAACTGGATCAAGGATACAGTATACATTGGTAGTATTATACAGTGCAGGTACAGGTACAATAGATAACAGGGCAGAATACAGGGTTTAGCAGCATAAAGGTATGACATTTGCAAGGTGAACAGTCAAACAGGTTACACGGTATTAGATTACAGAGAACGTTAGGCATGTGAACAGGGACAGTACAGCTGGAAGTTTGATTCGTAACAGTGTTGCATACTAGTAGGACAACATAGCAAGCAGTATCATAAAATGCCATACATGGTTAGTTCTTGACAGTAGCGAGACAGTAGGCAGCAGGATATGGCAGTAATGTAGGTGGTAGAAATAAGGAGGTGAGGAGACGGTGCAGCCCAGTGGGCAACGTCAGGACAAAGGGTGTTTGTGCATCCGTTATGCACAGGTGCAGCAACGCTTGTTGAACAACTCGCTTTTGAGGGCATTTTTGAATTTGGAGATGGTAGGGATTTCAGTGATGGCGCGAGGAAGTGCGTTGTACCAAGAAGGGGCTCTATGGAGAGACCTCTGTCCAAGTGAGGTCCTCAGCCTGAGGAACCAGGAAGGTGGCCTTGCAGGAGGTCTGAGTGCTGACTAGGGGCTGGGCTAGGAGGAGGGAGGATGTCAGCCCAGGAGGAGAAAGTCCTAGCAGGGTTTTTTTTAGATATAAGGCAAGTTTGGTATTGCAGCCGTTCGTCAGGTTTAGCATTGTAGCCAAGTCATAAAGTTGGCAAGTGTGTGTGAGCCTAGGGGCCCCAGTGATAAGCCTGCATGCCTTATTTAGGATGAGGCGGATTTTGTTGAGGGCAGTCGTGTTGGCAGCACCGTAGACAGGTAGCCCATAGTCAACTAGGGATAGTATGGAGGATGTAACTGCAAGCCGGAGGGCATTGGGGGGGAGACAGTTTTTATAGCGGTACAAGATACCAAGTCGTATATTGGTTGCAGAAGCGAGTGCTTCGATGTGGGTATGGTAGGTGAGGGCTGAGTCAAATGAGACCCCTAGGTACTTATATGAGTGGACTTGCTCCAGTTGCTGTTTGGAGCTGGAGAGGGGAGTTGTAAGCTTTGTTTTGAGGGTGGGCAAAGAGCATGGATTTAGATTTTTTAAGATTTAGGACCAATCTATGCTCTTTAAACCAGGTTTCAGGCTCATTATAGGCACATTGTAGGGAAACCTGAGGGAAGAGGGGTTACGGTCGGTGGCAAAGATGATGGCATCATCTGCGTACAGCAGAATGTTCCCAGGGCAAGCACTGGGCAGGGTGTTAAGGTATAGCGAGAAGAGAAGGGGTCCCAGGATGGAGCCCTGTGGAACCCCAGAGAGGATCGGTCGTGGATCGGAAAGTGTCCCACCAATTTTGACACGTTGGGAGCGGGCGGATAGGTAGCTGGAGCACCAAGCAAGTGGTCCAGTGGCAAAACCAGCGTGACAGAGGGCTTCCAGCAATAGGGGGTGGGAGACCGTGTCGAAGGCCTTTGATAGGTCGAGAACACGGTTTTCACCAGGGAGCCAGCTGCCCAAGGAGGAGTGAAGGAAGGATGAATTAATAAGAGCTGTGCTAGTACTGTGTCCTGCACGGAATCTGTGTTGTTCAGGGCAAAGGATGTTGTATTTGGTCAGGTATTCAGTGATTTGTGTGGCAACTAGTTTTTCCAGGGCCTTGGAAAGGGGTGGGAGAATGGAGATCGGTCGGTAGTTCCCTGCTAGGGACCTGTCGCCCCCTTAATGGATTGGAGTAACAGTTGCAGTTTTCCATGAGGTGGGGAATTGTCCCAGGCAGAGGGATTTGTTGAGAAGGCTGGTGAGTGGGGTGAGGACCTGATCAAGAACCAGCCGGAGAATTCTGTGGTCCAGGTTGTTGTCACCGGGACTGTTGCCTTTTAGTGCACGGGTCAGGTGCAGTCTGGCTTCCTGGGTAGTTACCCTACGTAGGTAGAAGCAAGGGCAATGGAGGGCAGGGGCAGGTTGGGAGGGAGGTTGGTCAAAGAAGTTACAGGGGAGGATAGGGCTAAGGTCTGTAAAGGTGGTGTTGAGGAGGTTTGAAATGTCGGCGGGGTCTGTGATGGTGGTGTTGTTGGTGGTAATCTGGGAAGGGGAAGGGGAGCGAGTGTTCCCATTCAGTTGTTTGACCTTGTCCCAGAACGGGAGCACCCCAGGAGGCGTGAGGGTGGCTTGATAGTGGTCGGCCTTGGCTTTCTGATAGCCCATGTGCACTTATTTCGCAGCATTAGGCCTGTCTGTCAGCTGGTCGCCTAGTTTCTATGGCACAGTGCCAAAGATTATCCCTGTGCCTCAGCAGCTGTGAGAGGGCAGGGGTAATCCAGGGCAGGTTATGTCTTTTGGATCGGACGGCTGAGATGGGAGCAAAGAGGTCACAGGCTTTATTAAAGGTAAGGGTAAAGAAGGCAAGGGCGGTATCAATATCAGGCGCATGGAGAATGGGGGACTAGTCTTGCTGTTCAAGGTATTGTTTAAGGTTTTTCAGGCCACCCGGTCTGAAATGCCAGCGGGGTGCACGCTGTGCAGTGGGTCGGGGTGGGGTGGCCATCCAGCGGAACAGCACAGGGGAATGGTCACTGAGTGAATCAGGGAGGACTTGGATGTCCAGGATTTTTGGGGGGCGGTTAGTGATGATGACATCTAGGAGGGTGCTGGTACCTCTCTTAGGATTCACACGTGTGGGTTGGGAGACTAGCTGGGTTAGATCCAGGGTGGTGAAGGAGTCCAGTGGGGGAGGAGGAGGGCACAGCCAGTTCACATTAAGGTCCCCAACAATAATTTGATCAGCACTGTGAGGAAGGGTGGCAAGATAGTCAGTTAAAGATAATAGTGCTGGGTTTTTGTTCCTGGGAGGTATATAGGCAGTGGTGAGATAAAGGAGTGACCTGGCGGGGTCCGGGGTAAGCTTAATGGTGAGGGTCTGAGCCCCACTAACAAGGAGGGCGAGACCAGTGAGAGAGTTCCTGGTGTAGATAGCACAGCCTCCCCCACGTTTGGTTACACGATCCTCACGATATAGGGTGTAGCCAGGGAGGGTGACAAAGGTGTCAGGGGTGGAATTAGATAGCCACGTTTCCACCAGCGCAATGATGTCGGGTTTGTGCCGTGAAACCCAGCATTGGAGGGAGTCAAATTTTTTCAAGACGCTGCAAATATTCATGGAGGCAATCAGCAGACCGGGACGCCCACCTGCTGTGGTGGTCAGGGTGGGGCCGGGGTTAGGGTGGATATTGCCTGTTAAGAGTAGTAAGAGGACAACAGCTCTGGCCAGGGCACGGTGATATGAATTTTGCCTGCGGTTGGGAGGAGTTGGGGGTGGGACCGTAGAGGAGCAGGGGATGGGTAGGGATTGCGCGGTTAGGCAGCCATATATACTGAGGAGCTGTAGCGGGAATGTATAAATTTAGTGAGGGCGCTTAGTGGGGGGGAGGTCTGATTGACTAGCCAGATTTTGTTTTGCCATTCCCACCCCGCAAATCAAGGATTTGGGCAAGGGGGCAGATATGCATTGTATTGCATTTTTCTATGTGCCATATGGGGTGCAGAGCTTAGCAGATGAGCTTTTAAAAGATGGTGTCCATTCCTGGCAGTATGCCAGGAGGCTCAGAGCTGGGATTTGAAAATATAAAATGTTGCGGGATCCAGGACATGGGAGAAGGAGTGGCGGGTGGGATACATCCATTTATTGCAAAGGTGGTGGAAGGGTGGCCAGCAGTCTAGCCCTGGCCTCCTGAGGATGAGGAGGAAAAAGGTTATTTAACAAAATGCAGTTTCACAGCCAAATACGAACCATGAATACCAAATATCTGAATATTTCAGTACCGTATAATGAATATTCAGCTATATATTTAGGAAAAGGTATTCACACAGCCCTAGTAAGGAGTACTGGAGCAGGGTCTTTTTTTCAGGCATGACATGGGCCACAGGCAATTACGAAAGCATAAAAGATATACATATATTATAAAAGCCATATCATACATGCATAGCAACTTTTTACACACACTACAGAGATAATAAGCAGTGATCAGCCACACTTACAAGAGCAATTTTCAAAAAAATACTGGTACAACAGTAATTTGAAGGAATCTTAAGAAATAGTAGAATAAAGTGAGACAAGTAAAGAATTCCAATAACTCAGTGCTGCCGCAGAAAAGGCTTTAGAGACCCATCTTAGTTTCACAAAAAGGAACTACTAGTCTAATACCTTTAAACAAACTGAGGTTGGTGTTTTAATTTTGAGTTGCTGTTAAATCGTCAAGGGAAGTAGAAATTGGAAAAAAATAGCCTTATGAATGAGGTAACCCAAAATAATTAATTTGGAAATTTGAGGCCAGTCAGTTCAACTGGGCATAAAGTAAGCAAACGGTGGGTTCTGGCAGGAGCAAGAAGTACAAAATCACATATACTATTACAAACAACATGAAGCTTGTATTGCTCCATAGTCCTAACATTATAAAACAAAGAAGAAGCAAAATAAAAATACAGTGAGTAATGAATCTAAAGCAATTACCTTGCGAGTGTCCAGAAAAAAAATAGTCCTTTAATGTGTAGGTGGCAGCTGTTTTTTTGTCGATAGTTTTACACAATACCCCTACATGTTCTGAAAAAGTCAGTAAAGGGTCTAAAAGAACACCTAAATATTTAAATACTGTAACCTGTTTAATTACTTTATCATCTGAATCACAAACTCATAAAGGGGGACTTTTCTTCAATAAACTATTTGATTCAAACAACATGGATTTCGTTTTACATAAATTTAAGACCAAGGCCCACATAGTCAAAGGAGATGTACGGTCCAAAATGGAGATGCATAGCACATCTCAGAAAATGCACGGAAGTGCGATATTCGAAAGAGAGAACTGCGTTGCGCATTTCTGAATGTCCGATCATGCAGAAATAATCTATGCAGTGCAGAAAAAGGGGGCATGTACAAGAATATGCCACGCATTCGTAAATTCAGCCTAAATGTCTGGCACATTTGCTGTGCATTTCAGAAGTGTGCTGCACAAAGTTAGGCAGACAAAAGGATGACCTAAATTGGCCAGCCACCCACAGAAAGGCTGCAGAACTGCAGACAGGCCATCCTGAGAAAGCCCTTGGAGCTGCACCTGGAATTGCTCCAGGCAACCACACACAGCAGTCATGCCAGGAGGGAAGTACCCAAAGTCACAGGTGCTGGGACACCAGGGGCACTGCCCGGAGAGCCATTCCCCACACCACACACAGGATGTAGACACCCAGCTGCCACATGCCAGTACTGTCAGGTGCTCCCTTATCACACCAGCAGAGCAGACAGCCACACTGCAGCACATGTACCAGGGGCCATGGCCTGCACCCATGTGGCCTGCAGGGCATCACCCGGTGGTGGCATGCACCCAGGGTGATGTCTGGGGCAACAGTGCCCAGGTAGCCTGGTGGTACTAGTGGCAGCATGGCATGGGCCAGGGACTGTCCTGTGGTACAAACCCATGGTGGTACACCATAGATGCACACAGGTGGGACCCACCCACTCAGGTACCTGGTCACCTTCTGCACAATGCCATTCCTTGCAGTTATTATCACCATGTTCCTCTCATATGGGGGAGTGGGGCACTGCAGGTGACTGTATGCTGCATACGAAGCTGCTGTATCACATGCATGTGGTATACTGATCAGAAAGTGTCACCCTGTGCCCTCCCCTGTTGCTGGTCCAGGTCAGCCCCCTGTACCCCAGTCTGACCCTGTACATGGCTATGGGTAATAGCACTGTACTTAGGCCAATGCGGTCCACCCATCCACCCATCCACACACACACACACACACACTCCATCACACCTGCCTACTAGGCTGCAGTACCTCCTGTTCACCTTTGTGGAGTGGTGGGGCAGCTCTGCAATGCTGGAACTGCGCATGCCTTGGGTATGCAAATAGCCTGAATACATTCCAGTAACGAGCTGCGCATGTGGGGAATGGGCTTGGAATGTGCCAAGAGACCATCTGCATATCCTGGTGGAATATTGCAATTTTGCACGCCACACATGTGGCTGTCTATTGCACCATTTTCTTATGCTCCACACAGGCCTCATGTCTCCTGCTGCACCATGCATCTCTTACTGCTCAATCACGCATGTTCGGGATATTTAGCCGGACATGCGCGATCACATCTTACAGTGCATCTTCTGAATGTACCATTATTTTGTGCCAGTGCATTTCAGTTTCACGATACAAGCACTTGCACGATGAGGTCTGGGACATTTGAATACGGGGCCCCAAATGATTACTACTAAACCATCTGTTAACTGCACAGAAATAATTATTCAGAAATTCTGAAATCATAGAGGCTTCCTCAGAGCTTTTAAAAAAAGTAATCATCTGCATATAAAATTATACAACTATTTGAGAAAGTCTCTGGAAGAGAGTAAATGAATACGCAAAACAATAAGGATCCTAAAATGGACCCCTGAGGAACCCCTGTAGTAATTGCTCTTGAACAAGATAAGACTGATCCAATTCCAACTGAGTACAAGAAAACAAGTAGTTCCCAGTATTCTACTTCATATGTCACTGTGCTTACCATGAAAACAGACTGTGATATCACAAGTGGCTCTCTGCACAAAAGATGCATTGAATTTCTCCTGTCGGGAATATCCTGTCATGAGAGGACAATGTTCTACCGAAGGCTCCAGATAAGGTGTGTACTGACCTATTTTACTCACCCCATTTTAGGAAATATTCTTCAGAATTTTTTTTTTTAATGAGTGCCAGTACTCACCCAACATTTCTAAATGCACCACACTCCACAGATTAGTACTTCATAACTGGTTATTCAAAAATAGCATTTTTGTTCCAGATTTACAGCACTGATATGTATATATGCATCCCAATTTTATTGTACTCCCTATGTTTTAAAACTGGTGAGTAAATGACTCCTACCTGCCAACATTATCTGGAACGTAGTTGGCACCTGATCAGTTCTTATCTAGGAAAAAAACTACATTCTTGTTTAAAAATGTATTCCTCACTCCACTCTGTTCAGACATTTGTATGCATCTGAATTTGGTTTTACTAGCCTCACTTTCAAAAGGAGGAGTACAGTATTCATCCCAAAAACTCTTATCTGGAGCCCTAGTTCTATCTACACAAACTGTGGTTCTTAACTAAGTTTGTTTTTAAAATACTTTACTATTCCAACTCCATGTCACTATGGATCACAATTCAAGTGAAATTTCAACAGACAAAACAAAATGTGAAAAAAATATTTACTTTGTTATTAGGATTCAAACCACAGACTCTTGCTGAAAATGCAAAACATTGTGCTCCCATCTGAATTCAAACCACTGATACTTTGCTTAATAACCAAACATAAAATACTCTGCTTAACACCAATGTCTTGCTAACCTAAATCAGCTTGAAAAATTGAAGTGGATAAATCCATAAGTACAGTAGTAATGGGCTTTCTTATAAACTCCTTAGGTTAGCCACCCCGCTGATGATTCTGCCACTCATGTCACTCTATCACCTCTCCTTTTCTTCTGGACGAGTACCTACTACAGGGTCTAGATACAGGTAATTGTGAACCCAGTAGATAAGAGGGGATCTGCTACAAAAATAGGGAACTACTACTTAATATTCTTGCTGTCTATTCTGGTTAAGATGCAAGACTAACTGGCATACCAACAACTGAGTTCTCACATCGGCAAGTACTATCTCCTTACACAATGCCAACAGGACATTATAAGGAATTATGGGACAGCAACCACCATGGTCATCCTACCTGATGAAGTACACCAGGGTATGGCAAGAGGAATGCGTACTGGGGCAGTATGCCTAGATCTAATAAAAGCTTTGACCTTGTCGACCAACAACTACTAACACATTAAAAGAAATTGGCTTTGGTAAATCCTTATTTAAACAGACAGGCAACAAGTCACACATTTTTAAATTTTCAGGCACATGTTTCACACCCAGGGACATCAGTTGTGGAACCCCACAAAGTTCAGTCCTGGGATCTGTACATTTCTCTTTATTTATGTCATATCAAGGCTCTCATGTACACAGATGCTACTGTGATTTTCCACACGTCAAAGAGTGCTGCGGAAATAAAGAACAATCTAGGCACTGATTTCAAATGAATTTAACATTGGCTTCAAACTAATAGGCTTCTGCTCAACAAAAATAAAATTAAAGCACTATTTTTCACCTGGAAATCCAAGGTAATCAGAAACAAAAATTATTTCAGTCGACTGCCTCTAATAAGACTACTCCGAAATAGGTCGGAAGATTTGAATACCTGTGAGTTTACAAAAACTCCTCTCTCTCTTTTGTGAAACACCTTATAGTCATAACCAGGAAGGTGCAACAAAAATTAGGAATACCTTATAGGTATAAAAATGTCTAACAGCAGAGATCAGGTTTGAAATAGCATAACAGAACCTTCTGCCTATATTAAATGATGGCTCCTTAGTTTGTGACCGTGCCCTCAGCCACCACCTTTCAAAGGAAAAATTAACTCTATAATAAAATTGCCTGATTTGCCTTAAAGGCAGATCAATGAAGCCACGACTTCCTTCTGTTTTCCAGGACAATCTGGCTCCCCCCTATAGGCTAACTATCCCTACAACATGGTTCCTTGGTGCATAAGACATTGTAACATGGCTCACCAAGTTGTCTCATATCCCATCTACTGCACGTACCAACAATCTGACCCTTAGATTCTCTGAAGCGAACTATCTTAGAGCTCTCAGATTAAATCCTCCATGATTCTTTAGACCTTTGGTACTAGAGCCACTAAAACAACTCAACTATTTTCCAGTTCGTATTAAGGGATTAAGGGCCTGATTCACAAATGTGAAAGAGATTAGCTCAAAATGAACATACCCCTGCTGTGCTGCCTCATAACCTGGGTTCATGTGGGGAAGGGTGCAGTCCACAGCCCCATACTCGACCCTCAGCCAGAGCATAGCCCCCATGCAGGGGTTGTGAGTGGTACTGGGGGGTGTTCCTGCCAGGATCTCTAAGTATTCAACTGGGGCAGTGGATCCCTAGTTCCGTGCAGCACTGGGGTCCACAGGATATGGCAACTCAAGTTGGTCCTCCACAGTTTGCCATACTCCCTACCAACAAGTCTACATGTGTGCAGTTCAACACCTACTGGCGTCAGTGACCCCAGCACTATAACGATAATCTGAAGGCCAGGGTTGGTGGAGCAAGGGCTATTTGGGCCCTGGAAGGCCAGATGCAGAGGGGTGCATAGGCATACTGGCAGCCTCCTGAGGACGTGTAATGTCCGCTCTCTCTGCTGCCCATGCTTACTGCACTGGCAGTACTCAGGATAGGGCAGTTGTCCCCAGTACCTAACCAGCACAGCACAGAGCTGGTTGCTTGGCCAGGGAGTGGGTGCAGAGTGGGCTTGCAGTTTAAGACTTTGAATGCTGCAGAATGCACATTGTATGCATAGGAGGCACTCCAGATCTTTCTAAGACCATCCACAGGTGCAGGGTGGCTGCGTGCTTGCTGTGGATTGGGCTCTAAGACAATAAAGTCACACACCAAATTCAGATCAAAACACAAGAAATGTTTGCCATTAAATGTAGGGTGCAACTATTTTACCTAATTATATATTACTACTGAGTAGTCCCTATGTATGTGTTTTGTAATACGGGCATTCTTTTTGATAATTTACATGTATGCCCATATTAGTTGCCTCAACCCCCTTCCTTCAGGTCTGACCCTGCCCACCTCCCCCCCTCCGGGCATTTCTGCCACTTACCTTAACTCTGGTTCTAACCCCATGGGTTTGACCCTGATCCCTAACTACTAGACCACTCTAGAATTGGAGACACCATGGGGATGCATGTAGGGGAAAATGATGTAGCACAATAGGTTTGTTGGGACAGAGAATTTGAAGTTGGGACTACGGGAATGCACTTCCACAAGCAGGACAATAACACTTACAACAGGATATCTGGCAGTTCTCTTGGTTTCCCTACTTTCTCTTGAAAGGAACATACAGATATTTTAAGCGTAGGCAAAAAATGAAAAAAAAAAAAGCTTGGCTCATATGCATGTGAAATATCAGAACCAGTTAACAGTTTAAAGTGTAAATGAGCAGTTGGAATGCAGGGGTCAGTTCAAATTTGGGGTTGGGTAGAAGTCAAAATCATCCGTGGTCCAAATCTGGAAGTAATTTCCACGTTATTTGTCATATTATAAATATTTTATATTTCCATCCAATATTGGTCCTTTTCAGAATATTGATTTCCAAAATATTGGACCCACAAAATATGCATTTATAATATAATAAATACCCTCTCGTCAGAAAAAAATCAATGCCTTTTTAGTTCTATGACTGCAAAACTGGATGCCACCAGACCATTTTCTCCTTTGGATACATACAGTAGGTCCAGCCTGGTGATGTAGGGCTTAAGCATACTTTGCTGCTTTGCTACCCCCCCCCCACCCCACATACATGCACTGTCAACTTCAAACTCCCATGCACATGCACTGTCACTCTCAGAACTGCATGATATAGTTTATGTCACACTCAACCACAGAGTTCTGTAGTAGAATGTATTGATTTATTTATTCATTTGGTAACTGGGTTGGTGCACTGATCTGAAGACCTTTTTCAGGCACGGCACAGGCCAGAAACTGGCACAAACAATGTAAAAATACATTGAGAGCAGCATGAATCATACAGGGAACATAATAGTGTAGGTCAAGCTAACAGGGAAAATATAAAGTAAACAGTACCAGGTACATCAGCAATTGAGCAAACAATGTAAATAACATTTAGGTAAACAGGGTAAGGTTGCTCCATCATTCAACAAAATGAATAACAATAGTATTCAGGGCAGGAGAGGAGAGTAAAGCACTAGAGGAGGAGATGTAAGGGTGAGCTACAAGGGAGGTGAAGCAATGCTAGCAGCCTGTGGGAAGATGCAGATCGTGGTGGACAGAAAGTGCATTCTTAACAGGAAATTTAGATTTAGATGTGGGTCGGGGAAACGTAAGGAGAAGGGAAGGTCATTCTGTAGTAAGGGTCCGGCTGCAGAAAAGGCTCTTAGGCGCATCCTTGTAGTTGTGTTAGGGCATTTTAGTTGAAGATGTAAAGACTGACGTAGGTTGCGGCAGTAGGTGCTAGGCCAGATAAGAAGGAATCATGGAGAGTAGGAGGGATTGTGAAAAGTAACAGCAATGATCCAGGCCAGCAGGTAGGAGCGTAATGGTTTGCAGAGGGTGCCAGTTAAGGGACTGGTAAAGAGTACAGTGGTGAGCAAGGATAGGGACATGGAGGGCAAGGCAACATACATGATTGTAGGTAGTGTCCAGGTGGTTAAGACTGGTAATGGAAGTGAGGGAGTACACTGGGAAGCCATAGTCAAGTAGGGGAATGAGGTTGCCATGGGCAATAGCAAGGTGGGCTTCCAGCAAGAGGTGGTCAATCATGCGAGAGCAGAGCCCTATCTTCTGGATGATGCACCTGATCAGTGAGGCAATGTGATCAGTGTACGTTAGAGATGGGTCGAGGATTACCCCCAGATACTTAAAGGTGGGAACAGTGTCAAGGGGAGATTCATCTGGGGATTTGACTGTGAGAAAGCCACCATTGTGGGCTAGGGCAGAGAGTTTCGGTTTGGAACCGAAAACAGTGGCCTTTGTTTTGGCAGCATTGACCAACAGTTTGTTGGTGGAGAACCAACAATGTGCCTTGCAGAAATTATCAGTAAGAATGGCGGATAGCGAGGAGAGGTCCGATTTAAATGATAGGCCCACCGATGGGAGAGAGTTAATGAAGAGGGAAAAGAGGGGTCTGAGAGCAGATTCCTGGGGGACACCCACAGAGGCAGGCAAGAGGAGGGAGGTGACACCATCAAGGCAGACCATCTGTGTTCTTCCAGAGAGGTAATTAGTGAGCCAGGTGGTGGAGGCAGGGGAGAAACCAAGGGTGTTGAGTTTTGCTATCAGGATGTTGTGATTTACAAGGTCAAATGCCTTGGATAGATCAAAAAACACTGCACCAGTTAGTTTCCCTTCATCCATATTGCTCAGCATATGGTCGGTGAAGAAGGCAAGGGCCGTGGTAGTGCTGTGCCCCTTCCAGAAATCAAGTTGCTGAGTGCAAAGGAGATTATATTTGGAGATATGCTCTGTAATTTGGTAGGAGGAAGTAGGCTGTTGGTTAACTAGTGTAACCCCTAGATGGCGCTATCCCAGGGGCTACTACCCCTGCCTGATTTGCCACTAACAGGTTGAGGGGCCTGGATCCAATGGCGGGTGCCTCCACCCAGAGGTCAGGGTTTGCAATAGTTAAACTTACTTGGTCACAGCCCTCGGGGACACTGCAACCCCTTTCTTCCACTAGTGGCCCACACAATATAGCAGAATTACCTTCACAGTATACACTTACCCCAAAGGCTGGTTCAGGCACGGGACATCCTGTAAAATAAGATACAGTGCAACAATCATAGTACAGTACTTTAACATAGACAAATACCTCAGGCAGTATAACTTTGTTGAAACAAACAGCTCTGATTTATTTAGGGGATATAACAAGGACAGGGAAATCAGGTTAATTAGCTTATCACTTTACTATCTACCTATGGCTCTGTGCACAGGCCTATCCCTACCAGTTACTGTCCCTGGGTACCCAGGCCCCAGTAGCTAGTCCAAACCGTGGCAGCTGGTAGGGGCCTTTCACACAGAGAAAGGAAAATTAAACAGTCAGCAGTACAGTAATTCCATTTGGATTTAATGTGGCAATTCAACAGGGAGCGACCCCAATTAGTACTCACGACCTCCAAAGAAGATATGGTCCTTCAATGTCAGCAGGGCTACTTTTGATCTCCAAGAGACTCCTCACACATTTATATGGTAAAAAGAAAGCACTATACCAGGCAGGCTGCATCTGTATCCCAATCGCAATTACTGCACAATAACCAGGAGAACACACAGCAGATTCAGTTCCTGACAGACCGAGTGTAATTCAACAATTTCTTCAGTCTTCTACAGGGTGAGCCTGGTTTCTACTCTTCAGAGATCCTTTGATTCTTTTCACAGGACGGATTCAGTCCTAACAAGCAGTTACACAAGTTGTGAGCCGGAACTCTGGGCCTTGCACAGATTTTTGACTGAAACTGTGCACTGAAGGAGCACAGGGTTTCTTTCCCCTTCACTTTCAGATCTCAAACTGAAACTCCCAACAGACAAAAACCGGCACTTCCTTTGAGTTCCTCCCAGTTCTTGACTGGATTGGATGTCACTCACAATAGACTGCTGCTGTTGGTCCAAAAAGGCATCAAGTCTAAACTACATCTCCCAGAGTCACTGCCCATACAATCCTCTTGTGGCTGGCTCAGATTATGAGTCCCAAGTTCTGATTCGTCCAAGGCATCATTTTAGAGCTAGTTTACCCCACACTGATTGGTCCAGTTCAGCAGTTCAAAACCAGAATGGGAACTAGGCAGACAGTTCTGACTGCAAAGAAAGCAGGTTAGACAAACTGTAATTTTATTATTACTGTAAATGATTTCTGGCAATCAGTTACATCTTTCAGACAGGTTCCCTTTGCACTCCTAGTGACTGCAAAAATGGGGTGAATTGGCAGCAGCTTGAGTGGTACTCAATCAAAGAAACACACAGTCCCCCATACAAACTAATTATGTCTGCAAGCAGACAGCTCTTAAAGAGACAGTACCAGAGGTTCTAAAAACACTCACTGATAAATGGCTTAAGCATCAAACACCATTCAGGCTTGGAGCATTCAAGCAAGCTCCTGAAGTCTTTTAGGAACCCCCATTTGCAGGGGGTTACACTTCCTGGCCTAGGAAAAGCTTGACGTCCGCGTCAAGCAAGTACCCCCATAAGTTTCAACTGCAACCATATACATTTGCATTAGGCTCACACATGTAATCATCAGTCAATACATCATTTTACCAAGAACCATTTCTGAAACATTGCAGTACGTCACTCTTTACACAGTATAACACACACATTGTACCATAACTCAAGTTATTACCTCTTGTACATGAAACCTGAAGAGAGGGAACCCTTCCCTATCAGTTACCTTGGGGCTGGACGGGCAAGGGCACCATCTTAGAAGGCAACACAAGTAACTTGGAGTTAGCACTAACGCCCAGTTTGGGCAATGAGCTCGGGACACATACACCCTTATGGACAACATTGAGAGGCAGGTCCACTGGCCGGCCCAGGAATCATAACTGAGGTGCACCACAGGCTTTACAGCTCGACCAGTCTTTCTAGGGGAGCTGTTACAGTCTCTGCACTCTGAGCCTCATTTTCAGCATTGTTCTCACTTGTCAGGGAGTCTCCATGGGGTAGAGAGGCTAGAACTTGGGGCACTTTCAGCTCCAGGAGTTACAGTTTCTGAGTCCACAACATTTGGCTCGCATGGAGAGCTTTCAGACACTGGCAGTGGACTGTCAGGGCACTCAAAATACTCTTCTTGTTCGGTGTATCACCAGTCTGCCCCAATCTATCATTTTCCTCCCTGAAAGCTCAAACAGTTCAACCATGCACAATGATTCCATTTCATCTGATCTGATGCTTTGCACTTCACTTTCTGGGAGCATTGGCTCCAGGGATGAAGCTGGGGCATAGACAGTCCAGAAGGCCCAGCTTTGTCTCCAGTATTGACTAGGGATTGCCCCGAAACAATTGACTCAGTTCAGTAAGAAGGATAGTATTCAAAGTCACTCTCACTTTCTTCTGATATGGACTGACAGTCATGTCAACTGGGACTTGTGCAGGGGAACACTTAACTCTGCTTCTGTAGGCAGACTTCCTTGATCTTTTCTTAGCAGCAGCTCTAGTCACTGGTCCAGAGGGGCATCTTCTGGGGCTCAGACTCAATCAGGATTTGTCCAATGGGTAGTAAATGATTTCTATGCATTGTTTTACATCTTTGAATTGTTCTCAGGCCTTACTTTTGTACACTGGCAGATCATCTAGTTTGCCCACTACAATGTGAGGGAGATGGTGCCATCTGTCAGCAATCTTGTGTTTGCCATGCAGTCCCAGATTTCTTAGCAATACCGATCTCCCTCCTGGAGTTCCTGTGCTTTCACCTTTTATCATACCTTTCTTTGTTGGCAGATTTTTTTGGCAGCCATGGTTTGAGCCAGTTAGTGCAGCATGAGTTAGCTGGGCCTTTAACTTTGCACATACTGTAAATAGTTGTCAGCTTGAACCCCATCAGGAGAGACCCCAAAACACACATCTACCGGTAGTCGAGCTTCTCTTCCAAACATCAGGCGGTAGGGGGAGAACCCAGTGGCATCACTTTTGGTGCAGTTATAAGCATGTACCAGGGTGCTAATTTGTTGGCTCCATCTAGGCTTGTCCTTTGGGTGCAGGGTGCCTAGCATATCTAGCAAAGTGCGGTTGAAACGTTCAGGCTGTGGGTCCCCTTGGGGGTGGTAAGGAGTGGTTCTGGACTTTCTCACTCCCCACAGAGAAAGCATCTCTTTGATCAGACGACTCTCAAAGTCTCTCCCTTGATCAGAATGGATTCTTTGTGGGGCCCCATAGTGAACAAAAAAGTTTCTCGAGTACTTTGGCTACAGTGGATGCTTTCTGGTCTTTGGTGGGGAAAGCTTGGGCATATCTCGTGAAATGGTCAGTGACCACCAGCACATTACTCGATATTTCTTTGATCTGACTCCAAACTCAGAAAATCAATACAGACCAGCTCCATGGGTGCACTGGTGGTTATGTTAACAAGGGGGCAGCCCTCTGGGGCAAAGCTTTCCTCTGTAAGCAGCGACTACAAGTTCGTATGTGTTGCTCCACATCAGCCCATCTTAGGCCAATAGAATCTGGATCTCACCAAGTCAAGTGTTCTGTCTATACCAAGGTGCCCCATGTGGTTGTGCAAGGACCTCAATACTGAGTCTCGAGAGGCAGTGGGCAGCACCAGTTGTTGTTTGTCTACTTGTCCCCTCTGTCTACTGTTCTCTATATAACAGTTTATTGATCAGTTTCAACTTAGGACCTTCTTTGTATAACAGTGCAGTTCTCAAATCAGTGGGCGTAATTTGGACACATCTTTCCTGCATAGAGGGCTTCTAAAGCTGATTTGATCATAGGATCGCGGGATTGAGCCCGCGAATACTGTCATTGTCCAGCTGAGGCAGTGCACCAATGTCTATTGCAGAAAAGTGGCAATAAGCAGCAGGTATGCAATTCTCAGAGGTCCCAAGCAATCCACCATGCAGTCCACTCGTCCGTGGACATTGTTCCTCCCTGTCAAACTTCCGGCAGAGTGCCCGAATGTCAGGTTCTGCCAATCGGACCCAATCATTCTGGGGAACAGGCCTCCGGAGGAGAGCATCAGCATCTATGTGGTTCAGACCTGCTCGGTATCCGAGAGCATAGTCATATGTAGATAATGCAGAAAGCCACCTGTGGCGGTGGCATCCAACTTAGCTGAGGTCTGCACATAGGTCAAAGGATTATTGTCAGTTTTACTAGTATTTTAGCCCCATACAAGTACTCATGGAATTGGTCAACAATAGCCCACTTCAAAGCTAGGAACTCTAACTTATGTACAGGATAGTTCTTTTCGGATGGGGTCAGGCTTCTACTGGCAAAGGCCACTGGTCTCAGGCCATTCTCGTGCTCTTGGTACAACAGCCCCTAACCCTTGCAAGCTAGCATCAGTGTGCAGGGACGTAGGTTTTCTTGGATCGGCATAGGCCAGCACTGGAGCATGGGTAGTGTGATATATGATCTCATGAAAAGCAGTCTCACAATCAGGAGTCCAGCGGCCCCAAATACTTACTCGGATGAAAATACACTCTTTCAGTCTTGAGGACGCTTGACTTTGGATTTTTGTGGGTTGGGATACCTTGAGTAAGGTTAAGTAAAGGGCGGATCACTCTTGAATAGTCCTTGATGAAACGCCGATAATAACCACAGAATCCCAGGAATCTTTGCAGTTCTTTTTAGATTTTGGGCTGTGGCCAGGTGTCAAAGGCCTCAACTTTACTTGGGTCAGGTCTCTATTCCCTCGGTGGATACTATGTGTCCCTTACTTTACTGATGTTTGAAGAATTGACACTTATCAATGGACAGTTTAAGGCCAAAGTCCTCCAGTCGATCCAATACCTTAAATAATCTGCTCTCATGTTCCTCCAGTGAGCTGCCAAACACAATAACATCATCTAGGTATACCAGGCACTCTAGTAAGTTCATGTCCCCACTGCACGCTCCATCAATCGTTGAAAAGTGGCTGGGGCACCTGAAAATCCCTTGAAGGGCATCCTCATGAATTCATAGAAGCCAAGCGGACAGATAAAGGCTGTCTTCTCCACGGTCCTCTGGGGCCATCGGGATCTGGTAGTACCCACTGCGGAGATCCAGCACAGAGAACCACTTGCTCCCGTTTAGGCAGTCCAAAGCATCCTGAATGCGGGCATTGTGTACTGATCAGGGATAGTCCGCGGTTTAAGGTGCGATAATCCACGCACATCCTTACTGTCCCATTCTTTTCCTCACTACCACAATGGGGAAGCATAAGAGCTTCTGGATTCTTGTATTACACCAGCCGCTTAACATCTCTTGCAGATGCCGTCTCACATCATCTATGTCAGCAGGTGCCAGGCGTCGAGACCTCTCACGAAATGGTCTTTCGTCATGCAGCCGGATATTGTGCTCAGCTCCTTGCACGCATTCTACGTCCCATTCCTTTAAAGAAAACACCTGGTCTCTCTGGGCAAGCTTCTCACTGATCCTCACTTTCCATTCAGCTGGCAACGGGGAGTCGCCGAAATCAAACAAGTCAGGCGTTACTCTGTCATTCTTCCTCGAACTCTTGCTGCTGGGTAGCACTGCAGTGTCTGCACAATGCATTAGCCAGGATGCAACCTCTATTTACTCGAATGTCTCTTTCAGACACATTATGAACTTGGACCATTACCCTTCTGGCATAAGCATTGGGCTCTAGCGGGCAAAATACTAGGCTTGACCAGCAGTCCCTCTGGCAATTTTCCATCGCCTGGTGCATCCAACATTAATATTTTATTCTTAACATCCTTTCTGATACGGACCTCTCCTGTAAGGTACACTGGGCATTTGGTGCCAGGATCAGAGACTCAGGATCCTTCTTCCATACAATTCCGACCGTTCCTCTGGTTCTATATTTTCAGCATCTCTCTGTGCCTCATAGGCCTTCTTAATTAAAGCCGGAACTCTTAAAGCTCTACTAGTCTTTGACCCCTGTTTTTCATAACACAAATGTGCCAGCCTTCTGAACATATGAGCATTTGTTCCAATCAACAAAGGGACACCATCATACAGTCCAGTGGGGGGACACACTAAGGCTAGGGTCTCTACTTGTTCGGCCACTCCAGCCACGGAGGTGGGGAAAGACAGCCAAATTCGGATATACCCAGAATAGGGGTAGGCCTTCTCACTTAACCCCCATACATGCAGTCCTTCTAATGGTTGTAAGGGTACGGCCTGACAAATGCTTCTGATACCAATCTTGAAACATAATTGTCACTTGGAGCCACTGTCTAATACAGCTCTTGTAGACACTCCATTTACCTTTACAGTGGTCTCCATGGAGGGACCCACTATTCTGGACCAGTCTGGAGAGGCGGTAGTGGGGGCCTGGGCAACTGACCTTGCCACAAAGGGCGATGAATTAGCATTTTGGTGCCTCACTGGGATCATTTCGTGCACCTCTTAACCACTGATTTGTTCTCCGAAGCTCTCCTTGTAGCCTATATGCAACTTTGTCAGTGTCTTTTGGGGATTGGCATTCCCTTTTCATGTGCCCATCCTTCCCACAATTATAGCAAAACATACTTTTTGGAGTTTGAGCTGGCCGAGGTGCCACACTGGGAGCCAGGCGGGGTATTACTAACTGAAACCTTGTGCCATCTCTGTCTGCGGCGTGATAAGCATTTGGAGACATCTCGTCAGTTTCTCCACTTCCATGGTCAAGGAATCGAGTTCGAGCTGTTATCAGCAGGAGATACATGGGTGGGTATCCCCACCCCATAGCAGATGCAGTCGGATATAGGTCGGGGCCCGTACTTGCAGGCGTGGCCTTCATAAAGGGACTGTTTTTGAATTCCGGATCTCTCAACAGTTAGCCCCATTGTGGCATATCTTTTCCTTATCAGAGCACTCATTGACTGCCAACCTCTGCCCCTGAACTTCACTTGATGGGCCACCCTCAGTCACTCGGGTCATAGCCACAGCTATTGGTGCAGGTCCCTCCAGGTGCTCCTTTTCTCAACTCCTCGAATTTCTCTCATTAACTCATCATAGGAGGTGGGGATTCCAGTCGATTTGCCAGGCGAACTGAAGCAACAGCAGTTCTGAGAAGGGGCAGACTTAAGATTCTGTCCAGTCTGGTTCGGTCCAGTTCAATCGCTGGCAAACTACCCTTTCTGAGGCATTCTTGCAACAATTTTTCCAGCCGAGAGACATACACAGACAACAACTCCCTTGGTACTGTTGTGCATTTCTTACTCTCCACCATAGGTCCTCATCAGAATCTGGGCTCCCATACACATTCTCCAAGGCCTCAAGATAGGCTTGTGCAGTCGCTCTAGGGTTACTGGTCTGCTTAGCATGGATGGTAGCCAGGGCAGGACCTCGGAGGCTCTCACTAACCCTCTTTCGCTTTTCAGCTTCCGAGCATTGCCATTCTAGCACTTGGGGGGCAACATAGTCTATCCAGGTCTCCCAGTCATCCTCCCCTTGGGGGGTGGGGAGGGTGCCAGAGAAGATCCTCAACCTTCGGTAAGAGTCGTGACTAATGGCAGGTGCAGAAATAGGAGTCTGCATTGGTTCAGCCACCATTACGGGTACTGGAGCAGGAGAGGGTGTTGGGGGAGGAACACCCCCAGGTGGCAAGAATAGTTTCTTCAAGTCCTCCACAGTTTTCCCTTCTCCCAGCAACCATTTAGCAAATTTCTCCTCAAAAGTTTCAGATAGTGGTGGGGGCTCATTCCCCCCCGGGTCTTTACTGTCCTTAGTTATCACTCTCCAAGCAGTGAGGGCTCCCTCTGGGGTAATGGTCTGTGGTACTTTGGAGCTATCTATGGGATCCTTAAACTCTACTAGGGCCAGGAAAGTGTGGGTGAGCAGATTAGCGTGCGACCCACCACCACAGGATTTTGTAAACCTTCCACCTTGAAAGTACTCCCTGCACAGTGTCCGTATTGATACCCAGGGATGTCCAGGATAAGCATAGCATTTTGGGGTCGATCTCCTCCCCAGTACACCACTCCACCAGCCGGTGCACAGCCACTTCTGTCGGGGTACCCATTTATTTATTTATTTATTTTTTTTCCCTTAACAGTGGTTTGTAAATATGGCCACTAGAGGACACACAATCCCAGCGGTGCCTCCAAAATGTAACCCCTAGATGGCGCTATCCCAGGGCTACTACCCTGCCTGATTTGCCACTAACAGGTTGAGGGGCCTGGATCCAATAGCGGGTGCCTCCACCCAGAGGTCAGGGTTTGCAATAGTTAAACTTACTTGGTCACAGCCCTCGGGACACTGCAACCCCCTTTCTTCCCACTAGTGGCCCACACAATATAGCAGAATTACCTTCACAGTATACACTTACCCCCAAGGCTGGTTCAGGCACTGGACATCCTGTAAAATAAGATACAGTGCAACAATCATAGTACAGTACTTTAACATAGACAAATACCTCAGGCAGTATAACTTTGTTGAAACAAACAGCTCTGATTTATTTAGGGATATAACAAGGACAGGGAAATCAGGTTAATTAGCTTATCACTTTACTATTACCTATGGCTCTGTGACAGGCCTATCCCTACCAGTTACTGTCCCTGGGTACCCAGGCCCTAGTAGCTAGTCCAAACCGTGGCAGCTGGTAGGGGCCCTTTCACACAGAGAAAAGGAAAATTAAACAGTCAGCAGTACAGTAATTCCATTTGGATTTAATGTGGCAATTCAACAGGAGCGACCCGAATAGTACTCACGACTCAAAGAAGATATGGTCCTTCAATGTCAGCAGGGCTACTTTTGATCTCCAAGAGACTCCTCAACATTTATATGGTAAAAAAAAGAAAGCACTATACCAGGCAGCTGCATCTGTATCCCAATCGCAATTACTGCACAATAACCAGGAGAACACACAGCAGATTCAGTTCCTGACAGACCGAGTGTAATTCAACAATTTCTTCAGTCTTCACAGGGTGAGCCTGGTTTCTACTCTTCAGAGATCCTTTGATTCTTTTCACAGGACGGATTCAGTCCTAACAAGCAGTTACACAAGTTGTAGACCGAACTCTGGGCCTTGCACAGCTTTTTGACTGAAACTGTGCACTGAAGGAGCACAGGGTTTCTTTCCCCTTCACTTTCAGATCTCAAACTGAAACTCCCAACAGACAAAACCGGCACTTCCTTTTGAGTTCCTCCCAGTTCTTGACTGGATTGGCTGTCACTCACAATAGACTGCTGCTGTTGGTCCAAAAGGCAATCGAGTCAAACTACATCTCCCAGAGTCACTGCCCATACAATCCTCTTGTGGCTGGCTCAGATTATGAGTCCCAAGTTCTGATTCGTCCAAGGCATCATTTTAGAGCTAGTTTACCCCACACTGATTGGTCCAGTTCAGCAGTTCAAAACCAGAATGGGGAACTAGGCAGACAGTTCTGACTGCAAAGAAAGCAGGTTAGACAAACTGTAATTTTATTATTACTGTAAATGATTTCTGGCAATCAGTTACATCTTTCAGACAGGTTCCTTTGCACTCCTAGTGACTGCAAAAATGGGGTGAATTGGCAGCAGCTTGAGTGGTACTCAATCAAAGAAACACACAGTCCCCATACAAACTAATTATGTCTGCAAGCAGACAGCTCTTAAAGAGACAGTACCAGAGGTTCTAAAAACACTCACTGATAAATGGCTTAAACGCCAAACACCATTCAGGCTTGGAGCATTCAAGCAAGCTCCTGGAAGTCTTTTGGGAACCCCCATTTGCAGGGGGGTTACACTAGGATCTGCAGCTTATCCAATAGGTAGGGAAATGGGCAGACTGGGCCAAGTGGTCCTTATCTGCCTTCAAAGTCTATGTTTCTATGTTTCTAGTTTACTGCCTTCTCTAGGAGCTTACCAAGATGGGGCAGATTGGAGATGGGACAGTAGCTGTCCATAAGACTAAGGTCATCTATTTATGAATGGGACAATTTTGGCCTGCTTCCAGACAGAGGGAAGAGAGGCTGTAGTAAGGGAGAGGTTAAAGATGAAGGTGAGTGGATAGGAAATGTCCTGTGCCACTAGTTGTAAGAAGCAGGGGAAGAGACCATCACTACCAGCACTCTGTCGAGATGGTAGGTTGAGAAGGAGCTCAAGAGTCCCAGGAGGAGAAATGGTCTTAAAATAAAAAGGGGGGCTAGTAGGAAGGGAAGGTGGAGGAGGGAGCAAAAGGGTGGAGTGGGGACCTTAGCCAGGTAGCTGCTAAGGTTTTAGAAATGTGCATTAAGTGCATTAGCAATGTCAGTAGGGTCAGTGAGGGAGCCTTGTTGTGTGTTTAAGGGGGAGGGACAGCAAGGCACTAATTGAGGACCAGAAATGCCTGCGGTTGCCTAGGTGACTGGACTTAAGTGATTAGAAGAAGGCCAGCTTCCTAGATTATATATGGTGCTTGCAGAGATGTCACAAATGACAGTAGCTATTCCAATGGGAAGGGGATGGGATAGCTTTATAAACGGCCCACTTCGAGTGACACTGCCTCATATGCTTGAGGTCTGATGTGAGCCAGCAAGTGTCACCCCCACTCACTCTGTGTGAAGTGAGTGGGAAATGCTTGTCTTGGATGTGAGACAAGGCTGAGACAAAGATGTCTAGTGCAAGGTCAGCGTTAGTGGTACCATACAGGGAAGTCCAGTCAAGGGCTCTGAGATCATTCTGAAGCCTAAGTGGGTCAAAGTTAGAGAAATTGTGGAAGGCCAGGAAGGTAGGTGGGGGGAGAGGAGGTTTGGTACACCAGACACAGTAGATGGGGGAGTGGTCACTAATGGCATCAGACAGTGTGCCGGCATGAGCAAATTTGTCTGTTTGAGTCATCAGTATCCAGTTCAGGGTAGTGTGCCTAACTTATTTCCTTTTGCCCTTTAGCTCCCTGTAATGTCATAACCTCTGAAGTACAGTTCCCTTGCACTTACAGGAGCTCTGCATCTTGCTTTGAACATTACATCCCTCCCCCCTTTTAGTAAAAAAAAAAATATAGCTGTATTAAGCAAACACACTTCTAACAGATTACTAAACTGCTTCTAACTGTACAGTTATCAACATTAACATTCCCAGTTTTGCCCAGTTACCCAGTAGTACCAGTTCCTAAAACCTTATCGATAGGTATATAGTCCTTGAAATATTCTAGGGGTCTTCTGTTCCGCCTTCATAGGTAACGTGAAACTGTGTCAGTTTGGGGTCCCACAACTTTCTCTGTACAGTCACTTGGACGACACTCCACAGGAGGTACTTCACATCTTGGTTCGTGTGCGTCTTGCACTACAGGTGTATCTGCCTGCAATTCAAATTCTGTGTTGAACCCATGTTCCTGAAGATTCTCACACTCCACCTTCTTGAAAAATGAGGAGTTCCTGGTGACAAAGTGGTTGCCTCTCTGAGCAGTCACCATGGAACCTTTCTTTTGTGCTACCTTGTATGGTTGCTCACTGTATGGTACTGGCATTTTATCTACAGATGTTGCAATCTTGATGAGCACAGTATCACCTTCGGTTAGCAAGGATGGTCTCACATACGACTTGTCAGCATAGGACTTCATTCTAAGTTTAGCCTGTGTGTCTTTCTCTCTGAATTCAGGTTTGGAGACCCGCCATGATGATTGTGCTTCTGGAAGCTTAATGTTCATAGGTCTGGACATCAAAACTATGGCAGGGGGAACTCCAGTCAAACAGTGCAGTATAGCTCTATAGTTTCCTAAGAACTGATGCATTTCTTGTTTCCAGTTCTTCTGCTCTATGATTGCTGACTTGATTGCCTTTTTAACAGTTTTCATGAATCTCTCAACCTCTCCATTTGCTCTAGGCCAGTATGGGGTGATTTTCCTGTGATGGAAACCTAAATATTTAGCAGTTTAAAGTCTTGGCTACTAAATGGTGGTCCATTGTCAGACTTGACCACCTTAGGGATTCCAAACTCAGATAATGGTGTAACCCCCCCCTACAAATGGCGGTTCCCAAAAAGTCTTCCTTGGGCTTGCCTAAATGCTCACTGCCAGACTGGCATTATGTGTCCTGGCAAGATAAAAAGTGTTTGCATGTGAGTGCCCTGTTAGACTCCATGCCTGTCTCTTTAAGAGCTGACTATTTCATAGTGTTTAATAAATCTGGGTAGAGGCTTAGTAGTTTCAGACTCGAGTCCCACCTGGGCTGCAGTGTTATCACTCCATTTTGCAACACTAATTGCACAGAGGGAGCCATACTAGAATCTGTGACTGTTTATTGATTATCTGCAATACTAATAATAATATTGTAGTTTGTCTGACCTGTCTTTCTTTGCAGCATGGACATTTCTGTTAATCCCCACCATCTTGGTTCTGGACTGCTAGTTTGGACCAATCAGTACCTTTGGGGACCCTAAAATGGAGTCTGTCCCCAGGGGTCTGGTGGGAGTGAATTTGTGAGGAATTGTAGTTTTACACTTGGCTCCTAAAATGGACCTGAAGGGGGTGCTCTAGCTGTGACAGACAGATGAATAAATGAATCAAACCTTTTGGATCTTTGGGAAAGTCCCAAGCTGCCTGCAGCAGTGAGTCAGTCTGAGTTTAGAGTTTAAAGAGTGAACAGCTCGAGACATTCGAGCAGCTGCTCCTGCGTAGTAGCCTGGGAAACTGGTGGGAAGGCTGTGTTTGGCCTGCCCCACCTTCCCTGTGAAGGAGGTTTTCAGCATAACAGAGACACCAGACTCTATCTGAATTTGCTGTGATTGTGACCAGGATCCTGAATTGTGACAAAGTGAAATTTGCCTGGTGCGGACCAAAGATTTGCCACAGTGCAATCAGCCTGTCAGGATTTGAGACTGCAGCAGAGTGTACAGTTTACACAGAGACACTGAATTGCAACCGTACTGTCATCCGAACTGTGGTATTTATCGTGCTTTTACTATAAGTGTGCTGAATGCTGATAGTGGGTCGCAATTTGGTTCCCCACTGCTTGAATGTGTCACGCTTGCTGGAAGCTGTATCCAGCACTTACAGGACTGTCTCCAAACTGTTCACCTGGTCTGGACCTAGCCACCTTGGCCCAGACAGCCACTCATGCCACAGAGAAACAACCAATGGGAGACCCGCCTGGGGATTCAGCTCCCTGCTCAACACCAACGAACAGGATCGGCACCACGGTGCTTCGTGTGTCCCTGCTTCTCCTGGCAATCCAGCACTTCATTCTGAGGTCTCCATCTCATCCATCCTGCATCCTGTATTGGGTAGCATGAGTAAACACCAGGGCAGCTCCCTGCAACAAAGCTCAAATCAAAGTGTGTCAAATGATTTAAATGTTGTTGCTAATCATTTTGGGACTGAGCTATCCGGCTCCGGATTACAAATTGTGGGTTAAGCGCATCCATGTTTTCTTTCCATCACAGGGCCCCAACCAGCTGCAATGCTGGCCTACACCAGGCAACGCTTCAGGCTAGCCGTAGTTCCAACTGAGTACCCAGAGTGCGCGTGACTATGATACAGGGATCTTAAAGTGCATGCCTTATAACCTGAATCTTTCAGATCTTGAATCAACCACCAGATTCTGCCCCTTTCCTGTTACTGTCCCCTTAAATAAATCAGATCTAAATCTTTTTGCATTGAAACTGGTTGTGGTGTACCTCTGTGCAAACAGCATTGAAATACTGTTAGTTGTTGTGCTCAGTCTTATTTTACAGGAGGTCTCCAGCGCCGAGCCAGCTGAACCAGCCCTGGTGGTAAGTGCAACAAGTGTTGGGTTAAAACTGTTGTCAGGAGTAAATTGCAATTGTGTATTCTGTGAATCATGTAGGTTACTAGAGGTAAAAGAGGGTGCCTAACAGTGTTCAGGAAGGCTGTACCCAGGTCAGCTACGCTACCACTAACCCTGTCCTCTGGGTGGATGCACCTGTTTTCAGTACCCAGGCCCTTCAACCTGCACTTGGTCATGCAGGCAGGGGTAGTATCCCTTGGGATAGTGCCATCTAGGGGTTACATCTTGGAGGCACCACTGTGATTTGTACCCCCTAGTGGCCAAAATCAAGAGTTGTTGTCAAAGACAAATGGCTACCCCAATAGAACTGGCTATGCACCAGTTGGTGTGGTGGTGTACGGGGCAGGAGATTGACCCCTGAAATGTCTTACTAATACTGGATATACCCATGGGCACTAGAAAGGACACTGCTGAAGAAGCACTTTCCAAAGTTGAATGTTTGAAACAAGCTATAGTGGTGGGTCAACAGGCTGATTTAACTGCCCAAACTCTCATGGCCTTGGTGGAATGTAGCGACCCCATGGACAGCTCAAAGGTGCCCCAGACTATTGCCCCTGAGGGGTTCCCAGCCACCTGGAGGGTGATAACTAAACATAGCAAGGATCCCTTAGGATGAGCCCCCACCATTATCTGAGTCTTTTGAGGAGAAGTTTGCCAAGTTGTTACTGGAGGAAGGTAAAACTGTGGAGGATTTGAAAAAATTATTCCTGCCATCGGGGAGTGTCCCTTCCCGGCTGTCCACTCCAGCCCCTGTCCCTTTACCAATTTCCGTACCTGCCCCAGTGCCAGAAGGCAGTCATGACTTGTACCACAAGCTTAAGGTGTTCTCTGGCATCCTTCCTACTCCTAATGGAGAAGTCAACCTGGAGGCCTGGATGGACTCCTCTACCCTTGTGGTACAAGACTGACAATGCTCAGAGGCCGAAAAAAGGGTACGCCTGGTGGAAAGCCTCCAGGGGCCCGCCCAATGTGCTTTTTGCTCATTGAGGTACTCTAACCCTGTCGACAAGGCCCAAGAGTGCTTAGTCACCCCGACAATGTGTTTGGGGGTACCAATAGTGTTGAGGCTTTGAAATTGAAACTTAAAAATGTTAAACAACAACCGGTGGAGATGTTATCTGCTTACATGGTTCGGTTAGAGGGAATCCTACAAACCATTTTTTGGAAAGGAGGCTGGGCATCTAGCGAGGTTAACTGGATAAGGCTGGATCATATACTCCACTCTGCCTGGCACTCCAGCTGGGTGTTGCTCAAATTGCAACTGCACCAGATGAAATCTGGTCCCTTGCCCTTCCATATGTTGATGAAAGAGGTACGGGAAGTTGAGAAGGAAGAAGGCTGTCAAGAACCCTGCACGGTCGCGGCTGCCACAACCCCTGCTCCAGGCATGGGTCCAATCACCGATGGCTTGGAAGTTCAGAAATCATGTGAAGGAATCCAAGAACTAAATGTTGGTGCCAGCCCCAGGGAGCCCAGTGAGAGAGGGACTGCTAAGGATGCTCCACTATGGGACGAACTGCTGAGAGAGTTCAGAGAAATGGAAGCCGGTCTCTTTATGAAGGCTGCTCTTGTGGGTACAGTCACTGATCCTTATCAGAGTGCATCTGCTATGGGGGTGGGGGTGCACACCTAGGCATTTCCTGCTTACAGCAGTTCAAAAGTTGATGAATTGACTATGAAAGTGAGAGAATTACTGAGACGTCTCCCAACGCTTTGCGACATGACAGACAGAAGCTGAACCAAGATTTTCCATTGGTAGCACCCCCGCCTCAGCTCCTAATGTGACGTCTCATCCACGCCAAGCCCTGGAAAGTATATTTTGTCATAATTGTGGGAAGGATGGCCATATGAAGAGGGAATGCTGGTCTCAGAAGGGCTTAGAGAAAATGGTAAACAGGCTTCAAGGGGAGTTTCGGAAAGCAAATCAGTGGTCAAGGGGTGCTCAAAACGACCACAGTGAAGGCTCAAGAAATCCTAACTCAAACTTCTTTGTGGCTTAATTGTCTGTCCAGGCCCCTACTACTGTCCTTCCACAGTATAAAGAACACAGGCTAGGAGGAGCACTTTGAATGAATCAAGCAGAAAATAAATAAATCAGCATACACAAATTAAGTGCAAACGCATGGAGCTCAGTGGCTACTACTGCATTTGCACTTAATTTGTGTGTGCTGATTTATTTATTTTCTGCTTAATTCATTCAAAGTGCTCCTCCTAGCTTGTGTTCTTTATGCTTTGTAATTTTTTTGGAGTGAGCACCCACATATTTCGAGCGCTGCGGTATCTATGTGTTTACTGTCCTTCCAGACTGGTCCAAAATAGTAGGCCCTTTGATGGAGACTACTGTGACTGTCAATGGTGTCCATGCTCGGACTGTGCTCAACAGTGGGTCGCAAGTGACCATTGTATTTCAGGACTGGTTGACAAACACTTATCTGATGTGCCATTACAATCTCTGGAAGGCCTACATGTGTGGGGCCTGAGCGACAAGTCTTATCCCTACCTAGGATATGTCTGGCTCTGGTTGTCTTTTCCTGCGGCTGTAACTTGTGTAGATGAACAAGCAGAGACACTAGCCCTGGTGTGCCCTCCTATGGGACTGTATGATGGGGTTCCCTTGCTCACTGGAACCAATGCCCACATATTTGCAAGACTAGCGCAGCCGTGTCAAGAGAAACCAGAACAACAGACTGGGTGGGCCCTGAGAGTTCCAGCCTTATTAAAGAGAGCCTATGACTTGCAACAGCAGACTACAGAAGCAGACAGAGATGAGCCAGTGGGGATAGTGTGGAAGAAAGATCCCGATTCTCTGGTACTACCACCCAACGCTCAGTATACCGTTCATGGAGAAGTTTGCTTTAGAAAGGACGTGAAAAATAAAATATTGATGCTGGATGCACCTGGTGAAGGGAAGTTGCCAGACGGGTTTTGGTTACACCTAGTATCTTACCTGCCCGGTCCCATGCCTATGCCTGGCAAGTGATGGTCCAAATCCGAAATGTGTCTGATCGAGAAATTCGAGTGAATAGGGGGTGTACATTAGCCACAGTACATTGTGCAGACACTGCAGTACTGCCCAGCAACAAGTATTCCAGTGAAAAGGAGGCGGTGACCCCAGACCTATTCAACTTTGGCGGTTCCCCATTGTCTGCAGAATGGAAGGCTTGAGTCAGTAGGAAACTTGCCCAGAGGGACCAAGTGTTTTCCCTGAAGGAATGGGATGTGGGATGCATCCATGGTGCTGAGCACACTATCAGGCTTCACGATGGCAGAGCTTTTAGAGAGCAGCCCCACCGCCTTGCCCCAGCTGATATAGATGATGTTCGGAGGCACCTACAGGAGATCAGCTGCTGGCATTATTCAAGAGTCAAGAAGTCCCTATGCATCTACCATCACAGTTGTGTGAGAGAAGAATGAGTCCGTGAGGATGTGTGTAGATTATCGGACCATAAACCGATGGACTGTACCAGATCAATACACCATGCCCCGCATACAGGACACAGTGGATTGCCTAAATGGTAGTTAGTGGTTTTCAGTACTTGATCTATGAAGTGGGTATTATCAAATCCCGATGGCCTCGGAGGACCGTGAGAAAACAGACTTCATTTGTCCCTTTGGGTTCTTCGAATTTTTGAGGATGCCTCAGAGGATTTCAGGTGCTCCCACTACTTTCCAGAGGTTGATGGAACCTGCAGTAGGAGACGTGAATCTGTTAGAATGTCTAGTATACTTGGATGATGTCATCATCTTCGGACACACCCTAGAAGAACATGATACCAGATTATTCAAAGTTCTTGACCTGCCTGAAAGAATTCAGCTTCAAATTATCTATAGACAAGTATCAGTTTTCCAAACATCTGTAAAATATGTGGGACATATAGTGTCAGCCCAGGGGATACAGACAGACCCCAGTAAAGTAGAGTTCTTGACCACCTGACCCCAGCCATCTAACTTAAAAGAACTGTAGCATTTCTTGGGGTTTTGTGACTATTATCGGTGGTTCATTAAAGACTATTCAAAGGTAATCTGGCCACTTCTCAATGCCACTCAAGGCTATTCTCCTACCAACCGCAGGTACAAGAAGGGATCCCTCAAGGAAGAAGAAAAGGTGTATTTCCAAAAAGGTGAACCATTTGGAGCCCGTTGGACCCCTGAGTGCAAGGCAACATTCTTTGAGATCATCTGTCAGCTTACTCACGCCCCAGTACTTTCCTGTGCTGGCCCTACCAAGCCATACATGCTGCATAGGAATGCCAGCTTGAAGGGACTCAGGGCTGTGTTGTATCAAGGTTATGAAGATGGTCTGAGACCTGTGGCCTTCACCAGTCAAAGCCTGATGCTATCTGAGTGAAATTATCCTGTTCACAAGTTGGAGTTTCTCGCTCTAAAGTGGGCCACAGTCGACCAATTTCATGAGTATCTCTATGGGGCCAAAATATTGGTAAGAATTGATAACAACCTCCTAACACATGTACAGACCTCAGCCAAGCTGGATGCACTGGGCACTGGTGACTTTCTGCCCTGTCGACTTACGATTATGTGGTTGAATACCGGCTTGGACTGAACCATATTGATGCTGACGCTCTCTCACGGCAGCCAAGCCCTCAAGACAATTGGGTGAGGCTGTCAGAACACTATTAAAACATTGTGCCAAACAATTTGACAAAGATGAGCAGCCATCTACAGATACAGTGGACTGTCTGGTGGACCATTTGGGGCCCTCTGATACTTGCATACCTGCAGCCTATTGTAATTTTTCTGCATTGGACCTCAGTGCCTTGCCCCAGTTTGATAGTGACAGTATTCAGAGGGCCAAATCCCAAGACTCTATGATCTAGCCCACACTTGATACCCTTCGTGTGGGGAAAGATAAGTCTAAATTACATTCTACTGACTTACAGACTACATTAGTACTCAAAGAAGGCCCCCGACTAAAGTTGCAAGACCAGTTACTCTATTGCGAGACAGTAGATCGGTGGGGTCAGTTGGACAAGCAGCAATTAGTACTGCCCTTACACAGTCACATGAAACTCCTTAGTATTGACCGGACCCTCAACTTGGTGCGGTGTAGGTTCTCCTGTCCAAAGACGGGGGCTGATGTTGAAAACCATGTCAAAACCTGCAGTAGGTGCCTTCAGAGAAAAGCGTTGCCCCAGAAAGCCGCTCATCTTGTTAATATTTCAACCAGTGCCCCCATGGAACTGGTTTGTAGAGACTTTCTGTGTCTGGAGCCTGATCAAAAGAACATTGGCAATGTACTGGTAATAACCGATCACTTTACCCGATATGCACAAGCTTTCCCAACCAAGGATCAGAAGGCCTCTACGGTGTCCACGGTGCTAGTAGAAAAGTTCTTTGTCCATTATGGTGCGCCCCAACATATCCATTCTGATCAAGGAAGGGACTTTGAAAGCAGACTGTTCAAAGAGATGCTCTCCCTGTGGGGGGTGCGAAAGACTAGAACCACTCCTTACCACCCCAAGGGGGACCCTCAGCCAGAACGCTTTAACAGAACTCTCCTGGATATGTTGGGCACTCTTCATCCTAAAGACAAGTCTAAATGGAGCCAGCAGATTAGCACCTCGGTGCATGCTTACAATTGCACCAAATGTGATGCTACTGGGTTTTTCCCCTATCGCCTCATGTTCAGGAGGGAAGCCCGATTGCCTGTGGATGTCTGCTTTGGAGTCTCTCCAGATGGGAACAGAGCTGAGAACTATTTACAATATGTACAGAAGCTGAAAGCTCAATTGAACCATGTGTACCAACTATCTCAAATGATGGCTGCCAAATGAAACCTTGCTAAAAAAGAGAGACATGATCAATGGGTAAAGGCTCAGGAGTTGTTGCCTGGGAATAGAGTGCTATTACATAACTTGGGATTGCTTGGCAAGCATAAAATCACCGACAGGTGGCATCATCTTCCACATGTGTAATAGTCAGCAAGTTGGATGATTTACTTGTGTATAAAGTTCGCCCTGAGAATGACTCCAAAGCTGTCAAGGCCATGTACAGAAACCACCTACTGCCCACTGGCCAAGTGATCATTGACGCTGAACCACCAGATATTGCCCCTCCTGGGCCAGTGACTCATGCTGCTATTAAAAAGAGACAGAGTCAACCTGCCCCAGTTGTTCCAGACCTAAGGCCTTCCCCCCGGCAGGCCCAAAATGATAGTGACTGTCAGTCCGCCTCTGATGATAGTGAGTGTGACAATTATTATTACCTGTCCTATGAACTGAGTCAGTTGTTTCAAGGTAACCCTATGAATATAATTGTTGGGTTGAAGCTGGGCCTTCAGGACTGCATAACCCCCAGCTTCCTGCTTAGAGCCAATAATCCCTGAAAGTGAGGTACAAAGTATTACGTCTGAGGTAGCAGAATCTTTGTATCTAGTAGAAATGTCTGAATTACCCAAAGAGGAATCTGATGTGGTAAATCTCTCTGGTGACATACCAGCCCTTGAAGAACCCTATAAAAGTGTTGACAGCACCCCTCCAGTGCCACAAAGTCCAATTGTGTCAAAGCATCCTCAGGATGAGCAACCTGGGCCCTCTTCAGAAGATGATAATGAGCAAAGTATTGTGGAAACAGAATCTGCAGTGCAAGGAGCTGATAGTGTTCCCAATCTGGACATTTCAACCCATGCAGAGGCACCCCTCACTACAGGAGAAGAACCCAATGCCAGTGTTGACTGCCCAGAGCCTGTGTCTGTTTCCTCCAGAAAGTCTGGACAAGCTGTCAAGCCAGTGATGCGCCTTAGCTATGACTCCCCTGGGAGGCCTGTGGATTTGCCTCTCAGTGTTGGTCACAAGGGTGTTTACATTTTAAAGAGCTCACTGCCAAAACTGAGCCTGTCTACCACTTCTAGGTTAATTGTTCTTACCTCAGAACATGGTGCCCCTGCCCTATCTAGCCCTAAGGTAGTTGATAGGAGAGGGCCCCCGTCTGCATTGTTCAAAGTGCAAGAAACTGTTACATGAATAAGTATAGTAATATCATTGCATAGATCATAGTAGAATCAGTATTGAATGTAAGAAAAATGCAAAGCTGTTGTCATTATGAATATAATATATGTATAGAGAATACTAAATAGGTATAGTAATGTGATAAGTTTACATTTTATGGATGCATCAGTCATTATCCTATCTTGTGTAGAATAATGTCACATATATATCATACAGTATATTGTCTTTTTCCATGCTATTGTGGTATAGACTTGACGTGGATGCCAAGTTCTTTCCAGGCAGGGAAGGGTGTAACCCCCCTACAAATGGAGGTTCCCAAAAAGTCTTCCTTGGGCTTGCCTAAATGCCCACTGCCAGGCTGATGTTATGTGTCTTAACAAGTTAAAAGTGTTTGCATATGAGTGCCCTGTTAGCCTCTGTGCCTGTCTCTTTAAGAGCTGCCTATTTCGTAGTGAATAATTAATTTGGATAGGGGCCGAGTAGTTTCAGGCTCAAGTCCCACCCAGGCTGCAATGTTATCGCTCCATTCTGCCATTGCTAATTGCACAGAAGAAGCCCTACTAGAATCTGTGACTGTTTACTGATTATCTGCAATAATAATAATATTGTAGTTTGTCCGACCTGCCTTTCTTTGCAGCATGGACATTTCTGTTAACCCCCACCATCTTGGTTCTGGACTGCTAGTTTGGACCAATCAGTACCTTTCGGGACCCTAAAATGGAGTCTGTCCCCAGGGGTCTTGTGGGAGTGAATTTCTGTAGGAATTGTAGTTTTTACACTTTGGTGCCTAAATGGACCTGGAGGGGGAGCTCTAGCTGTGACAGACAGATGACTTAACGAATCAAACGTTTTGGATCTGTAGAAAAGTCCCAAGCTGCCTGCAGCAGTGAGTTAGTCTGAGTTTAGAGCTTGTAAGAGTGAATAACTCGAAACACTCGAGCAGCTGCTCCTGCGTAATAGTGCGAGAAACTGGTGGGAGTGCTGTGTTTGACCTGCCTGCCCTATCTTCCCTGTGAGGGAGTTTTTCAGCATAACAGAGACACCGGACTTTATCCGAATTTGCTGTGATTGTGACCAGGATCCTGAATTGTGACAAAGTGAAATTCGCCTGGTGTGGACCGAAGATTTGCCCCGATGTGATCAGCCTGTCAGGACTTGAGACTGCTGCAGAGCATATGATTTGCGCAGAGACACTGTGAATTGCAACCAGACTGTCATCCAAACTGTGGTATTTACCTTGCTTTTACTATAAGTGTGCTGAATGCTGATAGTGGGTTGCGATTTGGTTCTGCACTGCTTGAATGTGTCGTGCTTGCTGGAAGCTGTATCCAGCACTTACAGGACTGTCTCCGAACTGCTCACCCAGTCTGGACCTAGCCACCTTGGCCCAGACAGCCACTCACACCACAGAGAAACAACCGAGGAGAGACCCGCCTGGGGATTCAGCTCCCTGCTCAACACCAATGAACATGATCGGCACCACAGTATTTTGTGTGGGCTCTGCTTCTCTTGGCAATCCAGCACTTCATCCTGAGGTCTCCATCTCATCCATCCTGCATCCTGTACTGGGTAGCATGAGTAAACACCAGGGTAGCTCCCTGCAACAAAGCTCAAATCAAAGTGTGTCAACTGATTTAACTGTTGTTGCTAATCATTTTGGGACTGAGCCATCCTGCTCCGGATTACAAATTGTGGGTTACGCGCATGCATGTTTTCTTTCCATCACAGGGCCCCAACCAGCTGCAATGTCAGCCTACCCCAGGCAATGCTTCACGCTAGCCGTAGTTCCAACTGGGTAACCAGCGTGTGCGTGACTATGATATGGAGACCTTCAAGGGCATGCCTTATAGCCTGAATCTTTTGATCTTGAATCAACCACCAGATTCTGCCCCTTCCCTGTTGCTGCCCCTTAAATAAATCAGATCTAAATCTTTTTGCATTGAAACTGGTTGTGGTGTACCTCTGTACAAACAGCATTGAAATACTGTTGGTTGTTGTGCTCAATCTTATTTTACAGGGGGTCCCCAGGGTCGAGCTAGCTGAACCAGCCCTGGTGGAAAGTGCAACAAGTGTGGGGTTAAAACTGTTGTCAGGAGTAAATTGCAATTGTGCATTCTGTGAACCATTTAGGCTACTAGAGGGAAGGGGGGTAACAGTGTCCAGGAGGGCTGTACCCAGGTCAGCTACGCTGCCATTATCCCTGTCCTCCAGGTGGAGGCACCTGTTATCAGTACCCAGGCCCCTAAACTTGCACTTGGTCACGCAGGCAGGGGTAGTATCCCTTGGGATAGCGCCACCTAGTGGTTACAACACCTTATCCGGAACAGATATCACAGTCCTGGCATTAGTGGATTTAACTTCTTCAACCACTGGAAACCTAGAATAGTCATCAATTACCACCAATAGGTACCTTCCCATAGGAAGCTGTGCAAAGTCCACGCTTACCTCTTGCCATGGTGATTCTGGCAGCTTTGACATCACCAGCGGCTCACGTTTTGTTTTAGGTGTCACAACCTGGCAAGCGAGGCATGACTTGATAACATTGTCCACTAACCTGTCAATTCCTGGAAACCAGACTTTTTCACTGATGACGGCCTTAGTTTTTACCAGTCCCAGATGTGCCTCATGTGCCAAGTCAATCGCTCACCTTTGAAGCTTTTCAGGTATGACTATTCTAGTCCCTTTCAAAATGAAGCTTCTGTCAGTATCAGTGGTTTGTTCCATTTTTATCTTTTCAAATGAAGAGTATGCTTGTGCACTGACCATGAGGTTCAAACCAGTTCACTTCCATCTCCCTGATTGTATTACTTGAGCTACAGCTTATAAAGGCCTGTCACTTTGGGTGGAAGCCTGGATTTCATCTAGCGACATGGCCATGGGGTGGCACATTCAGTGATATAATTGATATATTCTTCAGTAACTTTCTCTTCTCGCCTTGAAGGGAGTGGCTCTGTCGGAGGGTGTCTCGACATGTAATCAGCTAGATTATCTCCACCAAAATGATAGGCAACAACCACTTCTTAGAGCTGTAACCTTAGAGCCCATTGCTCAGTCCTGGCTGGTGGTTTGGATCTTGGGTTTCCGAAAAGAGCGACTAGTAGTTTGTGGTCGGTATAGGCTGTGAATGGCCCTCCAAACACATATATGTGAAAGTGTTCACACACCCAGATCGCTGCCAGAGTTTCTCTTTCAGTTTGGGAATATCTCTGCTCCAGTAGTGTGAGTGCTCTGCTTCCAAACGCAATCACATTGCAGTCATTGCTGTTTGCTCTTTTCTGGGTCAATATAGCAGCGAGTCCAACAGGACTAGCATCCACAAACATTTCAGTCTCTTTCTTGGCATCAAAACAGTTCATTACTGATGGATTTGTAAGTGCTTTTCACAACTGAGTGAGTGTCAGTTCCTGATGAATGGACCAGTTCCAAGGCATATCCTTTTTAATCAGCTCCTTTAAAGGCTACGTCATTGTAGCATAGTCTGGTACAAATTGTGAGCAGAAATTGGTCATACCAAGTAAGCTTCTGATCTCTGAGGCATTTACAGGTGTTGCAAGCTCATGGATCACTTTGATCTTCTTGGGATCTGCCATCATGCCTTTATCTGTAACCACATACCCAAAGTATTCCAACGTGTTTGTCAAATGCACATTTTTGCTTGTTTAATGTCAAACCCTTTTCTCTCAACTGCTGTAGCACTGCTCTGAGGTTGCTGTCATGGTCAGCCTGAGTTGATCTGTAGACCAGAATGTCATCACTAATATTGATTGTGCCTTGTAGCCCACTCAAAGTCTCTCTAATGGTATTCTGAAAAATTTCTGCGGCACTTGAAATACCAAAATGAAGTCTCTTATATATCGTCTCAGACCCACACGTGTAGAGAACGTGGCAATATACCTTGATTCTGGTGATAGCTCAAGGTGGTTATAACCTTGGTTCAGGTCCAGTTTACTGAACACTTCTGCACCACTGAGGTCATTAATGACTTCATTGATAGTCAGTGTGATGTGTCATTCTCGCTTTATGGCCTTGTTAGCCTGCCTCATGTCCATGCACACATGCACATTTCCGGGCCTTTTTGGCTTTAATATTATGACCACCATGGACACCCATGGGGTTGGTTCACCTATCCATTCTATCACACCCAGTTCCTCATCTCACTTTAACTGCTCCTCCAATTCCTTCCTGATATGAAAGGATACTATGCGGTGAGGCTGAGCTACAGACTGGACTGTCTCATCAGTGTGTAGTTTTACCTGAAAGTCCTTTAACTTACCAAGCTCTTGAAACAAATCTTTGTAGTTGTGCAACAGTTTACTGATGTGCATTCCCTTGCTCTGTTCTTCTTATATCTCCTCAGATGCACAAACTAGCTGCACTGTTCTGATCAAATCCAAATCTTGCAATATTTTCCAACTCAGCAGTGAACCTCCTGTTCCTGCTACTACATAGAATGCTTCGCGACACACCCTTCTTGGGAATTCAACTTCTGCTTGGAACTTTCCCAGCGCCTGAAGTGGTGTTGTTGAGCTGTATGGATATATCTTAATGTCAGTCTTTGTCAACTCTGATTTACATTTGAAACTATTGTAGTCAAGATCATCGATCACATTGACTGTAGCTCCTGAATCTGCCATGACTCTTATGTACCGTCCACAAATTTTTACTTGAAAATGAGGATGTTCCTGCATTATTTTATTAGACTTCTGTTGTGTCTTAACAGTGTAAATATATGACTCATCATCTGACATCTCCTCACTGTAACTTGCATGCACTGTGTTTACTGTTTGCTGTGGCCTTGCTCTCCACTTCTCATTGTTCTGCATTTGCTGAGTTCTACAACACACTGCAAATGGTTGGCCTTTTGACACTTTCTACAAACCTTGCCAAATGCTGGGCACATATTCTTGCCTCCTGAATGCAGATACACACCACCATGTGCCAGAACCACTAACCCTTTTTCCATTCTGTGCACACTGATTGGCCTGCTGTTTGCTGACTACGGGCTTGTTTGGTGCTACTTTATGTATTGCATGTTGTTCATGCTCCATTCCTGCTATCTGGGCCTCGGACAACTCCATGGCCTTGCCCGCATCCAACAGCGGAGTTAACGTCAAGTCTGGCTCTGCTAAGGCTTTTCTCCTTAGTTTGTGTGACAAACAATGCTGCACAATTTGAGTTTTAATTTCATGGTCTGCATTTGCAAAATCACATTTAGTTGCCAACTGATGTAATCGAGTATGATGGGCCACCAAACTTTCATCACCTTCTTGCTTGGCTTGTCTAAACACATATACTTCATATTCCAAGTTTTGCTTGGGTGTAAAGTACTTGGTCAAAGCATCCATAGCTAAATCAAGCTCTGTCTTACTATCTCTCAGTGTAGACTGTGGCAAAGTATCATAACTGTCATTTACTTGCTCACCAGCATAGTGTAGTAAGAGAGCCTTCTGACTCTTTGGATCTTCCACCTTGAGTGCCACAGCAAATTTCTGAACCAGGAGACCCATTTCTTCCAATGGACTCCAACTGCTTCTGATTCAGTATCCACATTAAACTGAGGGAAACTTGGAAGTGCCATTGCCATTGTTCATAGATATCGTCACAAGTTTCTCCTGAACAGCAGTCTGTAGGCCAGGCCCAAAACAAGTAAAAGTTTTTTTTCTGTCTAGCCATGGCACTACCACTTGTATCCTCAATGCCAATGTAAAGTAGTCACTTATGCAGACTATTCTATTAAACAGTTTTTATTTTGCAGCATTCAGAAATGCATGCACACAGCTTGAACCAGTGCTCCAGATAACTTTTTAGGCCAGGAAGTTATAACTTCTTAGTTTTCCAAGCTGGTAGTATTTCGATATGCCAGGTAGTATTTTGTGACACAATCACACTGTTCTGGTGAACTGAAGTGCAAATGTGCGAAGTACATGGAAACACCTGGTAGTGATGATACTACCCAATGTGACGCTTGTACAGCTGGTTTTGATTAATCTATGCTTTTCGTAATATAAGAATGTGTTATTGAGTATCTCTTATGAGACATGCTGTTTCAGTTAAAAGATAAAAGCCAGGAGATTATTACAGGCTAGAAGAGACTTAAAGTAAGGATCTCCTGCTTATCTAGCTTAATTGTAGCTGCCAGCTGCTAGGTTGGAAAATCATAAACTTTTATGACGTTTAGAAAAAGAATACAGGTTATGTCACTGTGGTGCAAAGTCATAAAAGATCCTTTGATGTCCTTGAGAGAGGATGCTGCTCATGGATGAAAGAAAGAACTTGGAAAATTACAGACTTAATTGGGAAGTCATATGGGGAAACAAGTTTTTTCTGCTGATGTCACCTATTAATTTACCTCCTGACACAAGACATCCTGATTGTATAATTTTTAATAAACAGACAAGGAGCTGGGTGACATCACGGAGAAGGCAGGGACAAGACAATGTTTTAATTATGCTGAAACATCTACAGCACTATAAAAAGATAAGAATACATTAGGTAGACAGGTCTAAGTGTATTATTGGTAGGAATTTGCACTTTTTAAACCTTATTGTTTTAAAAGATTGTATGTTTGTGATATATGGTTCTGTGTTTTACATTTTTCATTTGTATCTATTTTAAGTAAACCTCTATTTTTAGAGACTACCTGGTGTGTCTTTGAAATTCTTTCTTTGACAAGGGAAGCATATATGGTTAAAGCTGACACTGTACAAAGCTTACTGGCTTTACCAAACTGGGAAAATGTAAGAGTTTATTTTGAGGTCTTTCATAGAGTTTTTAAGGGTTCATTTTGTACACCTGGTTAGGTGCCCATAGGCGAAAGATATCTGGCCCCCCCAAAGAGCAGAATTATCTGAGCCTGTACATTAGGTACGCTAGCAAGAGGTTCACAGTTTGACTCCCTCCCAAACTTGAGACCAAAGTTTAATTTGAACCCACAAAACAGACAGGAGGGTTACCCTGTTCTGTTAACTGTTCACAATACTGCGCTTGGAGGTTGGCACTGTGGAAGCAGAGGGCCTGACCTGCTGAATGGGGTTGTGACACCCCAGACTCCACACAGGGTGTAAAAAGGGCAAAACTGGGTGTAAAATACTCCGATACACCCCTTGACTGGAGCACTGGCTTGAACTCACATGCAGGACTAACTAACTTCCTTCCTTTTGCCCTTTAGCTCCCTCTAGTGTCATAACCTCTGAACTACAGTTCCTTTGCACTTAAAGGAGCTCTGCCTCTTGCTTTGAACATTACACTTAATATCCCAAAAAGGTTGACTATGGGATACAGGAGTGTTTAATGGGGATGAAGAAGTGGGACCAGGGTTACTGTCTATGTCACCAGAAAGAAAGAGGTGGGCAGCATGGAAGTTGGATTAGATGGGGACAAAGAGAGAGATGGGACCCCAAGGGAGGGGAAAGAGAGGTGAAGGAAAATATGGTGCCAGTCATGGGAGCTGATGAAAGCCAGGTCAGCAGAAGGACAGGAGAGAAGCAGGGCGCAAGCAGGCCTAGCTGGTATCATAGCTGGGCAGATGGTTGGCCAGGCATGCTTCAGAGCAATTTGTTCAAAGGCTAGGGGTGATGCAGCAAATACTGATGATGCATTGTACCAACTATGGAAGAGTTCAGCAAGGACAATCATAAACTACATCACACAGTTCCAAAATGGCACTTAATACCAGTGTATAGACCAGTAAAACCCAAAAAGGTTAACTAAAAAGCCTGTAGAGATAGAACAGTAACAGAATTTATAAATATGCTTTTGAAGGGAAAAATGACTTACAGATTCAATGCAGTACTCGTTTAACACTCTTAAACCACACACTTTCATACTTTAAAACCATACTGTGCTTTCACACATAAACCTGCCACACACATTCACATGTGCATATATTTGAAAGGCAATTTAGCAATGAGAAAGAAATTAGTGCTCTGGCTAGGTTATAAACCTGGTCTGCTCAAAAATATAATTCTACTGCTCTAATCAGTTGAGCTACTATACTAGAATGGCTGGAAACTGGGACTTCTATAGACACTCATCTTTCTTAATGCACAAAATTTGAATTACATTTTTATTTAGAAGGGTGCAATGTGCATATATTTAAAATATTTCTTTCTCACTTCTTATATACAGTATATGTGCCCTAGCTGTAATTTTGGCACTTATTTCTTTCTGACTTCTAAACCATATTTAAAGTACAGAATATGCAGATCGCACCCTTCTAAATATAAAAAAGTGTTATAGTATATGGTTAGGGCTTGTTGTGGATGGAAAATTATGGTTTTCCAAATCCTGTTTTAGGACAGTTCAAAGGTTAAAAAAGTTGTTGTACTAATGTTCTGACATTACATCGATAGTACAACAACTTTTAAGACATGTCCTGCAATTTGACTGGTGCAATCTATGCTATCACGGAAAAAAATTGAAAAAACATGGCGACATGACTTAGCGAGTACTGAGCTGTGCACTGCTGTAGTTCAGGCATGGACGAGAACCCTCACATTTATAGAAATAAAGTAAACCTTTTTTTTTTGTCATAAAAAAATGACGAGAGCAGCCACAGGCGTTCGTAACCTCCACACAACAATCTTCTCCCTGACACTGTCGGAGTCTCTGCAAGCCATACCGAGTGGGATAGATTGGAGAGGCTGGAGTGGGAGTGAGCATGAGTGAGAGCATCAGCAGAAAAATGTTGAAGGTAAAAAAAAGAGAATGGATCTCCTCTATCTTTGAATGGGCAACCATATATTATATAAAATAGCAGATGGGTGACCATCCACAACGAAGGCTATGTTTCCATCTTGGCAGTTGATGACATCATACAGACCTCTCAAGCTTCACCCTCAAGGTCTGTATGATGCCAGCCACTCTCTCGATGGAAACACAGCCTTGCTGTGGATGGTCACCCATCCACTATTCTATATATAGTGTATAGTGGAATGCTGTTATGCATGAAATTCCATGCCTGGAATATGCTTGTTCTGCTGCAGTAATGATGTCATTATGTTGTTCTGCTGCAGTTGTGATATCACTACTGCAGCAGAACCACTTGGAATGCTGGCACATTGTTTTTTTGTCAATATATTTTTATTAGCCTTTGAATAAACATAAATCCAAAAGTAGAACATATTGAAATAGAACATACATTAGTAAGTACATTGAAATTGGTTGTAAAAAACTTATGTTACTAAATAAATATTATGAAGTGTAATAAATAATTTATAAATATCTAACATCATGAATAGATAACAGCAAATTATAATACATATTTTGTAATGTAATCACTATAAAGTATCATTTAGAAACTATAAGTACAAGGTGAAAGAAAGAAAAAAGAAGGGAATAAGAATAGAAGTAAAGAGAAAGAGTAATAGATTTAAAAGGAAGGAAAGTGTGGTGAGTTTTTTTTTTGAGCATACTTAGAATTATATTTCCGTGTATGTTGAAATGTCAGGAGATCTAAAATCTATGTTGATATAAAAAAAGGGATATAATTATACTGTCCCAAACAAAACCTTAGATAAAGTAAACCATTTCTTGTTAAATTTGATTGATTGATCTCTTAGAGATAGTGCTGTCTTTTCTGTATTTAGAATTTCTATTAATGAATTTTTCCATTCTTGAATTGTTGGAACCGTGACTTCTAGCCTGTGTTTCAATAAAGCATGCCTCACTGAAACTCCTAATAGCAGTAAAGTTTGTTTTTGTTCATATCTCTATCAAAATGTCCTAGAATACAAGTATGTGCATGGATATGTTCTGAAATCAAAGGATAACCTTCAAATAGACTTATTACTGATGACCATATAGGCTTTAACATGGGACAATCCCAGAACATGTGCACTAGTGTACCTTGTTCTTCTTCACATTTGTGACAAATATGAGTGTTAGTTATATTCATTTTGAATCATTGGTAAGGGGTGTAATATAAGTTATGTATGGTTTTAAACTGGATCAGTCTTTTATCAACTGAACAGAATACTTGAAATGGAAGAGTCCATATCCTATCCCACTCCCAATCTTCTGTAGGAGTTCTTAATGTATTAGACTACCATCTAATGGTTTCTGTGGCTGAACCTCTAATTAGTTTTAATAATAATTAGATAGACTTACCTACACCTCTTAATAATAATACCAGACTATTCTTGGGCTGTCTTAAAAAGCCAACCTCTATTTCTTTTATTTATATGCTGGCATATTGTTGCTTTCCTCTATTAAATTATGTGGTGACAGTATTCTAGAACCTCTAGAGACTTCACAAGTCAGTTTCATTATGAAAAAGAGAAAAGAATAACACAATGCACACATTTCACATAATACTACGATAGACTATAAAAAATACAGGATGGGCAACTTTATGCACAACCTGTGTGTTCTGTTACCTCAGGGTTCTGATTCCCATGGACCACTTGAGCTGTGCTCTTGAGGTCAGAGGGAATCTGAACCCCTCTGTGGCAGAACACACTGGTTGTGCATAGTTGCCCATCCAATATTCTATATACTCAAGGTTGTGTCACTCTGGGCAGTGCATTGAGAAAGGTGTGTGTCTGTGAAAGTCACAATGTTCGTGTTATCCTAGTAGCTGAACTGATTAGAGCAACTAAAACTGATAATGCCTAAATCAGGTATGGACACTGTTACTTCCTAAAAAATACACAAAAAGGATATTTCATGATGATACAGTAACTGAAGACTTTGGCTAGGGTGTAAACTCAAATAGGCCTCTAGTGATGAAATGACACATTCCCTTTACCTTTTTCAAATTTTGGTATAAAATCCTAAATGGAGAAACAAATCACCTCAAATGTCTGGAGAAGGCTGGCTGTTAATACACCTTCAAGTGAAATAGGTATAAACTATGAGGCATAAGAAAGGAGTTATGGGAGAAGGATTATTGTTTTTAGCAGTCTGATGTCTGGTAGCCTGTTTCGGTACTGTGGTATGACCCTGAAAATGAATCACGTTATTTTCTCTGGTGTCACATTTATTTTAATGATTAACACCATTTTAGATTTTCCAGGGATTCCCCTCTATCCGTAACAAGCATTTGTCAATGCTGGATGTTCGTCAGTGGTATAGAAGCCCTGTGGTACTAGATGTTTTGTGTGACAGTGGTGTGAATGGTGGTAAAGGACATGCTAGCAGAGGTTTAACATTGAGTGTCTTCAACCACCTGTGAAGTGCGATATAAAATTCCCATAGAATCACATTATAAATTGTAAGTAAGCAATAACACGCCACAGGGAGGGTGATAATGCTAAACTACCGCACAGCTCAGGTGGGTTGTGAGGCACAAGGTGCAGCTGAGTGCCTCAACCACCTGGGTAGTGTGTTTGCCTTCACTCAGATGCTAAAGGCACCTATGCTGTGATGGAAGCACATGCTAAGGACTTGGGAGAGTCAGCATGTGGCTGCTCTGAGGAGCACCAGGTCCTTGGCTTCTTCGCCTGGAAACAGAGGTAACATTCAAACTTACATCTGACACATAGCTGAATGACACAAAATAAACCCAAAAAAGGGAAATGGCAGCAGAGTGAGCTATAGCTGTGGGTAGTATGTAGAAGGCAATTTTTATATGCACTGACTAAATACAAGGAAGAAAGGGAAGTGGCGTTGAGTGGGTGTGTGACAAATGCAGAGTGCCCTAGACCACTTTGCCTGATAATATAAAGTGGGAATACAAGAATCTGTGGCTTACATTGTCATGGCGAGGCAACATTGACAGAGCAGGGAAAAACAGAAATGGAAACATTAAGCATTCAACAGGTTTTCACACACACCCTCTCCCGTTCGGAAGGCGGGAGGTGGGAGCTATTTGAAAAGCAAATTGCAGTTTGGTCAATTGGAGGAATAAGATCCTCAGATTGTTTCTGACACCCATACATTGCAGAGTAGGAACAGGGGGTGAAGAGTATATACACACAAGCAAGTGCCATAGCTACATTACACTTATGAAATAGGAATTGCTGAGATGAGACAGGATTATTATGCCTCTTGGCAGATGGCAATAGGGAAATATCCATCAGACTGAGTCAGCCTGTAAACAGGGTTGGGATATGGTCATGCAACTCTGGGAAAATGGCAAATGGTGTGATAGTAGCACAAGGAATTGTATGAAAGCTATGGGTCCATTCAGATATGAAGGCTAGAATAATTAGAAGCATGATAAGAAATTCTATGACGGCCTTTTACAAGTTGAGCAATATTGGTCAAGACAAAAAGATCCACACAAACTAAACTCACCTGCTCTGGCTGAACGTGTGTATCGTAACTCCACAGTGAGAATACTTCTGTAGCATTTTTTCAGTGTCTTCATCTGTGTGAAAGGAGTTCATTAACACTAAGGTTACATGACTATTGTAGGTCTTGTTCAGGTACTGGAAAGAAAGCCATACATTGAAAAACAGGTCAACAAAAGAACAAAGGCATGTCAGCCTCCAAAGTGGAGGCTCCCAAGATCAAATCAAACTTAAATAATGTACTGTAAGTACGAGTCATTATTTAAAGGGTCACTATCAACCTTTTTAGCATCACCCTATTTCTAGTTAAAAAAACACATTTTATGATTGCTTACCTTATGTAAACTTCATTGATATTGCTATTTGTTTTATCTATTTCCTTGCATAGTAGAAGAATCAGCATTTATATAGTGCTTTTCATACACAGTATATCCCAAAGAGCTTTACAAGGAATGCTAGACTAATAGTGAAGTGACTGAATGTGTAATGGCAGCCATATCACACATCAACACCCACACACAACCTGGACAATTTTATGAACTGGTTTACGAGAAGGGCAGTGTTGGCCAGGACACCGGGATTGTCCCTTACTCTTTGTGAAGAGTGCCCTGGGTTCTTTTACTTCCACCTGGACACCCACCAGGATGAGCAGAAAGGACCTCAGTTTAATGTCTCATTCAAAGGATGGCACATTCCAGCAGTACAGCAGCCCCTTAATACTGCACTCGAATGCCAGCATTTTAGGAGCAAGGCCAATCCCAGTGTGGGATGAGAATCCACGACCTTTTAGTTCAGAGGTGGATGTGCTACCAACTGAGCCATGCTGACACCTGACTTGAAATATGTCAAAACATTTAAATTTATATTGTTTTTGACACCAATCTTACCTTTGAATACCATGTTACTACAATTATTAAAAAAATACATCACAGATTAGGGTGCCTATACAGAGTAAAGCCTTATTTAACGTCTGAATCTAGGGGCCAGCCCAGTGGCACTGATGGTTGAGGTGCTGGACACCTCGCCTCGCATCACGCCGGTGGCCCAAGTTCGGGAGCCAGCTCGGGTGCTGGGGGTCGGCAGGGGAGGGACTGGATTGAGCGCCCACTGGGCTGCTTTCCTGTCCCGGGGGTAGGACTTTGGGGAGCTCGGCTCTCCAGTGGCCCCTGGTGGAGACTAGGGGGTGCTGCAGTAATGTGGGGCTGCACATAATAGCGTGCCTGACGCTGGCAAGGTTGCCATGCGCCATAGCATAAGAGGTGCACACACAGGGATAGGGGCGGGCGAAACAGAACATAGGAAAAACCCAGTTCCAGGTATAAGCAATGGCACCAATCCCCATGTCCATGACCGAGTCCAACTTGGCAAATCTTCACAGACCCTCCGCCCAGAGGCCCACATCCACAGCAGGAGACTACAAATTGAAGTGCGCCCAAGGTAGAAGGGGCGGCCCCACCCCGGAGGGGTTAAGCTTGAGGTGCCAGCTGTGAGGTGGGGCGGAGGAGAGAAAGGTTCGGTCAGGGGGACTTCAGGCAGGACAGGACAAAGGTTGGATGCCCAAGAGAGGCTCCTGGATCCGTGACCAGAGGGAAAAAGAATTAAAAAAAAATCTGAATCTAGAAAGCTTCTTGTTCATAGCATTCTCCTCAGTGTCTTAGATTATGGGCTTATGGTATGTGGAGCCATAAACAGTACATTCTTAGGGAAAATGTCTGTTACATTTAATTCTATTCTCAGATTTATGCTTTCAGCCTCATTCAGAACTCATCATTATTTATTTAGTTATTTATATAGTTGTTTGTTTAGTTAAAATGATTGGAACTAAATGGGAACAGCAGTTTTTCATGAAGTTATCTAATGATAGTTATGAAGAGTTTAAAATGTCTTGCACACGGATTATTTCTTTCACTGTCAACATACAGAGATATGAAATAGATAATAACTTTCTGAATGTTTTGATGATACTCACTACTCTAGTTTCAAAACAGATAAGCAACTGGTTAACAAGATTTATTTCAGGCAGCTTCTCGCATTATTGCTGCTCATTTCAGGTTCGGTACATTACCAACCTGACCTATATTCTTTAAGCCAGTTAGACTCTAACAATGACCCCAAGAATAATTCTTCGGTTTCCAAATGTCACTCAGCTTTAAAAATTGTCTGTTCAAATATTAACAGTCTCATTTCTAAATGGGATCAGTTTGTAGTATGGACAGAGATGAACAGCTTTGATGTGATGACGCTTTCTGAGACTTGGTTGAAAAGTGATAATCCTGATTCAGACATTTTGCTGACTGACTTCAATGTGTTTCATCATGATAGAGTGGGTGAACGAGGGGGTGGGACATTAATATACATTAACTCTAAATTTAGTGTTTCCAACGTTTTGGATAATATTAGTGACCCTAATTGTGATTTGGTTTCTGTGGAGGTTTTAATTGGTCATGACAAGAGACCAATTAATTATCTCCATCTACATACCACCTGGAAAATTTAAGAGCGGTTTAGACTTAGTCTCTCATGTCAGAGCTCAGCTTTCCCCTAACAGATAGTGGATCCTGTTAGGAGACTTCAACAATAACTGGAATACCAATGGAATAGATGGTACACATGAGGCCGTGCTAGACCTAGGGCTGCACCAAGTGATTCATGAAATCACAAGACATAATTACAAAACCAATTCAGGAACAATACTTGACTAGATTTTAGTCACCCAGTCATGCAGGGTCATTAATACTGAGATTCTGCCTGATGGCATGAGTGACCATTGTCTGGTAGTGTGTGAATGGTCTACTAAATTAGTAAAGCAAAAATCAAGATATATTGAATTCAGGAGGGTTACGTCTTTGACCTCTGAAGATATTGTGGTTGTTAGTAAGGAAATTAATTGGTTGCAGTTAGAATCAATTGCTGATATTGATGTTCTCTTAGATGCTTTTATAACACTTTACACCTCTATTATTGATAGATTGGAACCCCTGAAAAAAATGTGAATTAGATCATCTAAACAGGAATGGATTACTAAAGATTTGTTAGATCTTATGAAATTCAGAGATCGAAGTTGGAGAATTCATCAATCTGGAAGAGACGATAGTTCTCTTCTGGCTCATACAATTTTGAGAAATAAATGTAAATCTGAAACCAGTAAAGCAAAAGTAAAATATTTTTGGGATCAACAGAACAAAGCATCAGGTAATTCTAGACATACTTGGAAGATATTGAATAATTTAATGGGTAAGGGAACAAAAGAAAAATCAATCTCTTTGCAAGATAAGTATATGTTTATTCAACTCCAGATCAGGTTGCTGAATGTTTTAATAATTACTTTGGTGACCTTGATAGCTTCCAGTCAACTCAATTTAATCCTCATCCAGTTATAAATAACCCATCATCATCATCTGATGTTGATGTTTCTACCAGGTTTAAACTATAGAAAGTTACACCAGAGGTAATTAAGGACTATATACTTAAAAATGACCCTAAACTAATTTTGTTAACTGATTCTCTTGATTTTTGAATCTTGAGGAAGGGTATTGATACCTTTTCATACCCTTTGGCTATTATCTTTAATTTTTCAATTGTTCATGGTGTTTTTCTGGAGTTGTGGAAGCATGCAGTAATAAGACCAGTACATGAAGCTGGCAATCCATCTTTGACATCTAATTACAGACCTATTTTCCTCTTACCTCCGTTGTCTAAGAGCCTAGAAAGAATAATACTTGATCAGGCATTGGAATATCTTAATAAACACAATTTGCTTACTTCATGTCAGCATGGCTTTAAGGCTGGACACAATGCAGAAACGGCCTTGGTGAGGTTTCACTAGTGGCATCCAGTGCGCCTTTGATAAGGGGCACATGGTCACCACTCTTTTTGTGGATCTCACCAAGGACTTTGACCTGTGCAGTACAATTTACTCCCTGGTATACTTGGAAAATTGTACTTTTCCCAAGAGGCCATTAGATGGTTTTTACAATACTCAGCAAATAGGTCACATGTCACAATTATTAATGGTCACTCTTCCCCTTCTAAATTAATCAAATGTTGTATTCCCCAGGGATCAATCCTGCGTCCCCTCATTTTCTCTCTGTTTATGAATGATGCTCCAACTTCCTGTCCATCCAGCTCAATTATAATTTATGACAATGCTGATATCTATGAGGTTAGCCCCACAATAAATGAAGCCCTTTCCAAATTACAGATTAATTTTGATTCCTTTCAAAAATGGTTGTCTACTAATCATTTTGTATTGAATTCTGTTAAAACTAAAACTATGCTTTTTATAAACAAAAAGAACAATTTGTCTCTACCTCCACATATTCAGGATTCCAAAGGAACTGCCTTGGAATATGTCAAAGCATTTAAATATCTCGGTATTGTTTTTGACACCAATCTTACCTTTGAACATTATGTTACTGCCATTATTAAAAAAATACACCAAAGATTAGGGTGTCTATACAGAGTAAAGCCTTATTTAACATCATGAATATAGAAAGCTTCTTGTTCATAGCTTTCTCCTCAGTGTCTTGGATTATAGGCTTATAGCATGTGGATCTATGAACAGTAAATTCTTAGGGAAAATGTCTGTTACATATAATTCTGTTCTCAAATGTATGCTTTCAGCCTCATTCAGAACTCATCATTGTTTATTATTTAAACGTTCTTCATGTTTATCTTTAATTAATAGAATTCAGTTTAAAATGTGTCTTTTTCTGTTTAAGGTTAAATCTGGTTTACTACCAAATTCAGTTAGTATTTATTTTTCTAAGTATGTTAATCCCATCTGTACTAGAATTAAATCTAAGTTTACCTTTTCTGTTCCATTTTTCAAGAAATCATCTGGCCAACGTTCTCTGTTATACAGAGGTCCTTCTTATTCTAACTCCCTCAATTGTGATATTATGAATTGTAAGTCTGTGTCATCTTTCAAGTCAATGTTAAAAAGGCATTTACAAACCTCCCAGGAATGTACATGTTAAAGCAATATATTATAAGTCATAATTTCTTGTATTTGTTATGTATCTTGTTTTTATGTTAATTGTATGATTGCCATCAGTGAAAATGGGCAATTTGCTCATCAGACCTACAAGGGTAAAAAAATAAAAAAATTAAAAATTAAAATGAAATACATGCTAATTTATAGTTATACCTAGCCTTGTTTTTTTCAAGCCCTTGAGCTGCTCTTACTGCATACATCCTGATCATTAGAAACACCTCAAAGCAGTGCAACCACTCATGATGCAATAGTCTTCTCTACTATCACTGCATAATGAGTGGCTAGACTGTGTTGGAGGGTGTTCCCATGTCCAGGAAAGATGCAGTGGAAGTTGTTCAAGGAATGTAAACAAATGTGTTTTTGTGTGGTAACACCAGTATGGTGGGCAGTCTCTTTTTCAAGAAAAAAGAATTGGAACCAAACTACTAGATACATCAACAATCTCTACAGAATCTGAACTATCATAACATGTGTTTTTATGTTTGTTTGTGTGCACAGCGTGCAAGAAACATTTTGAGGAGAGTAAAGTATTGCAGAGGTGTGGCAGTGTTTGGCCAATCCAGCTAATGCTTTCAGGGGCCATCCCTTGGCCACCAATCAGCAGGGAAGCTGCTGATGATGGCTGTTTCAGAGCAAGTGCTGGACTTGAAAGAAATCTGCCACTCCATTCACAGACAATTTTGTCATTGCAGCAGCAGCTCTCATCCTCCTCCTCCTTCCCAGCAACAGGAACATTCCAGCCATACATATTACAGTGCACAGTAATGTGCATGGCTGAACTTACGAGCAACTTGTTTGCTCAGTGTGCCTTTCCCAGTGAAATAAAAAATAAGCCTCACAGCACTGCATAATTGGCAGCTTCTGCTGCCCATCACACCCCCCCTCAAAGCCAACATCGGGGTGCCCAATCCCCATGTCAGCATCCCCCCAAGCTATCTTTTGCCAACAATGGGGTGCCCAGTCCCTGAGTCTGCATGCCCCCCCCATTTTGGCACAGTGGGAGCCCATCCCAGTGTGCCAAAATAAACATTATGTTTTTCAGACACTGGGATGCCCACTCCCGGTGTTGAATGTGCACACCATGCCCCCTTTTTTCGGATGACCTTGGGGTGCCCATTCTCCAGGTCAGCATTGATCTCCCCTCTCCAATAGTCTGGTACACTGGGAACCCACCCCAGTATGCCAAAATCTATTTTTCATAAAATTACACCTGTAAAAGAAGAAAACTGTCCCCTGGTGTTTTTTGTGTTTTTTTTACCTGTAAAAAAGAAAATGGTCCCTCATCATCCCAGCAGCCCCTCCCCATCCTGACTCTCCCTCTGCCCACACCCTTCCCCCCTCACCCTATACCTACGTCTGGAGGTCTGGTGCTGTGATCCTCTGTGGACCAAGAACATGCCTGCACTCTTCAAAAGCCAACCGCAAACTGAAGAAAATCACAGTAAGCCCTATAACTGGAGTCAATGGGGGGATTTCAACTTAGGTTGATATCTTAGCCATTTTGAGGAATTTGGGCCCCAAATTTTTAACATGGGGTTCTTGGGACCCCACCTCATGACTACTGACACTGTCATTTCATTTCTCAGTGCCAAACAGTGATTTTGCGGTTGCTGTGCAGAATCACCTTCCGGAACTGATAAATGAAACGACAGTGCCACTCTTCATGATGTGGGGTCCCAAAAAGCCTATGTTGCAAGTCTGGTGAAAAAACTCCAAAAAATGACTGCGTTACAACCGTGAGTTGTGCAGTTTGTATGCACGCTCGTAACTTCGCCAATTTTTAATATTTTCATGCCAAATTTCCAACATTGCCATTTTTTCACACCTACTTATGAACAGTACAGCTGTCATTTTTTGCATCCTGCCTGAAACATGTTTTTCGCACCTGTGGCGCAGAATGGCACAGTCACTGTGCGAAATCAACTTTTGGGACAGATTAATGAAATCACAGTGCCACTGTTTTTGAGAAGAGGTCCCAAAATGGCTATGTTCAAAATTGGGTGAACAAATTCCAAACAAGCATTTGTTAGTGCCGAATGTTTGCTTGCTGGCATTGGCAGTGGTAGTGTAGAAGTTACAGAGCTGCGTAATAGGAATGGCAGTGAAGTATTGAATTGAAGCCAACCCCACCACCACCTTGCAGAGAGTGACAGGCATTGGGGTGTGCCTTTGGGTCATCAGGCATAACGGCCACGCCATTTTCAGTACACCCACCCTGCAGACACTGGCAAGTGTCACGGTGTTCCTTAGAGATTATTTGGCCATGTCGCACCCCATTCCATTGGAAATACAGTGAGATGGGTGCGATAGGAGAATGGGGTGAACTTTGGGGTCAAGAGTCCAAGGCATACCTCGATGTCTCTCACTGGCTGCAGGGTGTGGAATGGTATGAGCATTACAGGCAAGAATCCCAAGTCACACCCCTGATGCCTGTCATTCTCTACAGGGTTGGGCATTATGGTTGGAAACCCTGATACCTCAGGCATTCGTTGGTATTTTCACTCCAAATGTTCAACATGGTTTTTTTGTGACCCCACCTCATGAACAGGGGGAATATCAGTTTCTTAGCTGAAAGCTGCTTATGCACAGTGACTATGGCATTTAGCACCACAGGTGCAAAAACATTCCGAACAGGATGTAAAAAATGACAGCTGTACTGTTCATGGGGAGGTGTAAAAAATGGCAATGTTGCAAATGTGCAGTTAAAATATTTAAAAAAATGGTGAAGTCACGAGCGTACATAGAAACTGTGCAATGCACACCCGTAATATAATTAGGTTGGGGATTTTTTTACAGCAGATTGTCAACTCAGGCATTTTGGTGCCTCCAATCATGAACAGTGTCACTGTGATTTTCTTTATGTGTCCCGAACAATGATTTCTCACAGCGACCACGCATCTCTGTGTTGAAAGTGTGAAAACACACTTCGGCCATGTTGTGAAAAATGACAGCTGTACTGTAAATAAGGCAGTGTGGAAAAATGCCACTGGTGAAAATCTGGACTTAAAATATTACAAAGTCATGAACTTATGAGGGTGCGTGGAAACTGCGCAATGCTCACTCGTAACAGTCATTTTATGGACTTTTGTCACCAAATTTTCAACATAGCCATTTTAAGACCTCTGCTCATGAACAGTGTAACTGTGATTTTCTTAATCTGTCCCAAACATTGCTTTCACACACCAACAGCACCATTGTGCGCTACATGTGCGAAAACACATTTTGGGCGGGATATGAAAAATGTAGCTGTACTGTTCATAAGGAAGTGTAATAAAATGGCAATGTTGAAAATCTGGAGTGAAAATATTAAATTCGCAAAGTTATGAGCATGCATAGGAACTGCGCAATGCACGCTCGTTAAACGGTCATTTTTAGGAATTTTTTCTCCAAATTTTCAACATAGCCATTTTAAGACCTCTGCTCATGAACAGTGTCACTGTGATTTTCTTAATGTGTCCCATACATTGATTTCGCATATCGACTGCGCCATTGTACGCTACATGGGCAGAAACACATTTTGGGCAAGATGTGAAAAATGTCAGCTGTACTGCTCATAAGGAGGTGTGGTAAAATGGCAATGTTGAAAATCTGGAGTGAAAATATTGAAAAGTCGTGAACTTACAAGCGTGTGTAGGAACTACACAACGCACGCTCGTAAAACAGTCATTTTTTCACCACATTTTCAACATAGCCATTTTAAGACCTCTGCTCATGAACAGTGTCACTGTGATTTTCTTAATTTGTCCCGTACATTGATTTCGCACACCGACTGCGCCATTAGAAACATAGAAACATAGATTTTGACGGCAGATAAGGACCGCTTGGCCCACCCAGTCTTCCCATTTCCCTACCTAATGGATAAGCTGCAGATCCTAGTTAACCAGCAGCCTACTTCTTCCTATCCCCACCCCCTAGAATTGCCTTATGACTGTCCCATGCATCCTTGAATTCCACCACTGTTTTTGACTCCACAACCTCCTCCGGAAGGCCGTTCCATGCATCCACAACCCTCTCTGTGAAAAATACTTCCTTAAATTACCTCTGAGCCGCCCCCACTTCTATCTTCAAATTGTGCCCCCTTGTTCTTGCACATCTCTTTTTTTGAAAGATGCTACCGTCTTGGACTTTGTTGATTCCCTTGAGGTACTTGAAAGTTTCTATCATGCCCCCCCCCCTTTCCTCGAGGCTATACATATTCAGTTCCTCAAGTCTTTCTTCATATGTCTTCCAGTGCAGACCCTGCACCGTTTTAGTTGCCCTCCTCTGGACAGCCTCTATTCTGTCTATGTCTTTGCGGAGATTGGGTCTCCAGAACTGCAATGAGTACTCAGATGGGGTCTCACCAACTGTCTGTACAGAGGGATAACAACTTCCTGTTTTCTACTGGTGATGCCTCTCCCTATGCATCCCAGTATCCCCCCAGCCCTCCTTACTGCCCTCTTACATTGCTTGCCCACCTTTAGGTCACCTGATATGACTACCCGCGGTCCCTTTCCATTTTTGTTGTTGTTAGTATCTCACCCCCCGTTGTGTACTCTTCCCCTGGGTTTTTGTTTCCCAGATGCATTACCTTGCACTTCTTAGCATTTAATCTAAGTTGCCATACATTTGACCATTCATCTAACCTTGCCAAGTCCCTTCTCATCCTTTCCACCCCACCTTGTGCATCAACTCTGTTGCAGATCTTTGTGTCATCTGCAAAGAGACATACTTTTCCTTCCAGTCCCTCTGCAATGTCGCTTATAAAGACACTGAAGAGGACCGGTCCTAATATTGAACCCTGCAGTACCCCACTAGTAACCCCCCTTTCTTCAGAGTGGACTCCATTTACTATTACTCTCTGTGTCCTATTCTCCAGCCAATTCTTTACCCAGGCTGTCATCTTGGGACCCACTCCCAGGCTGGCTAACTTGTATATTAATCTTTTGTGTGGGACTGTGTCAAATGCCTTGCTAAAGTCTAGGTAGGCCATGTTCACAGCCCTTCCCTGATCTACTACTTTGGTCACCCAGTCAAAGAAATCTATCAGAGTTGTCTGGCATGACCTTCCCGCTGTGAATCCATGCTGCCTTGGGTCCTGAGCCCCTCTGGCCTCTAGATACATTGTGTGCTACATGGGCGGAAACACATTTTGGGTGTGATGTGAAAAATGACAGCTGTACTACTCATAAGAAGGTGTGGTAAAATGGCAGTGTTGAAAATCTGGAGTGAAAATATTGAAAATTCGCGAACTTACGAGCGTGCGTAGGAACTGCGTAATGCACGCTCGTAAAACAGTCATTATTAGAACTTTTCACCAAATTTTCAACATAGCCATTTTAAGACCTCTGCTCATGAACAGTGTCACTGTGTTTTTTTAATTTGCCCCGCACATTGGGCTTCACATAACGACCGCGCCATTGTGCTACATGAAGGAAACATGTTTTGGGTGAGATGTGAAAATGACAGCTGTACTACTCTTAAGAAGGTGTGGTAAAATGGCAATGTTGAAAATCTGGAGTGAAAATATTGAAAATTCGCGAACTTATGAGTGTGCGTAGGAACTGCGCAACGCATGCTTGTAAAACAGTCGTTTTTTGAAATTTTTCCACCAAATTTTCAAAATGGGCTTCTTGAGAGCCAACCTTATGAACACTGGCAGTGTCATTTCATTACTCAGTCCCAAAAGGTGATTTTGTGCAGTGACCATGCAGTGACTGCGAAATCACCCTTCGGGCCCGAATAACGCCATGACAGTGACATCATTCATGAGAAGGGGTCCCAAAAATCCCATGTATAAAATTTGGTGCAAAAATGCCAAAAAATGCCTGAGATATGCAACAAAGTTGAAAACTCCCTATCTAGCCCATTATACAGCTTACCAGCATTTCCTCAGTTCGCGGTCGGTTTTGAAGAGTGCAGACGTGTTCACGGTCCACCGAAGATCGTCGCGCTGAGGTCCGGAGGTAAGTATGGGGTGAGGGGGGGTGTGTGGAGGCATGGTACACAGTGGGTGGGCGCGGGTTGTGGGAGGGGGGCCAGGGAGACTACGTGGGACCGTTTTTTCTTTACAGGTTTTATTTTTATTTTCAATGATGATGCAGGACATTTGCCATGCTGGAGTGGGCTCCCAGCATGGCACAAGGACGGTTGGGGGTGGGGGTGTTCAGCCGACGGAGGATTGGGCACCCCTGTCGGCCAAAGCATCTATTGCCACGCTGCGGGCTCCTCAGCATGGGCACCCAGTACCGGGGGTGAGGACAGTGGAGCCGATGGGGATTGGGCACCCCATTGGCTATATCATGACTGCCACGCTGGGGTGGGCACCCAGCGTGGTATTTGGAAAAACTTTAGGGCGGGGCACAGCACAACCAATGGGGATTAGGCACCCCCGTCGGCTATACAGTGTGTGCATGCAGAGGGGCGCACGCCTGCATGTGCGTGTGCATGTGTGTGTGTGTGTGTGTGTAGGGGGAGCTGCGCATGAGCAGGCGATATCTTATCGCTGCTCACTGAAGCAAAGCTCCCCCTTTCAACTGTATGCCACTGCATTTTGGAGCTTGTCATAGACAGCTCCAGCATGCATTGGCTTACAGGGGCCGCGCCTGCCAACACACTGACTGAATTGGAAGAGGGGGTGACACACCTCCGAAATCTCGGATGATGGCACTATGTTTCTTGCACATGCGTGCAAGCAAACATAAAAATGACTGTGCTATGAGAGTGCGTTATGCAATTTCTACACATGCTCGTAACTTCGCCACTTTTTCATATTTTTACTCCACATTTTCATTATTGCCATTTTTTCTCACTTCCTCATGAACAGTACAGATGTCATTTTTCACATCCTCCCCAAAATGTCTTTTTGCAACTGTTGCACCAAATGGCACATTTGCTGTGTGAAATCACCTTTTGGGATTGAGAAATGAAATGATAGTGCCACTGTTCATGAGGTGTGGTCCCAAAAAGCCCATGTTGAAAATTTGGAGCAAAATACCAACAAATGCCCAGGGCATTAGAGTTTCCAACCACAATGCCCCACCTTGTACAGACTGACAGGCATCGGGGGTGTGGCTTGTGGTTGTCAGGCATAATGCTCGTGCCAGTTCACCCCACCCCCACCCTGCAGCCACTGACCGGCATCGAGGTATGCCTTGGGGTCTTTAGCCCTAACGTTCACCCGATTCTCCTATACTGCACTCATCTCAGCTTATTTCCTTATGGAATGGGGTAAGCATAAGAGCCAAAGACCCCAAGGCACATTGTGACACCTGTCAGTGTCTGCAGAGTGGGGTGAGGTGGAATGGCGTGAGTGTTATGGCCGATGCCTCAAAGGCACACCCCAACATCTGTAAGTCTCTGCAGGGTGGGTGTGGGGGGTTGGCATTAGTTCAGTACTTCACTACCATTCCTATTATGCATCTCTCTAACTTATGCAGTACCAATACCAATACCAGCAAGCAAACATTCAGCATTGACAAATGCTTGTTTAAACTAGGTACAGTTTGAGGTCTAAGGGGGTTGACAGTGTTCCTTTAATAGAATGCTAAATATTCAAGGAATATACTAATTTGTGAGAATACTTTCCAGTATTATGCCAGAAGTACTGAATTAATAGGTCAGCGTACTATGAATATACTTATAGTATACTTCAGTACACTTCTTTTTCGTAAGGGACAACAGTGGCTATTTAAGACTGTGGTCTTGCATGGCCTGCAAAGGACTGGGACTGTGTAATATTTCTCAGACCCTCAGGTCACATGTTGCAGCCTATTCTCTCAGATGTTAAAGGGAGGAGCTGCTTCATTTTCTCTATTGTTAGCTAAAAGCAGCAGAGACTATTGGTTTTATAGTTACTGCATCGAAGAAATGGAAACCCCTCACTGGCTATATTCTTGACACTGCACTCCTGCTAAATAGTTCCCCACAGCTCACCTTGTTTAGTCCCATCAGGAACTTGAAGGTCTCGATCATATCCACTTTCTCGCCTGATCTCCAGTGAGTGCATGTTCAGTGCCTTTAGACAATCTTCATAAGATCTGCCCTGTTGGCACTGGTTGCTGTATTGTCAGGTGAAGGATGTCACCTTTGAAAAGCCTCCTGTCCCAGAAGTTCCTTGACACTATCCTTTTAACAATCCATTTAATTTCTCCATCTTTCCCTTCTTCCTCTATCGTTCCATCTGCCCTATTCCATATAGGGAGGACCTCGGAAAAGGCCAGGGAGGCTGAGTGTGCCTGCAGTCTGTCCCCCAGCCTCTGAAACTTCTGCTTCACTTGCTCCACAAGATGGTTCACCAGATCATTGGTACCCAAGTGTACCAGCACCCCCATCTCCCTCTCTCTGCTATCCTCCCTATTCTGTCTATATCCCAGATGGCTGAATCCCCAGGAAGGCACCTGACTATCCCCCCCCCCACTAACCACCTTCCCACAACCCTGATTGTAGAATCCCTGACCACTAAGACTATCTTAGCTGCCTTCTTCTTATTCTTACCCCTGGGTGCCACCAGATTGTCACTTCCATTTCCCCTGAAGGACCCAGAGTCCTACCCCCAAAGTAGAGTCAAGTACCTGAGCCTCCTCCAGGGGTGCAAAGCAATTTGTGATCAGGATGGTGTGGGGTTAGTTTACCTCCTTGTGGTTCCCCTGCCACCATTCTGTTCCCCACCACTCTCCACCCCCTGGACCACTGGGCCTCTGGAGGAGTGGCAGTGTGAATTCTAGGCTGTGGTCTCCAGCTAAACCAATTCCACAGGAGAGATATCTCTTCCCTCAGTGCTACCAGCTGAGCATGGAGCTCTGCAAAGGTCCTGAAAAAAGTGACCCCTCCTCCTTGGCATAGCCATAGAGAAGAGTGCTTCACAATCTCTCCAACTGACATGCTTCCTGCTAAACCTCACCCCTGTACTGATCCTTATGATAACCCTTAGACTTCTGATTGAAATGTTCTAACAGAAATGTTCTGGCTGCTTCTGTCGGTGTCCTCCTTCCTCTGATAACATGAGCTAACTTGATACTGCCATCTGGGTGACTACAAGTGGCAGTGCAGTTGAGGCAGCTTCAGGGAGGGAGGATGCCAGTTGGTGCCAAGCTATGGATGCCTACATGTGTGCACCTGTGCATCTGAGCCATTGGCATCCTGAGGGCACTGAAAACAAAAGAGGAAAATACCCCAATCAGAGGCAGCATTACCTATGGCCTCCTGCCTCTGATATCCAGCTCCATCTGCAGCAAGAGCTGGGATCCCTTAACCCCCACCAAGGGAGGAAGCCATGGGAGAGCAAGTGGAGCAACAGTAAGCCTAAGAGAAGCTGGGTGATGGAGCTGAGGAGGCCTGCATGATGGGGGCAGGGCCAGTGATAGGGGGGCAAACAGAAAGACAAAGAAAAATATTAAATATGAAAAATGAAGAAAATATGGCCTTTTCAGCAACTGGTGGAGTCTTAGAACCATGTCTAGATTAAGGGCACACTGTGATGCTTACAACAGGAGCAGTACTTCTGCAACTGTTTTGACTTGAAAATACAATTGAGACCTTAACACAGGTTGAGATAGTTGTTCAACTCTCCTTGAAGGGTTAAAATGTTGTATCTGTTGGCTCCAAGAACATTTTCTGCACACTTCAATGCCCCTTACTCTTTGCTTAAGTTGCTTGAGTACAGGTACCTAGTGGTCTATCATCTTAGAAAGTATTGGGATGTGAAGTCAGACTTTGCCTTGTAGCATGAGCTGGAATTCAGTCTTAATTTACAAATATTGTTACCTAAAAGTGGTGAAAAGGGCTACCAGACATAATCTTGGAAAGGTCAGTAATACTTTTTCGAGTCCATGTTTTTTTATTCTATCTGTAGCAAAATGCCCAACAGTAAGCCGGCCCACTGGTGCAGTGGCAGTGCTACCACTTACGATACTGGTGACCCAGGTTCGGAAGTGAACTTAGCTATCGGAGGGCTGGCACGGAGGAGAAGGATGAGCATCCCACGGACTGCTCTCGGCCTCCAGAGAGAGGGGTAATGACGCCTGGTAGACATTTACCCCTCGTAGTGGCTAGAGATGAGTACGCCTGTGACCAGAGCTGAGGCACAGGATTGGTGGGGCTGCAGACATCTGCACCTCAGGAGTGGGAGCATCACCAACTTTACACTGATATCATTGCATGTCCACTCTCACCAGGGCTGGCAACTAGAAAGGCAAAAAACCTTCTTTCTGGTGTACAGCATGAAATCTGAAATGCAGCTGTGGACCTCTCTACTAAATGATGCCAGCCTAGCTTGTTGAGGGTTTTTCAGGTGGATATAGGTTTCTCCCCTGCCCTTGGGGGAGCCCCCACCATGAGAGGTAAGTCATGGGTCTCTCAGTGCAGGCTGACTGAGGAATGTTAGGTGGGGAGCAGTAGGAGCTAAAGGGCATGATATGGGGTATATCCTCCTCACAAAAAAAAGTGGGAAACAAAAAGTTTAAAAAAAATACCCAATACTATATATGTTATTTTGTTGGCCAGTGCTGCTAAATACAAGCTCTTCCTTTTCAGGAACCAGAAAAAGCATCTCACCTCTATCTGTTGTACTGTCAGGTCAAGAAAAGTATTTCCATTCCGTACACTAATTAAGCTCTTCGGGCCTTTGCAACCCATGCTGGTCCCCAGCCCTCCATTAAGCTTCACCACCACCAGCTTGTCTAGTAGAGGGGTTACATACTCTGGCAATCTTCTGGATCGGATGCTGTCATAAGTCTGAATCTGCCAACCAAATGAAAGATGTCAATGTCAAAAATTTAGATATTTTTTTTATAAGTTCAGCATGTTGACATGAAACCCTGTTATAACATAGCTGGCTGGGGTGCCAAATGTGTAAGTTTGCCAGTAGTTATCTCATGTTCATTTACTTCTCCTTCCAGCCACCACCACTGGCAGATATACAAACTTGACTTACTGTACCAACTAGATAGTTGTGGAAACCTGTGTGGGGAAAAAAGGCACTGAACCAGACTGACACAGAAGACAACAGGAATTGTGACACTTGGATACTTTGAAATATGACTTGGACACAGTTCTCAGGGGAAAGAAAGATACATGTACTGGGTTCTTCTGCCATCATGACAGACACAGCTTGCAAAATGAGAACTAACAACAGTAATATTTTTGCACAATAAACCTCTTAGATTGACTCTCTGTAACTTCTACTCTGTGCACATTTACTTATACTCCCTTGCTTTCTTCCCAAAGGTCTGTACCTGCTAACCCTGGAGACTGTAGACCATACCAACACCCACCAGCCCTTCACTATTGCCAATACCACCAGTACTATGCCACCCCTCAGACCTCAGAGGCTGCACTTTCTCTTACAGCTGCCTTAAAGATGTACAGCGGCTGGTACACCCTATACCCACCTCAGTCAGTTGACTCACCCCAATACCGTTCCCTAGTATCTAACCAATTGGCATTCACTTATACTGTAAATTAATTTATGCTCTATATTCACTATACCCTATGCCATTTATTGTATGGCAGTCACTGTAATCACTGTGGCACTCCATCACATTTGGCTAACAAATGCTTCTAGGTAGATCACATTAAAATCCCCCTCAGTCTCTGAGCAAAGTCTTTTCACATGCTGGATGGTAGTCCTTTTTATAGCAATGGGATTCACAAATACCTGTATGGCAGATAAGTGTCTCTCTTGAAGTGGTCCTGTAAATCAAATTGAAAGTACTGTACCACTTTCCTTATGAGCTCTGGAATTGTGAAGACAAACCTCTGGACACTCTGTAGGTTGCAGCAGAACCCTGTAGTTAATGGTTCTTGAAGACGGCCTAGTAACTGTAAAATGCTGTGTTGAAACTGCTGAATGCAGGCTGAAACAACTTGCTGGAAAATGTTCCACTTCTACCAGGCAGTAACTATTCTCTCCTTGTTCTCATTACTACCCTACTAACCTTGGCACTGGGATACAGGAGCTCTCCTATAGGCTAGGCTTACTATAATAGAGTTGGCCATCCAGGCACTATCTGGTTGTAAGCATCTATAATCTGGCCTCCCTCTGGTCAGGAACTGGTTTCTTAAGTTGGTCTCCCTGCTGAATCTCTCGAAAAATGAGCTGTGCAGCTCCTTTCATACTAAAACTACATTCTGTTTCTCCCAAATCATGCCCCTGAGTGGACAGCAAGCTAATTTCACTCCTCAGCACCAATCACATCTGATTACTCTCTGGAATTCTGCAGCAGCACTGGCCACAGTGGAAACACATTAAAAAATAAAAGTAGATATTTTTTCAATACCCCATCTGGATAGCTGACTTGTCACTAATAATTTAAGATCAAAATAGGGCAGTATGCTCACAAAGAGCTCCTTAGAACTCAGTGTAATATTTCATATCACCTCCATTTTCTATGTACTTATCCAGCCTTTTCCTAAAAATATCCTTGGTTGTACTCATAACTATTTCTACAGGCAGCCTATTCCAGAGATTCACCACCCTATGAGTAAAAAAAATGCTTCCTTTTTAGTCGTTTTAAACCAAGTGACCTTGACTTGAAGTGGCTGACCTCTTGTTATTGAGTTTATGTTCTTTTAGAGTATATATTTAAGTAACTTATAAGATTACTGTCTTGCAGTATGTCATACAGTAACAGTAGAGTTCTCATTCTCCTAACCTCCAGGGAGCGTAACTTAAGTTTGTTTAGTCTGTCATCATAGGAGTTATGGTGACATTTTTTGACTGCTTTGGTCATCCTGTGCTGACCCTCTCCACTTTATCAATGTCTGTCCTCCTGTAAGGACACCAAATCTGACCACCATAATCAAGTTGTGGTCTCACATAAGATATATACAGTGGCATCGATACTTTGGCTTTTCAGCTTTTTAGATTCCTCTTAATGGTTCCCATTACTCTGTATGCCTTTGCGACTGCATTAGTACATTGTTAACTGAAATCTAGGTTGAAGTCCACAATAATACCAAGATATCTCTCTTTAGTTACTTTAGTTACTGGTTTTAACATAGTATTACTTAACACATAATTGTGTGGGGTGTTGTTTTATCCATATGTAGGACGTAGCATTTGTTCATGTTGAAGGACATGCCCCAGTTGTACGCCCACTCAGTTATTTTTTCTAAGTCTGACTGAATTGTTCTAACTTGCTCCTGAGTACTACAGTACATGGGCCCCCAGGTTTTGTGTCATCAGCACATCTCTGGTACTCTACAATATTTTTTGTAATTAATTTGTCTGGGGAACCCCAAGTTGCTATTTATAGAAGTTTCCCAGCATGAAAAACTGCATGATGCTGTGTAATGTTAGCCATTACTCCTGAGCAGGGGTGTGCAAATACTTTATCCTGAATATTGAGGCTGAATATTCTATGCAGACCCCAAATGGTCAGTATTTGTATTTGGATAGGGGTAATGTAATTGAAAAAAGAAAAAGAAACAGCCTCCCACCCTCCTTCAAATCCCAAATCCTTGAATCCAAGCCCCCATCTCCCCATCCTCTGACAGAAACCCAATCCCCTTCCCCCCAGCACCCATAATGTAATAATTTAAGTACTGAACTCCCACAATGGGAGATCAGTACAACCCCTACACCTCCATGGCAAGCCAATATCTCAGCTTTCATCTGAGCAAAAAGAAAATTAATTCCCCACCCCATCCTGGCAGCACCCTCTGACCACATTACTTCCCCAAGCACCCATTTCTTGCCATCTCTTGGTTCTCTGATCTCCATAATCGACTAGTACAAACCTGCCCTCCTCCACAGCTGGCCACCTGCAACAGAATGAAAGCAGTCCCATGCTTGCTCACTCTGTGTAGTGAAACAATCAGCTGTATAGTGAAACTATTTATTAGACACAGCAAGCAAGCACAGAAGCACTTTCATTCTGTTTCAGACAGCCAGCCATGGAGGAGGGCAGGTTTATGTTGGTCACCTATGGAGAATCAAGGGGTGGGAAGAATTGGGTGATGGGGGAGGAAGGTGGTCTGAGGGAGCTGCCAGAGTGGGGGGGGCATTTTTTTAGGGCAAATGAGCACTTGGATTGTGGCAGGCTGTGGAGGCAGGTGAGTTGTGCTTGTCACTCATGATGGGAGTTTTTAGTACTCAAATATAAAATTATAGGTGCTGAGGGGAGATGGGGGGATTGGGTTTCTAACAGATGATGGGTGATGAGAGACTTAGATTTAAGGATTTGGTCTAGGAAGGAGGTTGGCGGCTTTTTTAAAAATAGTATTGTTCAGATAGTTGGGGACAAATAATGCCACTATTCATTGGGATCTGAATAACAAATAATGCATTATTCATGGTATTCGAGTAATACTATTCATTATTTGCATACCCCCATTCCTGAGGAGAAAACTGCTCAAAAATTATACATTTCTTCCTTAAACCAGGCTTTCCTTCCTATCTGAGGCTAGAAAAAAAAATTACTCACAGTGTCTGTGCTATGAACATCTCCCAGGTTCTGTCCCAAGTGCTCCTGTAACTCAGTCCTGCCCAACAGCACAGACGTACCCTCTCCTGGCTCTTCCTTCATCCTTCCCTGCTTACCAACATGGCTTCAGGACTGCAGACAGCATTTTTGTGACCAAACCACCTTCACAGATCAGTGACTCCCCTTTCCTGACCACTTAGATTTCACTAGACAGACCACCATGCAAACTATAAATGATTAAAGTTTGGTGAGATTCTGAATTTAAATGGCAAAGTAATAGGGTTTAGTAAAAAAGACTAAATTTTTGCAGTTTAAATTTGCTGTCTGAAGTCTCTCAAACACTCTGCCTGTTTGTAACTCTGCTTTTTATAACTAGGTAATTCTGGGGTAAGCTGAACATATGGCTGTATTTCTTAAGCACTGTGCCATTTGTTTATTTAGTAATTCATTTATTTATTTATTTGTTTTTATCAATTGTTTGCTGTGCAATGTAGAACTTCACTGAGCAGACCGCTGCTGCTTAAGATGATGCTCATTTTCTCTAAGCCAACTCCCATTTGACTGATGTACTCTCCCTCTCACCCCCCCTCTCTCTCCCTTCCCCTCCAACTCCTTAAGGTTCTTATTTTATTAATAGTAGCCAGTCCCTATATTTTTTTCCCTGGTGATTGTTGCCTGCCAAACTAATTGTGCTGCTTTTGTGAAATGAGCGGTCTCTGTACCGCTGAGAGCACTTGCTCTCTTAGTCTGCTGAACAGACCTCAGCCCGACTTCTGACCACAGCAGAGGTGCCTTTCTCCCTAGAGTTGGTGTCTTGTGTGGGACCCACCCTGCCTGTCTCTCAGCATAATTGAGCATCTTCTCAAGGCCAGCTTGGCTCACACTCACCTTTCCTTCAGATGACTGGCTACGCAAATCTGCCCCTCTGCATTTCATCAGAGGAGCACTTGCTCAACCATTAAATAACGACTGTGGCAGTCAGACCACTGGCTTGGAGGACTGAGATGCTGGCACACTACCTCCTGCAACACTGGTGACCATGTCTGGTGGTGAGCGCAGGTTAATGGGAGCCAACTGGGGATGAAAAAGATTGAGTGCCTGATGGCTACTCTCCTTTTCCAGGGGGAAGGACCTGCACACACCACTGAATGACTGCCAACTGGTGGAGGCCAGGTGGTAGTGTGGGTCTAGGTGAGCAGTAGTAGGGAGGGCTGTGAGGCTGCAGGACATGCCCACACCTCCACATGTGTGTGTCTATGTGCATGCCCCAACATGGGGGACAGGGAGAAAACTGGAGAAAAAATCCTATGTCCCCCCATCACCATATGTGATGACCCTCAGAGGACTTCTGGGTTCTGCTTCCATACAGATTCCCACTAGTGTGACTGCGGGAGTAGTGGTTGATGAGACTGGGGGACCCTCAATACAGGGCCTGATGACAGGAGCAGGTGGCAGCGGGTGAGCAAAAAGCTATATGAAAAAAATAACCACTGTGGCTTCTATTATTGATTTGTGGGCAGAAAATTACCTTCTCACTGGCAACAGTGGTACATGCACTAGGCTGGCCTTAGGCATACACTAGATCTCAAGAACACATGCTAGCAAAGGCATGGCACATACTAGCCTGTGGCTACCAGACAGTATAAATGGCAACTAACTTATAACTAGTGACAGGCCCCCTACGATTACTAGCAGAATATTTATTTATTTCATTTTGGTTGGCCAGGTAAGTGCACTAGATAAGACTATGCCTATTTTCAGGCATGACCCAAGAGGTTACAGCACAATAGTACAACAGCAGAACAACACATATTAGTATTCAGCACAGTGGATAAAGCATAGTAACTTTTACAACACAGAAGGACAACACACATTAGTAAGTCTTCCTTGACAAGTTTACCATGACCATCCTTCCCTTCAATACACTGTTGAAGTATCCTCCTCTATACTGCATTTCCTGGATATCCAACTGTCAGTACGGAACACTGGTCTGAAAACATCAGTTTATTACAAACCTACTGACTCTCACAGTTTCCTCCTCCACAGCTCCTTCCATCCTAAACATGTTAAGAATATCCTGCCTTATTCACAGTTTCTTAGACTTCGCAGGTTATGCAGTGAAGACAACGATTTTGTGAACAAAGCCAAATAATACAGATTTTTTTATCAACAGTGGATACCCTAAAAGCACAGTGGACAGAGCACTCTCCCAGGTCAGTAACATGCCCTGTAACCTTGACCTCTGCAGGAAGGATACTATAGCACAAGAGCAATGATGAATTCCACTAGTGCTTCCTTTCTGTCAGAGCACACCTTCTCTTCACAGGATCATCACCAGTAACTTTCCCATTTTGCAAACTGACCCTAACATTGGTGCTTCCTTTCCAGAACCACCTGTTGCCACCTACCACTGGCCACCCAACCTGCAGAAACTCCTGGTTAAAAGTAGCCTACCTACTCCTAACAGTTCCTCCCTACCAGGTACCAAACCTTGCAACAGGACTCGCTGCTACACCTGCAAATTTGTTTCAAGTGTGACTGAAATTCGAGGGCCCACAGGCATTTTTCACATCACCAAGGAGATCTCATGCACCTCCAGTAATGTGGTATATTGTATTCTTTGCAGGAAGTGTACAGCTATTTACATTGGAGAGAATGGTAGGTGCCTTGTTGGCCATTTCAGGGAACATTAAGGGGACTTTAATTTTCCAAACATTAACTTGGATAACCTAACTGGAAGGTCGGAATTTGACAAAATCTTCCTTTCAGGGATAATTGAAATGGGATTTGAACAACTAATTTCAGAACCTACTAGAGGAACTAATATACTCAACGTATTGCTGACAACCACGGATAGCTATATCACTAATTTATCAATAGCAGACCCTTAGGGAATAGTGACCACAGATCCATTCTATTTAGTTTACATTATTACCAACAATACTTCAGGAATAATATACAATTAAAACAATATGGAAAAGCCAATTTCAATTTAATAAATAATCACTTAAAGAATATAAAATGGGAACACATACTAGCACCATTATCAGTGGAACATGCCTAGAACAGATTCAAAACATTCTGGACTTAGAGTCCAGATATATTACAACAAAAAATAAATACAATCATAAAGGTCATATTCACACATGGTTAAATAATAAAATAAAAAAAAACTAGTCAAACAAAAAAAAGGCTCTTTTCAAAACTTAAAAAAATACAAATGACAATAAAATAAAATAAAATGTTATCATATAGAGCAATTATAAAAAAATGAAAATCTGCAATTTTTTTAATCAAAACGAAATTTAGAATTCAGAATAGCCCACACGAAAAATGATTAAAAATTCCTGTATTCCTAATTAAATAAAAAAAGGGAATCCCAGACAAGTAGGAACATTAATAGTTAATAATACACCAATAACATCTGACAAAGTTATAGCTGATAATTTAAATAAATACTTTTGTTCTGTTTTCTTACAAAAAGATACATATTCAACTCATTTAATAAAACAAGTTAACAAATCCAACTACTTTATAACAAATGATCACACAAAGGAAGCACTGAAAACACTTAATAAACAAGCATTTGTCAATGCCGAATGTTTGCTTGCTGGCATTGGCAGTGGTAGCGTAGCAGTTACAGAGCTGCATAATAAGAATGGCAGTGAAGTATTGAACTGAAGCCAACCCCACCAGCACCCTACAGAGAGTGACAGGCATTGGGGTGTGCGTTTGGGTCATCAGGCATAACGACCACGCCATTTCACCACACCACACCCTGCAGACACTGACAAGTGTCACGGTGTGCCTTGGGGTCTTTGGCCCTTATGCGCACCCCATTCCATCAGGAAATACATAGAGATGGGTGCTGTATAGGAGAATGGGGTGAACTTTGGGGCCAAAGAGTCCAAGGCATACCTCGATGCCTCTCACTGGCTGCAGGGTGTGGAATGGTATGAGCATTGTAGGCAAGAATCCCAAGTCACATTTCTGATGCCTGTCATTCTCTACGGGGTTGGGCATTATGGTTGGAAACCGTAATACCTCAGGCATTCGTTGGTATTTTCGCTCCAAATTTTCAATATGTTTTTTTTGTGACCCCACCTCATGAACAGTGGCAATATCAGTTTGTTAGCCAAAAGCTGCTTATGCACAGCGACTGTGGCATTTAGCACCACAGGTGCAAACACATTCCCAACAGGATGTAAAAAATGACAGCTGTACTGTTCATGGGGAGGTGTAAAAAATGGCAATGTTGCAAATCTGTAGCAAAAATATAAAAAAAACTGGTGAAGTCACGAGCGTGCATAGAAACTGTGCAACACACACCCATAATGTAATTAGTTTGGGGATTTTTTACAGCAGATTGTCAACAGAGGTATTTTGGAACCTCCGATCATGAACAGTGTCACTGTGATTTTCTTTTTCTGTCCCGAACAATGATTTCTCACAGTGACCATGCATCTCTGCGCTGAAAGTGTGAAAACACATTTCGGCCATGTTGTGAAAAATGACAGCTGTACTGTTCATAAGGAAGTGTGGAAAAATGCCACTGGTGAAAATCTGGACTGAAAATATTACAAAGTCATGAACTTAAGAGGATGCATGGAAACTGTACAATGCTCACTCGTAACACAGACATTTTATGGAGTTTTGTCACCAAATTTTCAACATAGCCATTTTACGACCTCTGCTCATGAACAGTGTAACTGTGATTTTCTTAATCTGTCCCAAACATTGCTTTCACACACTGACTGCACCATTGTGCGCTACATGTGCGAAAACAAAACACATTTTGGGAGACATGTGAAAAATGGCAGCTGTACTGTTCATAAGGAAGCGTTATAAAATGGCAATGTTGAAATCTGGAGTGAAAATATTGAAAATTCGCAAACTTACGAGTGTGCATAGGAACAGCACAATGCACACTCGTAAAAGTCATTTTTAGGAATTTTTTCACCAAATTTTCAACATAGCCATTTTAAGACCTCTGCTTATGAATAGTGTCACTGTGATTATCTTAATGTGTCCCATACATTGATTTCGCACACCGACTGCGCCATTGTGTGCTACATGGGCAGAAACATGTTTTGGGCAAGATGTGACAAATGACTGCTGTACTGTTCATAAGGAAGTGTAATAAAATGGCAATGTTGAAAATTTGAATTGAAAATATTGAAAATTCGCGCATTTACTTGCATGAGTAGGAATTGCGTAATGCACACTCGTAAAACAGTCATATTTATGGATTTTTTCACCAAATTTTCAACATAGCCATTTCAAGATGTCTGCTCATGAACAGTTTCACTGTAATTTTCTTAATGTGTCCCATACATTGATTTCACACACCAACTGCGACATTGTGTGCTACATTGGCGGAAACACATTTTGGGCAAGATGTGAAAAATGACAGCTGTACTGCTCATAAGGAGGTGTAATAAAATGGCAATGTTGAAAATCTGGAGTGAAAATATTGAAAATTTGTGAACTTACGAGCGTGCGTAGGAACTGCGCAATGCACGCTCATAAAGCAGTCATTTTTAGGGATTTTTTCACCAAATTTTCAACATAGCCATTTTAAGACCTCTGCTCATGAACAGTGTAACTGTGATTTTCTTAATGTGTCCCATACATTGATTTTGCACATCGACAGCGCCATTGTGCACCACATGGGCGGAAACACATTTTGGGCAAGATGTGAAAAATGACAGCTGTACTGCTCATAAGGAGGTGTGGTAAAATGGCAATGTTGAAAATCTGGACTGAAAATATTGAAAATTCGTGAACTTACGAGCCTGCGTAGGAACTGCGCAACGCACACATGTAAAACAGTCATTTTATGGAATTTTTCCACCAAATTTTCAAAATAGGCTTTGAGAGCCCACCCTACGAACGCTAGCAGTGTCATTTAGTTAATCGGGCCTGAAAGGTGATTTCACGCAGTGACTGTGAAATCACCCTTCGGGCCCAAATAACGCCATGACAGTGATATCATTCATGAGAAGGGGTCCCAAAACCCCCATGTTGAAAATTTGCTGCAAAAATTCCAACAAATGCCTGAGATATGCAACAAAGTTGAAAAAACCCTATCTATCCCATTATACAGCTTACCAGCATTTCCTCAGTTCGCGGTCAGCTTTGAAGAGTGCAGGCGTGTTCCCGGTCCACGAATCCTGCACCAAGCTCTGGAGGTAAGTATAAGGAGTGAGGGTGTAGGGAGGCAGGTGTGCAGTGGGTGGGTGCGGGTTGTGGGAGGGCAGGGAGAAGCACCGAGGGACAGTTTTAATTTTCAGGGTTTTATCAAAATGACGATCGGGACATTTGCCACACTGGGGTCGGCTCCCAGCATGGCACAAGGATGGCTGATTAGGGAGGCATGGAGCTGACAGGGATTGGGCACCCCGTCGGCCATAGCATCAGTTGCCACGCTGGGTGGGCACCCAGCGTGGCATGAAATGCTTTGGGGAGTGCAGCACAGCCAACGGGGATTGGGCACTGCTATTATACAGTGTAAAGTGTAGGGACAGCACAGTATGCGGTATAGGGGAGCTGCGCACGAGCAGGTGATATCTGATTGCTGCTCACTGAAGTGCATCTCCCCCTTTCAACTGTACTCCACTGGATTTTGGGGCTGTCATAGACAGCTCCAGCAGACATTGAAGAACTGCGGCCATGCCTGCCAACACACTGACTGAATTGGAAGAGGGGGTGACACACCTCCGAAATCTCGCATGATGGCACTATGTTTCTTGCACATGCGTGCAAGCAAACATAAAAAGGAAGTCCAGGACCTGACGGGATTAGCCCCAGATTCTTGACAGAAACCATTGATACAGTTTCTGTCCCTCTAGCTATTACTTTCAATAAATAACTTATAGACTCATTAGTGCCCACTGATTGGTTGACAGCCTATGCGATACCCATTTTGAAAAAGGGGAGTAGATCAAAACCTGAAAACTATCAACCCATTAGCCTGACTTCAGTGCCACGTAAAGTAATGGAAAAAATTATTAAAATCCTAATAGAAGCAGAAGTTTTAAATTTAAATCTCAATGACACTACCCAATATGGCTTTAAACAGGGTTACTCAACAACTGCTAACCTAATAGCCTTTTATAATTATATTCACCATGACTTGGATGCTAGGATTCCCATGGATATTATTCTTCTGGATTATAGCAAAACTTTTGACCGTGTATCACATAAAAAAAACTAATTAACAAACTTATTCATTTAGGAATTTCAACTAACCTAATAAAAAGTGGGTAAAACATTGGCTGATCAACAGGACCCAACAAGTGAAAATTAATGGATTGTTGTCAGACCTCGGTGAGGTGACCAGTGGAGTCCCGCAGGGCTCCGTTTTGGGACCTGTACTGTTCAACATATTTATTTCTGACATGCAGATTGCTTATAATAATCTTTTATCAGAATTTACTGATGATACCAAATTAGGTGGCAAAGTGGATACACTGGATAACATGAAACAATTATGTACAGATTTACATAAAATTAACGATTGGGCGACAACAAATGGTATGGAATTTAACATCAATAAATGTACTATACTTCATATTGGCAATAATAACCCATGCCAATCTTACAAATTAAATAATATAACACTTAAGGTATCTAGTAGTGAAAAGGACCTTGGGATTATTGTCAACAATAAATTGTCTGTTGGAGACCACTGCAATAAATTAGCTAAACATTCCAACGGTCTCCTTAGAAGAATAGACCGTACTTTTGTGACCAAACTTGAAAGCTGTATTATTCCCTTGTATCGGACATACATCAGACCATACTCAGACTATGGGTCCCCTTTTTGGAGCCCATACCTAAAGAAAGACATAGCAACTGTAAAGGGCATCCAGCGGAAAGTAACACAGATGATCCCCCACTTGGCACAGCTACCATATGATGACAGATTAAAACACTTAAAACTTCATTGTTTGCAAATGAGGCGACACAGAGGTGATCTTCTGTTCCTCTATAAAATATTAGAAAATCCAACCCTTATGCAACAATGTGGAATTAATTATACAAAAAGAAAACTAGTCCCCAGACTACACTCCAAACAATTAGCTATCCCCAAGGCAAAAACCAATAAGAGATTGCATTATTTCACAATAAGAGCTTCAAGATCATGGAACAAGTTACCTGTTGATCTTATAAATAGTCACAACTTTGAAACATTTAAAACCAAACTAGACCTTTGGTTAGTACTAATAATTAAAAATGATCCACAATATTGGGGGGGGCACTCTTGATGGGCGTTCTGCCTTCTTGTACCCCATATTACCAAGTAATACCAAGTAATTACAGAGCAGTCAGGAATGGTGACACTACTAAACCCATTGTATCCCACTTTATCTCCAGGGACCACAGTGTCAATTACCTTTCTGTTTGTGTCCTTCAGCAGGGCTTTTGGGATTCCAACTATGGAAAAAAACATGGAAGCCAACCTGATCACCTGCCTTGGCTCCCAGCAGCCCTCTGGTTTAAATGATAGACTTATTTTCCACTAACATCTTTCAGCCACTCCTTATTTTCCCTAAAGTCTGTTTGTATATGTACACATTTAATTTCTTTTTTCATTTCCACCATAAGTCTCCATCTCATAGATACATAGATACATAGATTCATAGACAGTGTCGGCAGATAAGGGCCTATGGCCCACCCAGTCTGCCCATTTGAGCTTGTAAGTTCAGTTTGTTTTCCTAGAAGTCTGTTGCTCCTTACCCCTGACCTCCAGAATTCCTTTATGTCTATCCCATGCATTCTTAAATCCTGTGATTGTTTCAGCCCCCACCACTTCCTCTGGCAGGGTGTTCCACTTGTCCACCACCCGTTCTGTGAAGAAATTCTTTCTCATGTTTCCTCTGAATCGTCCTCCCTCCAACTTCATCCCATGCCCTCTAGTCCTGGAACATCTTTTTCGCTTAAAAATAGTGTTTTCCTGCACCCTGTTCCTCCCTGTAAGATACTTGTATGTCTCTATCATATCCCCTCTCTCCCTCCTCTCCTCCAGGGAGTACATGTTCAGTTCCTTCAACATGTCTTCATAGGACTTGTGATGCAATCCATGCACCATCTTTGTTGCCCTCCTCTGAACCTTCTCTACCCTGTCTATGTCCTTACGTAGGTATGGTCTCCAGAACTGTACACTGTACTCTAAGTGGGGCCTCACTAGTGTCTTGTATAGCAGAATTATGACCTCCCTTTTCCTGCTGGTGATGCCCCTGCCTATACATCCCAGCATCCTATTTGCTTTACCTGCTGCCTTGTCACACTGTTTCCCTACCTTGAGGTAATCAGAGATGATAACCCCAAGATCCCTTTCCTGCTTGGTGCATGCTATATCCTCACCCCCCCAACTGATATATTGTGCCAGGGTTTTTGTGCCCCATATGCATTATCTTGCACTTCTTTGCATTGAATTTCAACTGCCAAACCCCTGACCATTCTTCAAGTTTCTGCAGGTCGCTTCTCATTCTGTCTATACCCTCTGGTGTGTCTACTCTGTTACAGAGCTTTGTGTCATCTCTGTCTCCTTCCCCCACTTTTGTCACCTTCGGCCTTCTTACTAGGCTCTGTTAGTTAGTCCCTACCTGGGGAATTCTCTAGCTCTTTCACTCCTATTATGCTTTATCTTTCCCATCATGACCTTTTTGTTTCACAAATTCTCTCTTAATCTTGCTGTTTATCTCTTCTTCTCCCTGAGCCTCCCGGTTTTTCTTTACCATATATATATATATATATATATATGTATATATATATATATATATATATATATACATACAGTATATATATATATCCCTTATTTTACCTCCCCTACACTAATTTAGTTTTTTTTCTCTTTTAGATATTTCCTAAAAGACCTAAGGTTGAAACATAGATGTTTAACTCTATTTTCTATTTTCAGCATGCATTAAATATAACCATTTTGTTTTGCTTTTAGACCACATGCTGACGCAAAGCCTTGTTTTTGTTTTTACAACATATATTAGTGTTCAATACAGTGGATAAAGCATAGTAACTTTTACAGTATAGTTACAGAAACCAATGGGATAACAAGTGCAGAAGAGAGTAGCAACTAATGATGTAATAAGTTGGATGTCAGAGGGGGAGACATTTGTTATGGTGATGCAAGGGCAATTCAGGGGGGGACACATTAGTAGAGTTACAAGCCAAAGGTGATATAGACACAAGAGGCTTTAAAACAGTAAAGTGATGTTAGGAGAAACTGTGAGTCAGATTCAAGAGTGTATGGGGTGTAGGTAATTGCTTCTCCCCTTAGCTTATGCCATGTGCTCTAATAATATGCTCATGTGAATGGTTTTATTTTTTTGTGTTTGACCTCTTATGTGGCAAGCTCCCACCAGTCTCTGCTGGACCTCCCATCGGGTGACCCGCAACTATGAGGTACAATTTTTTTCTGGTGAAATAGGTGTTCCATAACTGTTACATTGTGTCACCCCAAAATGTGCCAGCCAGTTAGCAAGGTAAACAAACTGGCAGGAAAACAGTGTGTATCTCAAACTTTAAAATGTAGCAACAGCAGCCATGCAAGAAAAGTCAGAATGATGTCAGTCTTTGGAACTGGGCCCATACTTCCTGAATGCTGAAGTCCAGATAGACTCAAAGTCTATCTGGGCTTCAGAAAGGCCACTGCCACTGTACGACATGGAACATTTATGGACAAAGTAGCACAACATACGGAGTTCATAAAGCGTATAGAAAGGGGAAAACAAAATGGCTGGCAGGTGAGAAGCAGAGTGCTGATGGATGTTTCAGGGTGGAGTACCCCATGGGATGGGACCGAGTCCATTCTTCTTTAGTATATTTATTTATGACACAGTGGACAGACTTAGAAGCAGGCTGATGACATTTGCCAACTCTTATGTATTACCTGCTGTTCTGCAATGCTTTGCTGCCCAGTGGGGACTGCCTATTACCCTATATAGCACTAGTGGGGACTGCCTATTGCCCTATATAGCACTAGTGGGGACTGCCTATTACCCTATATAGCACTAGTGTGGACTGTCTGTACTGTATGCTGATGGCTATTCCTCTTTTCTCTTGCTGCTTCCTGTTTCGTGTTGTGTGTTCTAGCTAGGGATGACTGGATGCTAATAAAAGGAGCTCCTGTGGTACAGCAGACATCCATGCTCATGTCTGTTTGTTTCTTTGTGTTCAGCCCAAAACACAACATTGATTACACTAAACTGGCAAAAAAGTGTGGCTACAGCAGAGGGGACGGGGTATGCACTACAGGAGGACCTGTGCACATTGGAGATGTAGTTTGAGAAACAAAACCTTATATTTAATATGGGAAAGTGTGTGGTACTGCACCCCCAAGGCAAGTAATCTGGGCTGCCCATATCTGATGCAGTGGTGGACAGCACAAATGAGGAAAAGGATCTTGAGATAACTTTTGACAGTAAGCTGAATCCAGGTAAGCAAAGTGATGTTGCAGTCAGGAGAGTAAATGTAATATTGGAGTGCATTTGTGTGTGGGGGAGGGGAGGTAAGGAACAGATCAGAGGAACACTACAGTGTAGTGGTTAAGAGCACTGAGCTGCAGACCTAGAGAACTATGGTTGAATCTCACAGCAATCACTTGCAATCACTTCCAACCAGGCTCAATGTGCTTTCCACACCAGGGCCCCCCTGCTGCTAAATAACCTTCCACCTGAAATTGCAGCTGAAATCAAGCTTGGCCCATTCAAACATAAACTCTGCCAGCACCTCACTGACCTCAGCAGTTGCGACTGCTCTGCCTAGGCTTACTGCTTTGTTTCACCTCTCCCTCCTCTTCTCTCCTCCCTTGCTACCTTCCCCACTTCTCTCAACCCCTCCATCCCCTGCTACTTCCCATCTCTCTCTCTCTCTCTCTCCCCCATTCCCCCACCTACCATTTCACCCCCTCTCCCGCTCCTCTTCTCCTGTCTCCCCTTCTCTATCACCCTATCTCTTGTTGCTCCACCTCAGATTACTTAGGACTTATCTTTGTGTTCTTTCACTTATGACAATGTCAAATCCTTGACTGCCTACCCCCCTTTTCCCCACCACCCCCTTATCCCCTACCCCTTGCTCCACTTATGTCACCCCAGGATAGTTTTCATTTATATCTGTGTCTTACTATATATACACCCGTATAGTTAATTGTGCATTATTTGCCACTGTCTGTTTGCTACTGTGCTAGTCTATATACATGTGCTGTCTTTTGCTACTAAGTTAAGCTCCTGACCAGTATTGTATTTTACCACTGCTTGCTAACCTCCTGACTTTGTATTGTATCTTACCACTGTTTTGCTTGCACCCATTGCTGACGTGGAACCTCTGTAAAAGAACCTTTGGTTCAAAGCTATTTGTAATCCTAGTAATAAATAAAAATAAATAAATAAATAAATAATGTGTGACCAAGAGCAAGTCACTTAACTTCCCCAATCTCCCAGAATGCACCTGGAAACAAACCTCAGCTTAGTGTGTCTTTCCTGGCCAAAAATGGTAAAATATAAAAAAATGGAGGTGACCCTCCTGTACAAGGCCTTGGTTTGACAATCTGAGATATTCTGTCTAGTCCTGGTCACCACTGAAGAGATTAAGGAAGTCAATTACTAGTCCACCAAGCTGATTAATGATTTAGGTGCCAGAGCAATGAAGAACAATTAACATTCTCAAATTATTCCACCTTAAGATGAGAAGGCTAAGAGAAGACTTGATAATGGTGTCTCAAATACTAAAGGGTATGGACAGAGTGCTGTATACTCAGATTTCCAAGCTCCAGAGCACAAGATAAAATAGAGGACACATGCTCACACTGAGAGGGACAAGATTAAGGGACATATTACTTTACACAGAGTGGGGTACTATGTAACGGGCTGCCTGATGAAATTGTGGAAGCTCTTACCGTATAGGGCTAGACTGACATCGAGGGTTATACAACATGAGTAAGAATAGCATCCAGGCTGATCAGCTTGGATGTGTGTCCATATTCAAATAGCAGAGCTTAGGCTTCATGGAGAATCAAATGAGCCCCTCATGCTTGTGCGTCTTATTCCAAAATTGCACTTTATTTTTTTTGCATATTATTTTTATCCTTTCTTGCCGCATCCAGCCACACATTCCTTCAGGTGGCCAGCCTTTACCCATCACCACCATCTCTCCCGTTCTGCCATCCTGCTGCTCCCCACTGCCCGGCTGATCCAGACATATCTCTTCGCTGGGGGGGGGCCCCCCCCTTGCCTGCCAGGGGTCATCGGGAGGGGAGATCGGAGTGCTCCTAGGCACTCCCTTGCTTCTGTGCCAGGTGAGAGTATGCATCTTCGGAGGCTTCCTGGCTTCATGGTGTGGGGATGTGGGGCCGCTGTCATCCAGCCAGCATGGTGTCATTATCACAGTTTCTTTCCCTGTCTACAGTGCCGCTCTTGTAGTGCTCCCTATCTCCACCTGGAGCCACTACAGAGTGAGGCAACCTCTACAACCCACCCCAGGAGAGGAGAGCACTCAGTCCTCTCCTTTCTCTGCCCATCTCTGGCATCCCAAGTCCATTCCTGAAGCACTTTTATTTTTGTTAAAACTGAGCCACTCCACCGACACCCACCAAACATTTCTGAGCATGGACCGTGTTCGAAAATGTTTGGGGAGTGTTAGTGAAACATAGAACATAGAAACATAAACTTTGTCAGCAGATAAGGACTGCTTGGCCCACTTAGTCTGCCCATTTGCTTACCTACAGGATAAGCTGCAGATCCTATTTAACCAACAGCCTGTTCCTTCCTACCCCCCCACAAAATTTGCCTTATGTCTGTCCCATGCATTCTTGAATTCTCCCACAGTTTTAGACCCCACAATCTCCTCAGGAAGGCTGTTCAATGCATCCACCACCCTCTCTGTGAAAAAATACTTCCTCACATTGCCCCTGAGCCATCCCTCTCTATCTTCAAATTGTGTCCGTTTGTTCTTGCACATCTCTTTTTCTGAAAGATGCTACCCTCTTGGACTTTGTTGATTCCACTGAGGTACTTAAAAGTTTCTATCATGTCTCCCTCTCCCTCCTTTCCTCAAGGGCATATATTAAGCTCCTTTAGTCTCTCCTCATACGGCTTCTTTGCGGACTCTGTACCATTTAGTTGCCCTCCTCTGGACTGCCTCCATCCTGTCTATGGCCTTGCGGAGATGGGGTCTCCAGAACTGGATGCAGTACTCCAGATGGGGTCTCACCAACTGTCTGTACAGAGGGATAACAACTTCCTGTTTTCTGCTGGTGATACCTCTCCCTATACATCCCAGTATCCTCCCAACCCTCCCTACTGCCTTCTCACATTGCTTGCTAACCTTAATGTCATCTGAGATGATTACCCCAGGTCCCTTTCCATTTTTGTTGTTGGTGGAGCGGCTCCATGTTACCAAAAATAAAGCACAATTTTGGAACAAGATATCCCAGTATGAGGGGTTCATTTGATTCTCAGTGAAGCATGTGCTCTGCTGTTTGTGGACTGTACTGTAACTATGTCTGCAGCTCATTTTTTCACTTGTCTGGAGACAGAGTACAATGAATGAACGTCCATATTCAAAATGCCTATTACGTACTATTCTAAGACATGCTTATTTTTTGTGGTGGGCCACCTATTTCTACAAACAAGTTGCCATATACAGTAGTCATCCATTAGTTTTATAGTTTCATTAATATGTGTTAGTTTAATGAGCAATTTAATTTTACCTAACTGCAGTTACTTATTACTATAGGCAAAGTCTAATGATCGATGTTCATACAATGGCAACTAATGTTATTAAAACATTGCAGTCATATAGCCATAAAGTCCACAGCATGCACAGACAAATACTTCATTACCAAAAGGAAGCAAAGCTTCCTCTAATGCTCCGCAGGTGTTTTATTGTAAGCTCAGAGTTTTGGTGAGAGTAACAACAAAAAGTTCCAAGGAGACTAAAAAGTAAAGAGACGGAATACCAAATGTCTTGTTCCGGATGAATGCATGGATATCTGTCCAAACATGTACAAGGTTATTACTCCAGTAAAAAAAAAAACTCCAGAAAGCTTCATTGCTTAACGCACCGGGACTAGAAAAGGACAACCACCAACAAGATAAAACTCCCAGGCTGCCCCAAACCACCTCTGCTCCCAGCACAGAGAGTATCTGTTACTGGCAAAGCACTACACCCAGATGCCAAAAGACCCTGTTGAAACTCCCAAATGGGAGGACCCACTACTGGGACTCCACCCCCAGGCCAAACAAGCCAAGCACATATTGGAGGATCCACCACTGGGACTCTCTACCCCCAAGCCAAACCCACCAAGCACATATGTGAGAATCCACCACTGGGACTCCACCCCCACCGGCCAAACCTGCCAAGCACATATGGGAGGAGCCACCACTGGGACTCTCCACCCCAAGCCAAACCCACTACACATATGTGAGAATCCACCACTGGGACTCCCCGCCCACCGGCCAAACCTGCCAAGCACATATGGGAGGAGCCACCACTGGGACTCTCCACCCCCAAGCCAAACCCACCAAGCACATATGGGAAGATCCACCACTAAGACCGTCTACTCCCAGGCCAAACCTCCCAAGAACATATAGGAGGATCCACCACTGGGACTGTCCATTCCCAGGCCAAACCAGTCAAGCACATATGGCAGGACCCACAACTAGAACTGTCCACTCCCAGGCCAAACCCATGAAGCACATATGGGAGGACCCACCAGTGGGACTGTCTATTCCCAGTCCAAACCCACCAAGCATGTATGGGAGGACCCATGACTGGGACTGTCCACTCCCAGACCCAACCACCAAAACACACTCTAGAGTGGGAAGGTCTACAAGTTGTGACAGGCTCAAGAAGATACTAGCAGCCCATTGGATTAGTAGATTACAAAAAGATTTGTTCACATCCACCCTTGGAATTCCAATCCCTTGTAACAAGACCAGGGGCTCATGCACAATTTATAAAACTATACACTAACATATCCATATAAAATTGTATGGTGTGGATCTCATAGAAGATAAAGTGCAATATAAAACAAGTAAGGGTAGAGGTGTGAAGTCGCTGAAATGAAAAATATGAACAACTCTATACAAGAGGTTTCTCTCCTCGTGAGATATACAGACTAGTGGACACTGAACTAGTTCAGATTCAAATATGTGGCACAGTCTTGCACATGCTGGGCATGTCTTCCCGGCACCTACATGACATGGCTTCAAGTATACACACTACTGTAGGGGTAAAATGTTGCCAGAGAGGTGAGCAAGTAGCCGCCATTTGTTCTAAAGGATGTGAATCTTATCATTGAAACAGCATACCACAATATTACATAGAAGTTTGAACTGAAATGAGGACACTTTCCCCTAATTAGGTGACCTATTGAAAGCCACAAAATGTTGGCATGTGTTATGGTGACCAAAAATCAAAATATTTAAATATTTATATATAAAATATTTATAATAATGCTTTTTGTGGCAATAAATATAGAAACATAAGACAATGGTATCAGAAAAAGATCAGTGGTCCATCTGGTGAGAATACAGTTCTCTGTTTGATTCCTTAGCATAATGCATTACCCCTGCTGCCAAAACGTCAGGTGGTTATGTTATTTCTTGAGTACGTTATGTTGACATGTACAGTATGTCACTGCTTACATCATGAACAAAATATTTTTTTCCTCGACATCCCCTGTCTTAGCCCCCTCAGCTTTGCATCCATCTTGATGAGTCTAATATTCTCAAACTCTGTAATTTATCTCAGTGGGAAAACACTGCCCACTTGATTGTCATGTCAAAGAGATACAAATAAAAGGGTTGAGCATCACTGTAGTCTTTTTATGTATTTTACTTTGCTTTCAAATAAAAATAAACAATGAAAAAAGTGCATTTGTGGGTTATAGTGCATTGATATTTTCTACTCAGACGTGCTTTAGTTTCTTGCATCCATTTTAGAATTGAAGTTTTCTCTGAAATCCATTAATCTAAGTTCAGAACTAAAACATATTGGTGTCACCTCATGCCTCTCAATACATTTGAGGGGTACTGCTATCCTACCACAACACATACCCAATCATGGCTTATAGTTCATATTTAGGATGGGTGCTGGCTAAGGTGAATGAGCTTGCTGGCAGTGGGGAGTAGTGACGGAGCTGAGAGAAACCATGTTTATGGCTGCATCACTAGAGCTACGCTGATGTATTGCTATGACATAGTAGAACAAACATTTGTCAATGCCCAGCATTTGCTTGCATGTATGTGCTGTGCAGGATTTTGGTAGTGATAGAGCACAGACAGAGATGCCCTGCATTAAGGGAAGACTCCATCCAAAGGCCCTGTATTTCCATGCAGCGATGGATGTGAAGAATTGATAGGGCTATCTGGTAGCCTGCAGAAGAGCAGGGCCCTGTGGTCCTTCCATGTCCATATGGCTGCAGATACAGATGCACAGAGCAAAGAGTGCATCTGTCAGCCAATACACAAAGCACTTTGCCAGCCATGGGTGGTAAGGTGCAGGGCCCTATGCCAAGAGGAGAGTTGTCTTCATTATATGGTACCAGGGCCCATGTGAACAATCCTGCACCTTTCATTCCCTGGCTGGGGGGGGGGGGAGTTGTCACATAACAGCACCATTCTACCACCCTCACCCCATACGAACATACAAACATACGAAAGTTGCCAGCAGACAAAGCCTAGAGGTCTATCAAGTCTGCTCGAATGTGCAGCTAGCACCCCTTATTCTGCAGCTGCCCCTCCCTTCCACCCTTCTCCTTCATTAAACCTCCCCCTTGTCCTGTCCCATCCTCATTTGAAGCAGTCCACTGTTCTACTGCATACCACTTTAGCAGGTAACGCATTCCACCCAGCCACCACCCTCTCTGCAAAAAAGTGTCTCCTCATCTCCTTCCTGAACCTTCATCTCTCCAGTCTCATATCATGGCCCCTGGTGGCCCTCCCCCTCCCTTACTTTGAACAGCCCCTCTGTACCCATCTTGTTTATTCCTTTCATGTATTTAAAGGTTTCAATCATGTCACCTCTGTCTCTCCTCTCCTCCAGTGAGTACATGTTCAACTCCTTCAACCTCCTCTCAGTTGATAAGTCCCCCAGCCCCTTGATCATCTTTGTTGCTCTGCGCTGCATCCCCTCCAGTAACTTAATGTCCCTCTTCAGATATGGATGCCAGTACTGCACGCAGTACTCCAGGTGTGGTCTAACTAATGACCTATACAGTGGCAGAATCACCTCCTCCCTCCTTGAGGATATACCCCTTGCAATACAACCCAGCATTTTGTTGGCCTTTGCAGCTGCCTTCCTACATTGTGCAGAGTTGTTCATTGACCCTGTAATGAGCATCCCCAGATCCTTCTCCTCCTCTGTCTGGGCTAGCTGCACTCCCTAGCTGGTAACTCCTCCTTGGTTCTTCATCCCAAATGCAGCACCTTGCATTTTTGGCATTAAAGCCCAGTTGCCAGGTGTCTGACCAGGTTTCAAGCTTTGCCAGATCATCCTGCAACCCCTGCCATCCCCCTAGGTCATCCACCACTGCGCCTACCTTGGTATCATCAGCAAACAGACTGATCTTGCTCTTGATGTCCCATGATATGTCTGTAATGAATATCCCAAACAACACTGGTCCCAACACCGAGCCCTGTGGAACACCGCTCGTCACTGCCCTTGATTGTGAGAGCTCTCCACCCACCACCACCCTCTGTTGCCTTCCCTGCAGCCAGTTTCTTACCCATCTCATCTGCTTTGTACCCACCCCTGTGCCTACTAACTTCCTTCCCAGCCTTCCATGTAGCACTGAGTCAAATGCATTACTGAAGTCCAGATACAGGGCATCCACTGCATGGCCCCTGTCCAGTTGCCTAGTTACCTAGTCATAGAACTCGACCAGGTTGGTTTGACAGGATCTGCCATGTATGAAGCCATTCTGTCTGCTGTCCTGTAGTCCTTTGGCCTCTAGGAGAGCCACCAGCCTCTCTTTCAGGATAGTCTCCATTAGCTTACCCACGATGAATGTTAGGCTCACTGGTCTATAGTTTCCCGGTTCATCCTTGGGGCCACTTTTGTGGAGGGGCACCACATGAGCCATCCTCCAGTCCTGAGGTACACACCCCAAATGTAGTGAGGCATTAAATACCCCCAAACCAAACTCAGCTCACCAACACAGGATCACAAAGCATGGCTACTGGGGTGAAGACCAGCACTACATGCAAAGCTTGTTAAATAATTATATATTTTTTTTATTTTGACCCCAACTTTTCAAGATACTCGCTTTATGATTCACCTTATAAACATGACGTACCATTTATTAGTATATTGACCAAAATGTCATTTCGCACCACAGGAACAAAAACACATCTCGGCAAAGATTTTAAAAATGACACGTTACATTTATGAGGTAGTATAGAAAAATGGCTATGTTGAAAGTTTGGAGTCAAAATATTGAATATTAGTGAAGTTACAATTGAACGTTGAAATAAGTAGATGACGCAGCAGTGTCCTGAGTTCCATCTACAGCTGCAGGTGAGAGCCGCATATGACCGAACTGCTGTGGGACATGATTTCTGCACTGGAACACACCCAGTAATTTTTGTTCCCAGAACTGTGACTGAGACTGATATTTAACATACTAACATACTATTTGCCAGCAGATTAGGCCTTATGGTCTATCGAGTCTGCTCGAACCTAGATCCTTAGTTGGGTGCTGAGACCCTCCCATCCCTTGTGCTCCAGAAACCCCTATCATCCATCCCAACCCCCCCCGGGGACAGGCCATCATCTGATACATCCACTTTCTGTGTCTGTCCCACCCCTCTTAAAGCCCTCCACTGTGGATCTCTGAACCAGCTCACCAGGCAGAGCATTCCAAGGTCCACCACCCTCTCAGTGAAAAACCTCCTCCTCTTTTCCCCCCTCACCCTTCCACCTTCCAACTTCAAACCATGCCCTCTGGTGATGCCTCCCTGCTTTAGTCTAAAGATCCCCTCCATGTTTACCCTATTTGTCCCTGCTATTTTGAGTGTGTATGCCTATAAACATCATTTCCAGCAGCTGGTGAAAGGGCTTGGGACAGATTGAATTAACAAGAGGGTGGGCAACTGCACTCCTTATAAGCCAAGCCGCCCAGTGAGGGGAAGAAGCAGCAGTGTCCTGAGTTCCACGCATGGCAGCATGTGAGAGATGCATATGGCCAAACTGCTGTGGGACATGATTTCTGCACTGGAATCCACCCGGTAATTTTTGCTGCCAGAACTGTGACTGAGACTGTCATTTCTGCATACTATTTTTATTTATTTATTTATTGTAATGTTTTACCAGGAAGGCACGCTGAGCAACAAGTTGCTCATCTCCAGGTGCAACTTGGGGGGGGGGGGTACAGAGTGGATAAACAGTTTTATAGTCAAGGTACATGAGACAACAGCTACAAGCAGAGAATAAACAACTTTGGGCAATTTACACTCAAGATATGAGATAAACAATTACATACATCGAGTAAAACAGAAGGTAATATCCTGATGGCATAATAGAGTAGGAGGGAGGAAGGAGAAAACAAATAATGGCACAGTTGAGCACTAAAAAAAGGATAACGACTAGTAATAAGGGGGCAATTGGATATATACAGCATACAGAAGCCCAAGCCACCCAACAAGGAGAAGAAGCAGCAGTGGCAATTCATAAGTGTGAGAAGGATAGATGGACAGGGACAGATATGTGACAAGTGCCAAGAATGGAGGGGGAGGATGGGAGGGAGGTAGGGGTGGAGAAAAGCTGACACCATGGGACCCTTCCAGGATGCTGAGAACCCTGCAAGGGATCAGGGAGTGCTAGTGGGGATGGGGAGTCTCAAAAAGAACCTGAGTGTTAGGAGGGTGGGTAGGTAAGTGCTATGTGGAAGAGAAGTAAAGGGTGGGGCAAAGGGGTGAGGAAGATGAGAAAGACAAATGTTGGGAGTGAAGGACTTAATTTACTTTGCTGGAGGGAGGGAGCAAGGGGCCCTCAGGATGTTTAGAACCTTGCGGGGGTGAAGAGAGAATGAGAGGATTTAGAGAAGAGTCAAAGGGTGGAGGAAATTAGTAGAATGGTTACTGGTTGCTTAAGGGCAGAAGGGGGTAATGAGAATAAGAGCTCGGAGAGGGGAGAGCTTAGCCTCTGGAGACTCCTCCAGGATGCTGGGCACTCTCCTGGGGGACCTGGGAGTATGTGTGTGTGTGTGCCTGTAATCATTTTCAGCATCTGGTGAACGGGCTCAGGGCAGACTGAATTAATGAGGGCATGGGAAACTGCACTCCTCATAAGCCCAAGCTGCCCAACGAGAGAAAGAAGCAGTAGTGTCCTGAGTTCCATCTACAGCTGCAGGTGAAAGCTGTATATGGCCAAACTACTGTGGGACATGATTTCTGCACCGGAACACACCCAGTAATTTCTGCTTCCAGACCTGTGACAGAGACTGATATTTCTGCCTGCTATTATATGTGTGTGTGTGTGTGTGTGTGTGTGTGTGTGTGTGTGCCTGTAATCATCATTTCCAGAAGCTGGTGAAAGGGCGCTGGGCAGATTTCAGGACAGAATAGCCTAGTGCTTAGAGCACTGAGCTAGGAACGGAAAGACCCTGCAGTCATGGTTTTGAATCTCATATCCACCACATGCACACTGTCCTTGAACCAATCACTGCACACGTTTTGGTCTCAGGTGGTACACTGGATATGTTCTTGCCTTACAAGCAAAGGGTCAGAATTTTGATTCCCAGGGAGAACATATATTTGCCATCTTATTTGAGCTGTCTGTATGGCGTGGCAGTTAGGGTGGCTGGCTCTGTTGGGGAGGGTGCAGGGTTTGGGGCTGGGGAGGATCACAGTATTTAAAGGGAGAGTCAATGGAGGGGGTGCAGGGAGGTGGGCAGCTGCAGAATAGGGTTGCTAGCTGCATAATCTAGCAGACTTGATGGACCAAATGGCCTTTTTCTGCTGGCAGCTTTCATATGTTCATAACTAATGATGGGGCAGGCAACTGTACTCCTCATAAGCTTGAGTTGCCCCACGGCGTGAGTGTGAGTGGCCCGAGAGTGCCACTCGGTGAAAATATTTTTGAAAGAAGCATTGGGTGGAGTGAGAAAAGTCTGCTGGTGGGCAAGTTTAAGGGAAACGGTACAAAGACAAAGACTGCATTTTAAAGAGCTTTAGGTTGGATAAAATGTTACTGTTTGATTGCATTAAATTTAAAATATATACATATATATTTGTCTGAAAAGCTGGAATTAGACTACTTCATTTAAATTAATTAAGGACAATTAGACAATATCAGTAATCCTTCCTCATCCTTCTATAACAGAGGGACAAATGTTTTTATACACTGTAACTAATAATACAATTAATGGGCCAGCTATTTAAGGCTTGAAAGCAATAGGAGGATAGAATCAAGTGCCAAATTATTTTCTTTGTTGAATCAAAATGCGTATTGCCATTTTGATATGGGGTTGAATGGTGTTAGATTTTTTCTGAGCGTTATACTAGTACAGCTGTAACTAACTGCAGCTTTAGTAAGAGCATTAGTTGCCTTTCAAATCAAAAGCTCGATTGAGCTGAATGAAAGAACTTATGTGAGAAGGAAAATGCTTTTACAAATGAAAGGAGATTAACTACAACAAAATTTGTTTCAGTAAAAGCAGACATCTTTGAGAGTGGATTTGGGTCAAAAAGTTTATTGGTTTAGCACTCTTGCTAGCATAAAATGCTGATATAGAATCAAATCCTAGACCTAAGAAGAATGTGGGGATAACAGTAATTCACGAAAATGTGCACAGTTTGGTAAATAAAATAGACGAATACAGACTGTAGGTTGTAAAGGAAAAAAATAGATGTACAGTGTAACCCGCTTATGGCAGACACCTCCCTGCATTGCAATTTCCTCCATTATAGCTGTTGTCCATTTTATCCTTTTAAACCTAGCATTACCCCCATTCACGTAACCACTAGTGCTATATTAATTGGGGGAAGGGTTTAACACTTTGCTATACAGTGCATATAGTATAATGTATGGTCCTCTATCCATAACAAGTTTGTAAACTCTTCAAGAGGTTGTCATGTCGACTTTTGGAACCTCGAGAGCATAGCTCGAGAGATTCAGTCACCATGACAACTTCGAGAACAGTTTTTAAACTTGTTACAGATAGAAAACCATATATTATCTTTTATAGTGTATGGTCACCTATCTGTTGCAGTTCAAATAAAAAATCACAGTCATTCGGCTGCTGCCACAGAAACGATCAGTCGGTACAGTTGTTGAAAGAAGTATTTACTCACATTTGATGTGTACATCGGAAGTCAACATCGATAGTGGCACATTGCAAAAAAACAAACAGACATACAGGAATGTTAAATTTTTTTTAACTTAGCCATTTTAACTATCGGTCTGTTGGCATGGATGAGCCACGTGGATGTGTTGGCATGACCTCCGGAATTGAAGACGTAACCTTGATTAACTGTACACTGTTTCATGTGCAGCTCGCACTGACAGTGTTTCTTTCAAGATTCTAATCTGTTATGCTGCAGTAGCTACGTACCTGGTGAAGTATAACAGCAAGCTACTGCAGCATAACATTTTAGCTGGCATGGATTTCCAGTCATGACAACATTCTACCATACATTTTAAGTGTGTTTTGCTACAGTTCTAAGCACTTAATAATACACTGCTTCAGGTTTATTTGTTCTGTGTGTGCTGTATTCAGTGCTTTTGTGGACTGATTTTATTTTTTTGTTGTTGCTACACCCGTATGACCTATACCTGGTATCGGAGTGCTTGTGAGACACATTTTATTTATTTCCTCCTGCTGCTGAAGTAGTCATTTACTGTAGTCTGCCTTGATCTACTGGAGCTGTTCCCCATGAAAGCAGTGTGGCATGGCAGTTTTGCCAATCACAAAAAGTTGCAGTTTGTCCGATCCAGTCATGTTACAGCAGCAAAGCACACTAAGCCTTTTTTTTTGCTTTTTTAGCCCCCACTGGGAGCTTGTTTTTAAAAGTTAGTGTCCCCGAGCCAACACATCTAAAAAAGAAGCTCGTCTCATCATAACTATAGATGTCATTGGGATCGTATTCAGTGAGAACACCGGGCCGCTCATCTGTGAGCCATTGATCTGCACTGGCAACATCGGCACTTTGCTTCTCTCCATGTGCCCTTTTAAAACCGATGTTGTGGTGAACTTTCCATCTGTGTAGCCAGCCCATGGAGGGAACAAAGTCCGTCTTGCCTAGTACAGTCGCAATATTTGCTGCTTTCTCAAGCAAAAGAGAGCTGCTTATGGCATCTTAGCCTCTGGCGTTAGAAAACCACCTTAGTAAAGCTTCTTCAATTTCACTATCCTTCCCGTCTCTCTTGCTTTTACGTTCATGGTTTTGGTTTCGATGCCACACAGCAAAAATCTTCTCCCTGTCTCGTTGCAGATCTGAAAGCATGGACTTTATCATTGAAAAGTGTAGAGACAGCTCATGGAGAGTCATTTTCAGTATGCTGTCTATCTCAGTCAGAATTTCTACTTTTCTGGCAACTGAAAGCACATTCCACTTAGCAGCCATCCTGTAGGAGTCTGTGAATCACAGTGTGCTTGCCAATCAAACAGACACTTAAGTGGAAGAGCCAAGCAGAAACTGAGCTAATCACCTGACACAGTACAGTAATTAGCATCTCATTAACAGAGGTTAAAAAAGGTTGCACACAAGTGAACACAAGTTCCTTTAACTAACTCAGAGACTCTGTGACATAAAACTTTATTTAAAAGCAATGTGAGGAGCTGTAAAAGAGCACTTAGTGCACTCAGAATGCTGCTGGCAGCTGTTCAGTATATGTGGGCTGCTTAATTCATTGTAAGCTGCATTTTTTATTATTACAGAAAATGTCAGTGGCAATTGGAAACAGAAAAACAAATGGTAAAACTGAACTTACAGTATAAAGTGGTCCATTATAAATGGGCTACACTGTATTGGAATTTTCAGAGTCCTGGATACAGCAAGGAATCAGGGAAGAAGAAATACAATTGAATGGCTACAGGATGCAAAGAACAGATAGAGGAAGAAGGGGGGTGATGCTTTACCTTAGGCTGCCAAAAGATTTAGAACGTATAGGTTTTTAGGACATGTATACATGTCGGTCGCACAGCAAGGGTTAAAAACAGTTTAGGGCCCTATAACACAAAACTCACAGAAAGTATAGCGGGTATGGAATGTCTATTAGTACAGTTAATATCTATCAGAGTAACGGTAGGTGTGATCTATGCTCCTCGCAAAATAAAAATGAAACACTTTGACACCCTGACTAACGAACTAATGGATAAAGTGAAAGGACAAAGAGTGATACTGACCAGAGATTTCAATGCTGATTGGTCTCAAGAGAGAGAGAGGTCAGAAACTAAAAGGAAGCCTAGAAGTTTTGGGGTAGGAACAAGTAATTTAAAGTTCTACAAGATGTTCTAACAACATGGATCAGGGATCTATCCTTGACCTCATTTTTGTTTCTCAGGGTACAATGGTCAGGGATTAGGAGGTAATGCCCTTGAACATAGGAGAGCCCGACCCTTTCAAATGTACAGGAGACTTGCGAAATCTATCAAGGGGCACAATGGAATCTTATTGGATCACAGATTTAAAGAAATTCAATGTAGAGGCTTACATAAATAGCTTGATAAATATCAGATGGGATAGACTATTTTTAATTCCAGATCTGAAGTTATCAGTCCAGGAATTTACCAATTCTCTTAAACAAATAATACACCAACAAGCATCCAAGATTCTAAGAAAAGTAAGGGGGAAAGATGTAATATGGTTAAATCACAAACTTAAAACTCAATTTAGGATTAGGAAACATTTCCGGAGAAATACAAAAATAACTAAAAATAGTGAGGACTGGATTAAGTCTAAACACAGGAGAAATAAATGCACAAAGGACATAAAATTGGCAAAAAAAATGTATTACTTAAATAACAGAAATAAAGCAAAAGACGCACAAAATGTTGTTATCGTGTTAACAACTTACAAAACCCAATAAAAACACGTGCACCAATCAAACTGATACATAATAACATATTAGTAGAGGACCAGTCAGAAGTGATAGAAATTTGTAATAAATATTTTAAAGAGTTGTCAGACTTAAAACTATAGGAACCAGAGATAAAAACAGCCATAATTTCTATATCTAAGATAATTGATGACTTAAATAAAAACAGAGCAAGCATATTTGAAGAAGTCTCCAGACCTAGATTTAAGATTTAAAAGGTTACTGCTTAAGGATGTGGAAAAAGTACAACAAAACTTGGATTTATAGAAAGCAGGGAGTCCATATGGTACTGAAGCCAGGTTTTTAAGACTGGGGACAGGCATGGTGGCCCCAATGATAACTTACTTATTAAATTGGAGCCTAAGTAGTTCCACCTTTCCCAAAATATGGAAGATGGGCAAAATAGTTTCAATATTTAAAGGGGAGGATAGTACTACCCTGTCAAACTATAGGCCAATAGCTGTGCTCCCAGACCTATCTAAGGTCCTTCAAAACAAGTTCACCATCAATTCTATCAATATCTGGAATAAAATGAATTACTATCAGACTCCCAGCATGGTTTCTGAGTTAGGAGGTCCACGGACACTGCCCTGGTTGATTTCAACAATATGGTGACAACATCTCTAAATCTGAGGAGGAGGAGGAGTATTGGAGCAGTGTTCATGGACCTCAGTAAGGCTTTTGATCTTGTGGATCATAAATTGTTGCTAATGAGACTATATGAGATTGGGGTCCACAAAGAGACATTACAAAGGTTCATGTCATATTTCTCAGGAAGACAACAGTGCGAGATGCATAGGACCATTGTCCCATGTTTAAAGGAAGTGAAAAGAGGAGTCCCACAGGGCTCAAAACTGGGCCTACTAATGTTTAACATTTTTGTTAATGATTTGACTAATAAAATTGCCAACAGTGAGATATATCTATATGCAGACGATACAGTGTTAGTATCATCTGCAGAGAGTCATGCCTGCCTGGAGCAATGACTCCAGGCGGACATGACCTCTATGGAACAATGGTTCAGGGACTCTGGATTATTGTTCAATGCTAATAAAAAATAGTGTGTTATGTTTACACTGGTACTCAAATAAAACATAAGTCTGGGTTAATATTAAAACTTCTGGATGGAACTCAAATAACCAGAGTAACTTACTCAAATCATATATCTTCACTAGTAAAATGGGTAAACCAAAGATTGTGGGTGTTAAGGAGAGTATCTGGTTGTCTCACTGCAGAAACAAGGAGAAAACTGGTGAGACAAATGTTAATTCCTGTTCTGGAATATGGTTCCTACCTGTACATGAATTCAGCTGATTCATCTTTAAAAAAAATGATCAGATGTACTATTGATTAGGGAAGTTTGCAACAAAAAGCCAGCATGGAGTACATCATTGTGCAATTTATAATATGTTAGACTGGTTACAACCTGACAAGAAAGACAAAACTTGTGGTTGATATGGTGTCATAAATTAATGTATCCTCAAGATAAACATCCATTAAGAAACTTTGTAACATTTGAACCATCATGCATAAAGAAAATTAATCTAAAGCAAAATAGTTTAAATGTTCTAACAAGTAGATCATATAACTGGTTATGAGATGCTACCTTGCAGTAAAGTATAGCAAGATATTAGGATAATACCAAATAGTTTAAAATCTATACAAAATGATACAATATTTAAACTGCTTCTAAATAGATAATTGCATTCCAACTGTTCCTATTTTATATGATTTTAGGAATATGTGTACATGACCATGTTTTGAGATTTGTATGTAATTAGTGTGAATTTGTCATTGCTTTTTATAAGTTTATACTTCTAAGGGTCATACTGCTAAGGCCGTTTAGGAGCTAGAAGGCAACAGTGCCCATAAATGCTCCTTTGAGTCAGTATGTATAGTAATCAGGCTTATATCCTGCTAAGATTAAGTTACCTAGTTTTCTTTTAAACTCTTCTTTAGTTTAGCTGATAACAGACAATGGTAATTTGTTCCAAGGATGAATGATCCTATGAGTAAAAAAGTATTTATGACTTAAATAGTAATGGCGTTTCTTCACAAGTTGGAGGGGATGATCCCTTGTTGAATATATATTATTCTTAAAAACGAACCCTAATTCAGTGAGCAAATATGGATCTTGAATAATGTCAAACATGAAGAGTAAGTCACCTCTAATACAATGGGTAGAAAGGGACATTAGGTTTAGAGAACAGAGTCTATTTTCATGCAGCTCATTTCTGAGACCATGGATACCTTTTGTGTATTTGTTTTTAACCTGTTCCAGAGATCAACGATGGAAAACTTTATAGGGGCACTGTAACTGGGACGTATATTCAAGACACGGTCTCATATAGGCTCTGTAAAGAGGCATCATAACTTTTGGGTCACAGGATTTAATATTCCTTTTAATGAACTAAATAATACAGTTGGATTTTTAAATTGGTTAATTTGTTTAGTGGGACTAAAATCATCAGATATGATTATTCCCAAATCTCTTTCTTCAGACATAGTACTCAGAAATCCTCCTCCTAGCGAGTATGGTACATGAAGGTTACTTGGATCCAGATGCATGACTTTGCATTTATTCAAGTTTGTAACATGGGTTCTTAAAATACTGTCTTCTGATTCAACCGAACAGGTCACCTGACCGTAGATTAATGTCTGATATACCCACTGTTGCATGGTCACATGGCTTTATTTCACTGTTTTTAAGGTAAAGCTCTAACTAAACATTGCCCTATGATACAAAGAGGTTAACCCACTCTATGTAGAGATGAGCATTAATTCATGCCTGGGTATGAAATCACTCGACTTCACCTCAAGATTCCAACCCTCCCCCAGGCATGGATTAATGCTCAGTAAACCCATACCCTGTCGTGGGTTAATCTTTCCTTAACTGCATCCCCCATAACTCGACCCAATTGGTGATGGTATTAAAATCTCTTTGAATAGTTTGTATTTGTTCAATACTAGCTGAAGAACCACTGATTTTAACATCATCTACATATTTAACATTCACTGATAAGCAGTTACTGGTTAGATCAGAAATAAAAGCTTGAAATAGGCATGGGCCTAATACAGAGCCTTGCGGCATTCCGCTGGTAACCATACCAATATCTGATAGGTGTTCAGAGATTAACACTCTTAGGGTTCTATCCTTCAGCCAATGATAGAGCCAAGTGATGATGTTTTTACAAATGCCAATACTGCATAATTTAGTAATCAGGGCACAATGAGACAAAGTATCAAATGCGTTACTAAAATCTACATATATTATATAGAAGGAGGTTTTATTGTCTAGATACAAACTAACCTGTTCATAAAAACATTTGTCTGGCAGCTTTTACCTTTTGTAAACCTGTATTGCTCTTGGTCTAGACTATTTAGGACCGGGGTTATTAGATCTTTAATTAGGCTTTCTAAAACTTTACAGATAGATGAAGTAAGACATATGGATCAGTAATTTTCCCAGTTGTATTTATGGACTTTTTTATGAATAGGAACTACATAAGCAGTTTTCCAGTCTTCTGAAACAAAAACGTTAGATATACAGTTCTCGAATAACAGCTTAAATGGGTGTGCTAAATTATCTGCTAAAAGGTAAAGGAGGTGCCTTGCAATATCATCTTGGCCTGGACTTATTTTACCCTTAAGGGTTATAAGTTTATTATGTATGTTATCTTCAGTGAAAGTTATATGCTCATTATCGGAACAAGATAGAATTATGTCGTTTGACTGTTGTGGATAAAAAAATTCACAACTTTTTTTATTTTAAATGTCACATATATCAGCTGGTTCATGAACCAACTTGTTACTGTAAAGCAAGGGACCAACAGGACAAGCAGTTTTTTTTAATGAGTTTATTTAAGAATAAAACTATTTACTGTTTTTCTTGTTTGTTGACGATGCTAATTTGTAGTCCTAAGAGGATTTTGTCTTTTTTATTTTGGATTTACATTTTTTCTGTATTTTGAGGTAGGCTGCCCAATTATCTGGACTTTTGGATTTAAGGTAATTGGAATATATTTTATTTTTTAGTCTTTTTAAGGATTTGTCCGTCTATTTTGGGCAATGTTTAGAATGCATGTCCTTAGGCTTATATGGCACACAATTATCTTTCAAAGACAATAAAGTGTCTTTCAAGTTATCCCAATAAACGTGAATGGAATTTTTAGAGAAAAGAGAATCCCAATCAATATTAGTCAGGGTTTGTTTTTCATTCAGATTGGCCTTATCATAAAGGAATATTTTAGTTAAATTGGAGCAATCGGTATATACTTTTTGTAATGTGAAAAATATAGAATTGTGGTCACTTTTAGTAATAGGGGTATTTATTCATACATTGTTAATAACTGTGGAGTCACTGCATAGAACTAAATCTAATACTCTATCACCCCTGGTAGGGGAGCTGATGCATTGCCTTAATTGTAATTGCTCACACATGGATAGCAGCCTTTTGCCATTACAGGAGGTGGCAGTAAAAGTCCACCAAGAGATTACACCTAGATTAAATTCCCCCAAAATAACAATGTCACCTAACTCAGAAGCAGTTTCAACTTCCGTAAGTAAGGCTTCCAGTAATACAGGAGATGAATTAGGTGGATGGTCACATGTCCAAAGTATAAATGAATCTGATTCATTAAACTGCAACTTAATCCAGATTGATTCAGTTGCTGCATTGAGTGTTTTTATCAGTAATGTCTAATATCATAAAATGTTTTTTACAAAAAAGGCAACCCCTCCACCTTTTCTATTTCTGCAGTTGAGCTTATGAGAATCATAGCCTGGGATTTAACAATCTCAGGCAGCTTTCTTGTCACCCTATGTTTCAGAAACAGATATGATATTAGGGTATTTGTGTTCTGATAGACATTTCTTCCATTTTATTGTGTAAACTCCTGCCATCGAAGTACAAAAAGCTTAGCCGTGTAGAAACAGACTTATTAATACTACTAGAACTATTGTCAAGAGAAGTAGGATCCACCCACCTCTCCCACAAAGAACTTTATGTAAACACAGGACATTATTGTAAATAGGAGTAAAATCCTAACAATCTGTATCCTGTATAAAATAAAATGTTATCGTCATCATCATATTGTAATGTTCAGTCATAACCTGGGCATTTTACCATATTTGTACACTAAATGCTCATCATAGCCTTCTTATTACCCCACTTTATGAACCCAGTAGATGAAAATTTTCAAATCTCTGTCAAAACATTATTCTGCACCACTGCAGTGTCATTCCATCTCTCAAGTGCAAAAATACATTTTGGCCAAGATTTGAAAAATGACAGCTGTCATGTTCATAAGTGGCATGGAAAAATTGCTATTTTGATAATTTGGGATAAAAATATTTAAGATTACCTAAATTATAAGTCAGCATACAAAATTTTCAATGTAGGTGCATAACTTTGCCATTTTTACATATTTTGATACCAATTTTTCAACATAGCTTTCTTATTACCCCATCTAATGAACAACAGTGGTAGACATTTTCAAATCCCACCCAAAAGGTGATTCCATAACATGGCTGCAAACTCATCTTTATGGCCAGATTTGCATAATTCAACCACCATTGGACATGATGTGGGCTCCCAAAAAGGCAACGTTAAACATTTGGGGGCAAACATATGCAAAAATCACAAACTTATGCATCAATGTTCAAAACCCTATTGAAATGCATTGAACTGTACTTACCTTAGTTTCTCATATTGCAGTCCACAGTGCCAGCAGCAAGACATGTCTTTGATCAGAGTGTGTATCTTCACCATGGGACATGTTCAGGTGAGTGAGGGTGTGGGGGGGTGTAGGGGGTGTGGGGTGGAGGGTATTGAGTGGGAGGTCAGGGTGTGTTCGGTGGTATGGGTGTGTGGGGGGCAGATCAGCAAGGGGTCGTTTTCTGTTTTACAGGTCAGCAAAAAAATATATACATTGTGGGATGGCTTTCTTTATTTCTGGGATATTCAAACACTGGGATTGGGCACCACAGTGTCAAGCTTGTAGGGTAATAGGAGCAGGTGACCTGGGGCCAAAGAGAAGTGGCACTGGGTGGGCACCCTGAACTGCTGATATACTGAAATATATATATATATATATATATATATATATATATATATATATATATATATATATGACTGGAAAGGGTGGGGGGGCAAGCCACCTGGAAGGAGGGCGAAGAAGCAGTACTGGGAGTGGGCTCCCCAGCCCACTTAATAGACAGCCAGCCAGATAGATAGATAGATAGATAGATAGATAGATAGATAGATAGATAGATAGATAGATAGATCAATCAAGTGGAGCCATTCAGGAACTAAGGAGGAGATTGAAACCCAAGACATGGTGGCAGCAACATCCCAAATGCTAAAAGCTGATTAGCTGCTTGCTGACTGGCTTCATGCAAATGAAGGACCGAAGCCCCCTCTGATAGGAGCAGCTTCAGTCCTTCCAACTACACAAAGTTTCCGCCCAGCAAGCAGCAAGTAGTGCCATGACCACAGTGCTTGGTCATTGGTCTGCACTGCCAAGCCCCTTCCAGCTTAAGCTGCAATGGGCTCAACAGCGATATAGCTCTGAAATGCCAGTTACTGTAACAAAACCTGTCTTGCGCATGCACAAGCAGATGTAAAAAGGGGCCTCTGGAATGTCAAGAATGTTTCCTAACACAGCACAGCCTGTCTGCATCCATCCAGTAGACTTCAATCACATCTCTCTGCATCCTCTCCACTCAGACCACTGCAGCTGCTTCTCCTTCCCCTGCACCACACTATTTTCTTGCCTGCTTTGATATAGCATCACTAAACAGGGAGTTTTTGACAAGAACTCAACCACAGCAGGAGCTCAAACAAAAGGGCCAGAAATGAATCCCCTGTGCATACCTCTCAACCTTTTGTTACTAAAAGAGGGACAAGGACACTCAAAATGACAGAAAATGAGGGTCACCGACCTTCACAAAGAGGGACACATCTTCAGACATAAAGATACAAGCTCAGAGCACAGTGGAAACCATTGCTTTTACCTGAATAAAGATTTTTTTTTTTTTATTTAGCATCTTAGAATATTATGAATTTTTGCTTTAAAGTCTGAATTTACAACACATTCTCTGTGTGGACCGTGCATTTTCCATGAAGAATAGACAAGGGACAGAGCAATTTTGAGGGGGTAAAATAAGAGACTTCCCTCATAATCAGGGACAGTTGAAAGGTATGCCGCCGCCTGCCTCTGCTGCTACAGCCAAATCCCTGGAGAAGCCTCGCTGGAAGCTCCTTAGCCGCTGACCAGGATCTGAGTCTTCTGAGGTGGTGCAGCTCTCCTGTTCACCACCACTCACCTCTGCTACTGCAGCCAAATCCCCGGAGATGTCCTGTTGGAAGCTCCTTAGTCCCTGACCGGGCTCTGAGTCTTCCGAGGCAGTGTGACTCTCCTGTCTGCCGCTGCCCCTCAGGCCAGCACAATTTTACTTGTCCTGCCGCAAACCTGCTCACTCATTTTCTCTCTCTCTCCCCCTGTATTTTGGTGATTTTTGCTCCTTCTCAACTCTGACCATCTGTATTATTACTTACTTTTTTAGACTGTTTAATTCTATTGTGATTGCCTTAGAGTAAACTGTTCTAAGTAAATTATTGTAACTGTTTGTACTACGTTTACCCCCCCTCGCAGGTGGCACTTCAACCAGCAGGTCCCCACAGCTGCCACACAGTGCCCAGCTGTGGTAGAAGACCCGCTGGAATCCTATTTGCCTGTCAGGGGTCCTGCACCCCCAATCAGCTCTGACTAGAGTTGAGAATCTTTAGTGTGCGGGGGGGAGGCCCAGTAGAAAACAAAGAAATTAGTAGCAAACTGGCAGCCAACTGCAGAATGCCATTGACCTGCCAGTGTCGCTGACAGGGCATTGGACAGAATTTCTGTCAGACTCCTGTCATGGATCCTTTGCACTAGACCATAGTCCAACTGAGTTACTGTATTTGTGAAAAACTGGGTCCTGAATTATACTGTTTTGGCCACGTTTAGCTAACCATCTGATAATTCCTCCCTTTTCTGCTGCTATCCTCCCTTAATTTCTCAGACCCTCTACTTGTTTTGCACCTTAATCTTCACTTACTCATTTCCTGTCATTTTACCTGCCATATGTCCTCACCTCTGCCTCCCCCCAACTGCCCTGTCTCTTGTTTTAGACTCTTTCTTAGCCTGTAACCCAGACCCCCAATTAAGCAGCTCTTTTGTTTCTCCAGCCGTCTCCAGCCTCCACTGTTTCCCACTGTCCCAGTCTTCTCTTGCCAACACCACTGCCTTTTTCTACTACTAATTTAATCTGTCTCCCTCTCTTCCTTCCCACAGATCCTTAGACCTTGACCAGGCTCTGAGTCCTCCGAGGTGGTGTGGCTCTCCTGTCCACCACCGCCCGCTTCTGCAGCCAAATCCCCGGAGAAGCCCCGCTGGAAGGTACAGTCATGTAGTTTGATTTAGGTGCTCTCTTGTTTGGCAGTTCCTGATTGGCTGCCCTCAGGCCAGTGCAACCTGATTGGTCCTGCCACAGGCCTGCTCACTTGTTTTCTCCCCCATATTTTAGTGATTTTTGCTCCTTCTTGTGTCTGACCATCTGTATTATTACCTACTTTTTGTCCCACCCATCCTCCCTGGCTCCAACCTCTATTAAATACACCTAAGTCCCACCAACAGTTAACACTTTCCCCCTTAATTGTCTCTCTCTCTCTCTCTCTCTATCTTTTTTTTCCTCAATACTTAAAGGACCTCCATAACTTTCTGGGGCTCACCTATTTTCAACACCTAGTAGATCCATAATGTTGCCAGCTAATATCTTACTGGGCCTGCTTTTCTTTCTTGTTCTACTTTCCTGCACTGGCTCCTTAGGAAAGCATCAACCCTGCATATCCACTCTCTGGATTAATAAATGCCCTCTGTTAGTTTATGGGACCTACATAACCAACATTGACTTGAATTTTAACAGACAACCCTATCCTGGACCACATAACCTCTGGTTGCTCCTCCATCGCTCTATGAAAGTCGCCTTGTTCCTTAGCCCATTGATATTTTTAACTTCCACTCTACACCAAGACAGGACAAAAACATCTAAAAAAAGGGCACCGTTACACCATGGGAAATACCTTAAAGACTTTCTTAGATGCCTAAAACTGATGTTGCTGCTTATCTCGGGCAATATTCACCCCAACCCTGGATCCCCACAGCTAGCATCCAAGATATCCCACAGTTCTGCTACTCTAGCCTTGGCTAACATAAATATCTGCCGCCTCCTTCTGAAACTCGATACCCTCACTGCCTGGATCACTCAGCACAACCTCAACATACTATCAGCCCTTGAGACATAGCTGACTCCCAAGATCCCTGACTCCACTATTGCCATTCCCGGATACACAGTCTTCTGGCAAGACTGGCATATCTATAAAGGTGGGGCTGCACTCTTTACCTGAAAGAGTCACTCATGGGCCAGGTACTGACCTTACCCATCCCTGGGAACAATATCCAGATACTTGCCACCAAGGTGCTGCCTGGAGCTCATAATAAGGTACTGACCATTGCCTCAGTCTATATTCCACCTAAACTGGCTAATCAGAGTCTTCCCTCTCTCCCTGACTATATCAACTTCCTAGGTCACAGCGCAGAAGTTAGTATGCTTGGGGGCTTTAATGCTAAGTGGTTGGCTCCCTGTGCAAAAAATAATAAGGATGCCTTGGCAGCTGCTAACCTTGCACAAAGGGTTCAGTCACCACCCAGGATGAACTGTAGGATGGGGACCGCTATTCTTCTGAACTGGGTTCTTACCAATCGACCTGAACACATCTCTAAAACTAAAGTTCTTCCAGACACCATAAGTGACCATTCACCCAAAGCACCCTTCTGCTCTAACAAATTCAACAAACCCCCTCCAAAAATCATTGTCAGCAGAATATTAGCACCTGGTCATGTAGGTCCTCCAAAAACTCACCTGTGATCACTTGACTGGTCTCCAATTGATGCTGCCCAGGATGTGGACTCAGCCCTTGAATACTTTATTGCTACCTTTAACTCAGCATGTGATGCTCATGCTCCCTTCAAGAAATGTAAGATTAGGGATACTATTAACCCGTGGGTGACCCTCTACCTCTTTGAACAAATGAAATCCCATAATCAGCTCTGGTACCTCGCTAAGGCGACTAGCACTCTAGCTGGCACTCAGACCTACAAATCAGTGCAGAATGCCTGCACAAGAGCTATATGCCAAGCAAAAGCCAACAACTATAGGAACACACTTGCCAACACCTGGAATGATGGGAGGAAGTTCTGGGGTAAGCTCTCTGAAGTAAATGAAAAAAAAAACAATGTTACATCCGCAATGGTCAGCATTGATAGTCCTATCACCCTGGATAAAGTAACCATAGCCAATGTGTTCAATGCCACTTTTACAGACCTTAGCCATGTGCTCCCCTCTAACTTATTTAGATCTAACACCTGCTGCAACCCAGCCTGACATCTCACACGCAACTCAGCAGTGCCCACCATTTTATTTTAAGGCAAACATTGAAGGTCTAGCCAGAAAACATCTACTCAAAGTACTTGGAAAGGCTAGGCACAGTGGAGACTCCCTTGACTTGAAATTCATCACCCTCACCGTTGATGTAGTCGTACCCACCCTCACTAAAATCCTTAACCGCTCTCTTATGCTCTCACAATTCGTGTGTAAATGGAAGTCTGCCGTGGTGACCCCTATCGACAAAAGAGGTGACAAGACTCTAGTAAGCAACTACAGACCTATCTACATCCTCCCCCTCCCCACTCTCCAAGACCTTGGAATGGATAGTTGCTGATCAATCCATTGACCATCTGGAAAATATAACCTCCAATGTCCGCAGCAACATGGATTTCAAAAAGGACACATCACCAACACTGAACTCCTTGATTTCACCACCTACATCCACCATGCCCTTGATTACAATCAATTGGTTGGTGCTGCCTTTATTGACCTGACCAAGGCATTTGATATCATCAACCACTCCCTGCTGACCTGACTGCACAACTATCATATCTAGAACTCTCACTGGATGCCATCTGCTGGTTTCAAAGCTACCTTTGTGACTGCTCCCAGCAGGTCAGAATTGGAGAATCCCTCTCTACCTCTGTTCCAGTCCAGTTGGGTGTCCCCCAAGGTTCTATCCATGGCCCCTTATTATTCAGCATCTTTTTGAATGACCTCCCTGCCTCGTACCAAGACAGAATTCTCCTTTATGAGGACGATGCAGTCATTTTCATGAACCATTCTGACCCCCCTCTCCTTCAGCTGCAACTGCAGTGAAGTTTTGCAGAAGCTGAAACCTGGTTCAGATCACACAAGCTCATCCTTAATTACTCAAAAAATGAAACAATGCTGTTCCATGGTACTCACAACAAACACAAAGACCAACAACTTCTAATCAACAACAGCAGAGGTTCTGCATTGGAACAGGTTGACCAGTTCAAATACATGAGTGTGACCCTTGACTGCACTTTATCATACACCATACATATTCATAACATTGCTAAAGCTGTGAATACCAGCATAGAGCTGCTCTATAGGCACAGATGTTGTTTGACAACTAAAGCCTTAAATCTTGCTATACAGAGCTCAGTTACCTCATGAATTGACTATGGTCTTGTAATTTACTGATCAGCCACTGATACTGCCCTCCGGTGCATAGCCCTTGCCCTTAACAAGGCATGTCGGCTCCTCACCTCAGCAGCATGACCATCACACATGTGTGATATCTACAAACTGGCAAACTGGCTACAGCTACCTGGTAGACTAAATTATTGGTCCTGCATCCTTGCAAAGAAGACTCTGCTGGGCCTCCTGCCCCCAGGGTTTTAGTCTATACTGACCCCTCGCTGTGCCACCCGCCTAACCAGGAGTTCAGAAAGTCTAGCATTCTCTGTTCCCAACTGCCAGACCACACAAGGACAGTGCTCCTACAAAGTAAGGGCCTCTAACTGGTTCAACTCTCTTCCAGTGGAAATCACCAACACTTCTAATCTCAGCTCCTTTAAGTGTAAACTACGACAGCATTTGGAGGCCAGTGCCTACTCTGACTGCTTCACTTAAACTGCTCTGGTTGCTCTCCTGGCCTCACTCTGCACCACTGTGGTCTCCCCACACCCCTCTCACTCCCTGTTATCTCTTTTCCATATCTCTCAACAGCCTCCCCTAGCCACTCCCTTGCCTCCTGTATCATTCAACCTCACTCTGCTTCCCTTCACTCTTTTGAGCTCCTCCCCCCACACTCCCTGCCCCATCCTAGTTTTATTTATCTCTCTCTCTCTTCTCTGTCCCCCCATTTTTCCTGCCTTATTACCTCCTCCTTCCCCTCCACCCATCCTATCACTTTCTTCCCCTCTCTACTTCACACCTAATCCCTTGCCCCCCTTTCGCCACTGACCCTCCTTTCCCTCTTCCCCCCCGAACATTGCTTTGTTTTCCTTCTACTAAGTTCACTTCCAAAGTTAACTATTTGCACTTGCAAGATCTCTACCTTTCATGTAACTGACCCTGGCGTACTGAGTACAATGACTAGTGTTTTGTTCCAACTGCTTTTTTTATTTAATTCACATTTGATCCTTGACAAAGCCTTTGGTGACTCATTGTATCGAAACCATACTGTAATGTTTACTTGTTATTAATTGTCTGTTTAGTGTCTTAACTTGTCCAGTGTCCATGATGTGGAACCTTGGTAGAAGAGCCCTGTGGCTCACAGGTGTTATCCAAAATTTATGAACAGGAGACCCAGTTGAGAAAAGCTCATTTTCAATTAGGTCCTTTTGGATGTTCAACCTTTAAAGGCACAGTCAGTCTTTATTTCTGCTACTTTTTGATTTGCATTTGTTAAAGCAGAACTCTAAATGGGCCTCTCTGGGAATATTCACTCTAACCCAGGCCTAATGCCAAGTACTATGCCCCTTCCCAACAGGTACAGTGGCCTAACATTCACATCCATAAACATATGCAGTCTCGTAGCAAAACTAGACTCCCTATAAGTCTGGGTCACCCAACACCAGCCAGACATCATCTCAATTGTGGAAACTTGGCTCAATCCCAGGATTTTAGACACGGCCATCCAACTCCCAGTATATACCTCCTTCCGACTTGACAGGCTTGGAAAGCACAGTGGAGGCTGTGTAATCTATTTGAAAGAACACATACAGGGACTGATGCTACTCCTCGTCACCACCGGCTGCAGCATCCAAATCTTGACCATAAAAGTACTTCTTGGGTCTAATGGAAAAGCCATAACCATGGCATCTGTATATATCCCTCCTAGGGACCAGCCCAATGACTTTAAGGTAATGCAAGACTACCTTACCGATCAACACCAACATGCAGAATTACTCATGATGGGTGACTTTAACATCAGTTGGTCATCCCCGGAGGCTGCGCCCTTTAGAGATGCATTATCCTCCCTCAATATGGCATAATTTGTGACCTCCCCACTCATATAAACTACAATATGGGATCAGGCACTCTTATTGACTGAATCATCACCAACTGCCCAGAGAGGATTTCATGCACTGCAGTCCTCCCGGATTCCCTCATGACCATTTGCCCATCCTCATCCTCTCCTGGTCAAATAAGTTTCCAAAGATCCCTACCAAGACAGTCACAATCAGCCTACTAAAAAAAAGGAAAACTTGCTGCCTTAAAAGCCCACCTAGCACTCATAGACTGGAGCTTTTTAGACACTGTAACCAACATAGACTCCATGCTCAATGGGTTCATCCACAAATTTAATGTGGCATGCAACATCTATGCCCCCTCTGTAAAGCAGAAAATGCCGGATACCAATAACTCTTGGATCCCCCCCAAGCGCTTAGAATCAATGAAAAACACAACCTCTGGGCCACAGCAAAAATCACAGACTCCCCTACTGATATCCAAAAGTGCAAAGCAGCCTGGAACAACTGCACCTGGGCAATTCAGAATACTGAGCTAACTTTACAAAAATGAATTGAAGAACTCCTGGGGTGATGGATGCTGGCTCTGGAACAACCTCAAAATACTGACAGGCAAACCTATTAAGGCTCCTCCCTCCATGCTAACTGTGAATGGTTCACCCACCCAGGCTCCAACAAGAATGCTAACATTTTTAATAAAGCATTTACTGAACTCAGTGGGGTACTGCAGCCCATGAGGGATAGTGGCTCTACTCAAGACCGGGCTCCACCTCACCCTTCTATTTTAGGATTATCATCCATGGAAAAGCTGAAACATACCTCCAAAAAGCACTCAGCAAATTGCGAGCAAGTAGCGACAGGCTTGACCTCAAGCTTGTCAAGCTCACCCTCGACGTTATACTAGCCCCTCTAACCAAAATACTAAACTTATCACTCATATCAGGTACCTTCCCCAATCTCTGGAAAGTGGCCATAGTTGCCCATCCAAAAAAGTAGGGATAGAACCAATCACTCAGATTATCGCCCTATATCAATCCTCCCCACCATCAAAATCTTTAGAACACATATAGTTGATCAACTGACAGACTACCTAGACAAGTATCAACTGCAATGTCATCAGCTACATGGATTCTGAAAACAACACAGCACCACTATCACTCTTGTTAAATTCATGGGTTATATCCATGATGCACTGGATCGGGGGCTCTCAATGGGGGCTACTCATATAGACCCCACCAAGGCCTTTGACACAAGGAACCATGAATTGCTTCTGCACTAACTGTCCACTACAGGTCTCTCCAAAGAATAGGTCACCAGGTTTAGGAGCTATCCCACAGGGAGAGTCCAAAAAGTGAAAATTCAAGACACCCTCCCTCTCTGAAAACAGGCCTGTTACTACAGGAGTGTCCCAAGGATCCATCCTTAGCCCATTGTGTTTCAGTTTGTTCCTTAACCACCTCCCTGTAGCAGTACAGGATAACATTTTACTATATGCAGATGATGCAGTTCTATACTCATCTCACTCTGACCCTACAACCCTAGAAAAGCAGACGCAGTCTGGCTTCACCTCTGTGGAAAATTGATTCCTCAAATCTAAACTACTGTTAAACTCCAAAAAAAAAAAAAAAACGAAGACCATGATGTTTACCTTGGCCCAAAATAGACACAGGTCCTACCATCTCCAAATATGTAACAAACTAAACTCACCCCTTGAAATGATACATAGCTTTAAATATCTAGGAATCACCCTAGTTAGCACATTGTCATATGCACAACATATAGACCTAGTAGCCAAAGTGGCCAATGGTAGGCTGGGCCTGCTCTTTAGGTTTAAACATTGCATAACTAAAGAAGCCCTACATATTGCTGTCTCCAGTTCAGTATTAACAATCATAGACGGCTCTACCATGTCGGTTTGACATCGCCAATGTTGACCGGCGTTACAGTGGCAAGAATCATGTCAACTGTAAATCACGGTTGGCATGATTCCTTCACAGACTTACAATCCTGTTTTCTATCAGGGCCCAGCCGGCCCCTTCTTCATCGCAGGGGCTTTTCCCCGCACACCCCGACTAAAGGATTGTTAACTCCAGCTGAAGTTAATTAGGGGTGAGGGTGCAGGACTGGGAGACCGCATGCCCCTGTCTTGGGCACACCAACACAGCAAACTGTTGGCAAAGTGTTGATTTTGCTGACAGGAGCGTAGTCTGCTGTGTTGGTGTCACCATACGGGTGGGGCATACCATCATAGACTACACTCTAGCAGTCTATGGTGCTGCAACTCACACGACACTTAAACATATTAAGACCACTCTCAACAAGGCATAAAGGCTTAATCTGGATGCTGACCAACTAAGATCACACCTGTGTACTGTACGCATAGTCGGGCTGGCTCAACTTGGATAGTAGAATATAGTACTAGGTCTGTCTTCTTGCCAAGAAATCACTGCTAGGGTTCAACCCCTGCCCCCCATGTGTCAAATCTCCTCCGCATACCTAGCTCATCCAGATGTACTTGGGGTTATAAAAAATTGAACAATGAAAGTACGGTTGCGCCAGACTGCACAAGGCCAGCAGTCATATGAGTACCGTGTGTCTTTCTGGTTCAATGCCCTCAATATGGAGGCACAAAAGGAACTCAAGCTTGGACCCTTTAAGTCAAAACTATGTGCCCTACTTACTTCCAACAGTGGTTGTGACTGTGGGACCAATTCTTTCCCCTAGCCCCATGCCTTATCTGCAACCTAGTCATTACCCCTTACAGCCCCTCTGCTATCCCCTGCCTCTCTGTCCCCCCTCCTCCTGGAGATTATACCGCCAGACTTTCTATCCTACTTCACCTTGATCCCTTATTATTTTTCACTTTAATTCCTCCTTCCCCTCCTCTCTGCCTGCTCCACTATTCCCCCTACCCCCCCATCACTTTTCCTTCTCTGTAGCACTTCCTCCTTCTAGCCTCTGGGTAAATGTGTATTCTTACATACTCTTCTTAGCACCTACACAATGGATCTGATTCCTCAGTCATTTCCTGCTAGTTGTTGTGCATCTGGCTTGAATTTTTAGATATATTTCTTTGTTTTTGATGTATATTTTGGTAAAAATTGTTCCTATTACAAGTATATGTATGTGTGACCAGGTCACGGAGTACCTTCAGAAGTACAGTCTACTGTGCCCACAACAGCATGGATTCCATCAGTGCTATAGCATATCTACGACCTTAGTTGAATTCACAGACTACATTCACAAGGCCTTGGATGGGGCAGCCTGGTGGGATCTATCTTCATAGACCTCACCAAAGCCCTTGATACAGTCATCACACATTGCCTGACCAGCTTCAGCACCTCAGGCTAGCCTCTGAAGAAATCCTCTGGTTCCAGGATTACCTATCCAGCAGAGCACAGAATGTAACAATTGGGACAGCTATCTCCTCGTATAGGGATATAGTACTGGGTGTCTCAAAAGTTCCTATACTGGGCCCCCTCCTCTTTAGCCTGTTCATCAATAGGCTTCCAGAGGCCTGCAATAGCAAGATTATTCTGTATGCAGATGATGCTGTCATCCTTAGTAGTAGTGCCCAGCTTCAGCACCTACAAGATGATTTGCAGTACTCATTTCACAGCTTGGAGGACTGGTTCAGCTCTCAGAAATTGCTTCTCAATTACAAGAAGATGAAGACAATGCTGATAGCCACTCACCAGCACAAGAGTACTCTTCTGTCCCTTATTATTACTAACAACAGGGTTGCTCCACTCGAGCAGGTCAACTTGTTTAAATACTTGGGCGTGATCATTGATGACATCCTCTCTTATGTGCAGCACATCAATCAGGTTGTCAAAACAGTGAACACCAGACTTGGAGTTCTCGACAGGCACAGACAGTACCTAACTCCTGAGACACTCAGGTTGGCAGTCTCCTCTTTCATCTTGTCTATTATTGACTACGGACTCATGATCTATGGGTCAGCATCTGACACTGTGCTAAAATGAGTAAGCACAGCCCTCAACAAGGCCTGCAGGCTGGCTATAGGGGCTGATAATGTGCTACACACCTGCTCCCTCTACAAGTGCATTAACTGGCTCAGTCTTGCCAGCAGAATCAAATATCAAACGTGCCTGCTTGGCATGAAATCTCTTCTAGGTAAAGCTCCACTGGCTTTCAAAGAACTGCTCTGGTGAGGTAGATCCGGGTACCGCACTAGAGGGCAGACTCGCTGCCTACTTGCCATCCCCTTCAGAAAAACTGCACTTGGCCAACTGTCCGTTGCATACAGGGCTCCTTCTTGGTTAAATGAGATCCCCACATGCCTTTTACTCATTAACAGCCTCTCTGTCTTCAAGGTGGAACATTGACATCACCTGGCCAAGGCTGAGGTCTGTAGCTGCAGGTAGCCTGTAGCACTATCACCCAGTAGCTTGGAGTCAGCCACTGCTGGGCTGCATTCTCCAATTTGTTACCCTGCTGCCCAGTACTCTGAGTTTAAATGTTTACTTCCTCCTACTACTTGCCAGCCCTCAAACTTGAGTCTTCCATAGCCACATCCTGTCAATGAGCCTTCTATCTACTGTATTTAACTCAGCACTCTGTTTTAAGTCCCTCCCCTGCCATTGACCCTGCACAAATGTGATTGTCTCAAAGCATCTGTCTTCCCCCAGCTTATTCTGTGTATGGTCCTCCCTCGCATTGCTTTCTAGTATGTTCCTACTAAGTCAGTCCTGCACAGAAAATTACCCCCCCCCACACTCTTGACTAGAAGTAATGAGAAAGCCTCCTCTTGGCTGCATTAACATAGAGGGTGTGAAAGCCTATGGTGAGTCCCCCAGCTTTATATGAAATAACGACAATGCCTCCCTGGCTGCTTTACCTCCTAAATTAGTTTCTTAAACCCACAGCACTCACCATGTACCTTGGGCTGTAATTACTGCAATATGCTGTACCTCTATATGAGATAGCTTACAATTGTAAATAATCAGATCAATTGCTGTTATTTCTTGTATTTTTTGTCTCTGTACTTGTGCACCCATACTCTGCAACTACCTTTCTGTGTTATCCTCTTGTCAAGATGTGGAACCTTTGAAAAATAGCATTTTGCTCAAAGGTTATATCCGAATAACAAAATAAATAAAAATAAAATAAAAGTATGTAACTCTCACTCATATTGTGACTTCTGTAATTGTTATTGAAACTGTTCTTTGTAAGATCTCTCATTGTGTAACATGAAGTGGAACCTCTATAAACAAACCACTGACTCAAAGGAGTATTCCGAATAATTCAACAAAATAAAATAAACAATCCACAAGTTTTAACTGCATTACCTGTTCTCTTTCACTTAATGATTTATTATTGACTGTTGATATAATCTCTTAATCTTTGAGACCCTGAGTTTACTGTATATTTTGATGCAATAGCATTAAACGAGGAGTTCTTGACAATAACTCAGCCACATCATGAGCTCAAACAAAAGCCTCTGGTGAAAGAAACAAAACCCCTGCTTATAAAACATGGTCTGCGGTGTTCCAGAAAATCCTGCATGCAAATTACGTGGGTTGAAGAAATTATCCTGTCTAATCTGAAGGCACTGCAACTCCAGTGAAGCATAATAGCACATCCCCTTTTCTGTCTCCGTTTAGAAGTTCCCGTCTTAAAGGCACAGTCAGTCTTTCTTTCTGCTACTTTTTGATTTGCATTTGTTGGCTTAAACAAGCGGCAGGTTTAACTGCATTACCTGTTTTCTTCCAGTTAATAATTTATTATTGACTGTTGATATAATCTCTTAATCTTTGAGAATCTGAGTTTATAATCTTAAATTATTCCAGACAGGTTATCAGTAGCACATGTACTGTGATTTCTGAACTGATTTTCTTTTTTTTCTTTTACACGCAAGCCTTTATTCAAATTCAGTTACAAAGATTATAAGTATCTTGCCAAACACTGTTTCTGAAAAACTACTGCAACACATATAAAACTTTAAAAAGCAAAACATTTAGGACTAAAACAATCCTACATACAGTAAATAACAGGGTTCACATCCCAGGTACAGTCTAAATTATCTCAGAAAAGTTAATATTCATGCTAAATACATCACTTAAACGCAGAGCTAAATAAAAACAAGCAGCACTCAGATCTCATTTAAAACCTGTAGGCCTTCAAAGGATTAAGCTAAATTTTCTTTACCTGTTAACCCCTTCCTCCACCACAGAAAGGGCTAATAACCTATAAGCAACCTCCGTGGAAGGGGGGGTCAGGAGCTGATGGCAAGCATGGGGCCATTAGATAACCTGTGAGTGAGAATGGGTGCATTATTACTGATGAAAGCCCTCATACAAGTTCTATCTGGTCCACCTATTTTGGAAAAGTAAGGTTCACTGCTGCAGGGCAAAGGTGATTCTCTCTAATTTGTAAATGTTAGTCACTACGTCGACCCATTCCCAAAGGAGCGGGGGGGGACGGCTCAGAGGAAATGTAAGGAAGAATTTTTTCACAGAGAGGGTTGTGGGTGCATGGAACAGCCTTCTGGAGAAGGCTGTGGAGTCAAAAACAGTGGTTGAATTCAAGCATGCATGGGACAGCCATAAGGCAATCCTAGGGGTTGGGGGTAGAAAGAAGTAGGCTGCTGGTTAACTAGGATCTGCAGCTTATCCATTAGGTAGGGAAATGGGTAGACTGGGTGAGCCAAGCGGTCCTTATCTGCCATCAAATTCTATGTTTCTATGAGCGGTGGTTCCAGGAGCAGCCATCTTCTAGTTAAGGCCTTAATAGTAGCCGCAGTCATAACAGCCCATATATATTTTGCTTCTTTCCCTCTTAACTCCTTTGGAGGAGACCCAATATAAGATGTTCAAGATCCAGGTAAGAAGTGATACCAAGAATACTTTTGATGTGACCTTGGATTTTGGCCCAAAATTGTTGAATCACTTCACAAGTCCAGAAAACATCATTCTGAGTCACTCTATCCTCCCCATAGAGCCTTCAGCAACTAGGAGGAGTTGTTGGATGCCACTTAGCCATCGTTATGGGAACCCTAGAAACCTTATTCTTAACTTCCAAAGAAACTCCCTCCAAGTCAGTGAGGAGGTTGATCCCCAGGTATATCTTCAAATTAGCGCCCACTGGGTGTTAGTGATGTTGATTTGCAGCTTTGCCCCCCACTGCAGTTTGACCTTGCTGGTCATCTGGGCTTGATCTTTAATAAAATTACTATAAAGCAAGAAGATGGCCTTCTCCCCTCCCTCTGAGCACCTATTTGTTCAAATTGCAGTTCAATAGAAATTTCCACCAGTTGAAATGTAGCCACTCTGAACTTAATATAATCTCTCATCTGATAATACCATAGTGTATCTGAAGGAAGCCACCCAGACTGTTGTAGAGTCACTTCAAAGGATATAATTGAGCCCTTCCGCAAGAGTGCAATAAGGAACATACACCCCATGCCATAGGAGCTGACTTTTGTTTTTTCCGGGGGGGGGACTCAACCAATGGCCGGGGGTTTGGAGGCCACCAAGGCCCTCAGAAGCTCTGGGGTTTTTGGTGTTCTGTGGTGCATTTTGAGGGTTATACTTAACAAATCACATGGTATAAATGTTAGCACTGAAATTACAGAATGGTACCAAAACATGCCTGTATTACTGTGGTTCAGCTTACTTCTAATAATAGCATTAATACAGCATTATAAATGTTGTCAATAAACTGTAATGTGTCTTGTCTGCATCAGTTGCCTAAGTTGATGCATACACACCTTAATATGATGTTGATTAATGCTATGGTAGCAGCTTCTCAAGAAGAGCCTGCAGCTTCCATACTTCAATGCAACATCAGTGGTTTATGGCATCTGTTGTCCAGTGTGAAGACAATTTCTGTCAAATCCCATAATATTTGCAATCTCATCATGATAAAGTCTTAGGATGATGTAGTTAGCACTGATATTTTGACGGTGTCCATTAATCTGTCCACTTGAGGAATAGTGACATAGCATAGCAGATGCAGTCAAGACGGTGTCCATTACTCTGTGCACTTGAGAAATAGTGACATAGCATAGCAGATGCAGTCAAGTGTTCGTGTCACTGTGTCAAATTGTGTTGCTTGTAGGCTATTAAAGATCACAATTTTCAGTACTTTACTTTAGGTTACCACCACCACCCCACCATACTCCCTAGCAGCTGTAAAATGATTTCAAAACTCCTGTTATTGACATTTTTTAAGTAGCCTCAGAGATTGTAAATCCTGCTTTCATTGAAGGGGCTGGCCACCTGTTCCCTTCCCCTTTCTGGTCCTCAAGTAGAGTAGGCACCACAGTCTTCAGCATAGGAATGTCAAAATATCAAGGTATTTGGTTAAAAAAAGCACCATTAACATGATAAAGCTGTAGAAGTTAAACTTCCCTCCATATAGGTGATAGGACCCAGTGGTTGCAAGTAGATCCAGCCGTCAGGTGTCCTTGTGCCCCAACTGCAGCTAACACTCCCCCCACTTTGTCACCAGTGCGGATCAACATGGGAAGAGGTTTGAAGGCTCTGGTTTGCCATTAAGTATGTTGCCACCAGCTCAATCCTTTCTGTTGTCCTTGTGCCCAACTCTAACCACCACTTCACCTATTGCCTCACTAGTGGGGATCAACATGGGGAAGAGGTCCAACTCAGGGCTCCTGTACACTGTTAAGGCAGTCCACTGGTGCACAAACTCACCCTTCAGGTTGGCCCATGTGCGATGCTGCAGGTGTGTGATGTAACAATTTTGCACATGTTGTACCCCTGCACCCAGACAGTCAGAAGTCTGTTACTGCTGCGTCATCCAGCCTCTGCTCTGCTAGGTCGATGTGACCATGAATGGATGCAGAAAACTGCACAACACCACAGTAGTGCCTGCTGAAATTGGAGATTAGGAAAGGTGAGGAATACGGTGGCCACCTCCTTGTGCAACATCACTTCACCATAGGTAGTAGTATCCCAGCCCAGCAGATGGTGGCAGATTCCATTTAGCTCAGGTACTAGTGATCAAGCATATCCGCATCTGCTGTGACACCCTACTTAGTGCAGACAGTACCATCCCACAACCACCTCCATCAGATGCTGGTGCACTTCCCTTAAACACAGGCACTAGTGTCCAAGTTTTAGATTATGGCAGGGTTCTCTTATCTGAAGCATTGCATCTGTTGGGACAATGGTGCTGTGGTAGGGGAACTCAGACAGCATCTGCTGCTGTGCTGGTACAATAAGTGCCTGTACGGTGAATGGAAGTGTCCCAGTCCCAGTCCCTTCCCAATTCAAAGTGGTAGTCTTAGTGTGCCAGGTAAAGTGTCCAAGCAGATCTGCATCTGCAGGGACACTACACTAGTGTGGTATGGTGAAGTATATCAGCATGTGCTGGGATAACAGTGTCTATGATACAGAGACTAGTACCAAACCTGGTGGGTCAAGTCACTGCCTTTCCAATAAGAGGACTTTTGAAGTTATTTAGAGATAATCAGCTGCTGCTGGGTGTGGTGGGGGGGCTTATATATTTGATAATGAGCATGACTGGTGGCACTGTGGCACAGGTGGTCTTACAAGCCCATCAAGATGTAATAACTTGCTTGGTGAATAAGAACAACTTGAATCACTGAAGGAAAGCCAAACAAACTTGACAGGTCAGTTGTCCCTGTGTATGAGACAGATCAGCTGCCCTCTGTATGAAAGAGAGAGAGGAAGATCTAAATTGACTTTGCATTCCTGGTGTAAAGTGATCTCTCTTACAACAACCTGTATCATCTGGGACACCTGAGAAAACTAAATCAAGGAATTACAGCTTGCTTCTGTGTGGATCAGCAGTGTTTGTTCTAGAACCTGGTGCTGAGGGTTCTACATTCTGTGACATCAGTTTTCAGCCAGTGTTAATGTCTCTCTGAACAGATCAGCTGTCCCTGTGTATGAGAGAGGAGAATATCTAAATTGATTTTGCATTCCAGGTGTAAAGTTCTCTTGCTCTCTCACAAGAGCCTGTAGCATCTGGGACACCTAAAACTAGTAATATTAGTTCCAGAAGCTATGTACAACATGCTTCTCAGTGTGAATAGCATTTCTTAATGAGAAATAGACTGTAACATCAATGGCTGACATTATTTTATGATTCAAATCCCTACTCTTCAGTGACAGAAATGCCAAATTTAGGAGGGACAGAAGAAATTTCTGAGGCAAAATCAGGGACATCCCTGAAAATCAGGGACAGTTGAGAGGTATGACCCCACCCCTAGTGCATCACTTGCTTTATAACCATAGCCTGTGACATCATACAATACCCGCTAACTTCATACACCACTGTTAGCCATCATATTTCAAGTACTCAACATGGCCACACACCACACCCTGATATAAATCCTGATACATTATACCACTAAAATCTATTGACAGTACAGAGCTGTAAAGTGAACAGTAAATAAGAAGGAAAGAAACAAAAAGGGGCAGACAAGGGGACTGGGAAAGGGGCATTTCTGTTGCTAGTAGATGGCATGGAAATATATGCAAAGGAGCTGTGACACTTTGGATTTCTTCCAGAGCTAAATTTTTGCTGTGCTAAGGTACTTGGCATATTTTTTGGGTCTGCTCAAAACTTTAGAACTAAGGTACTATGACATTCTTGGAGCAGAATTGTAGTACTGTGGTATAATTTGGACTTCTTTGGTGCTCATAATCCTCAAAAACTAAGGTCTTGCTACATTTATGGGACTTCTATGGTTATAAATGGTTCTGTGAAACCAGGGGAAAATTGTGGGAATTTCTGAAATCTAAAGCTCAAGTAGTGTATTTTTAGGACACTATTTATAAGTGTACCTCTGGGTCTGGGAAATAAAAGCTCAAAGCACTGTGTTTTAGGCTACTGCTTATTTGGATCTGCAGTACAAAGAACTTGGAAGTTGCTTCGGGGCCTGAAATCCTAACCTCAGGAGTTTCAGGGTCTGGAATCTAAAGTCACAGGGACTAGATACTGATATTTCAAGTGGGGGAGTTTTCACACTAGGGCCTAAAAACTAAAGCTTGTGATAAGCCATAGGGAAAATGGAGGGGCATACAAATTGGAGGGGTCAATGGAGCAGAGCTGGGGCAGGTCCAAGGCATGGTCCCCAGGCTACAATGGCTAGGGGCATCTTTGGGAGGATGGTGGGGTGCATTGGTTGTGGGTCAACCATGATAGTGGATATAGTTTGGAAAGTGGGGGGTTGCAGGAAGAGGCGAGGTGGCTGAGATGGATGCTAAACTGGAAAAGGGAAAGGGAGAGGAGTATAATGGAGGAGAGATTAGAGGGGGAGCTGTGGGGGGGATAAGGAATGGTTAAAAAGGGAGCTGTAAGGGGACAAGGAGCAACTACAGCAATAGGCAGGGGAGGATGCCACGGGGAGTGAATGAAAAACAAGGAAGTATAGAAGCAGGGTAGGAGGAGTAGAGGATGGCTCTAGTGGAACTACAGGAATCCCAGAGGCAGCAAGGGACACAAGGGAAATCAGAGGGAATGGCAGGAGGTTAATTATAAAGGTCCAAAGCCTTTATAGAGGGCAAGGGAGGAGGAAGCAAGGGGTGGAGCCCCAGCCAGGTAGATACAGGCAGTGGGCTTGGAGCAGAAAAACAGATATGCTCCACTAAGGGCACTAAATGAGGGAGAAAATCAGGAAAGTGGAGTTGAGGAGTATCCAGGGGACATAGGAGAAGCAAGCACAAAGGAAGATGAAGGAAAATTGGAAAAGGGGGATGCTCTTTCAGGAAAGAACAAGGAGGATAGTAAACATAAGTATAGAGGCACGGGCTAAACACATCCTAGAAAGGGCAAACCCAAAGGGGGGGGGAAGACAGGGAGCTGAGGTTCAAAAGGGCTAGGTCTAGACAGGGCTGGGAAAGCGAAAAGTTCTTCAGGGAATTCAAAAAAGGCATGGCTTGGGGGAAATCAAAGGGGGAAGGAAAAAGCTTGTGGATGGTGGGGCAGAGGCAGGCAGCCTAGCAGTAAATGCCTGCAGGGAGCATGGAGCTAGGGGAGTGCAGGGGGAAGACAGTACACCAGCAGATGAAACAGGAAAAGGGGATAGTGAGACTAGGGTGAGAAATGAAATGGAAGGGGTTGGGAGAAGGATGGAAGGGAAATGCAAACAGAAGGTGCTGGAGAACAGGATCCTATTTGTTGGGGAGTCTGTAATAAAATTAATTAGATGAGGAGGCAGGGGGTCAAGAGTAGCAGAGTATGGGCTGAGTGTCTACCAGGCATGACGACAGTGGAGGTCATCCACTATATCCCCTCAAGGGGGAAACAGCAGAATGAGAAAACACACCTGATGTTCCACCTGGGAACAAATGACCTGGTGGGAAAAAGCCTGTTGGAGGTGCAGACAAGATTTAGAGCACTTGCTAGATACTGCAGCAGTCTGGGTTCAGATCAGTGGCTTTCTCTGAGGTGTTACCAGTACCAAAAGCAAGTACTGATAGGAGGCTGAGGATTAAGGAGTTCAATGAGTGGCTGGTAGGGTGATGCAAACAAATGGGGTATGGGTTAGCAGGAGACTGGGGATCCACATGGGGGGATAAGAGCCCATTTGCTCCAGACAGACTGCACCTGAATAGGGAGGGTGCATCAGTACTAAAAAGCAAATTAGGAGAGTTCGTAGAAGAAACCTACAATTTAAACTTGATTGTGGAAGGGGGAATCCACAACACAAGACAGGAGAAATAGGGGACTATCAGCCTCCCCTACAGGATAGTGCTAAACTACTGGGCATGAGGAGAATAGAGAAGGGGGTATGGAGAGGGAACCTGGTGGAAGGGCTAAGCAGCCAACGGCAGAAGCTTAGTAAATAAGATGGTGGACTTCGAGGCCATAATGGGGGATGAAGGACTAGATACAGTAGTATAAGCGAGACCTGGTGGGCAGAGCTGCACACCTGGGAAATGACTATCCCAGGTTACAGACTGTTCAGAAGGGATAGGGAGGGTAAGAAAGGGGAGGAGTTGCTTTATACATCAGGAAAGGCATAAGTGTAACTGCAGGATGAGAGGAGGATGGGGAGATTGCGCTACTGTGGATAATGCTAGGCAGGAGGATGGGAGAATCCTTGTGACTGGGGGTGGTATAAAGGCCACCTACGGAAGAGGAGGAGGGTGATCAACAGTTAATTCAGGCAGTCACAAGGCTGGCTCTAAAAGGAGAATTACTGCTGGTAGGGGACCTAAACCTCCCAGATGTAGACTGGGAAATCCCAGATGCAGCATCGTCAAGGAGCAGGGAGATACTAGCTGCACTTCAGGGGGTATTCCTTCAACAGTTAGTCAGAGATCTGGTAAGGGGTAACAGTCTGCTGGATGTGGTCCTGACAAATGGGGAGAGTGTGGCAGAGATGCAGGTGGGAGAAGCCTTGGGCAACAGTGACCACAGCACGGTAATGTTCAGAGTCGAGGAGGGAGGCAAGTAAAACCAGTACTACAGCGATGGACTTCAGATACACAGATTTTGACAAGATGAGAAGGATAGTAAGAGAGACAATGGAGGGTACGAAGAATATAGGGGCAGTGTAGGAGTTACGGCAAGCTATCAAGGGGGTGGTACTGAAAGCTGCAGAAATGTGCATGAAAAAGTTTAGGAAGAGCAAAAGGGCAGGAGACTGTTTTGATTTACAAAGGAGGTTACGGGGGCACTCAGGGAAAGGAGGAAGGCCTTCAGAAAATTTAAGAGGACACTCAGCAAGGAAGATAAGGAAGAGTATTAGGAAGAGAGGAGTATGGCGGGGAAGAAGATCAGAAGGGCAAACGCAGATACTGAGGAGAAAATAGCAAAAAAGGCCAAAAGGGAGGATAAAATATTTTTCAGATATGTGAGGGATAGGAGAAGGGCAAGGCAGAGGATTACTAGGCTGGGGGAGAATAAAATTGGAACGGGACTGTAAAAAAGCGGAGTTATTAAATACATACTTTAGCTTAGTATTCATGGAGGAGGAGGAGGAGGACGGTAGGGAACCTGTGCTAAAGTCAAAGAGGAAGGAGGGCAAATGGGTGGATCTGAGCCCATTCACTGTGTATAGGGTTAGGTCAGAGCTAGATAGCTTGAGGGTGGACAAGGCAATGGGGCCTGATGGATTAAACCTCAGGGTGCTCAGGGAATTGAAGGAGGAGTTGGCCACACCTTTGACAAGGCTCTTCAATTTGTTCCTGGATACAGGGAGAGTGCCGGAGGACTAGAAGAGGGCAGACGTAGTGCCTTTATACAAGGGAGGTAGTAAGGAGGTGAAGGGGAACTACTGACCTGTCAGCCTCACATCAGTGGTGGGAAAGGTAATGGAGGCATTAATCAAGGAGAGAGTGGTGGAATACATAGAGGATAGTGGCTTGCAGGACAGCAGACAGCATGGCTTCATGAAAGGGAAGTCCTGCCAGACAAACTTAATTCAGTTTTTGATTAGGTGACTCTGGTGATTGACTGGGAGAGTGGCTTGCAGGACAGCAGATAGCATGGCTTCATGAAGGGCAAGTCTTGCCAGACAGACTTAATTCAATTTTTGATTGGGTGACTCAGGTGATTGACTGGGGGGGGCAGTGGATGTGGCCTATCTGGACTTCAGTAAGGTCTTTGACACAGCCTCCATAGGAGGCTGGTGAGCAAGATGGAAGGCCTGGGGTTGGGTGGGAAAATAACAAGCTGGGTGGAGGCTTGGCTGTCAGGAAGAGCTCAGAGGGTGGTGCTCAACGGGGTGCACTTCAGGACGGTGAGGGTGAAGAGTGAAGTGCCACAGGGGTCAGATTTGGGTCTGCTTTTCTTCAACTTCTACATCTGTAAAATTTTGCTGAGGGTTTGAGGGGGGAGGGTGTGCCTTTGCTGATGATACAAAAAAATACAATAAGGTGGATACCCCAAGGGGTGGAGAATATGAGGGAGGACTTAAAGACGCTTGAAAAATGGTCTGGGATGTGGCAGCTGAAATTTAATGCCAAGAAGAGCGCTATGATGCACTTGGGGAGTAGGAACAGAAGAGAAGGGTACACCCTTGGTGGGGAGGAAATTAAAGTAACAGAACAGGAGAGGGATCTGGGGATCCTAGTGTCCTTGAACCTTAAGGTAGGAATCCAATGTAACAGGGCAGTGGGAAAGGCCAATGGAATGTTGACATGCATAGACAGTGGCATTACTAGCAGAAAGAGGGAGGTAATAATGCCCCTTTACAAAGCCATGGTGAGGCCACACCTGGAGTATGGGGTTCAATTCTGGAGGCCTCATCTCCGCAAGGATATAGATGCATTGGCGAGGGTTCAGAGAAGGGAAACCAAGATGGTGCCAGGTATGCAGAGAAAGTCATATGAGCAGAGGTGTAAGAAGCTGGATCTGTACATGCTAGAGACAAGGAGGGAAAGGGGAGACATGACTAAAACTTTTAAATATGTAAAGGGGCTCAATGAAGTGGGAGAAGAGCGTTTACTTAAGAGGAAGGAGGGGGTCAAAACTAGAGGGCACAGCATCAGACTGCAAGGATAAAGAGGCAACATGAGAGGGCATTTCATCACAGAGAGGGTGGTAGAACCCTGGGACAGACTACCAGATGGAGTGCTGGGGGCTAAATTGGTGGAAGAATTCAAGGGGGCATGGGACAAGCATGTGGGGCTGAGTATCGAGGGAGGGCAGGGACTGGCAGGAAGGGGGAGGTGTAAGGGAAAAAAAAGGGCAGACTAGATGGACTGGTATGGTCCTTTTCTGCCTTCAAGCTTCTATGACTCTATTAAACTTTTAGTCGATACCCCAAAATGGAGTCTGAAATATTGGAGGATAATGCAGATGTTTTCAAAATAAACATGAATGGTGCTCTTTCAAGTCCATCATGTAGTATCTTACTTGGTGAAGAACAAGTTGAATCACTGAAGGAAAGCCAAACAAACTTGACAGCCCACTACGGATTCTGAAATCTTGGTGGATAATGCAGACGTTTTGATGAATGGTGCTCTTTCAAGTCCATCATGATGTATTAAATTACTTGGTAAAGAACAACTTGAATCACTGAAGGAAAGACCACACTGTAAGTCGATAGCCCACACAATGGAATCTGAAGTCTTCACGAATAATGCAGACATTTTGAAAATGAGCATGAACAGTTCTCTTTCAAATCCACCATGTAGTAACTTGCCTGGCGAAGAACAACTTGAACCACTGAAGAAAAGCCAAACATTTAGTCAGCACCACACCAAAGAGTCTGAAATGCTGGAGGATAATGCAGATGTTTTCAAAATAAGCATGAATTGTGCTCTTTGAAGTCAATCATGTACTGAGTTGCTAGGTGAAGAACAACTTGAATCACTGAAGAAAAGTCAAAACAAACTTGAAGCCTACAGAACACGTGACTTACTGACTTGGACATCTTGTATGCAGACAATCTTTGCATTCCACTAGAGCCAAAAATGGTGGATACTCAAAGAAGGTAACTGAAGAATGTGTCTGTCGAACATTTACTAACAGTTCTGGTCCACAAACATTGTGACATTTCCAAAAAGTATTACAACTGAATTAAGTAACAGTAGAAACTGAATTAAGAAACAGTAGAAACTACCAGGATATGTTTAGTGTTCTACAAGTTGAGGGAAATATGGACACTGCCTGCATAGCACTTCTTTTCTCTTGCTATGTAGAAAGTATTGCATCTGACAGTGTGCCACATGAATTCATTAGCTATATTCTCTAGGTTTCTCTTTTGAGCTACATGTTTGTGACAGTTTAGCAAGCCAAAATGGTTAAGTCTAGCTTGTCCCATGGTTGACCTCAAGTATGTGTTGATTTGACAAAGTGAAGAAAATGAATGTTCTGGCATACAAGACAACACTGGGATAGTTAAAGCCAACTGTATTAAACATGTCAGTTCTGTAAGAAGTGTTCGCAAATCGTGAGCATTTTCACCATGAAGCATGTTGAAGACATCCTGAAATGATTCCACTGTGACATTCCGTTGCCTTGCAATATCAAGAAACATGCTGCGATGTAGTTCAAGATGTATTGCATTGAAGTCTGCATTGTAGAAATTTGCAATATACTCAGAAGTAGCATGCCCCATCACAAACTTTTTTATGGTCAGATATGACAGATGTGAAATGATCATTAAGAGCAGTGGTGGTGTTGTCTATCACCTCGAAGTAAAGTCGGTGGTATTGGTCCTCCGGAGACTTGAATATATGTGGAGCAGAACCATCATCCAATCTGCATGAAATTCTTCCAGGCCTGGGAACAAACGGCTCTTCCAAATTTAGCTGTGCTGCACAATCAGTAGTACTTGTGTAAGACTGAGGGAATCCCTCACGAAGTTGTTTGATACTGTCTTTCAGAGATTCTATCATATGAGATGCTTGGTGGAACTGCAAGTTTGTTTTCTGTAAAGTAGTATTGATGGTTTCTATTCAGAAGAAGATAAGGAGAAGTAGTTTGAGGTTGAAAAATGTGTCAAACTTCCTGAGCTGAATTAGGAATTCATTGGCATTCGCTCCAGCATCGCTGGTATCATTCAGTGCTAGTTCTTCAAGGAATTCAAGTAGTTCTTCATAATTAGAGTTTACTGACTACAAAGAAGCTGCACAAAGTGTCCACCGGGTAGGGCAAAATGGACGCAAATGAACATTTTCACAATCTTGAAAGTTTTCAAACCAGGCAAGACATTTCGGAAAATTTCTGACAAAGACTATTAACTCGCAAATTAAACAAAAAACATTTCGACACACAGTAATTTTCTGAGCAGTATCCTGAACTGCCAGATTTAAATTATGTGCAAAGCAGTGAACATATAATGATCGTGGTTCTATTTCTTTAACAGGAGCGTGCAATCCACAAAGACAACCAGCAACATTCGATGCACCATCATAACACTGCCCATGATGCTTTTGTATGCTAAAGTTGAATCTTGCCAATACATCCTGCAATATACATAACAGTGCAGCTGCAGTGGTGCTTGTTGCTGAGTAAAAGCCAAAGAACAATTCTACCTAAAGATCCTGCTTGATGATACAAAAACAAAATGAGATCTGTTCTCGTACAAAAATACCTGCAGTTTCATCCAAGATTACAGCATAGAAACCAGCATTGTGAACTTCTTTCATTAATACATGTAGTACCTCATGCAACATAATTGACATCATCTCATTATCAACATCATGGGAAATCCATTTGTAGCCTGTTCTTGCAAGCCAATATTTTAGTACTGGATCATCATCTGCATGTAACAGAAGATTCACCAAGTTGGACTCCTCATCAGTGTGACCCTGTATTGCAAGACCTTGACAGCTGAGATATAACAGTGAAGATAACATTTTCAGAACAGCATGTCTGGAATCTTTCATTTGCTTAATTTTTCCCTCTAAGCAGGAGGCGGTGACATCAATGCTATGGTTAACAGCATCCAATGTAGCTACAGCAGTTCTATGTAAGTTTGATTTTTGAAGACTGTTTAAACATTGCATTGTTTTTTTAAACTGTCAAATCCAATCTGGATGAAAGTCTTGTGTGCATCCTTGTCCCGTGATGTGTTTGGAAGTGGTATACCTAGTGGTGCAGCCTTGCAACAAACAGTGTAGAATATTTTAACTGTACAATCATATTGAATCCATGGAAAATGAATCTTACAATGGGGTTGAAATGCATGACCTGCTGCTTCCTGGCTTCCTGCTACTGCCTCATCTGTAGTACTACTGTTATCTGTACAAGGTGTACTAGGGTGGAGCTATCTGCTGTTTCCATGACTGTCATATTTTCTGCAGGTCTGACGCTACGTTGAAAGAAGAATGGCCTTCTGCACTGCTTTCTCCTTCACCAGTACCACCATTACTCCCGCTGTCAACACTGGCATTAGAAGAGGTCGACCTGTGACTGCTCTTGTGGGCATTAAGTTTTATAACATATTCATCCATGATGACACAACTGCTTCCACAGTTAGTAAGTGTAAGAAACTGATTAATTCCTCCCTGAACTGTACTGTGATCCAGCATGCAAGAACTACCTGAAATGTAATTCTGCAAATGAGATGACAAAACATCTCAATTAGTTGATTTTATATTACCTACAAATTCTACAATGGTATGGTACTGTGGTCTGTTTCTACATTCTTTTTTTATTGCTTGCTTTCTGTGGAAATAATGACACTAATCTCACTACACAGCTCTGGGCATTTAAGTATGGAGAAGGTCTACAGGAGTAATACTGACTGTATTGTAATATATATGAACTACATTCACATTGAAAAATGTGTCTGGCTTATTTATTTTGGATGACACAAGGTGTATCATGCATGACGCAGTACAAATAAAGAATGGCATTATGCAGTACATGCACTTCAAAAATCCGAAAACAAAAAAAACAAACAAATTTTCACTGTCTATCACTGGGGTGGGGAGTGCAGCACATTCTCTATGTCTATAAATGTAACTCCGTAATCAGTACAGGGGTTGCGGGCAGACTGGATGGGCCTGGCGGTCCTTATCTGCTAACAATATCTTATGTATCAGCACAGAATGCTTTTCACCTCATATGCAATACTGGAAAAAACAGTACACTCTAAGAAATAATATTAAAAAGTAAGCTGAACACAATCTGAAACCCAGTCACGTTGACTTTAGCACAAAATTTGGCAATGTCAATGAAAAGTTTTTGGACCAATCTGTTAAACCGTAAAACACACCAGCAGCATCACCAAGCACCACGTTATTTAACTACCTGGAACATTATTACCGAATAGCATAGAAACATAGAAACAGACTTTGACGGCAGATAAGGACCACTTGGCCCACCCAGTCTGCCCATTTCCCTACCTACTGGATAAGCTGCAGATTCTAGTTAACCAACAGCCTACTTTCTGCCATTCCCCACTACAATTGCCTTGTGTCTGCCCCATGTGTGTTTGAATTCCCCCACTGTTTTAGCCCCAAAAACCTCCCCAGGAAGGCAGTTCCACACATCAACCACTCTCTCCATGAAAAAAAAATTCCTCACATTACCCCTGAGCCGTCCTCCCTCTATCTTTAAATTGAGTCCCCTTGTTCTTACACCTCTTTTTCTGAAAGATGCTACCCTCCTGGACTTTGTTGATTCTCTTGAGGTACTTGAACATTTCTATCATGTCCCCTCTGTCCCTCCTTTCATGAAGGGTATACATATTAAGCTCTCTCAGTCTCTCTTCATATGGTTTCTGATGCAGACCCTGTACCATTTTAGTTGCCCTCCTCTGGACTGCTTCCATCCTGTCTATGTCTTTGCATAGATGAGATCTTCAAAACAGCACACAGTACTCCAGATGGGGTCTCACCAGAGGGATAACCACTTCCCGTTTTCTACTTGTGATGCCCCTTCCTATGCATCCCAGTATCCCCCTGGCTCTCCTTACTGACTTCTCACATTGCTTACCAACCTTTAGATCATCTGATATGACTATCCCCAAGTTCCGTTCCATTTTTGTTGTTGTTAGTACCTCCCCTGCTATTGTGTACTCTTCTCCTGGGTTTTTGTTTCCCAGGCAAATTACTTTGCACTTCTTTGCATTGAATCTAAGTTGCCATATGTCTGACCATTCCTCCAACCTTGCCAAGTCCCTTCTCATCCTTTCTACCCCACCTTGTGTGTCAACTCTGTTTCAGATCTTTGTATCATCTACAAAGAGGCATACCTTTTCCTCCAGACCCTCTGCAATGTCACCTATAAAGGTGTTAAAGAGGACTGGACCCAGTACTGAGCCCTGAAGTACTCCACTAGTGGCCCCCCTTTCTTCAGAATGTGTTCCACTCACTATTACCTTCTGTGTCCTGTTGACTTCTTGTAGATAAAAGTACAGCTTACAAAGCATAGGAATACAATGGAAACAGATCACAAATAGGCCATGGCATAAACATAGTGGAGACAAAAGTACAAGTAGGAACAAAGATAAGTATGTAAACACATTTTCAGCTATCTGACAACCTGCCTGCCCTGACACACCTGGCTGACAACAAGAGGACAAATCTCCCTCTTGGTGTAGCCAAGCTTTGCTCCTATTTCTCCATGCTGTGCATACCATGAATCATTCTTCTGCATTCAGATGTGCCCCCTACCCACCAAGGGAGGCATCTGTTGTTAGAGGGTAGCCAGGATCTTGGAAAATGTAATGGCTCTCCAATAATTATTCAAACAACATGGCATGACCAGGAGCTCAATTAACAGTCTGTTAATCACTCCCTAGGGGTGTAATGTGACAAGAAGCACAGCTGACCGAGAGCCTAAATTGCCCTCAGGTTGTAACTGTTAAACAGATTCCTAGGAGTTCCTTACTGCGGATCCATGATGGGTGTTTGAAAAAACTTTAGTCGAATGCCCAACAGCGAAACCGGCAGGTCAACCACATTTTGCAGTTGGCTGCTGGATTCCAGTAGCTGTATGTGTTTTCTTCAGGGTGTTTTGCCCCCTAAACCCCACAACTTTAGGATTATCAACTCTGAGTCAGAGGTGGTTTGGAGGGGTGTAGGACCCTCGACAGACAGCGTCAGGTTCCAGCGGGTTCCATACAGCGGCATGGTGCTGTAGTCACTGTAGGGGACCTCGCTGATGAACTAATCACCTTATTGCTATTATAAAAAACTATTCCAAGAGAAAACAGTTATGGCTTTGTGAGTGTTTCCCTCATTTGTATGGAGATTTTAAGTGAAATATTTCTTCCAGCAGCACTTTAAGACTGCTGGTTCTATCACTGGTTCAAAAATTAGAATGCATCATTTCAGACTTTCAGCTGTGCTGTGGAGGATGGAATGCTGACAGGAACAATCTATGTGCCATGGTGATCAGGCTATAAATGACATGACAGTGTAACATGGATTATTGTAAGGCTATTGGAATGTTAACATCGGCATCGAGTCAGATAGCAGCATTTTTGAGATCCTGTCTATAGTACGACATAACCACCAGAGCATGTACTAGTATGGATGAAATGGAATTTCTTTTTCTTAAAACACCAACTTGCTTAATATATTCTGTCCAAATCCCAAAGTGTTTTGCAAACCACAAATATTGATCACGGCAGTCACTCCTCTCCCCATGAAAATATAAAAATGATGAGACACATACCTTTCCAGGCTGCCCATGAAAAAAGATGAAGACTATAAACATAGAAACATAAACATAGAAGTTGATGGCAGATAAGTACTGCAAGACCCATCCAGTCTGCCCATTTCTTTTTCTACCTTATGAATGTGCCATCGGCCTTTGCTTTGTCAATGACCTATCTATTCATACTCATCTGTATTGCTCCCTTATGCCTATCCCATGCCTGTATGAAGCCCTGAACTGTATCCATATCCACCACTTCCTGAGGTAGGCCAATCCATGACTCCACCACCCTTTCTGTGAAAAAGAACTTCCTCACATTACCCCTCAATCGACTTCCCCCTAATCTCATGCTGTGTCCTCTTGTCCTGCTATTTTTCTTATACTGAAACATGTTAGACTCTTTCACCTTATTAATGCCCTTAAGGTGTTCGAATGTTTCGATCATATCACCTCACTCCCTCCTTTGTCCTATTGAACTCTGTTAATCTGTCCTCATATGTTTTCTGATGCAGTCCCTGCACCATTTTGGTTGCCCTTCTCTGGACTGCCTCAGTTTGGTTAATGTCCTTGTGAAGGTGTGGCCTCCAGTACTGCACGCAGTACTCCAGTATTCCAGATGGGGCCTAACCAGTGTCTTGTAAAGAGGGATTATTACCTCCCTCTTCCAACTTGTGCTACCCCTACTGATATACCCCAACATCCCCCTAGCCTTACCTACTGCTTTAGTGGTCTGCTTGGATGATTTCAGAGCATCTGTGATGATGATCCCAAGTCTCTCTCTTGCCTTGTGACTGTCAACAACTGTCCTCCCAGCCTATAGGTGGCTTCAGGGTTTCTCTTCTCTATGTGCATGATTTTGCACTTCTTTGCATTAAACCCCAGTTGCCACTTTTCTGACCATTTTGCTAGTTTATCCAGATCTCTTCTCATTCTGCCCATCCCATCTGGATCATCTACTCTGTTGCAGATCTTGGTGTCATCTGCAAACAGACAAACCCTACCCTTCAGTCCATCTGCAATGTCACTGATGAAGGTATTGAAGAGGACTGGCCCCAGGACTGATCCCTGAGGTACCCCACTTGTGACTTGCATCTCTTCTGACTGTATACCATTTACCACCCCTCTCTGTTTTCTGCCTGTCAACCAGTTTTCCACCCAGTCGACCAAGTTCTGACCCACCCCAAGCCTACCCAGCTTATTAATCAATCTTCTATGTGGAATATTATTGAAAGCTTTGCTGAAGTCAAAGTAGGCGACATCAACTGCTCCCCTTGGTCCACCACTCTGGTTGCCCAGTCAAATAAATCTATGAGATTAATTTGACAGGACCTTCCTGCTGTTAACCCATGCTGTCTTGTATCCTGTGCCACTATGGATTCCAGGTGTTGCACTATCCTTTCCTTAAGGAGTGCCTCCATAATCTTGCCCACTACTGAGGTAAGACTGACTGGTCTGTAGTTCCCTGCCTCCTCCCTGCTACCACTCTTGTGGAGCGGGATCACATAAGCCCTTCTCCAATCTTCTGGGACCTCTGCTGTGCTCAGATACTCACTAAACAGTTCTAATAATGGCTCTGTTATTTCCCACCTTTAGCTTCTTTAGTACACTGGGATGTATGCCATCAGATCCCATTGCCTTGCCCACCCTGAGCTTATTGAGCTCTTATGACCCTTTGTTTTTTTTTGTTTGGTCATTTTTCTTACCTTGGCCCATAGTCTGCCATCCACATCCAGGCATCCACCTCCTCCGGCCACCATCCGGACCGCTCAAGCTCGCACCTGGGGCTTCACTGCATACCCCCATGGCTTGCGCCCATGGCGGGGTGGCAGAGAGACCCCCCCACTATCTCCACGGATACAGGATCCAGTTACCGCAGTGAGCTCTCAGAGCTGGGCATCCCACCAAATGGCCATCAAGCCACCGTGACCGGTGCCATTTTCCCTGTTCTTAATTCCCAGAGTCGGAAGGCATGCAATGACACCAATGGCTGCAAGTGCGCATGCGTCCACGCATGTCCCCATCCAGGCGTCTACCCTTGACTCCTCCCCAGTATATGGCATGTGTGCCTGACCCCCAGCCTCCACCAGGGGGCAGTCGGACACTGACCATTGTGGACCCCCCTCCCCGGAGAGGAACAGCAGTCGATCAAATGCTCAATCCCTCTCCTCCCCTGCCAGCCCTCGGTGACCCGTGCTCACTCCCAAACCTGGGTCGCTGGTGTGGTGCGAGGTGTGGTGACCAGCACCTCAGCCCTCAGCATCACCTGGCCCACCCAGGACCCTTTCTTTTGTGAAGAGACTAGTGCACTCCTCCTTCCCCCTGTGTCTATGGTGCTGAGCTGTGGGCCCTGCTCTACCTTCTCTTCAGTAAATACTGAACAGAAGTACCTATTTAGGATAGATGCTTTTACATGGTCCTCCTCCTCACACGCCCCCTTATCCCCTCTGATCTTAGCAATACCCTCTCTGAACTTTCTCCTTTCACTGATGTATCTATAGAAAGTCTTGTCACCTTCTTTTACTGTTTGTGCTAGTGTTTCCCTGGTTTGGGCCTTTACCTGCTTTACTGCCTTCCCTGCTTCCCTTAGGGAAGTTTGGTATGCCTCCCTATCTTCATCCTGCTGCGTTCCCTTATATTTCCTGAAGGTCAGCCTTTTGACTTGGACCTTTTCTGCTACTGTTTTTGAGTACTAGAGTGGTTTCTTTCTTTTGCAGTTCATTTTCTTTCTAACACAATGGGATGTTGCTTCAAGTATTGCATCCTTGATGCTTTCCCACTTTGCCTGTACCCCCTCACCTGTATTTCTTCTTGCCAGGGCTAGCTTAACTCTGTCGTCCATCTTATCAAAGTCAGCTCCTCTGAAGTCCCATATTTTTGCCTTGGAATGGGATGATTTTGTTCTAGTGGTCAAATTGAACCATACCATGTGTTGGTCACTGGCCTCCAGATGACCTTCTACCTGGAGATCTGTGATCCTTTCCCTGTTAGTCAGTACTAGATCTAGGATAGCCCTGTCTCTTGTGGGTTGTTGTTCCAGTTGTTTGAGGCCTTACCCCTGCAGGGAATCCATTATGTGTCTAGTTCAGGCAGATGTTCCTGCTGGTATTGACCAATCTGTATCTAGCATGTTGAAGTCTCCCATTATCTGAACCTTCCCTTTAGCTGTCATGTTTTGTATATCTTCTAACAGTACTGTGTCTATGTCCTCCCTCTGGTCTGGAGGCCTGCAGACAACCCCATTTCGTATGGCTGTCCCATTTCCTGTTTCCAGGATGACCCACCGTTCTTCTGGCTCCTTAGGTGTATACTGAATTTCAGTAGCTTTGATATTTTCATTGACAGAAAGGGCCACTCCACCCAACCTTTTTGCACCTCGGTCTCTTCTGAACAGTACGTAACCAGGTACTGAAGTCTTCCAAGTGTAGTTACTGGTAAACTATGTCTCACTAATGGCTACTATGTCCAGTTTAGCCTCTGTCATTATTACTTGCAGGTCTGAGATCTTGTTTCCCAGTCTGCGAGCATTTGTGTACATGATTTTCCATTGGCCAGATTTCAGTGTGTTAGCTGTTGGGTGAGATCTGGCATTTCCCCTGTGCATCACATGGGGAGCCAGACTTTATTTCTTACCTGGTGATGCAAATGAACTACAAACATGCTGAACTCCTTTTTGATCATTAGCTGAGGGGGGGAGGGGTGTTCTTCCCATTCGATGTATTGGGTACTGCACCCCTCTCCCCATTTGCTAGTTTAAATATTCTGCAAAGACATCAAATTTCTGCTCCAATGCACTGACTCCCTCCTTAGTCAGATGCAGTCCACTGAATTTAAAGAACTTTTGCTCCCAAAACTGTTTCCAGTTACCTACAAATTTGTGCCATTTTTATTGGCACCAGCCCTTGAGTCACATGTTGAGCTTCCCTGTCTCCCCTTCTCTGACCTTCTGTCCATCTGCCCCCCTCTCCCAGACCAGCAGGATCTCAGAGAAGGAGATGCCAGATGAAATGGATGACGATTTGTCTCCCAGCCTGGGCAGGTGTTCCTTGGTCTCCACAACTGACCAGCTGACAGGATCATTAGTCCCTACATGTGCCAGGACATCAATGTTTTGTCCTACTTCCTGCATGATTTTAGCAATGTGATCAGTGTCTCTCCACACTGATGTACCTGGGAGACATCTGACCATTACCCCAAGCTGGAGGTAGGTATCAATTCCCTGAATCATGAAGTCTCCTATGACCAGAATTGTTTTGGAGTTCCTTTCTGCCTTTTTTGTTTTGGTCCCTGTTTTGGGCGAGTTTTGTAGCACTAACTCCTGTGCTGCAGTATCCTGCTCTGTAGTGTCCTCTGCCCCTTTGTTTGATTTCAGAGATAGAGGCAGATACCTGTATGTAGTTTTATATGGTTTGTGGAGGTGATATGTTGGTGACCATTGAGTGATGGGGCACCTGATTTGCCCCCTGCTAACCACCTACCATCCTCCCAGACCAACTACCCTCTGCAGTCTAGGTGCTTCAATTGGATGTTGGGAGAATGGTGGGCTGTTCTTGTAGCATATTTCCTCCTTAATATGAGATTTTAGGTGTGCAGTCTCTGCCCATGCTGCCCAGAGCCGAGCCCTTAGATCTCCGATGGTCCGGCAGATAGGACAGCATCCTAAATCCTGTATAAATGCCCATTTGAAAAGTGTCCCGCAGTACCTCCAGTTAATAATATCCATTCCAGTTGAGTTGCCAAGTTTATAACCTGGTCCAAGTAATTAGAAGGAAAATGAAGGCAAAAGTTTGATTTTTTTTTGTAACTATTTTTTTGTTTGCATTGTTTGTTTGTTTTTGTATAACATTTTATAACAAGTTAAATTAATTGTGCCCCTGTAAGTGAGGTCCCTGTGTGGATACCCCTCTGATCCTCCCCTTCCTGTTTTGCTACAGGAAATGTCACAACTGTGCTACTCTATAAAAAGAGTGTAGCATGGGGTGATTGGGGATGGGGGTGGGTGGTTGGGCCTTTCCCTTGCCGAAAAAGAAGAACCACAGATGAAAGAAATAAGGAGGTAAGAGCAGAAATGATTAACCAACAATAAATACAGTCACTATCCCTCAGTCTGTATCTCGTATGTACTCTTGTAATTAGCCCTGAAAGCTTGGCCTAATGATAGATAAAACTATAAAAACCTGTAAGCACCACCTTTAACAATTTCACAGATGATATACCCTGCAAAAAAACACTTTGCTACAGAGAAAAATAAAGCACTAAAAAAGTAGCTAAACCTGTAAGCACAACCTGCAGAACAATTTAACAGAAGATATACCTTGCAAAAAACAATTTGAATCAGAGAAGATTACGGCAGTAATCTGTAAGCAGAAAACAGTAACAAACCTGTAGGCACACCCTGTGACAATGCAGCAGAAAGTATACCCTGCAATAACAATTTGAATCGGAGAACAATAAAGCAGTAAAATGTAAGCAAAAAAGAGTAACAAAATCTGTAAGCATGAAAGAAAAAGGTAACACACAGTAAATCTGCCTAGCCAAAACAAGCCTTTTTTTCCTTGCTCTGATAATGTTTTTCCTTGCTCTGTCCTTACAAGCAAACTTAGAAGAAAAGAGCTCAGGTGAAGTTAGGTGCCTTTGCCAGCAAATCTAGTCTTCCAGATACAGTGACTCCTTCACAGTGACTTAGACACTAATACTTGCTGTATTACGTTCACAATAGCTTAACGCCCTTATGTCACAATAGTTTACAGTTTACAATAGCTTAATGCTCTTATGTTTATGATAGCTTTTGGTGACATCACACAGGAGAATTACCATACCCTGCCCTTGGCTGTATTAAAAATACTTATTATTTCACCAGCAGTGGGGATGTGTGCTTTGAACCTGCACTGCCTTTACCCCCTCACTACCGCAGTCTTTAACCCTTACCACTTGGCCAGCACTGCCTTAATGACTGCAGGTCAGACGCTATTATAACACATTAAGATGAAGCTGTTCTTGCTCCCCCTACTGGCTGACTCCATGAGTGGCCTGCTGCTTGCATCAGGTTTTTGTGCCTCTGTATTAGCTGTCGTTCATCAGCAGCTGTCCTCCTTTACTCATATCCCCTGCATGCGTACTATGCCTCCCCCTCCTACAGTTAGATATGAATTGACTCCCTTGGGACCAGCTCTCCTTGCCTCCACTCTAACACAGAACATCACCTGTTTGGATTTTTCCTGTATTCCCTCACCTTCTCACCCCCATTCTGGCACCCTTCCTACCACCCTATTCTCTCCCTTCTACTCCTTGCCGGGGACATCGAATGTAACCATGGTCCGCTCCAATCCCCTCTCTTCCAGTGAATGGCTCCTTGTTGAGCTAACCCTGGGCTCCTCTAAAAAAATCTACCTGAGGTACTGCTACAAACCCCCCCCCCCACCAGAGGTATCCCAGGCTTATCTAACCTACTGGATGGTCTAAGGCTAACAACTCCAATCAGGGACTCTATATTAGTTGGAGATTTTAACCTTAATGGCTGCACTTGTCAGCAGCCACATTAACTGTTTCCTCCAGGAACCTATCTAAGCTCTATAGCTGCATTCTGGGAATTCTCACATTTTGTACATAGTTAGAATCTGAACTTTAGTCACCTGATCTGTTATGGGATTGTTTTCCTCTGTATTATGTAATTAAGTGATGGCTTTTGCGATGCATTCTGTCTCTCTCCATCCTTCTAGTTGTAATGCTGTTTAGCCTTTTTAATGATGTGTAACTGACAGTGCCTTCTAGCTGCTTCTGTTTTTCTCTACTGTCCATGTACTTGATGTTCCCCCACCCTCTGTTCGATGAGGATCCTTTGTAAATAAGCTTTTAGCTCAAAGGTTGGAATTCTGATTTTACAACAAACAAATAAAATAAATAGCTAGGGGCACAGGAGCCCAACTGTGCTAATCTTCTAAAATCCCACAACTTCGAGCAAGTCATCTCTGCCTCCACCATAGATAATGCCCATACACTAAATCACTCCCTACTGGACTGGGTGGCCACAAATCAGGAAGACATGGTCCTTTAGGTGGGTTTCGAGTCGGATTCTATAGGTGACCACTCACCTACTTACATCATTCTGACCAACAAAATTAAACACCCTCTTCCCAAATACCTCTCTTTCAGAAATTATAAATGCCCAGACCCCCTCAAGCTTCTTGATGATGTAAGAGCATTAAAGTGGTCTGCCCTTTACCCCACTGACAATGTGTCATCAGCAGTTAGCTTCTTCACCAATGCCCTCTTTCAGGTACAAGACCTCCACTTCCCACTCACCACTCATAGTGTGAGGGGGGCTACACTCACTGGATGTCCAAGAACCTTCTAGCCCTATTGAAAGAGCGGTATAGCCAGTGGAAGGCTTACAAAGCATTTCCTTCACCCCAACTCTGGAATGCTTACAGGCACCTACGCAACACCTGGAAACAAATGGCCAAAATACTAAAGAGCAACTTCTACCTCAGCTTACAAATGAACAACCTCAGTGATCAATGGCACTTTTGGGCCTTGATAGGGTCCTTACTCAATCCAAAGACTCACAGCCAAGTCACTCAACTCACCTTCCCATCAGGCCCCCCTGACTGATCCTGCTGAGATTGCACAGATCTTTAACAAAAAAATTACCAACCTCTCTGTCCACCTCGGTAGACCCCAACCCCCAGTCACAATTTAACCCTAGAAGTCAGGCAGATTCCTCCCTGCTGGCCACACCCCCTCCCTACCCTCCCTTCTACTTTAGAGTCATAGGCCCAGAAACTACTTCCAAGCTCCAAAAGTCTCTCCCTACCAGGGGTAGTCCTGACAGTGATGAGTTGTTCCACTCTTTCCATATGCTCATCTCTCCTGCAATCATTAAATGCCTCACCTTCTTTTCAACCTTGCCCTCTCCACGTCCACCATGCCTGATTCCTAGAAGCATGCTAATGTTGTTCCTATCTGCGATCCCCTTTCTACCGATAACTACAGGCCCATCTCCCTCTTCCCCCACCTGAGCAAGCTACTAGAGAGAATTGTGCACTCCCAGCTTTCGGAGCACCTTGTAAAATATTTGCTGTGGTATCCCATGTATTAGGGGACCACGACTGAGCACTTTCAAAAAGGGAGACTAAATCACAGCGCTTTTACACAGGACTACCGGGCAGGGAGGGTGACCGGGTAGGGGGTTCAGTGACTATAGAGACAGGATGTCACTATGTATACATGCGCGTGCAGGGAGGTGGGGAGGGACCACTCTGTGTGATGGGCAGAAGGGTAGGGAGGGTTTGTGGAGTGTAGTGTGACAGTGGGCTGTTGAGCTGGCTGTGTGGCATGGTGGGTTGGTGGCAGGCTGGGCTTGGGAGGGTGCTGAGTTCAGGGCTGGGCAGGCTCGTTTTTTACACCGGGTCACTGGTTTTCTTTTTTTTTTTTAAGTTTTGCATCGTCCCCCTGACATGCAGTCCCCTTGAGTTGAGAATCCTTTAGTAGGGGAGCGCTGGGGGCACAGCCCCCCACATAAAAAAATAAAATGTAAGTCTCCGATGCTGTCCTGATGTTCACTGCGAGACTACGTCGCTGAAATTCATTTTCAGTGATGTAGACTCACCCAAACGGCGATCACTATTACGCGGTTGCCATTATCACATGGAACCATTTGCTGCTGTGCCCTCAGCAGCATGGTTCCTTCAAGCTCCATAACACCATATTGGCTTTAGCCCATTTCACTGAGTGCGTCCTCAGAAACATGGATTTGGGTAAGGCTACAGGTGCTGTATTCATGGATCTGACTATGGCATTTGACCTAGCCAACCACCCTCTCCTACACTCTACTCTCCACCACCTTGGCTGCTCCTTGGGTGCCCCTTTCACTGGAAAAAGGGGGAAAAGAAATTGAGTTACATCCAAGCGCTTCTCCTAGTAGGCAAATGATAGGGACTGCTCACTCCACAATGCAGTGCACACATTATTGGTAAACACTGGTGGAAAATCTCCACCCATGGCCAGATGAGGGCCTGATCCCCCCTCAGACCCCACACTGGTGACAGATCATCTCTGGAGTCTTATGACAGAGGATCACCAACAGGGCATGGTAAGCTCCAGGAAAGCCAGTGACAGGCTGTGGGGGCTGATCCATATGTGGGCTGGTCAGTAGTTGAGGTGGACAAACTATTAATAAAAAACATATTCAATATACTGAAAGAAAAGCACTTCCTTAATTTCCATACTAATACATGATAGATTAATAAACTAAACAGGACAAAAAAATACAAACGTTTAACAATCAGTAAAGGGAAAGGCCAAATAATTTGGGAGGATTCCTAGCTTGTATATTTTCAATTGGAAAGTGTGTCAAGAAAAGAAAACTTACACTAACAAATTCAACGTTTCAGTATTGCGTGCAAAAAAATTGCACACAGACAACTATTAAGAAATTAAACAAGAGATCCCAGTTTATGAAGCAAGAAGCAATGCAATGCATTTAGTACTAATGAACTAAGAATACAAAATAACCCTTAAAAAAACACAATTAATGAAGAATAGAAAAACTCCTGCCCAGAATAACTCTGTCTGCAACATTTTATATACACTATCAAATTCCTTTCTAAACATATAGCAAAGGACATCTAGTGGAAAAAGAACACATAATTTAATACTAAAATATAAAGTATATCCTTAAAGGAGAAGTAGTGGTTAATCGGTCCAAGCAACTGCTGCATATCTTGGGGCTTCAGTGACCAGATCACCTCTGCAGACTGAACCTTCAGAGAATATTTTTTTTGAAACACAGCCCTTGTAAAAACTGTAGCTAGAACTGTAGCAGACATGCTGTGCCTATGTTCACCACCAAGCTTGCGCTGAATGAGAGCACAAATACCCCTCTATGATGACGAATGATTGCCCCTTCTTTATTTTTATTTTATTTTAAGAATCAGTTTACAACCTTTGAGCCAGAGGCTCGTTTCCAAAGGTACTTCGTCACATAAAGACATACATTGTGTTTTTGGTTACATAGCAAAGATTTGCAAAACAATCGGCGTTCAACAGAGGCGCCACGTCACATTGTGGTCAGACAAATACAACTGGGTACAGGGTACATGTAATTGATAACAGGTGTTACACAAGTTGGTATCAAGTGAGCAATCTGGTTGGTAAACACTGAAACAGCTGGCACTGGCCAGGTTAAACATAGGCATGGTGTACAGGGAAGTGGTGGAGGGGGATGGTTAGGTGGAGAGCTGCCCGGGGGGCATTGTCAAGAGAAGCAGAGGTGGAGGCTATGTTCAGAGACAGGAGCAGTTACGAGTGCTGAAGATGTGGTTCCAAAGTGTGGTTTTGAACTTGGAGATGGTGATGGCATTGGTGATGGTGGCAGGGAGAGAGTTAAACCAGGTTGGGGCTCTATAGCAGAAGGACCTCTGGCCACGGCTGGTTCTTGATCTGGGGATCTTTAGAGTGGTCTTGTAGGAAGACCGTGTTGCAATGGTGGGAGGGCTCTGGTGGATGGATGCCGTTACCCCAGGGGGGGAGAGCCCGAGTAGGGTTTTTTTTGGTGAGGAGACAGGTTTGGTATTGGAGCCGTTCATCCAGGGTAAGCAGGTTAGCATCGACATACAGCTGACAGGTGTGTGTGAGCCTGGGGGCACCAGTAATCAATCTGCATGCTTTATTCAGGGTTAGGTGAATTTTGTTGAGTGCAGTGGTGTCGGCAGCACCATATACTGGTAGACCATAGTCTACAAGGGACAGAACGGATGATGTAACAGCTAGCCGGAGAGCATTTGGGGGAAGGCAGGTTCTATGGCGGAATAGGATGCCAAGCCGTGTGTTAGTGGCGGATGTTAGGGCGTCGATGTGGTTGTGAAATGTGAGGGCTGAATCGAAGGTAACCCCAAGGTATTTGTAGGAGCAGACTTGTTCTAGTGGCTGGTTGGTACTTGGAAGGATATAGAGTGGGTGGTTGCTAGCTCTGTTTTGGGGTGGGAAAAGAGCATAGTTTTGGTTTTCTTAAGATTGATGATGAGTCTGTGCTCCTTAAACCAAGCCTCGGCACTGTTGAAAGACTGCTGTAGGGAGTCCTGTAGGGAGATGGGATTGCGGTGGGTGGCAAAAAGGACAGCGTCGTCTGCATACAGTAGAATTTTGCCAGGACATGCACTGGGCAGGGTGTTCAGATACAGCGAGAAGAGAAGGGGGCCCAGGATGGAGCCTTGGGGGACCCCAGAGAGAATGGGACGGGTATCGGAGAGTGTGCTATTAATTTTTACACACTGAGATCAAGTGTCAAGATAGCTAGCGCACCATGCCAGGGGGCCAGCCGAGAGACCAGTGTGGCAGAGTGCATTCAGCAGAAGTGGATGGGAGACAGTGTCGAAAGCCTTTGAGAGGTCAATGAACACCGCACCAGCTAGGGAGCTGGTATCCAAGGAGGAGTGTAGAAAGTTGGAGAATTCAATAAGGGCAGTGCTGGCACTGTGACCCGCATGGAAGCCATGTTGCTCTGGGCATAAGATGTTATGCTTAGCCAGATAATCAGTGATTTGAATGGCCACCACTTTCTCCAGGGCTTTAGAGAAGGGAGGGAGGGAGGATGGAGATTGGCCGGTAGTTGTTGGCCAATGACCTGTCGCCCCCTTTATGAATAGGTGTGATAATGGCTGTTTTCCAAGCTGTGGGGAATTGTCCCAGGCAGAGTGACTGGTTAATTAGGCTTGTGAGTGGTGCAAGGACTTCATCTAGCACCAGCCTGAGGATGCTGGGGTCCAGTGAGTCACTGCCGGGATTGTTGCCATTGAGAGCTTTGATTAGATGGGTCTGGCTTCCGGGTGGAAATCTTTCACAGGAGGAAGCTGGGGTGCTGGAGGACAGGGGAGGTTGGCTGGGGGAGGGTCAAAGAAATTACTAGGGAGGACTGAGCTAAGGTCAGTGAAAGTGGTGTTGAACCAGTTAGCTATGGTGGCAGGCTCGGTGGAGGTGGTGCCATTTCTAGTGAGCTGGGATGGGGCAGGGAGCAAGCTTACCATTGAGTTGCTTAATATTATCCCAGAAGGTCCAGGCTGAGCCCCAGGAGGAGGTAAGGGAGGCCTGGTAATGGTCTGCCTTGGCTTTCCTGATGGCCCATGAGCACTTATTCTGGGCTGCATTGTATGCTTGTCTATCAGACAGACGACCTGTTTCAGTGGCAAGGTGCCAGAGGTTATCCCGGTTTCTAAGTAATTGTAGGAGGGCCAGGCTAACCCAGGGTGCGTTCTGTTTTTTGGACCGGATTTTGGTTAAGGTGCAAAGAGATCACAGGCCATGTTGAAGGTGTGAGTGAAGAAGGTGAGGGCAGTGTCAATGTTGGTTGCCTGCTGAATGGGGGACCAGTCTATCTGGGTGAGGAGTGCTTTAAGTTTCTTCAGCCCACCAGGGCGGAGGCGCCTCTGGAGGGTGGTCTGGCTTTGGGTTTGGGATTGGGGGCTACCCAGTGGAATAGGATAGGGAGTGGTCACTCAGGGGTCTGGGAGGACCTGGATGTTTTGGATTTTATGGGAATTGTTAGTTATAATAACATCCAGAAGGGTGCTGGTACCACTCTTAGGGTTAAGTCTCGTGGGCTGGGTGACGTAGTTGCGCCATATCTTGGGCGGCAAATGAGTCTCTGGTGGTGGATGAGGAGGTGCTGAGCCAATTTACATTAAGGTCCCCCACTAGGATTTGTTCTGCCTTATGGTGGAGGGTGGCCAGGTAGTCCGTTAAAGATACCAGGGCTGGGTGCTGGTTCTTTGGGGGAACGTAGGCTGTGGTGAGATAGAGAGGGCTCCTAGAGGGGTCTGGGGTGAGTCTGAGGGTAAGGGCCTGGGCCCCATTTATGAGGGCAGGGGTGGGAGTGCGTGTCCAGGTATTGTGTTCCTGGTGTAGATTGCACAGCCTCCTCCTCGTTTGCCTACTCGGTCCTCCCGGTATAAGGTATAGCCTGGGAGGGAGACAAATGAGTCAGGAGTTGATTTGGACAGCCAGGTTTCAACCAGGGCTATGATGTCTGGTTGGTGAGCCAAGGCCCAGCACTGTAGGGCGTCAAATTCTTCAAGCAGGCTGCATATGTTCATGGAGGCTACTTGAAGACCAGTGGGCTGAGTGGGTGGATGGAAGGGGGCAGGGCCTGGGTTGGGATGTATGTTCCCTGTTAGGAGTAGGAGGAGGAGAAGTGCTCTGGTCAGAGGGAGGCAGATGGAGAGTTTACGCCGGGAGCGATAGAATGAGGAAGGGGGTTTAGTTGCACAAGGGGTGGGTAGGATAGCACAGGCAGAGAAGGCCTGAGTGATCAGAAGTGCAAGGGGGCTGTGGGGGGAGGACAGGTTTTGTCTGGAAGGGGGTGAGGTGGAGAGGAGCATATGGGATGTGTGGAGGAGGAGGGAGGGGGAGGAGCAGTGGTAAAGGAGGAGGGGAGGACAGGAGGGTAGGTAGGAACACTGGAGTAGTGAGGCTGAGGGTTAATAGGGACACTAGGGTTGGTGGAAGGCAAAGGAAGGAGGAGGAGAAGAGATAGGCTGGTGAGCAGGGGATGCATGTGCATAGTTGGGAAGGCTGGTGGAGCTGAAGTGAGGAAAGAATGGGGGGACTAGGATGAAAGAGGGGAGATAGTAGTGAGAGATCACCTCTGAGCCTAGTTGCTGTTATGGTGTAGTGGTAGTGCATGTGCGTGAAGTGCACAGAGTACCAGGTTCAAGTCTTGATCAGGGTAGTCGGAGAGAGCTAGACTAGTGGCTGTAGCAGCAGGGAGTCGGATTCAAGGTTTGCAGAAGCACTTAGATAACACTTTAGTTGTGTCACAGGGTTAGTGCGTTCTTTATAGTTTTGAGATCCTGCAGTAAAAAATAGGCAGGTGTTCTAGGTGAGTGGTGGAACTGTGGACTTTGGAAATAAGGGTGCAGGGTTCAAATCCTGCAAGGAAGAAGAGGTAAACTTATATTTCTGACACAGTGCTCTAGGCACAGAGTTTTAACATTCTTTGTATCTTCTACATCCTACTTTATTTGCCAAGACTAAGCCTGAATATCATGATATGCTTATAATTAACAAAAGAGCCACACCACCCAAACTGTAAGTAAACTGTGCCCTTTCTTGCCCCTGTAACTTAAAAAAAAGCTTAGCCAAATGTTGCCACAGTCAGCAGTTGCTGAGCCAACTCTATAAACATTAAGCATACAAAATTTGCAAGGACTATGTGTAGCTCCAACGGTGACTGGGTTATCAGCAGATAACTATTTAGGACATTTTCACAAAACTGTATAGAAAAATAAAGTACCAGATTTTGTGCCCTTGTAAGTTCAAAACTTCTTAACCAAATATGGCAAGTACTTAGCGACTAACTTCATGGGTAAGCATGTTATAGAAATTTTAAAGTCTCTGGCATAAAAGGCACCTGAGTTACAACCAGCTGAAAATATTGAAACAATTTCATTAAATTTCACAATGAAGTAAACTGCCAGATTGTGAACCTCTTAAAGTTCAATGCTATATGATCAAATGCTTGGAAATTTGGCAGGTAATAAGAGCTATATGCCATAGGTGCGCATGCAACATTTTAGGTTTCTATCATAAATGATAGCTCAGTTATAACCATCTCAAACATTTGCAAAGTTTGGGATAATTTCACAAGGAAATAAATATATTTTGAACCCTTGTAACTTCCAAACTACTGTACATATTCAAATGTCATAAATGTTTTGAGGTGCTTATATACATAATTCATTAGTGTGCATAAGAAATAGGTATCTATATTACAGGATAGTTGATCTAGAACTAGCTGAAAATATTGTTAAAATTGTGTGAAGTTGTGTGACTTCTTGTGAAAGTCACAGAATTTTGCAAAAATGTCATGGATGTTGAATCTTCTCATTTTGCTCAGCCCTATTGCTGGTTATGGTTGGTAAGATCATGATTCAAGATAATGTGAAGTTTCTGGTTCCCAAACATCTTATGTGAATGGTTATTCTTTAGTTCAGCTACCCCACAATGTGGAGCTTGTGTACTGCATGCTGATGGAGTAATGGTTGTCAGTGGCAGGGTTCTACTGTACAGAATCTATAATGGTACCGAAGACAGCCACGACCAAAGTGAGGGCACTGTTTTACAGGAGTGAGCAGAAGCCAATACGGTGACAAAAAAAACACCAGAAACTATCCAAAATAGGCTTGTTTTTAAATTCTCCAGAATATTGAGTTGCCAAGATGAATTCATTTGATATGAATGCAATAAACACTACAAATACATCTAGAACTGGCAAAACCAAAGACCAAGGAGTTCCCCCCATATATCCATCAGTAATCTAGCTGAATCAAATAACAAGAACTCCAATGAGAGCTCTGAGGTCAGGACATCAGTAGGGTAGGAAAAGTCAAATTTTTTTTTTTTGCCATTCTTTGACAATGAGAACCTAATGTCAAGGGGAACTTTGTTCATTGTTATTGCCCTTCAATTTGATCTTGATCTCCATTAGTGACTTACCATCTCTTCAGGTGGCCTCTTTATCTTCTCCCATTGAATGGATGGACCATCCTCCTTCAAGAACCAGTGATAGAGACCTAGGAATCTTTTCAGGTCCTTTCTCATGAGCTATGGAAGGGATAAAAGAAAGAGAAAGAATCAGAGGGTGAGAGGAGGCTGAAATGCAGAATGTCAGTTTCCTACATTGGAGTTCATGACCTACTTTGCATTTTACGCTTTGTACTGTGCATCAAAAACAATGCTTAAAGAAGTATTTGAAATACAATGTAGAAGTGTGAAATAAATATGTGCCCTACCTGGTAGTGCAATGAAATGGTATTTCAAGCAGGCCTGGTTCAAATCCCAGCTAGAAGAAAAAAAACTATGTTGCAGGTAAAACCTTTTGATGGACTAACTAAATTGGTTTTGAGACTAGCTTTCAAGAAATATACTCTGTTCTTCAGGTCAAACCTGAAAAAGACAATATAATTCTTGAAAGCTAGTCTCAAAAAAACAATTTTGTTAGTCCAATAAAATATATCACCTGCAACATATTTGTTTTATTTTCTTCTGCATCATCCTCTGGACTAATACAGCTACCACATTTTTTTGTAAGTCCTAGCTAGAGCACTCCTTTCATTTTCACTTCTAAACTGAATTTCAAATATATGCACACTGCACCCCCTGTGAATAAAAAATGTAATTCTAATTTGTGTGCTGACAGGCTGTGCATTGAGAATAGATAAATGTTTTTTGATCTCCAGATTTCCAGTTGTCCTGGCAGCACAGCTGATAGTGCAGTACAATGATATTTCAAGCAGGCCTGGTTTCATATCCCAGCTAAGGCACTTATTTCTTTCTCGTTTTTAAATTGCTTAAAGAAGTAATGACTTGCAGATGCAAAGTACTAATGACTACATGACAAGTAGCAGTTCTGAACATATTGGGCAAATTTGCCGTCCAGGCACTGAGCAGAATCTGTAAGGGAACTAGCATCCCCAGGCACTGTTGTTGGAATCTGGCCATTTTATAAATATCGTGTACAAAGACAGCAGCTGAGAAATGGGATTCGCATGGATGCTATGTGTGTGTTCTCTGAGTTTATTATCGCAAAGTATGGTGTTTTACTACTCATGTCAGGAGGGGTCACCAGTACAAGATGTTTGTTAAATCACTTTGATCAAATTTTTTTTGCTGAATTTAGAATGGATTGTTTTAAAAAGAAACATAGAAACATAGAATTTGATGGCAGATAAGGACTGCTTGGCCCACCCAGTCTGCCCATTTCCCTGCCTACTGGATAAGCTGCAGATCCTAGTTAACCAGCAGCCTACTTCTTCCTACCCCAACCCCCTAGAATTGCCTTATGACTGTCCCATGCATGCTTGAATTCCACCACTGTTTTTGACTCCACGACCTCCTCCGGAAGGCCGTTCCATGCATCCACAACCCTCTCTGTGAAAAAATACTTCCTTAAATTACCTCTGCCCCCTCTATCTTCAAATTGTGCCCCTTTTTCTTGCACACCTCTTTTTTTGAAAGATGCTACCCTCTTGGACTTTGCTGATTTCCTTGAGGTACTTGAAAGTTTCTATCATGTCCCCCTCTCCCTCCTTTCCCCCCAACCATTCCTGCTATCCTGAACTCAGTGTTGCCTTGTTGCACTCTACAAATTGTTTTCTTTCTGTGCTGTTTGGCATTATATGTTAACTTACACTGAAGTATTGCCTTTACACAGTTATTCATTTTATCAGTGCTTATTTACATATTATTGTATTTTTGTAGTTTGTTGTTCTCTCCTATTCCCCTTCCTCCCAGGATGAATCTGGACACAAGCTGTTACTGAAAAGGCTCAATATGTCTTCCCAGTAAAACTTCTGAAACCAATCAGTCAACAAAATGAATAACAACCCATGCCCTCTGGACCTTAGATTCCTGATAGGAATGTGTGTAAGGAGGCACCCTTCAAAACTATTCTCCCCATGACTGCCTCTGGTTCACCTGGTTTGTTTTTAGAGTGAGTAGGTCAGGTGAGCACCTCAACAGTCACCGTTCTCTTCTCCCACCTTGGCTGTCTTGTTGTAAAGTAACGCTTGCAACTTTCCATGGCATTCCCATTACAGGGGTCGAGCAAGAACTTTCCTCCAAACTGGAATTTTCCAGACCCTTTGATTGAGTTTTCAAGTCACAGCAACAGAGCCATCACTAAACAAATTATCCCTAGCCTGGAGGGAAGGCAACCTAGGCCTTAGATCCCCAGAGATTTCTTCCTCAAAGGTCTTTTTCACTCCTCCATGCCTCTGGTCATAAACATTAGTTAGCCACAGTTAATGTTTCCTAGTTCCTTTAGATAGGTTCCACTGTTGGATGGAGGTGAATGGTGTCCCTACCTGCCGTTCTCTCTCCTTGGGAGGACCCCTTAATCTCTAGTGCAAACTATCATGCTCATGCCATTGCTGACCTGTGCTTTCTTATGTTATCAAACTGCCTAATGCCTTATCTACTATGTCTCACAGATAGCTACTGTTTGTTAACTTGCTTCATACTACTACATTTCTTTTTGGGGATCCTTCCTAAGGTACCATTGGCCAAGGGAATTGTCCCACAGCACCGCTGGGGTGGAACCCTCTTAGAGAGTTCCTTGCCTTTGGTACCCCTACAGGGTGGTAATTCCTCCAGAATATAGAATGCAACTGGCCAAAACCTAAGTAACACAGTTGCACAAGCATAACACTTTACTAGCTGCATAGGCCACTGAATTGGAAGGCTAGGCCTGTGGTTAGATGGACAAACAGCCAGCCACTCCCCCTTCCTGCCCTATGTAAGCAGTTCCTCTTAGCATCCTTCTGAAGTACTTTTTCTTTGTCCCACCATCCTCTCCTCTTCCTCCTCCTCCAGCGGCAGCACCTCTCTCCTTGGGATCCTTCCTAAGGTACTTTTAACCAAGGGAATCATTCCATGGCACCTCTAGAGGTAGAAACCTCTTAGAGGGTTCCTTGTCTTCAGTACCCCCACAGAGTGGTAATTCCTCTGGAATAGAGAGAGATTGTGAATGGCCAAAACCTAAATAACACAATTGCACAAACATAACACTTTACTAGCTGCATAGGCCACTGAATTGGAAGGCAGGGCCTGTAGTTCAATGGACAAACAGCCAGCTACTCCCACTTCCTGCCTATATAAGCAGTTCCTCTCAGCATCCTTCTGAAGCACTTTTTCTTTGTTCCACCATCCATCCCTCCTCCAGTGGCAGCACCTCTCTCCTTGGGATTCTTCCTAAGGTATCTTTAGCCAAGGGAATCATCCTGTGGCACCTTTAGGGGTAGGAGCCTCTTAGAGAGTTCCTTGCCATCGGTACCCCTACAGGGTGGTAATTTCTCTGGAACTAACACAGTTGCACAAGCATAACACTTTACTGGCTGCGCAGGCCATTGAACTGTAATATAGCCATCCAACATGTTTTTCAGTCATTATTTGTTGGTCATTACACACAGGAAACTGGTCAGTGATATACTTAGAGTCTTCTGTATGAAGTTACATGCTCCTAACATGCCAGACATAGGCAACTTTATGATTGACTGTTGCTTAAACGGGACTAGGAAGGCTTGCATCTCATTCAACAGCCCCCCTTTGGCCCTGCTCTCACTCTCCCACAGCCAGATCTCCACTGTTCTGCTGAGCAATGCAGGCTGCTGGGTGGGAAGGCATGGCAATGGTATGATTGAGGCTTTTCCACAATCCACAGCACTTGGAAGGACACTTACACATTGCAATCGTAAGCTGGGGGTACACAAAATAATATATACCACTGCCACATCATGTCTCAGAACTGGGAGAGCCTCTACCATGGAATGCTGGCCCATGTTTAACTGTCCTCTTTGCATTGAAAGGTCAGGGCACAGGGACAGCAATGACATTTTTTTTCTGCTTCAAAATAAAGCATATTGGAAGGAAATACACAGCCCCCTTCTACCTCAGACTATCATATCCCACGATCCCCTGTAAGTGTATTACAGGGGATGCACTCTGTGGCAAGACCAGGCTTTTGACTTGAAAACATTTCATCCACTACTGTCATCCTGGAAACTTTCAGTTTAGTTTAATCAGAGCTACTAGCCCTCTTGCTCAGCTGGTGCCCCAGTGCCCCCTATCTCCCAGCTGTCCATCTTCCCCAAACATAGGTCTTACTATGCCTATGTGCCCGTCCCATCAGTGTTTGAAACCAGAAATTGATTCGACTTCTACCACTGACTTTGGTGGACTACTCCCAGTGTCTTTCACTTTCTCCATGAAAAAAGTAGTTAGAAACATAGAAATTGTCGGCAGATAAAGACCGCTAGGCTCATCCAGACTGCCCATAAGTCCTTTATTTGATTACAGCTTTTGACCGTCCCCCACTTAACCTCTATGGTTTCCCTATGCCTGTCCCATGCATGTTCAAATCCAACCACAGTGCTTGCTCCTACCACTTCCTGTGGCAGACCATTACAAGCATTCACCACCCTATCCATGAAGAAAATCTTCCTCACATTCCCTCTTAACCTGCTACCTTCCAGTTTCATGTCCTAGTTCTTGTACTCCTCCGGTATTGAAAGATCCTGCCCACACCCTGTTTATGCCCCTGAAGTACTTGAATGTTTCTATCATGTCCCCTCTCTCCCTCCTCTCCTTTCCTCCAGTGAGTACAGATCAAGATCCCTTAATCTTTCCTCCTACGTCTTATGGCGCAAGCCCTGTACTATCTTAGTTGCCCTTCTTTGAACCACCTCTAGCCTGTTAATGTCCTTTTGAAGGTGTGGCCTCCAAAACTGCACACAGTACTCCATGTGAGGTCTGACCAAGGTTTTGTATAACGGCATCACTACCTCATGCCTTCTGCTGGTGATACCCCTTGCTATGCACCCCAGCATGCCACTGGCCCTCCCTGCTGCCTTTGTGCTCTGCTTTGACATTTTCAGCTCATCTGAAATAGTAACCCCCAGGTCTTTTTCCTCTTTGGTGACTCTCAGCAACTCCCCCACCCCAATCCTGTAGTTCTCCACAGGGTTAATGTGTCTCAGGTGCATAATTTTGCACTTTTTTGAATCAAACCTCAGTTGACACTCTGCAGACCATTTCTCAAGTTTGCCCAGGTCCCTCCTCATTTTCTCCACCTCTTCAGGAGTATCCACCCTGTTACAGATCTTTGTGTCATGCACAAACAGGCAGACTTTTCCTTCTAGCCCTTCTGCAATGTCACTGATGAAGACATTGAATAGAACTGGTCCAAGGACTGATGCCGAGGTACTCTGCTGGTCACCCTCCTCTCCCTAGACTGTACTCCATTTACCACCACCCTCTGTCTCCTATCCGTTAGTCAGTTCCTAACCTAGTTTACCACTTCGTCTCGCATGCCCAGACTGCCCATCTTGTTAACCAGCCTTTTATATGGGATGGTGTTGAAGGCTTTGCTGAAATCAAGGTAGGCTATGTCCATCGTGCCCCTCTGATTTACTTCCTTCATCACCCCATCAAAGAAGTCTATGAGATTTGCCTGACATGACCTACCCGCTGTGAACCCATGTTGCCTAGGGCCCTAATATCCATTCCTAATATCCCTTTCGAATCTCCCTTCACTCACATACCCTGGTTACTGTGTTTTCATTCCTCAAATTGATTCCTGCAATTTACTCTATAGATATTCCTCCAAAACTTGTAATTAATCATGTCCTGTCCTTCTTTTTAGCCTCCAGGGAGTACATGTTCTGGTTGTCCAGCCTCTCCTCATATGTCTCCCCAGTATGATTTTAGTATCCTCCTCTGAACCCTTCCCAAGCAGTCCCTATCTTTCTGATGTCAAGAGTCCAAAACAGGTCAGAGTACTTCAGCTGCAGTCTCTGCACGGACCTGTAAAGGGGCAGTATCGCCTCCTTCCTTCTGCTGGGAAACTCTGACTATGCACTTCCATATTTTGATACCCTGTCATATGCTTTGTTAAACTGGGTTGAAACATTTTGATGAGAAAGGGTTGTGCTGCACTGCTCTTAGTTGCTTCTGGTGGTAGGGTGGGTATGTGACCATGCACTGCTGGTCACCACTGCCTTCCCTCTCCCTGAACCCATCTTCACATGCATTAATGGGTGGTGGATGAGAGTAATAATACTTTATTTACAGTGTGCCTTTCAAGTACCAAGGCTTAGTTCAATTAAAACAAATAAAACAAAACATCACCACATTCAGTAAATACAAACAATATCGGCCATCATCTTCGCTGTAAGCCTTATTCCACAGAAAAGCTTTTAAAGCCTGTTTGAATCCCCCCACGGTCGAGTACTCCCTAATCTGACAGGGTAGAGAATTCCAGAGGGTCTGGGCCACGAACATAAATGCCCGGGCCCCAGAAAATTTTAAAGTCACTCTCGGAATCTCCAGCAAGCCCTCATCGGCCAAGCAGAGTGGTCGCTCAGGGTGCTAAGAAATCAGGAGCTCTTTCAGATAGTCAAGGCCAAGTCTGTGTAGGGCTTTATATGTCAGTAACCCGACTTTGAAGGTGATCCACCACTGAACCGGCAGCCAGTGCAGTTTCTGCAGCACCGGTGTGATATGGGAAGATCTAGAAATCCCCATCAACAACTGGGCTGCTGAATTCTGCACCAGCTGCAAGTGGCGGATATCAACCCCCAGTAACCCAAAGTAAAGTGAGTTGCAGTAACCTAAGCGCAAGGTCACAAAGGCATAGATCAGTGTAGGAAGGCCTCCGGACGGAACAAGGTGCTTGATCCTAGTGATGTTTCTTAGATGGTAAAAAGATGACTTTACGACAGCTGACACCTGCACCGGAAGTGTCAGCCCTGCGTCCAACAACACCCCTAGGTCTCACACCTGTTCAGAGGCCTGAAGCTCAGCATCTCCAAGGAACAATCCTAAGGAGCAGCCTGCCCCAGCCCCCCTAGCTGGCAACCTGGATCCAAAACCATCACCTCTGTCTTCCCAGGGTTCAACTTCAGACAAATGGACTTCATCGAATCAATTATTAAATACCAAGACTGCTCCTTTCTGGTTGGGCGCAAAAGACATGTAGAGCTGGGAAACATCGGCATAGCAATGAAACCTTAGCCCACACCATCTTACAATGTCTCTGAGGGGAAGCATATACACTGCAAACAACATGGGGGACAATACTGAGCCCTGAGGAACCCCACATGACAGCAAGATTGGATCAGAGGAAAAAATCCCCGACACAGCCCTCTGAGTTCTTCCAGTGGGGTAAGACATAAACCATCTGTGGACCAAACCAGAGAGCACACAGATAATTTTTAGATGCTCAAGCAGAACCCCTGGCCAATGGTGTCGAAAGCTGATGACAGATCTAAAAGTACCAAAACGGACTGTTTTCTCTGGTCTCTCTCATCAGAAGATCATAGAGCACCTGAACCAGCACAGTCTTGATACCATGCCTCTTTCAAAACCAGATTAGAGGGGTTCGTAGATGTTATGGATGGTCAAATGGTTCTCCAGTTGAGGAGCCACTACTTTCTCGATCATCTACCCTTCCTAGGGGAGATTCGAGATAGGCCTGTAGTTTGCAAGAGAGTCCCCCTGACTACAACAGAGTACCTGAATGCTAGAAAAAATAGTTCTATCTATGTGCTCCAGCTCCCCCTCCCACCATCCATGCTGTCTCCCAGCTCCACATTTGTACTCAGAATAATGAGTCCCCAATTTTTTCATAACTGTACCCATGCACGGTCTGATTTCAAGCATCCTTTCACATGAACTGAGTCAGGAATATCTAACACAGTAATCCTTTTCCCCTCCCAGCCAATACAGAGGGGAATTATCCTGAGCAACCCTGCTATTACTGACTAAGGGATCAATACCAGCAAGAACAGAGGTTTCATGTCAGCTGCACTCAGCCCCCTCAATGGGTGCCGACCTACTCCCAGTTCTGTTTAGAATTCCTTGGTGAGGCTGAGATCTCTGTTTCTAAATGTTATCTTTTGTTAGCCATTTCCTTGACAACCAGCTGCACCTGACTGTGAGCTCCAGTTTCCACTTTTAGAGAGACACTCAAACAGCCAAGTGCCCTTGGTGGCCTTACAAGACCAGATACCTGGATCCTTGCCTGAACTCACATGAATGGCTTGTGAGTTGCCCCCATCAGAAACCTGACCTGGCCCTGGCTCTAGGTCTTCAGAGAAATTCTGTGGTAGTCAGGCAGTCAAATGCCAGCCCATTCAAGCCTTTATATCTCAAAGCCCTTTCCTTGCTGGGGCTGTGTGGGTGGCTGTTTGTGCTTGTCTGTGTCTGTAGGTTAGTTTTTGTTCATTTACATGTTTTTCTGCTGGGAATACCTGTGCCGTTCTTGCACACAACATTGGTGAAAGTCTCCTGGACTGAATTTCTGCAAATCGCCATCATCAGGTATCAGCTTTTTAATTTTAAATCAACTTTCTTGAAGCCTCCCAAGGAAGCATATGCCTTACAACTAGTCTTACAAACATGGTGATGCTGGTCCTGCAACTGAATCAACATTTTCAACATTCTCATCTGACCACTCTTAAAGCAACTGCACTTGTGGACTTTAAAGACAAAGGAATTTTAACACATTTGTGACTGAATCAACATTTTGTCTGACCTTTTCCAAGGTATTGTACTTGTCTCTGAGGACTTTGAAGATCAAGAAACATACAGACAAAAGGATTTCACACATTGCATATGCCTACTGTCTGACCTACTCCCAAGGTATTGTACTTATCTCTGAGGACTTTGAAGAACAAAGGAAACATATAGACAAAAGGATTTTACACATTGCACATGCCCAGGCTACAGTTTATCACCTTTCAGGAACTTTAACATATTATGTGATCCTGGATCTCAACAGTACTATAGTACTTCTCTTAAACCCTCTGGCACCAAACCCTCCCAGTCTTTTTTTTTCATTTTTCTCATGCCATCCATGGTGTAGCTATCCACCTTAGCCCACTAAAATCCATGCCCACCACCCTCCTGTTGCTCGCCACCCCTGACTGCCTAGCCCACACTACTTCTCGGCTCTCTCCTGCCTCGCTAATAAAATGCTTCGGCTTAGTCCCCACCACCTGTTCCTGCTCACCCTCACCCTCCTTTTCCCTTTATGCCAACTCCCCCCTCCGCCTACCCTACCCCTCCACCTACTCTCACCTTTCTATACTACTACCCGAAACATTGTACCATGGCTTTTACTCTGGAAGTCTTAAACAAACATCACCCAATTAATACCTGGGTGCAAAGAGTCATATTTTCTAATTGGAAACTGCCACATCATTATAACTCACTAACGATCACCCTCTACTGGGACTCCAGAAGACAATCCAAGCATCTTAAAAAGTACAAGCAGAAACTCACTCCAACCTATTATGAACTACTAATGGCATCGCTGAAACTCCTGCTCCTCCTACTTTTAATATCTGGTGGGATACACCCAAACCCTGGTCCTGTTGCACTGAAGCCGACAAAACAGGGAAAGTTGGTAGTGGTCTCTCCGTTATCACTCTAAATATCTGCAGCCTCCTCCCAAATTGGCATCTCTTCAAACTCTCGCTGGACAAAAAACCCTGATATACTAGCCATTGTGGAAACTGGCTATCTCCCAGCACCTGGATCATGCGGTCTCGCTTGAAGGCTACAATCTTTTCAGACTCAACCGGGCAAGCAAGAAAGGTGGGGCTGTGCTATCTACATAAAGGACAACCTCTCTGTCATTAGCGGCAGCTTCACCCCACAAATACGCAGATGCAACTCCTCCCTATCAAACTGCTTCTTGGTGCACAAAACAAAGTTCTCACAGTGGCCGCAGTCTATATCCCTCCAAAAGACCACAGTGCCAGTATTAAGTCTGTACTTGATTTTGTTAGTCTGCAGCCCCTGAAAATGAGCTCCTCCTCCTCGGGTTTCAACATAAACTGGCTCGCCTCTGACACTGGCTCTTACAAAGATGACATCCCTAGCAGCAAACCTGACTCAGTTGGTAACCTCCGCCACCGGAAAAATTACAAAACTGGTACAAGCACCCTTATTGACTGGGTTCTCACAAATCACCCTGACCGGATAAAAAACATTAAAGTCCTCCCTGACTCCCTCAGTGACCACTCCCCAGTGTCCTGTACCTGGTCTAATAAATTTCTCAAGCCACCCCAAAGTTATAACAAGCAGAGTATTGCCTTATGGGAATCTTATCAAGTTGAAAACCCATCTCCTACAACAGGACTGGACGCCAGTCCTTGAATCAACTGATATTAATACCGCACTAGAATACTTCATTAAATCTTTCAACTCTGCATGCGACTTATAGCCCCAGTAAAAACGTAAAATCAGCGCTATCAAATCCATGGATTACTGCCAAACTACTTGCAGCTCAAGGTTGGGACCACCTCTGGGCAGTTGCCAGAGGCACAGGCTCACCTCATGATACCCTAAAATACAAGCAGGAACGAAATAGATGTACCTCACAAATTAGGCAAATGAAGAGCGCCTATTTCAAAAATGCCTTTGAATCCACCTAGGGTGATGGAAGAGCTTTTTGGGACAACATCCGAAACATAATGGGTAAACAATCAAAATCATCACCTACCATTATGAAAGTTGATGGATCTACCACTCTTGACCCAACGTCTATTGCAGATGGGCTTAATAAGACATTCACAGACCTTAGTGGGGGTCCTCCCCCCAGATTTCTTCTCAGACTTACCTGTGCCTAGCCTAGTATCACAAAACACCCCTCGTGACAAACCACAATTTTACTTCAAGAAAATCAAAGTGCACGAAGCACACGAGTACATAAGAAAGGCCTGCTCCAAATCCAGAACAAGTAGTGACACGCTAGATGTAAAAATCCTGTCTCTCACCCTGGATGAAGTAATTCACCCCCTTGCAAAAATTCTTAATCTGTCACTTTGCTAAAGTCAATTTTCCAACAAATGGAAATCTGCCATAGTTACGCCAGTGCACAAAGGGGGGGACAAAACCTCAACAGGAAACTATCGACCAATATCAATACTCCCTCCCCTCCCAAAGCACTTGAACGAATAGTGGCAGACCAACTCTTGATTACCTGGACAAATACAATCTACTCTGTAATCAACAGCACGGCTTTAGGAAAGGACATAGTACAACAACAGCCTTACTTGATTTCTCTGGAGAAGTCCACTCAGCCCTGGACAAGGGTGCCAAACAGGTGCAGTCTTTATCGATCTTACAAAAGCTTTGACACAGTCCATCATGGCCTACTTACCTCCCTACTTTCTAGCCTAGGCCTGGCCAAAGGTCCTTGTGCTTGGGTAAAAAGTTACCTGTCCAATCGGTCACAGGCTGTAAAAATCTCTAATGAATTCTCCGACTTCAAACCAGTTCTCTCGGGTGTACCACAGGGATCAATTCTTGGACCGCTCCTCTTTAGCCTGTTCCTTAACTCCCTCCCAGATATCTGCCAGGAGAAAATAATCTTACGCTGATGATGCTGTAACTCTCTTCCCACAAGGATCCAAACTCCCTACGAAAAAGCCTGCAACTTGCTTTCTCTAGTGTTGAAAGGTGGTTCCTGGATAGTAAACTTGTGCTAAACCACAATAAAACAAAAGCCATGCTCTTCTCCAATCACCAAAACAAAAATAGGCATACTCCACTCACCATACAAACCTCTGGGAGAATTACACTGGACCAAGTAAATACTTTCAAATACCTTAGCATCACTTTTGACCAAGGGCTCACCTTGCAACCCACATTGACAACACTGCGAAAACAGTGAACCAACGCTTGGAATACTATTTCAGAACTGTCAATTTCTAAATCAAGCGGCATTGAGAATAGCTATACAGAGTTCCATAATCTCAATCATTGACTATGGCCTTATTATTTATGGCTCAGCTACCTCCACTGCTCTAAGGCATATCTCAATCACTCTAAATAAGGCCTGCCCGCTCCTCACGGGGCTCAAAGACTGACTCACACATGTGATCTGTACTATGAATCAGGCTGGTTGAACCTATCAAATTGTCTTATTTATCTCACCTGCACAATGGCAAAAAAATCTATCTTGGGACTGACTCCATTATGTATTCAAAACCTACTCCTACTGAATCCTGGCTCATGACCCTCCACCAGATCTGAACGCCAACCTTTCCTGGTTCCGAGATGCCGGACTGCAAAGGGACAAAGATCTTTCGCATACAGGGCCCCGACATGGTTCAATGCGCTTAGTCCACCTACTCTATCCTCAACCTCGCTTGAAGCTTTCAAATCCATGCTCTATGCCCACCTCACCACCACTAGCAACTGTGATTGTGCTAGATAAAGACTACTACTCCTCATGTCCATCCTCACATCTGAGGCCTCTTCCTCCCTGACTAATGAACCCTCTGGTACCTCTACTACTTCCTGTCTCCCACCCAAACTCACTCCCCCCCTTTTTTCCTGTCCCTCTCACTTACTCTCCCGCTCACCACCTTTCCCTCCTCTCTAGCCTCCTTTGGCCCTAATGATCACCCTCTCCCTGGAAGTTTCCTTAACCTCGAAATTGTCTACTCGCTTGAACCTGTTATAGCTTGTTTTTCTATGAAACTTAAAAACGTTACTGCCTTAAACTGTTAATAGCAAATTTATGATGTAACTTTCCTGTCTGGTTTTACCTGTAATGTGTATCATGCTTTGTTAAATGTTCTTTGTGACGTGGAACCTTTGTAAAAGAGCCCTGGCTCAAAGGTATTAATTCCTAGACTAATAAACTAAACTAAACTAAACTTGCTCCTGCTCTTTGCTCTTGAAAAATCATTCTAATGTAATGCAGAATGTCAGATTTATTATCAGACCTTCAGCTGTGCACTGTAGCCCAGTTTCTGTTGCACAAATAGAGCACTTTAATAAAGCATCCAATCTGGTCATTTGTGGAATAGGTGACAGCTTCTTCTATTTTTACTGCACATATTAAGGACCTCCAGCCTCTCCTCCTTGTTCTTCTCCCCAGTACCACTGATTATTTTGGTGACCCTGTATTGTACCCTCTTTACTGCCTCATTGTCCTTTTTGTAGTGAGGAGACCAGAATTGCATGTAGTACTCCAGCTGGGGCCTGACTTGGCCCTTGTAAAGTGGCATGATCACTTCCTCTGCCCTCCTGGGCATTCCCTTTTTGATGCACTACAGCACTCTGCCTGTCCTTTCTTGACAGTGGTCACATATCCTTTGTTATCTTCTTCATTCAATAACTCCAAGAGGGATGGAGAAGTTGCCTTCTGCATGTCTTACAGAAATTTGTAAACATATTTACCATAGATCAGCATACGGTCTATGATTCGAGTGCTAGAGCCCAATCTCTTTATGGTGCTGGGGGTTCAGAATGGCTTTCTGGGTCATAGGGTTCTAGCACCAGCCAGTGCCTGCTTTAGTGTTACTGCCCTCCCCTGGTCTACTGGTTGAAAGTGGGCTCCAGTAATTTGGCTAGAGCATAGCAGCTGCTAACCTTTTCTATACTGCAGGACCTGCATCATTTGCTATGGTATGTCCTCAATAAGGACACGCTGTGGGCAACCAGGCATTCAGTCATATGACTGAAGCCCTGAGGCTGTATGGGAAGCAGCTCCATTCAAAATTACAGTTTTCAGAATATTATTAATAGTGAAATATCTATGACTAACAACAAAATGTTTACAGCATAATATTGTGAGAATGACAAACGTGAAAATGAGTATATCACACACTGAAAATACTATGAGACCTTCTGAAATGGGTATGACCTATACCAAAATATGAATGACACATACCAAACTGGATATGACATACACCAAGATGGATATGACATACACCAGGATAGAAATAACACTTATTAAAATAAGTTTGACATGTACCAAAATGGCTAGGACACATACTGAAACAGGTTAAGATGCATACCAAAATAGATATGACACATACCAAAATGGGTATGACACACACAAAAATGGGTACGGCACAAAATGAAATGGATATGCTGAATCAAAAAAGGGTATAATGCATAAAGAAATAATTATGACACATACTGAAATGGATATGGCCTATACTAAAATGGATATGACACATAGTCAAATGGATATAACATACCGAAATGGGTATGATACACACCAAAATGGGTTTGATATTAACTGAAATGGATATGACACACACTGAAAATTGTTTGACACATGCTGAAATAATAATGACCCATATCAAAATGGATATGATCTATACAGGAATGGCTATAACACATAGCAAAATGGGTATGAGACTAACTGGACTGACACACTGAAATAGTTATTTATGACACACAGCTAAATGGATATGACCTGTACTGGAATGGATATGACCCACAGCAAAATGGATATGACATACCTAAATGGCTATGACATACACTAAAATGGTTATAGCACAAACTGACATGGATACGACACACACCAACATGGGTAAGACAAATACTGAAATAATTATGACACATACCAAAATGGGTCTGTCACATCTTGAAATGGATATGATACATACCAAAATGAGTGAGACACACACCAAAATGGGTATAACAAAAAACAAAATGTGTGTGATATGCACCAATATAGGTATGACACATACTGAAATAATTATGACATGTACCAAAAAGGATATGACACAAACTAAAATGGTTATGACACATACTGAAATAATGATGACACATGCTGAAATGGATATGACCTATACTCAAATCGATATGATGCATAATAAAATGTGTGTGACACATACTGAAATACTTATGACCCATGCCAAAATATATATGACCTATACTAAAATGGATATAATATATAATAAAATAGGGTATGACACATTCTAATATGAATATGAAACTTTTTGAAATAGATATAGCCCATACAAAAATGCATATGACACATACCAAAAATCGATGAGAAAATAATACAGTGCATATAACACATACCAGAATGAATACAATACACACTGAAATGGAGATGACCCATACTGAAATTGTTAAGACCTGTACCAAAACTTTTATTTTTTATTTATTTATTAAAAGTCTAGGAATTACAAGCCTTTGAGTCAGGGACTCATTTACAAAGGCTCCACGTCATATAGAGAATGAAGACAAATACAGTGACTACAATGCAGAAGCATAGTGCAGAACAGATACATACAGCAACACGAGAGGTGTGCATAATACAATCACATGATCAAATCAAGTAAATATTCAGTGTAGAAACTTGTTATTACAGGGAGCGAGGAGTCCACCCCTTTGGCACTAGACTGGGGTCGGAAGTTTGAGAGTAGAGATGGAGGAAGAAGGTAGGGAGTAAGAGGGATTATTTGCAGTCACAGTTGGAGCTGGACAAAATGTAGTCACATAACGCAATTTTGAATGGCCCCAGACTGGGAATTGATAGGGTATGCCCAGGGATTGAGTTCATCCAGAATGGATCCCTATATCAAAAGTACCTTTGGCCAACACTGGTTTTGACAAAAGGGATATGAAAGGCAATAGTATCTGAGTGTATTGCAGCCCGTCTCTACACACCTGGTTGGAGAAGCAAAAGACAGCCGGGGAGATAGATCCAATTGGATTTTTTTGGCCAGTAGGCAGATCTGGTAAAACAGTCTCCCCTGAAAGTTTAGCCATCCCAATCACTGGTAGAGGTCACAGGTGTGTGTGGACTGTTCACTGCCTTAGGCCAGCTCACAGGCCTTATTCAGGGTGTGTTTGATATCGGACAAGGCTGTGTCCATAGTGGAGCCATAGATGACTATGCCATAGTCCACCAGGGAAAGGATGGAGCTAGAGATGGTTAGTCAGAGGGTGTCGGATGGGAGACAGGGTCTGACTTTATATAGGAGGCCGATTCTGGTATTAACTGCAGAGGAGGTTGATGCTATATGGTCATGGAAGGTGAGAGCTGGGTTGAGGGTGACCCCTTGATATTTAAAGCTGGTATCTGGTTCCAAAGTGGTTCCCTGGGAATTCTGCATAGATGGGATGGCCAAGTTGTGTTTATGTTGGGGGTGGGCAAATAGCATGACCTTTATTTTCTTTATAGTTGAGGACAAGATTGTAGGTGACAAACCATGGTTCTAGTTCTACGAAGGAGTCCTGTAAGGATATTTGGAGCTGGGTAGGGTCAGGGTGCTGACTAAAGATCACTATATCATCTGCATAGAGGAGGAGATGTCCAGTGGAGGCCACAGGAAGGGAGTTTGAGTACAGCGAAAAGAGGAGTGGGCCAAGGATGGAGCCTTGAGGGACACCCGATTGGACAGGAAGGTTTGTGGATAGGGTATTATTGCTCTTCATTTGCTGGGTACATCCATGAAGATAGTGGGAGAACAATCCAGCAGCCTCCTGGGATATGCCAACAGAGAGGGAGTGAATCAGCATATGATAATTGACTGTGTCAAAGGCCTTGGAGAGATCAATGTAGACAGATCCAGCCAAGGCTCCTTGGTCTAGGGCATCATGGATATAGGAGGTATACTCCAGGAGAGCTGTAGTTGTGCTATGTCCTTTCCTGAAATTGTACTGTTGTTGGCACAGCAGCTGATGCAAGTCAAAGTATTCAGTAAGTTGATCAGTTGAGCAGTCTGGTTTCAGAGCCAAGCACAGTACCATTATGGCTCTGGCCAAAGTGACTGATGACTGGCAATGAGAGCTGGAAAACAAAAACTGTGTGTGTGTCGTGTTCCTGGACCTTAGCAAGGCCTTTGACACTGTCGACCACTGCCTGCTTCTTTCCATCCTAAAAGTGATAGGTCTGGACCTGACCTCTCTGTGCTGGTTCAATAATTACCTTACAGATAGGCTTCAGCAGGTCAAAGCCGAAGGGGAGCTCTCTCCACTTAAACCACTAAAAAGAGTTGTTCTACAGGGATCCATCCTGGGGCCTCAATTGTTTGCCATTTATATGAACAACATTGATGTTGGCATCAAGGAGGCCAATAGTCACCTTTTCGCTGATGATACGGTGTTGTACCTAAGCCACCCAACTCCAGAAACTGCCTGTGGAGATTGACAAACAGAATTCAACTTGTTGCAGTATCAGTTCCTGAATAAAAAACTTACTCAATGCCAAAAAAACAAAAGTTATGCTGTTCTCTCCGGCTACTCATTCGGCGAACCCTGCTATCTCTGGCTCCTTACTTCCCATAAACACTTTGCTAGGAGACAGGTTGGAATTTGCTATGAAATTCAAGTACCTGGGGGTCTGACTAGACCACAGACTCTCCTTCATGAAGCGTGTCGAGGATCTGCTGAAAAAGTTGAGGCAGAGGCTTGGTCTCTTCTTTAGAATAAACCGCCTCCTGACCAAAGATGCCAAGATGCAGTTAGTTCAATCCATGTTTCTATCCCTAATTGATTATGTCAATTTCATTTACAGTCAGTGTAATACCTCCTGACTTATTAAACTAGGTATCTTACACCACAGAGCCTTGAGATTCATAACTGGCCTACCTATCACCACCCACCACTGCTCCTTATATGCAGCTGTGGGGTGGACCTCCCTTCAGTACAGAAGGAACAGAAATGTGGCTCTCTGGACTTACAGAGCTATTACCAACAAATTATCCCAATACATTTCTGACTGTTTGCCATTTTATGTGTTAGGCAACTACGCACTGAGAAGCCATACTCTGCTTCTACTGAATGTACCTGGGGACAATACATGCTTTGGGAGAGTGGCCACTGGCTTTGTGTTGCCCTCACTCTGGAACAAACTACAGAAATATATGAAACTGAGTCTCTCTGTCAGTCTTACCACCTTCAAGACCTTGTATGCCAAGGCTGTTAAGGAGCTATGCAGCTGTTTCCACGCTTAGCGTGCTAGGGTGCCTACTGCTTACCTTCCCACTACATCACCACCTAACTCGGCCCCCTGATTGTCTCCACCTATATCCCCCCTTTATTTCTGCTAATCCACTACCTTTCTTACCTCAGACTCCTAACATATATGTCCCCAGCCCATCTACCGTACCACCCCTCCTAGAACAGCTGCAGTCCTGTACCCTTCCCCTCCATATCTGCCCCTTAAGTTTGTATATGTCCTGACCAATAATATGCCATGCTGTTTGAAAATGTTTTAATATGCTGGCTGTTTCAAAATGTTTTAATTCCCCTTCTCATACCATTCTCCCTAACCTTGTTAACCCTGTACCTGAAATACTTGTTATTGCTCTGTGCAGTTTTTTTCTATTTCTGTATTATTATGTCTATTTATTATCTGTGCATAAAAGTGTTATTCTTGACCTTGTGTAACACAGATCCAGCTTGTAAATGAGCCTGCTCAATGGTGTTCGCCTGGAGAATTAAAGAATTGATTGATAAATTGATTGATTGATTGATCAGCAACAATGTTTTCTAATGCTTTTGAGAGGGCAGGAAGGGTGGAAATGGATCTATAGTTACTACTAGAGGTACAATTGCCATTTTTATGTACTGGAGTAACAACTGCCCTTTTCCACTGTGAAGGGAACTTCCCTAGGCACAGAGACATACTGAGGATTTTAGTAAGGGGTGTTAGTACTGCATCAAGCATTAAGGAGAGCAGCTTTGCATCAAGGGAGTCACCACTCTGCCTGGTTTTTCCCAAGGAACTTGGAGAGATAGATGCAGGCAGCGCTAGGGGAGATCATCCTAAAGTGAAAAGGTGGAGTACCGAGGGTGTGTGTGTGGGAACTGACCAGTAGATGCAGAGAAGAAGTCAGGGGAGAGGACAGAACTGAGGTCAGAGAAAGTTGCATTAAAAGCATTCGCTATCTTGCTGGGGTCTTGGGTGGGAGTCCCATCAATAATCCACATGGAGGGGGGAGGGGAGGAGGACTTACCACTTAGTTCCTTAATATTCTCCCAGAAACGTTTTCCATTTCCCCAGGTTGCGGTGAGTCTGGCATAATAATAGGCCACCTTAGCCTGGCAGATTGCCCAAGTTCAGGAGTTTCAAGCAGCATGGTAGAGTTGGCGATCAGAAGGGCAACCGGACTCCAAGGCACGGTGCCATAGATTATCATGGGCCCTCATTTGCTTGAGCAAGGACTGATTTATCCATGGAGAGGAATGATTTTTTGCAATCCACTTCACAAATGGGGCAACGATATCACAGGTGGTTTGGAATAAGCTAATGAAGAAGGACAGAGCAGCATCCACTGAGGACTGGTGATCGAGAGGGGACCAGTTAAGATTTAGGAGGTGGTTGTGGAAATGTACTAGGAATGTGGGGAGTAGTGCAATGTAATGGCTGTGGGGCAGCAGTCTTCCAGGAGTCTTTTTGGAGGCTAAGATGCTGCCCTATCTGCAGACAACTCTCTGCCCTGAGGGAGGAAGTTGCCCGTCTTCAGGCCACACAGGACAACAGTAAGGAAACCTTCCCCAGTCCACACTGGACAGTAGAAAGGGAAACTCCCCCATCCAGGGAGCACCAGAGCCACCACCACTACCTCAGAGGTTGAGAAGAAAGCACAGCAGTTGGACCACAGTGGGCTCAGGGAGGGTGAGAATGGTGGAACAGAGGCACACCCAGTCAGTTGTTCCACTCCACAATCCATACACCATTCTGGGGGAGCATAGCTCCCCTATGGATGCACCCACAGAGGAGACAAAGGAGGCTGAGGACAACTGTTACAAAGGAGGCCCACAGGAAGGAGGCAGAGGACACCACAGGAAAGGAAGCAGCTCCTGGTGGGGACCCAATTATTAGGGGATAGAAACTGAGGGGAGCAGGAAAACCAGTAAGGTGCCTGCCTGGTGCCATGGCTTGAGGGACAGGAAGCACGTTCTCAGGATCACGAGAACAGCTGCATGGAAGTCTGAGCTGGACATCATTGTCCACCTAGGGACAAATGACTTGGCTCATCATGAGATTAGAGCAGTGCAGGAGGACTTTGTAGAGTTGGGGAGGAGCCTAAGACAAGTAGCACACACAGTATCCTTCTCAGAGGTGCTGCCTGTCAATGGCATGGGTGAGGCGAGGGTACTTTGTACCATGCAGTTTAATGAATGGTTGAAAAACTGGTGTGGAGCATAGGGGTTTGGCTTCACTGGGGACTGGGGTTCCACCTGAAGGGACACCAGCCTATACTGGCAGTATGGTCTGCATCCACACTACATTCGGGGTGTGTACCTCAGGACTGGAGGATGGCTTATGTGGTGCCCCTCCACATGAATGGCCCCAAGGATGAACCGGAAAACTACAGACCAGTGAGCCTCACATCCATCGTGGGTAAGCTAATGGAGACTATCCTAAAGGAGAGGCTGGTGGCCCTCCTAGAGGCCAAAGGACTACAGGACAGCAGACAGCATGGCTTCATATGTGGCAGCTCCTTCCAAACCAACTTGGTCGAGTTCTATGACTGGGTAACTAGGCAACTGGACAGGGGCCATGTAGTGGATGTTCTGTATCTGGACTTCAGTAAGGCATTCGACTCAGTGCCACATGGAAGACTGGGAAGAAAGTTAGTAAGCACAGGGGCGGGTGCAAAGCTGGTGAGATGGGTAGGAAACTGGCTGCAGGGAAGGCAACATAGGGTGGTGATGGTTGGGGAGCTCTCACACCCAAGGGCACTGATGAGCGGTGTTCTGCAGGGCTCAGTATTGGGACCAGTGTTGTTTGGGATATTCATTGCAGACATATCATGGGACATCAAGAGCAAGATCAGTCTGTTTGCTGATGATACCAAGGTAGGCGCGGTGATGGATGACCTAGGGGGATGGCAGGGGTTGCAGGATGATCTGGCAAAGCTTGAAACTGGGTCAGACACCTAGCAACTGGGCTTTAATGCCAAAAAGTGCAAGGTGCTGCATTTTGGGATGAAGAACCCAAAGAGGAGTTACCAGCTGGGGGGAATGCAGCTAGCCCAGACAGAGGAGGAGAAGGATCTGGTGTGCTCATTACAGGGTCAATGAACAGCTTGGCACAATGTAGGAAGGCAGCTGCAAAGGCCAACAAAATGCTGGGTTGTATTGCAAGGGGTATATCCTCAGGAGGGAGGAGGTGATACTGCCACTGTATAGGTCATTAGTTAGACCACACCTGGAGTACTGCATGCAGTACTGGCATCCATATCTGAAAAGGGACATTAAGTTACTGGAGGGGTTGCAGCACAGAGCAACAAAGATGGTCAAGGGGCTGGGGGACTTATCATACGAGAGGAGGTTGAAGGAGTTGAACATGTACTCACTGGAGGAGAGGAGAGACAGGGGTGACATGATTGAAACCTTTAAATACATGAAAGGAATAAACAAGATGGGTATAGAGGGACTGTTCAAAGTAAGGGAGGGGAGGGCCACCAGGGGCCATGATATGAGACTGGAGTGAGGAAGGTTCAGGAGGGAGATGAGGAGACACTTTTTTACAGAGAGGATGGTGGCTGGGTGGAATGCGTTACCTGCTGAAGTGGTATGCAGTAGAACAGTGGACTGCTTCAAATGAGGATGGGACAGGACAAGGGGGAGGGTTAATGAAGGGGAAGGGTGGAAAGGAGGGGATACTGCAGAATAAGGGGTGCTTGCTGCACATTCGAGCAGACTTGATAGACCTCTAGGTCTTTATGTGCTGGCAAATTTCATATGTTCGCATCTGTCCAGGAAGGGATCAAGTCTTTTGAGCAATTGGTTTAAATGCTTCATTGGCAAGCTTTTAAACTAGTCAAGGGGGGAGGCACTGATAAGCAGCAGAAAAATCCCAGCCTCGCCCTACAAAACAGGGTACTAAATGAGAAAAAGTCCGAGGTAGAAAGGTCAGTGGAGGATGCTGCAACAGAAGGTAAAGCCATCAAAAAATGGAGAGCAATGAGTACCAATGCCCATAGTCTGAGTAACAAGCTTCCTAAATTAGTGGCCTTGATGGAGGAGGAACATCTGGATATTGTGGCAGTCACAGAAACATGGTACACACAAAACCATGACTGGGACGTAAACATACCAGGATACATTATCTACAGGAGGGACAGGGAGGGTAAAAGAGGAGGAGGAGGAGCTCTTTACATAAGGGAAGAATCAAAGCAACAGAACAAAAGGGGAAACAGGGAGGAGAAGAAGTACTGTGGGTAAATTTGGAGACAGGCAATGGCACCACAATCCGCACAGGGGTTGGAGCATACTATTCTCTCAGGGGAGGAAATGAACAAGGAAATGATAGAAAGTATACTCTAGAATGGCAGAAAAAGGGAGATATTGCTGATGGGTGATCTGAATATGCAGATGTTAACTGGAGTGCAGTTGCAGCAGCCACTTCAAAGAGTGGGGTTATTCTAGATGCCCTACGGGGGGGCATGCCTTAGACAACTAGTATTGGTGCCCACTCGAGAGGGAGCAATCTTAGACCTGGTTCTCTCAAATGGAGATGGACAGAGGATCACAGATGTAGAAGTGGGTAGCCATCTGGGAACTAGCGACCATCGAACTGTATGGTTCTCGATAAACACAGCAATAGAGTCAAGACATACAAAAGCAAAAGTACTGGACTTTAGGAGGGCTGACTTTGCCAAAATGGGCTAGTGCCTAGGGAATGCACTAGCAAATGGGCAAGAAGGAGGGGTGAAAGAACAGTGGGGAATAATAAAGACTGCCATCACAGAGGTAACATGCCTTTGTGTGAAGCAAATAAACAAAATGAAATGATGTAAGAAACCACTATGGTTCTCAAAGGAAGTGGCAGTGAAGGTTCAAGAGAAAAAGAAAGCATTTAGGAAGTACAAGGAATCACAGAAGGAGCAGGACAGAGAACTGTATCAGTTAAAGCAAAAGGAAACTGGGAAGGCAGTCAGAACAGCAAAGGCACAAACAGAGGAAGACAGCCAACTCAGTTAAGAAGGGGGATAAAACCTTTTATAGGTACATCAGGGAGCGAAGGAAGACCAAAGGAGGGACAGTGAGGCTTAATAAAGGGAAGGGTGGGCAGAGGGTGACTGTTAAAAGGCAGAGATACTAAACAAATATTTTTGCTCAGTATTTACAAATGAAGAGGGGGAGGTAGCTGAAACAAACAACAGAAACACTCTGGATAAAGAAGTTGATACCAGTCCATTTACAGAAGAAAGGGTTCTAAAAGAACTCTTAGAACTGAAGGTGGCCAAAGCAATGGGGTCTGGTGGGATTCATCCCAGAATTCTAAAAGAACTAAGGGAAGAACTAGTGACACCACTGACTACCCTGTTTAACAAATCATGGGAGGATGGGGTGGTACCCAAGGACTGGAGGAGCGCAGATGTCATTCCCCTTCACAAAAGTGGGAGCAAGGCAGAAGCAGAAAACTACAGACCTGTTAGCTTAACCTCAGTGATAGGGAAAATGATGGAATCACTTCTGAAGGAAAGAACTGTCGGGTATCTAGAGGCCAGAGGGGCACAGGACCCAAGGCAGCATGGATTCACAGCAGGAAGGTCATGCCAGATGAATCTGATAGATTTCTTTGACTGGGTGACCAAAGTAGTAGATCAGGGAGGGGTTGTGGACATGGCCTACCTAGACCTTAGCAAGGTATTTGACACAGTCCCACACAAAAGATTAATATACAAGTTAACCAGCCTGGGAGCGGGTCCCAAGATAACAGCCTGGGTAAAGAATTGGCTGTAGAATAGGACACAGAGAGGAATAGTAAATGGAGTCCACTCTGAAGAAAGTAGGGTTACTAGTGGGGTACCACAGGGTTCAGTATTAGGACCGGTCCTCTTCAATGTTTTTATAAGCAACATTGCAGAGGGACTGGAAGGAAAAGTATGTCTCTTTGCAGATGACACAAAGATCTGCAACAGAGTTGATGCACAAGGTGGGGTGGAAAGGATGAGAAGGGACTTGGCAAGGTTAGAGGAATGGTCAAATGTATGGCAGCTTAGATTCAATGCTAAGAAGTGCAAGGTAACGCACCTGGGAAACAAAAACCTAGGGGAAGAGTACACAATGGGGGGTGAGATACTAACAACAACAAAAATGGAAAGGGACCTGCGGGTAGTCATATCAGATGACCTAAAGGTGGGCAAGCAATGTGACAGGGCAGCACGGAGGGCTGGGGGGATACTGGGATGCAGAGGGAGAGGCATCACCAGTAGAAAACAGGAAGTTATTACCCCTCTGTACAGACAGCTGATCAGACTCCATCTGGAGTACTGCGTGCAGTTCTGGAGACCCACTCTCTGCAAAGACACATGGTGCAGGACCTGCACCAGAAGAAATATGAAGAGAGACTTAAGGAGCTTAATATGTATAGCCTCGAGGAAAGGTGGGGGGGGGACATGATAGAAACTTTCAAGTACCTCAAGGGAATCAACAAAGTCCAAGAGGGTAGCATCTTTCAAAAAAAGAGGTGTGCAAGAACAAGGGGGCACAATTTGAAGATGGGGGTGGCTCAGAGGTAATTTAAGGAAGTATTTTTTCACAGAGAGGGTTGTGGGTGCATGGAATGGCCTTCCAGAGGAGGTTGTGGAGTCAAAAACAGTGGTGGAATTCAAGCGTGCATGAGACAGTCATAAGGCAATTCAAGGGGGTGGGGTTCGGAAGAAGTAGGCTGCTGGTTAACTAGGATCTGCAGCTTATCCATTAGGTAGGGAAATGAGCAGACTGGGTGGGCTAAGCGGTCCTTATCTGCTGTCAAATTCTATGTTTCTATGTTTCTATGAATCCTTTCTTTAGCTGGCGGTGCCTAGAGATCCTCGGGGAAGGGAGGATTGCAAGCTGTTTGACCAGCGGCTGGTGACCAGGGAATGGTCACTCAGTGAATCTGGGAGAACCTGGACATCATGTATTCACTCAAGATGATTTGTGAAGATGAGATCAAAGAGGAAACTAGAGCCCCTGTTGTAGTTTACCCTGGTAGGGGTGAGTACTGTCATAAACCCACTCAGCAGGTCAGGCCCTCTATTTCCAAAATGCCAACCTCCGAGCGCAGTCTTGTGAACAGTTTAACAGAACAAGGTAATCCTCTTGTCTGTTTTGCGAGTTCGGATCAAACTTTGGTCTCAAGTCTTGGAGGGATTCAAACTGTGAACCTCTTGCTAGCGTACCCAATGCACAGGTTCAGATATTTCTGTCTTCGGGGGACCAAATATCTTTGCCTATGGGCACCTAACCAGGTATATAGAGATGAACCCTTAAAAACTTTAATAAAGACCTCAGATTTAAAACGTTTCTCTTTCCAGTTTGGTACCACCATTCAAACTTATGCTTTGTGTCTGCTCCTATAACCATATATACTCTTCTTACAAGTGAAGGAAAAACAAAGGCAGACCAAGTTAGCTAAAAAAGAGTTTTTACTAAAAATAGGTATAAATATGTCAAACACAAAATACAGAACTGTTATATCACAAGACATACAAATCTTTTAAAAGAGCAAGGTTTACACAGTGCAATTCCTACTACAGTACTTGTCTCTAAATATCTACTTAAAGTGCTCACAGATGTGTCCTTGTCAGAGTCTAGATAAAAGTGTCTCTGAAGAAAAAAAAATTAATAACTAAAAAGCTGGTTTTCCCCACCTATTTTGCTTGAGGTCACTTAGATCCTCCGTCAGAGTGTATTTTATTTATTAAATTTTGGTAACAGGATAAGCCCTCTGGGCCCTGAAGGTCCCGTTTTTAGGGCTGACCTGGGGATTACATGGAATATTACATGGGATTGTATACAGCAAAGGTACATTACATAATACACATCAAACATAACATGGGGTACACATATAAAAACATATCTATAAAAACAGGATGTCTTTTCCCAGTATTAAATTCTGCAGCCTCAGCATGATTCATGTTCTGCAAATGACAATCATTTGATCTCATGATAAGCTTCCCCCTTGCAGGATATGAAAGCATCTTTATGATTTTCGCACTAATACATCACAACCTGCTTTTCTTCCTCTGGAAACATCATAAAATGGATATGCTCAACTCAAGCTTCTTCCACCCTGTAATTAACTTCAGACCTTCCACATAACACCTGGTATCTAAAAACCTGTGTGTGGGTGATGTCACATGCTGTTTTAGCATTTTCTCAAGGCTTTTCATCTTTCAGCTGAAACCGGGGTTGGGGGCGAGGTCTCTCCTAAAGCACCAGATTTCTCAGCAAAGACAGTCAGTAATACATTTTATATAAAAATAAAATGTATACAACACTCTGAACTGGCTGTCCACGTCACAATTCCTCCCCACCTAAACTGAATTTGGGGGCTCTATCCCCTTCATGGGATGAGCTTCCCAAATCAGTTAACTCCTCATAGACCCTAGATAGCCCATCTGAGTTCTGATTTTTGACTCCAGCCCTATGTACTGTTTTTAGATCATACCCTTGTAAAGCAAGACTCCATCTTAGCAGTCTGCCATTTTTTTTCCCATCTGCGTCAGCCAAACCAGGGGGTTGTGGTCAGTCTGCACCACAAAATGCTGCCCATACAAGTATGGCTCTAATTTCTTTAGGGCCCAAACTATGGCAAGACACTCCTTTTCCACCGTGGAGTATGCTTGCTCCCTGGGAAGTAACTTCCTACTCAGGCACACTGCTGGGTGATCAGTCCCTTGGCTAGACATCTGACTCAGTACTGCCCCAATACCCATGTCTGAGGCGTCAGTCTGAACTATAAAGTTCTTGCTATAGTCAGGACTTGTCAAAACAGGAGCACTGCACAGTGCCTTCTTTAGTTTGGTAAAGGCTTCCTCACAGGCTGGGCCCCAGGTAATTTTCTTAGTTATCCTTTTCTTTGTCAGGTCAGATAGGGGAGCAGCCAGGGCACTGTAATTGGGTACAAATTTCCTGTAGTACCCTGCTGTCCCTAGAAAGCTCCTGACCTGCTTCTGGGTTTCTGGTCTGGGCCATGCCTGGATCACCTCTATCTTTATTTGGTTAGGATGGAGTTGTCCCTGGCCTACCACATGCCCGAGGTATGCCACTTCCCCCATGGCCACCTGGCAATTCTCGGCTTTGACAGTGAGCCCATCCCTCTGTATGCTGTCCAGCACTTTCCTAAGGTGGGATAGGTGTTCCTCCCAGCTGGTACTAAAGATGGCAATGTCATCCAGGTATGCCATGGCATACTTCTCAGCACCATTTAACACCTGGATCACCAACCTTTGGAAAGTGGCTGGGGTGTTCTTCATTCCAAAAGGCATTACTTTAAACTCAAATAATCCTATCGGAGTGATGAAGGCCAACCTCTCCCTAACTCTGTCTGTCAACTCTACCTGCCAATACCCTTTTGCCAGGTCAATGGTCATAAGGTAGGTCGCCCTCCAAACTTGTCCAGGAGTTTGTCCATCCAGGTCATCGGGTGGGTGTCAGACTTCATGACGCATTCAGTCCAATATAGTCCACACAGAAAGGAGTTGAGCCATCTGGCTTAGGTACAAGGACTACAGGTGAGGCCCAGGGGCTGTGGGATCTCTGGATTACCCCTAAATCCAGCATCTCTTCCACTTCCCTCCTAAGAAAAAATTACTCACCTTAGTAATGTTGTTTCTTCTAATGGAGTCTTGCTATATTATGACAATTGCAGTATGACCGCAGGTTAGAACTGCTCCGGAGGTGAAATAGTTAACTTTCCATGCAGGCATGGAACTTAGAGCGTGAGCTCGGTTGAAAACTCTGTCTGTTGTGCTTCAAACACAAACTGTCAGATCTTTACGAGCTAAAACTCACTAAGGTTCTGTGTGGAGCTGTAAACCTACACTAGCCAACTGGCTACTAACACAAACACTCATTTTTGGCCTAAAACAAAGACTCAAGTCAAGAGACCCAAAAATGCAAAAACACAACACAAATTCACCCAAAAAGGTAGGTGAAAAACAACAAGGTGGGCATCAAAAAAAGTGCCAACCCTGTACTGCCCACCCACATCCCCAAAACAGAGGTTCTGAGAGGGGCAGGCAGGGAGGGAGGGAGGTCATAATATAGCAAGACTCCATTAGAAGAAAAACATTACTAAGGTGAGTAATTTTTTCTTCAAACAACATGAAGTCTTGCTATATTATGACAATTGCAGACTACACAGCAGTACCCCCATGGAGGAGGGACAGAACCTACCTAGAAAATAGGCTCTGAAGCACGGCTGTGCCAAACCGAGCATCACTCCTAGGCTGGATGTCCAGGGAGTAATGCTTGGTAAAAGTGTGAACTGTTTTCCAGGTAGCTGCTTGACATATTTCTAGAATAGGAATGTCTCTGGCAGCAGCCAGAGAAGCAACTGTACCTCTGGTAGAGTGAGCCCTCAGGCCTGAGGGGGGGAACTTTACCCAACTTCTCATAGCAGAATTGGATACAACAGACAATCCACCTGGCAATGGATCTTTTAGTGGCTGGCTTCCCTTTATCAGCTTCGCCATAGGTGAGGAACAGTTGGAGGGAGTCAAACCTATGACTCTTGGTACGCTCTATGTAGTAACTAAGGGTCTCTTCACATCTAGGCTGTGCAGCATCCTCTCCCCAGAGGAGGAGTGGTCAGTGAAGTACACTAGAAGTGAAATAGATTGATTAAGGTGGAAATCTGAAACCACCTTAGGCAGGAACTTTCTGTTAGTCCGAAGGACCACCTTATCTCTGTGAAAAGAGATAAACTCCTGCTCCACTGACAACGCTTATAATTCACTTATGTGTCTGGCAGAGGTGATGGCTACCAAAAACACAGTTTCCCAAATCAAGTACTTGAGCTCAGCTGAAGACAAGGGCTCAAAGGGGGGTTGCATAAGCTGAGCAATGCAAACATTAAGATCCCAGGCAGGGGCAGAATCCCTGAATGGAGGGTTGGTGTGAAACAACCCCTTAAAATCTTGGAAAATACAGGATGAGCTGAAAGGGAAGAGGATTTACCTGCTGAAATAAAAGCAGACACAGCTGCCAAGTGCACCTTCGGGTAGCTGGTCTCAGCCCCAAGAATTCAGGTGGACCATATAATCCAGGACTGTGGGTAGATCAGCAGAGACTGGGGAAATATGCTTTTCCGAGCACCATATGGAAAACCTTTTCCATTTGGAATTGTAAGTAGCCCTGGTGGAAGGCTTCCATGCGGCCTTCAATATATCCATTACACCTTGGGAAAGGTGTAAATCAGCAAAGTCTAACTCTTCAAGAACCAAGCCTTGAGATTGAGAGATTTGAGATTTGGGTACCAGACCCTTCCCTGGACACAGGTTAACAGATTGTGATTCCTGGGAAGGGACAGGGGAGGATGGACTGCTAAGGACAGCAGGAGTGGATACCAGGGCTGTCTGGCCCATTCCAGAGCTATCAGAATGACTTTGCATGATTGGGATCTGATTTTGACTAGCACTTTGAACAGGAGAGGAAAGGGAGGGAAGGCATAGAGAAACTTCCCCTCCCAACTGAGGGCTAAGACATCCAGGGGGAGTGAGCCCAACACTGGGGGTCTGCAGTAAAAAAGAGAAAGTTGGTGATTGTCTGGGGCTGTAAAAAGATCTATCTGCGGGGTGCCCCATCTGGCAAATACTACTCCCAAGACTAGGGGATCCAGTGACCATTCGTGGTGGCCCTGGGAAATCCTGCTGAGAGCATCTGCCAGGACATTGTCCTTGCCTGGGAGGTGAACTGCCATAAGGGAGGTGTTCAGGAGTAAGCCAGAGACCACACTTTCATGCATAATGTGAGACCGAGTGCCCTTGCTTGTTGATGTACCACATTGTAGTGGTGTTGTCTGCTCTGACCTGAATACTCTTGTTCTGAACAGATTTGGAAAAAGCTTGAAGTGCTAGAAAAACTGCTCTGAGCTCCAACAGGTTGATGTAGAGCAGAGATTCCTGGGGAGACCGCAGACCCTGGGTGGTGAGGTCGCCCATGTGAGCTCCCCAGCCCAAAAGGGACACATCTGTAGTAAGGATTAGAGAATGAGACTGAGTGACAAAAGGAACCCCTTGTCTCAGGTTGCTCTGATCCTGCCACCACTGTAGGGCTTGGATCAGGGTTCGAGTTACTGGGATCAGCTTGATAAGAGGATCCTTTCTTTGAGACCAAAAAGCTCTCAAATGGAACTGGATGTCCCTCATCTGAAATCTTGCTCCTTGCACAACTGCTGTGGAAGCAGCCATGTGTCCTAGGAGCTGCAGAAAATGCCTTGCTGGCCGGGAGACCTGCAGGGTAAATGAGGAGGCCAGGGAGACTAGGGTCTTGCCCTGTCCAGGGAGGGCTGTCTGGCCTGTGTGTGTTCAGTTCTGTGCCATATGAAGGTAAGAAGCTGGATGGCTCTAGAATTGACTTTGAGAGATTCAGAAGGAAACCTAGAGAGGTAAGCAGTTGCTGCATTATCTGAAGGTGTAAATTGACCTGGTCTGGGGACTGGCCTACTAAGAGCCAATCGTCCAGGTAAGGAAAGATGGCAATCTTTTGCCTTCTTAGGTAGGCAACTGCTATAGCCAGGCATTTGGTGAATACCCTTGGAGCAGAAGTGAGGCCGAAGGGCATTGCTCTGAACTGGTAGTGGCCTGAGGCAGCTCGAACCTGAGGTACTTTCGATGGGAGCTTGATGGGAATATGGAAGTAGGCATCCTTGAGGTCCAGGGAAGCTAGCCAGTCCCCTGGCCTTAGAGAGGGTAGGATAATTCCCAGAGTCACCATTTTGAACTTTGGCTTTAAAAGGTGCTTGTTTAAATATCTGAGATCCAGGATGGGCCGCCATTCTCCTGTCTTTTAAGGAAGTACCTGGAGTACAAACCTTTGCCCTGGTGCAGGGGAGGAACCCTTTCCACTGCTCTGAGAGCCAGGAGGGTACAGACCTCTGCCTCTAGGGCGACTGCATCTGATGGAGTTGCAGGTTGAAAAGATCTGGTTCTCAGCTTTGGAAATTTTTTGAAGCTGAGAACCAGTCCCTGGCTTACTACTTCCAGGACCCACTTGTCTGATGTTAAAGACTTCCAGTCCTGGACAAAGTAACCCAGCCTGCCCCCTACAGGTAGAGGAGAATCGGCCCTGGCAATCCCATCAGGGTGCCTGCTTGGCAGGGGCTTTGGGCTGAGGGGTGGAAGCAGACCTGCTTGTACCCCATCTGCCTCTCCTTCTAAAGAACCCCCACTGAGCATAGGCAAAGGAGGAAGCTTGGGCTTGGTAAAAAGGCCTATGAAAGGGCCTGCCCCTGCCTCTAGGAAGCTGCTTTTGAGGAGTGGCCTGCCTTTCCTTGGCCTGTGCACTCCTATAGGTGGTCTTATATTCATCCATTTTCTTCATGTAATTCTCTGTCTGCTCCCCAAACAGAGAATTTCCCACAACAGGAAAATCCATGGCCTTAGACTGGGTATCCTGAGACAGGGTAGTACATCTGAGCCAAGCCATCCTGTAGTGCCACAGATGTAGCCATGACTTTGATGAAACATCATTAGAGTCCACTGCAGCATGAAATTGCACCTTGATGCCTCAATACCATCCATAGCCACCTGTTCCAGCTCCTCAGCACAGTATCCCATCTGGATTTCTGGTACCTAGCAGCATAAGCCATATAATTTGCTTGTCTGAGTCCCAAAGATGCTGCCATGTACTGTTTCTTTGCCATAGCATCAATCTTCCTGAGTCCTTCTCAGGGGTGTGAAGCTAGGGAATATTAGCTTTGTCACAGGCTGCAGCCTGCACTACCCCACATGGCTGCATTGTTGAGTGAGGAAATCAGTGTCGAGCCTGATAAGGTATACTCTTGTCCATCCTTTTATCCACAGGAGGTATAGTGTGAGGAGTTTTAAAACTTTTACTGTCTGTTTCCGAAAAGATTTATGCAAAGGAATAGACAGTCTCCTAGACTCTGAATATCCATCATTTCTACATAGTCTGGCTCCTCTTTCATCAACAGCTTCCTCAACAGGGAGCTGGAGAGTTTCAGCAACTTTTTTATAAAACATGAAATGAGAAGGGGACTCAGAAAGCCTTGGAGGAGAAACCCCTAGGGGTCTATCTGGAGAGATGTCTGGATCAATGGGCACATCCAGATCTTCAAAACCATATTCACTCTCCTCATATTCCTCTTTCCCCTCCCCCGGTTCATAAAAATCCTCAAAATCATAATCTTGAACCGGTGGAACCGGCCGAACTGAACGCTTACCTGAAGGTGTCGGTTCGGTTGGATATGGAGAGAGAGACTGGACAATTTGAATTGCTTTAGCTATTTCCTCAGCAGTTGGGATGAGAACTTTTGGCTCTACACTAGCTGACTTTCTAGTCCTTTTTGCTGATTCGTTTGCCCGAGGAAGTATCGCCCTGGTCAGAGGGCACTCCCTCCAGTTCGGTTGGCACTGAACCGGGCTGGGCATCCAGGTCAGCGGACTTTTTGGCCTCCCTTTCCCTGAACCTACCAACTCTCTTATCTATGGTGGCAGAAGGGAAATTGTGACAAAGCTGGCAGTCTGAATTGAGATGGTCAAGCCCCAGACAATAGACACATGTGGTGTGTGGGTCAGCCTTAGCAAAAGCTTCCCCACAAACACTACAGTGTTGAAACCCAGTGGGTCTGGTTTTTCTTTTGGGTTTCTCAGACACATACCTCTCAACCTTTTGTCCCCAAATGTGGAACATTGCCTCTCAAAATGTGGAACAAATGAGCAAAATGTGGAACACTTAATCAAATCTGTAACTAAGAAGCTCAGAACACTGTTAAAATGTTTACATTTATGTTCAGAAAGTCTGTTATTAATTGAATAATATATTTTTTGCATCATTTACTATAGATTTTTGCTTTAAAATGTTAACACTTAATGTGGGACAAGTCCTCACAATGTGGAACATGGAGCTTTTGTGAAGTAAAATGAGGAACGTTCCTCGTAATGTGGTACAGTTGAGAGGTATGCTCAGACATAATGCCAGCCTAACCAACTTGCCCGTTTATGGCAATCCACCAAGCAAGACACCCTTATCAGTCCCCAACCATGTCATGGGTCGTGGAAAAAAACGTAATGAAATCAGTTTTTTTTAGAACCGAAAAGAACCGGGAACCGCACTCTAAAAAAGGACTAGTAGATTTTAAATACAACCTGATCGGTTCAAACCAAACCGATAAAGAATTACAAGTTGCACACAGAAAAAATAAATGTAAAACCTATCTATTACTTACATTACCACAGACAGAGCTTGAACTGACCGGTTGTGGTTTAATTTCGTCTAAAAAACGAAAAATAATACTTTTAAACCGACAAAATGAACCGAGCAGAAGGAGAAATCTCCGGAGCGACTGTTCAGTGGTAGGTAAAGAATCTGACAGTTTGCGTTTGAAGCACAACAGACAGAGTTTTCAACCGAGCTTGCGCTCTAAGTTCCATGCCTGCATGGAAAGTTAACTATTTCACTTCCGGAGCAGTTCTAACCTGCGGTCATACTGCAATTGTCATAATAGAGCAAGACTTCATGTTGTTTGAATGTCCTTTTGGACAGCCTTTGACACCCAATAAGCTGTCCGCCGTATGGGCGTCTGTGTTCCTGTCTCCACATCGTGTGTTGCTAAGGAGGTTAGTCCAGGCCTGGCGCTAAACAATTGGGCAAAGTCTGCCAAAACCTCCCTTACTTTCTAGATCTGGTCCGGGGCTATCTGGGAAGACCATTTTACTGCCTCCACAGAGGACTCCCACTTGCTTTTCTCCAACAAGTTCAGAAGTGGGTCTCCTTCATCCGTCCCCTCCCCATGACTACACACTGCAAACACCATGTCAGCCCTATTGGCATACGGCTTCATCATGTTGACATGGTAAATCCTTTCTGTCTGTCTTTGGTCAGGTAACTCCACAATGTAGTTCATCTCATTTACATTCCTAACTACTTTGTATGGTCCTGCCTATTCAGCTTGCAGCTTGTCTTTCTGGACTGGAATAAGGATCATGACTTCCTGACCCACCATGTATGAGCGAGCTCTGGCTCTGCAGTCATACCACACTTTTTGTTTCTGTTGGGCAGCTGCTAGGTTGCTCTGGGCTGTGCCCATAAGCTCCTTCAGCCTTTCCCTCAACCTAAGGATGTAATCCACAATGGGAGTTCTCTGGGTGACGTGCTTGCCTTCCCAGTCCTCCCGGATCAAGTCTAGGGGCCCACGTACCCAGCGTCCATTTAAGAGTTCAAAGGGGGAAAATCCTGTTCACTCTTGGGGGACCTCCCTGTATGCAAACAACAGGTGGGGAAGGTATTTCTCGCAGTCCCTCCCATGCTGTTCAGCAAATGCCCAGAGCATTGACTTTAGGATACCGTTGAATCGTTCCACAAGTCCATTGGCTTGTCGGTGATATGGTTTCGTGCATTTCTGCACCACCCAACACTTCTCCGATAAACATTTCATCAGGTCTGACATGAAATAACCCCCTCGATCAGTGATAACCTCCTGTGGAAACCCAACATGGGAGAAAATCCCAAGTAAAGCATCTGCCACTTTGTCTGTCCTCAGTAAGGAGAGGATGATTGTCTCTGGGTACCGGGTGGCATAATCCACCACAGTCAGGATGAATCTCTTCCCTGAGGAGATGGGGGTATTTAAAGGCCCCACAATATCCATTCCCACCCTCTGGAATGGCTCCTCCACTATGGGCAAGGGAATCAGGGCAGCTTGGGTTTTCTTGCCCACCTTCCCTATTTCTTGGCACCAGTGACAAGATCTGAAATATTCCTTCACCTTCTGGGTGAAATTAGGCCAGTAAAAATTTTGAGCCAACTGCTGCATCATGTGCGCGATTCCCAGATGACCAGACAAGGGAATATCATGTGCAATTTTGAGCAACTACTCACGATACCCCTGGGGAACGACAAGCTGCCTGCCTAGCATCCCTCCCTCTGTTTGCATTGCCTGAGTATACATAAGTCCATTTTCTCAATAAACCTTATGTCAGCCATCACCTCCCTGTGTGCCATCCGAGTCTGCCCAAGCCCTCAGCTTCTCTAAGCTAGGGTCACTTCTCTGAGCAGTTGCGAACCCCTCACACATTCCCAAGGCATGGAATAGGTCCCCTTCTGTCACTAAACTAGGGTCCCTAGCACTAGCGTCAGGGCACTCAGGATCACTGTCAATCCCAGCCCTCTGACAATGGGTCACCCTTCCCTCTTTGGAGTAACCTTCCGTTGCTGTGTGGTTACTTGTTACTGGGGAAATTTCTACACCCTTTTTATCAGTCTGCATATCAGGATACACAGGCTGGGGAACCAGCCTTCCAGCGGTTTCCACAATTGTCTCCGTGGGGTTCAGGGAACTACAATTTTTCCCTGCTGCTTGGCTACAGGTAACTACACATACCATCCCCTGTTGGAGATTATTACCCACAATCACATCCACTGCTAATGTTTTGGCTACAGCCACCTGTTGTACAATTTCCCCTGTTTCACCCCAGTCCAGGAGAACACTGGCCAGTGGCAATGTTTTCTCTTCACCAGTGAACCCTTGGACAGTGACTTATTTATTGGGTATAAGCTGACCAGGCTATACCTGATCCCCCTTTACTAACATCAGGAATGCACCTGTGTCCCTTAACCCTTGTGTCTGCACACCATTTACCAAGACTGGGTGCATGTGTTCCCTCATGTTCACTGGCATGCTTTTAGGGACACACAAACAACCTGTGGGTAGGTAACTGGCTGGGTGGCAGGACACAGAGGGTGGTGGTAAATGGCTGTCACTCCACAGAGGGAAGAGTGACCAGTGGGGTACCACAGAGATCAGTGCTGGGACCGGTCCTATTCAACATCTTCATCAGTGACATTGCACAGAACCTAGAAGGCAGAATTTCACTGTTCGCTGATGACACAAAGCTCTGTAACAGAGTAGACACACCGGAGGGTGCAGACAGAATGAGAAGGGACCTGCAGAAACTTGAAGAATGGTCAGGGGTTGGCAGTTGAAATCAATGCAAAGAAGTGCAAGATAATGCATATGGGGCACAAAAACCCTGGCACAATATATCAGTTGGGGGTGAGGATATAGCATGCACCAAGCAGGAAAGGGATCTTGGGGTTATCATGTCTGATGACCTCAGGTAGGAAACAGTGTGACAAGGCAGCAGGTAAAGCAAATAGGATGCTGGGATGTATAGGCAGGGGCATCACCAGCAGGAAAAGGGAGGTCATAATTCTGCTATACAAGACACTAGTGAGGCCTCACCTGGAGTACAGTGTACAGTTCTGGAGACCATACCCACGTAGGACATAGACAGGGTAGAGAAGGTTCAGAGGAGGGCAACAAAGATGGTGCATGGATTGCATCACAAGTCCTATGAAGACAGGTTGAAGGAACTGAACATGTACTACCTGGAGGAGAAGAGGAGAGAGTGATATGATAGAGACATACAAGTATCTCACAGGGAGGAACAGGGTGCAGGAATACACTATTTTTAAGCGAAAAAGATGTTCCAGGACTAGAGGCATGGGATGAAGTTGGAGAGAGGACTTTCAGAGGAAACATGAGGAAGAATTTCTTCACAGAACGTGGTGGTGGACAAGTGGAACACCCTGCCAGAGGAAGTGGTGGGGGCTGAAACAATCACGGGATTTAAGACTGCATGGGATAGACATAAAGGAATTCTGGAGGTCAGGGGTAAGGGGCAACAGACTTCTAGGAAAACATAAACTGAACTTACAAGCTCAAATAGGCAGACTGGGTGGGCCATAGGCCCTTATCTGCTGACACTGTCTATGTATCTATGTAACCTACTTCTTTTCTAGCACCCTGTTGTGTTTTGCTTGTCTTTTTGGGGCACTGTCTGGCAATGTACCCAGTTTCTTTACACAACCAACATTCATTTCTTCTCTCAGAGAAATCTTTTCTCTGAAACCTGGGGCTAACTGGTTTCAGTGGAGGCAGTGAGGGTTTTAGCTGCTCTGAAGGTGCGCTTTTCCATTTCTGCACTGCCACGCCTGCCCCATTTGCTCTCAGAGCAGGTCTGCTCTTGGCATAGCAGTCCAAGAGTTCAGCAGCCTCTTGCACTGTTTTGAGATCTCGGTCCTCTAGCCAGGTTTTTAGCTCTGCTGGGCAAGCCCAATAAAACTGTTCTAATAAAATCACATTTTCAATTTTACCAACAAAGTTTGCCTCAATTCCTTCCCACCAACATTTTAAAAACTGATGTTGTTTCGTAGCTAGCTCCTCGTAGCTCATATCAGGGCTTCTCCTGAGCTTACGTAATTTAGCTCTGTATGATTCAGCAGTTAATTCAAACTTTTTTAACAGTGCAGCTTTTAGCTTGCTGTAATCATTGCTGTCTGCATTGTCCATTTGACCCAATGCATCCCGAGCTTTCCCGGTAAGTAGCGGGGATAGTTGGAAGCTCCAGGACTCTCTAGGAATTTTAGCCTGAATACAAACTTTTTCAAAAGAATTTAAAAAGGCATCCATGTCCTCCCCCTCTCTAAATTCAGCTATTAATTTGGAGTTTAATTTGTAACTCAGCCCTGCAGTCCCAGTTAAACCCAAGCCACTTACTTGCTCTGGTGGCACTGGTTGGAGTCGTAGCTTTTCCAGTTCATGTTGTCACTGGCACTCCTCCCTCTTCTCCTGTTCAGCTCGCTGGTGCTCATGCTCCTCATGGTCTGCCTTCCTCTAGTCTCGCTCTGCCTCCAGTTTCATCCTGCTCAACTCAATTTGCAGTCTGAGTACCTCTGGATTCAGGATACTGGTGACCATCCCGTGCTGCTGTGGCCCTTCACTGATAGTGGCCCTGCTGTCCTCCTCACCAGACCTGGACACAGCACTAGCCACTAGCCCTGCCGCACTCAATGTCTGGTCACTTTCAGTCATGGTCTGTGACTTGCTGCTCTGGGTATCTGCTACCATCAGGACCTCTATGAGGTTCTGCTTTTTGGCTGTTGCCTCAAACGGGACTCCTCAGTCTCCACACAACTGCTTCAAGTAATCTACAGTGTGCCTGCAATAGTTGGAAGCCATCTTCTTCCCTGACTACAGTTACTCTGACTTGCACTTTAGGAAAAGAAAAATAAAACAGGTAGGAACTTGACTGTATGCCAAATGATATATAGTTCTGTTTCCTTTTAAAATAAAACTCTGCCTTTTTCTTTCTTTGCAAGAGAGCTTATGGTCTCAGCTGACACAGAACAATACAGGCTTGTAATACCAAAATTATACCACTGCTGCCAACCAATCTGTCACAAACCCACTCAGCAGGTCAGGCCCTCTACTCCCAAAGTGCCAACCTCTGAGCGCAGTCTTGTGAACAGTTTAACAAAACAAGGTAATCCTCTCATCTGTTTTGTGAGTTTGGATCAAACTTTGGTCTCATGTCTTGGAGGGATTCAAACTGTGAACCTCTTGCTAGTGTTCCCAATGCACAGGCTCAGATATTTCTCTCTTTGGGGGGCCAGATATCTTTGCCTACGGGCACCTAACCAGGTATACAGAGATGAACCCTTAAAAACTTCAATAAAGACCTCAGATTTAAAATGCTTCTCTTTCCAGTTTGGTACCACAATTCAAGCTTATGCTTCATGTCTGCTATAACCATATATGCTCTTCTTACAAGTGAAGGAAAAACAAAGGCAGACCAAGTAAGTTCAAAAAAAGGGTTTTTACTAAAAATAGATAAAAATATATCAAACACAAAATGCAGAACTGTTATATCACAAGACATGCAAATCTTTTAAAAGAACAAGGTTTAAACAGTGCAATTCCTACTACAGTACTTAGTCTCTAAATATCTGCTTAAAGTGCTCACAGATGTGTCCTTGTCAGAGTCTAGATAAAAGTGTATCTGAAAGAAAACAGAATAATAATTAAAAATCTGGTTTTCCCAACCTATTTTGCATGAGGTCACATAGCTCCTCCCTGTCAGAATATATAAAAAACATATATCTATAAAAACAGGATATCTTTTCTCAGTATTCAATTCTGCAACCTCAGCATGATTCATGTTCTGCAAATGACAATTCTTTGATCTCATGATAAGCATCCACCTTCCAGGACATGAAAGCATCTTTATGATTTTCGCACTAAAACATCACAACCCGATTTTCTTCCTCTGGAAACGTCATAAAATGGATATGCTCAACTCAAGCTTCTTCCACCCTGTAATTAGCTTCAGGCCTTCCACGTAACACCTGGTATCTAAAAACCTGTTTGTGGGTGATCTCACATGCTGTTTTAACATTTTCTCATGGCTTTTCATCTTTCAACTGAAAACTTGGGGGAGGGGCGAGGTCACTTCTAAAGCACCAGATTTCTCAGCAGAGCTAGTCAGTAATACATTTTATATAAAAAAAAATGATACAGCACTCAAAACTGGCTGTCCATGTCACAAGTACCATCTGAGATAGATTTTGGGTGGCACCTGCATCCCTGAGACAGGATGTCTGAGGGGCAAGCCAGTTTGTATTGACATCACCGAGGATAATAATTTCTGAGTTTTTGGGAAGCTGGGCAATGATGTTTAGGATGGATGCAAAAGCATCCTCCTGATTGTGAGGAGGTATGTAGACTGACATTAGGTAAAGTGATTTACCAGAGTTGCCAACAGTAACCTTTAGGGTGAGAGTTTGGGCACCAGCACTTGGGTGCATTGTTTCAATTTTAACACCTTGCAAGGAGTCCCAGAGGTAAAGTTCAAACCCCCCCTTCCCCAGTCTATCAGATCTGAACAATGTATAGCCCTACAGAGTAACAGCTGAGTCTGGGGTACTCTGTGGTAGCCACATTTCGACTGCTGCTAGGGCATCAGGGTTGTGGAGGCAAACCCATGCTTGGAGTAGGGCAAATTTCTTTTGGAGACTGCAGATATTGGCGATGACCAGCATGAGGCCTTTGGATTGCATTGGTCTGCGAGGGGTGGGGGCAGTGGGGCCTGGACTCAGGTGAATATTACCGAAAAGTAGCAGAAGAATAATAGAGAGCCTGGATAAGACAAGTTTTAGGATCTTCTTATGAATGCGCTGCAAGGGCCTGCAGAATGGGGCTGCTTGTTGGCAATATGAGGTCGGGTGAAATATGATACTTCTGGGCCATATAGCGTAGGGCACAATGCGGTTTCTGGGAACAGGTGGGCAGGGGCAGATGGTAGATGGAGGGGTGGGACATAATAATGGTGGTAGGTGTAACCAGAGGGGTGGCCTGGGGATGGGATGTGGGGGAGGCAGGAAAGAAGACAGGAGGTAGGGTGGTCAGAGGGTGAGTGGGGGAGGAGCAGGGGAGGGGCAAGCAGAGAAGAAGAGACACCGACAGAGGACTAAGACAGGGATATATTTCCTATTAGCAGTATGGGAGAGTTAGAATATAGGATGAGCAGTTTTAATTGGTGGTGGTTTGTAATTAACTACTTAACTAAAGATAGGAAATTAGGGCACATGGTTAGTACACATATAACCTGCCTATGGGGAAGTGGGCTGATTGGTTTTGCAAGGTCACCTGATTAGCTGTATATAGTACTGAGCCCACCAAGGGTGGTGGTGGGGGCAGCGGGGCCTCCTTCCCTGACACAAGCTACAGAAAGGCCGAATAGTTGCAGTGCTTCTGTTCTTGCTAGAATTTCAGCTCCAGAATCCTCATTTACCTGGCTACTGCGTAGGGGTCCAACTCTGTCAGTTGGAGGCTCAAGGGAGGGTGTCCTACCCTCACGACCTGCACCCATGAAGGGAGCTTGCGAGTCATGTTTGCTAGCTTGCTGAGCAACAGCAGGGGCTCGGAGCTCCCTACTCCCACCAACTTCTTTTACTAAAATCGGCGATTTCACGGTGGAAAGCTCCAACTATTTACAGCCTATCTGAAAGCCTACACTCCACTTATCGGCCTCAGGGCATTTTTCTAATCATACCCCTTGATTCCATAAGGGGATGGAAGTGGAGAAGAAACAGGCCGCAATTAGGCATACACCGCCATCCACTCCGGAAAAGCTGCCTAAGAAGCCGAGGAATCAGCCCGGCTCGACCTCAGACAAAATGAGCGACAAAATTCCTCCATCTAACCCTCTCACCGAGGAGAAATTCCTGCAGGAGCTGGCCCCATTGAAAGACGTGCTACAAAATATTACTTCAGACCTCAAGTCCATCCGAGGGGATCTTTCCTCCCTCACCACGAGGGTGACTGACTCGGAGGCCAGAATTCATTCCCTAGAACAGTGGAACACCAAATCGGAATCGGAGTTGACCACACTAAATCAACAAATCAAGAAGCTATTACTAAAAACAGAAGACCTGGAAGGTCGAAACCGGAGGAATAACTTACTTATCCTGGGTCTGCCAGAACTCGAGGAGGGAGCAGACCCCATCGCCTTTCTTCAAAAATTTCTGGTTAAGATTGTGGGCCCTTCACCTCTCAACCACCAGTACCACCTGGAGAGGGCACATAGATCTCTGAGGCCCAGACCTCCGCCAGGTTCTCCCCCACAACCAATCATCATGAAATTCCTCAGTTATATAGAAAGGCAACACGTCTTTACAAAATCCCGTGAGCTACAAACCATTATGTGGGGACCAGCCAAACTTTGCATCGCCCAAGATCTCCCCAAAGAAACCAGGATGAAGAGATCTGCTTTCCACCCTGTCGTCCAGAAGTTAATTGCGGCGAACATTCCCTTTCGTATGAACTATCCGGCTACCCTCAAGGTCACCATTGGAGACAACTCCCAAAACTATGACTCCCCGGACTTGGCCTACAAAGACCTCTCTGTTAAGCTTCCCAACCTCTTTAAAGCAAATGGCTGAACTTTCCAATCCCAGTTCCAGTTTTAAGGCGAGGCCTTAAGTTGTTCCAGCATAGATTTAGTGCCCTTGCGTTTTTGTTTTTTTTTACTACTCCCTTTTTGCACCTGCTTGTTTTACCTAGATGGTCGTTTTCGTAGTGCTATGGTGGGTAGAGGTCTCCGGCGGACTGAGTGAAGGCTGGGGTAAGCCGCGATGCTTCTACCTCTTGTTACCCACCCAGAACCAATCTGGAGTGGTTGCTGATTTCAGCCCTACTGTTTTCGGAGTAGGCTCATTCTGGTCCCTCCCCAAAATAGCTCCTTGGGGAAACAATCTGGATCACGGAGGTTATACCTCCACCTCGCAGCCCACTTTACCGGTCTGCAGTCCTCTCCCTATAGCTCGATTCAGGAGGTGAGCAAACCCCGTTTTTCGGGCCTTTATCTTTCTTTTTTTTTTTTTTTCTTTTCTAATAAAGAGACTTTTCTGCGATATAACATCCTATTTAAGACCACTACTGTGTGATGGGATGGGGATCGGCTCTGGTGCCCCTTGTGATTGCTGTAAGCTGCACTGTGAGCTAGAAGAAGGGGGGTTTGCAAACCCAATCCCAGATATTGATTTACTTCTGCCCCATCCGGTCTGGATGAAAATCACCTTTTTGTTTTGGATTTCGGAGTCCTGGAGATCTTCTAATTTGAAGGGCCCTAATAGTACAGGACTCTTTGGGTTTGCAATAGGGACCTGGTTCTCAGGCTTTTACTGTAGCTGTCTTTCCCTTACAAATATTCAGGCTTGGAGCCAGGATGTATATAGTTGGCTTGATTTTTTCAAGGGATCTAAGGGGGGGCAGCTGGGAAGGTTGACCTGTCTGCCTTTTCATATGTATGTTGCTAAACCAGCTATGTTTTGTTTGGTCATCGCACTGCTACTTTTAACAGTCTCTTTATGGCAGACTATAGTGAGTTGGGGTTTCGGGGTTCGAGTGTGCCTTTTCTTTTGGACCAGTGTTGGGGGTTCTAGTAACTGTTTTGTCCTTATTCTGTATTTGAAATGGCTATAAATACTGTCAAAATTGTATCATGGAACGTGCGTGGGCTCAGTGAGAAGGTCAAGAGAATTCAAGTATTTAATCATTGTGAGCTATTCCAAACTGATATTTTACTATTGCAAGAAACCCATTTAATTAACTCAGAGGCTAAATGGCTGTCCCACTCTGGCTTCTCGCAGGTTTTCGTAGCAAGTGGGTCTAGCTCCAGCAGAGGCGTTGCTATACTCATTAAAAAATACATTATGTTCTTGGTCAATACAACAATATCTGATCCGGAAGGTAGATTTATATTGATCAAGGGCTCCCTTAATGGTGAGGATGTCGTTCTAGGCTCAGTCTATGGTCCACCAGGAGGGAGTTCTGATTTCTTTATGTCCCTAGCAAATAAAATAAGTACCCTACTTCCCTCCCAACTTATACTCGGAGGTGACTGGAACGTTTCACCATCTTACCTATTAGACAAAGACCCTCAATCAAACCGCCCGCCTTCTTCGTTTCAAAGGTCCCTGTTAGATTTCCTGCACATTTTAGGGCTATGTGACCCTTGGCGTCTCTCCAACCCTTCCCTTCGGTCCTTCTTTTTTTTCTCTCAACCCCATGGATCCTGGCCTAGAATAGACTATATCTTAATTAGTAAATCTCTTCTCCCTGGACATCTCCAATCTGGTATCGAACCGATTGTACTCTCTGACCATGCAATCGTCTGGACAAGACTTTCCCAGATCCGACGTTCCAAGAGACACCATCTGGAAGCTTAATACTCAACTCCTAAGGACCCCTCTTAGTGACCCATACTAAGACCTTAATTTCTAATTTTCTAGAGGACAATCTGGGTTCTACCTCAAGATTCGATATCATCTGGTGCTCCCTAAAATGCTACCTAAGAGGCGAATTAATTAAATTAGCCTCGACAAGGAAAAAAGCCAGACAATCTTGGGCCTCCCTGCTAATGAACAAAATCAAGGAACTTGAAAGCTCTCACTCCCCCTCTTCTCCTTTGTCCTCCCTGGAAACCCTCTTGGCAGTCAAAAATGAATATACTGATCTCCTCAAAGAAAAAGCTGAATATTGCCTTCTCAAGACTCAAACCAGATACACTGAGCATGGCGAGAAAGCCGGGAGGCTTTTGGCCTTAAGACTCCGTACTTTAGAAAGTTCCAGGCTAATCCCGGCCTACAATCTCCTGCTGGTTCCACTAAAACCTCCCCCAGAGACATTGCGCAGATTTTTGAGAATTACTATAGGAATCTCTATAGTGTACCTCCATCTCCCGCCCCTCTCGCTGACATTTCTGCCTACCTAGCAGAGCTTGATATTCCCCATCTTCTCCCCTCTCAAAAATAAATACTGACCGCCCCCATCTCACTTCCTGAAATAGAAAATGCCATTGCCTCATTGGCCCCAGATAAGGCTCCGGGTCCGGACGGGTTTCCTTCAAATTTCTATAAAGTATTTTCCAAAGAACTTGCCCCTGTACTACTCAAATTATACTATTACCTGTTCTCTTCTACCACTGTGGACCCTATGCTTCTTGAGGCTACCATCATTCTAATTCTTAAACCAGACAAAACTCCCACTGACCCAGCGAGCTACCGACCCATATCGCTCCTAAACTGTGATATGAAAATTCTTTCTAAGGTCTTGGCCAAACGGATTAAGAAAATCTGGACCCATCTCCTTAGCCAAGAGCAGGTTGGATTCGTACATTCTCAGTCCCCAGCAGACCACCTCAGAACCCTTTCTCATATTTCCCATCTCGCCCAATCATCTCATCTCCCAATGGCCCTGATTTGGATTAAGCTTGAAAGCGTTTGATAAGTTGATTGGTCCTTTCTCTAGACTCTGATGACCAAGATGGAAGCCCAGCTTCCTTTCTCAGTGGATCCAGGTTCTATACAAATCCCCCTCGGCCAAGATCTATTGTAATGGGGTTTTTCTCCACTGTTTCAGCTCCATACTGGTACCAGACAGGATGTCCTCTTTCACCTTTCTTGTTCAATTTATATCTCGAGCCTCTCTCTCATCAGCTTAAATCCTCCCCAGACACTCAAGGCTGCTGGTGCACCAACATGAACTAGTTCCTCTCAGCCTATGCTGACAACATACTTCTGCATGTTACTCGCCCTGCCTCCTCCTAGAACATGCACTGTATCTAATCACTCAATACGGGTAACCTCTCTCAGTACAAACTGAATATTTCTAAATCTAATCTTCCTTTAAACACTCACACATGCAAACAGAACTTACTAAATTTGGTATGAGGTGGTCCTCTGGTCGATCAAATATCTCATATTCATTTTACCTCAGACCTCTCTCTACTCAGAAAACTCAATTTAGATAACCTTAAGGCCCATATCCAACAAGATTTGCAAAGATGGACCACTCTCCTTATCTCCCTCTGGGGAAGGATCAATATTATCAAGATGAATGTTCTCCCCGTATTTTCTATCCTCTTAATTTGCTGAGGCTTTGACTACTTTCTTACTTACACAGTTTCACGTAATTTCCTGAAGTTTATCTGGCAAGGGAAGGCAGCCATTACGTTCATTTCTTAAGCTATCTCTCCCCAAGAATAAAGGGGGCCTTAGACTTCCAAATCTAATATTTTACTACTGGGCTGCCCACCTCTCTAAGTTAGGTAGGTGGTTTTCAGCCCATCCTGAACCCTTTTCCCCGATTTGGCTTCAAATTGAAAAATTGATCATCTCGGAGTCTAAATTGGATCCCTTTGCAATCTTCTATACTCCTCCCTCGGTGCTTTCACATTGGATACCCGACCAAACAATTCTCACTTCCCTTAAATCTCTCACCCAATGTTTATACTTCCTAAAAATTTCTCCTAAACTAGACCTACCACAACCTATCACCCTCAACCCTAATATCAAGCTGGGCAACTCGATGATTACCCCTGAGTGGCTCCCACAAATCAAAGAAACTAATTTAGATCACTATTATGACCAAGGTTCCCTCCTCTCATCACCGGACATTTTGTCTAAGTTTGGAATTCCCAGTAATAGGATTTTTCAGGTATACCAATTAAGGCATTTTATACATGGCGAAATTTGGTTCACAGGTTAGAGAACCCAAGGTTCAACCTTTCTCTCTCACATTTTACCCTACGCTTCTAAACCACATTCCATTATCGAAATATACTCTTTCTTGCTGGATTACAAATTCCAGAAACCGATTGAAAGGATCTAGCGTTTGGCTTTCTTTGCTCCCAGACTCCACCATCAACTGGGCCCATATTTGGAAAGATCTGCACAAATACCATACCCAAGACAAGCTTAGACTTACCCAATACTACGTTTTGAACAATATGTATTATACCCCTAAGAAGCTTTTCTGGTTCAAAAAACTAACTCTTTCCCTCTGCTCCAGGTGCTCACAGAATGAGGGGAACTCCCTACACATTTTTTGGTACTGCAACAAGGTTGCCCCTCTGTGGTCTGCCATTCAACACAATCTCGACCCACTACTTGGCCTTACCAACCTTTTCACTCCCGAAATCTGCATTCTAGGTGACTACTCTGGCATAGACTGTTTAGAGTGCCGTTATCACATTACCCTGGTGTCTATTGTGGTCAAGAGACTCTTTCTTAAACATTGGACTGATCAGCTGACCTTGACCTATTATGATTGGTTGACTGACCTTTCAGCCTACCTTAATATGGAAAGGCTGATAGCCAGTTCACGTAATCGCATGGACTTGTTCCATAAAAAATGGGGTAAATTGTTTGCACTATATTTGCACCAGTGATCCCTTGGCCTCCTCCCTGTTGCCCATGATGGTTTTCTCTTTCCTCTCTCCCTCAGCACTTGCTTTCTCGGATTTTGAAGGCAGGACCGAAGGTTACAATGTCACCTAACTTGCTAACTGATCTAGGTACTTAGTTGCTTGGCACACTCTAGGGGGTGGGGGTGGTTTTGGAGGGGGGCTGTTAAACAGGGTGGTTTTTTTTTTCTTCTTCTTTATACCATGTATGGATACCGAGCATAAGATATGCAATGCTTCTGTTTATGTTTGTTAGATTAAAATCAATAAACTTGAATTTCAAAAAAAAATGAAGGGAGCTTGCAGTGTGCTGCAGAGGAAACAGAGGAGACAGTTTTTGTTAAGGTGAGTGTCAAGGGAGCACAAACACAAGTTGGGGGGGTTACTGTGACGAATGAGATTCCAATACAGCTAAATCCAAATTACAGAGGATACGAGCAGCATGGACCTATCGAGGGGGGGAATCTAAATGTTGTTGCTGTCTCAGGCTAGGAATTTTTTTTTTTTTGTACTCTTTTTCTTTGAATTGAATGCAATGGACAGTAAATTCCCAGACTATGTAGTAAAACAGGGAGAGGGTTTATCAATGGCAAAACATTTGCTAAACAGGCAGAACAATTCTTAAACTAGGTTACTAGTAGTGCATTTAGAATGACTAATATGACTAAATAGTGTTTTAATTACTGACCAGTAAAATAACTCTGTATGCGGTAGTAAGCATGTGCACAGAAATACTAACAGGAGGCAGCTTTGATTAACTACTAAATTCAAACTGAGATTGCTGCCAAAAATACCAGCCCTAGAAGGTGCAAGCAGGGACAGACTAATTTGGCCTCTGTGTGCTGTGAGATAGTGGTAAAGAAAACTATCTTCACATACGTGGGGTCAGAAAATCCTTAAAGCAAGAATTAAAGCCCTTTAATTAGAAATTAAAAGTCCTAAAGTCCATCTCCTTCTCTGACTCGAGCTACAGAAAGGCCGAATGGCTGCAGTGCTTCTGGCCTTGCTATGATTTCAGCTCTGGATTGTTCGTTTACCTGGGGTCTGACTCGGTCAGTTGGAGGCTCAAAGGAGGGTGTCCTACTCTCATGACCTGCACCCACAAGAGGAGCTTGTAGTGGTTATCGTATGTACCTAAATCATTAAGATACTTACTTAAATTATTATAATGAATATGACACATACCAAATTATAGATTATATTTATTTAATATATTAATACTCTTGATAAATGTGTACTGTAGTAAATAAATAAAATGTTTATAAAGTACTGAAAACACAATGATATATTAAAATGTGTAAGTTGCGCACTGAAATAAGCATATAGCAAACTGAATTGTTGCCAGACTTGCAAGGCATAGACTGAACAGAGTGTAACATGTGCCGTGTTTTGAAGGCTGTATAGCACAATAGTTTAAGACTCTGAGCTGCAGACTTGAAGACCTGGGTTTGAATCCCACAGCCCCCACTTGCATACTGTGCGACCCTGAGAAAGTCACTTAACTTCCCTGTGCTCCCAAGTCGCACCTGTAAATAAGCTTTCAGCTTAGTGTCTCTCTCCTGGTTAAAAAAAAAAAATGGTGTTGATAACAGCAAACTGAAATATTTGTAATACACCAAGGTGAGTGTAACACATATTGAACTGATTATAACACACAGTGAAAAGCACATGACTTGTGTAACCTCTCAGAGTACAGCATCACCCCTTGAAATTCTACAGGTCTCCAGCAGTTCTTCTTCAGCTTCACTGCAGGTAAAAGCTCTTTAAATTGTGCGACTGAGGAATATGCACAATGTGTATTATTAAATTGTTACTTTGCTACTGTACCAGTTTTAGTTTTTCTTACCTTTTTTAAGATGACCTTTGTTTTCAAAAGTTTTGTTTGGCTTTCAACAAAACATACTCTTTTTTGTGTTCTTTGTGTAAGGTTATACTTAATACCAGATAAACCCATCCTGTACTTCTTCTTCCAATGTTTTGCAAAGTTATACAGTATGTTGTGTTGTATAATATTTTTTTGCCCTGTAAAAGAGGAGGCATTACAAAACAATCTGTAGCTCCAATGCTCCATGACTGGTATTTACTCACCTGGTAAAGGTGATTATACCTGTAACCTTTAGAGTGCTCAGGAATTCATAGCAAATAGGTTTTTCTCCACCTACGCTATTGGACGATGCATGAAAAATAAATCTTTTTGGGCAGCCAGAGACCAAACCCTCCCACTACGTCCCTAGGATTCCAGTTAGGTAACTCCCTTAGCAGCAGACAAAGAAACACAAGGCACAAGAAAAACCAACGCCAGAGAAAAAACACACAAAGACAGATGTTATTAGTAAAATACCACTTTTAGTGTAAAAGAAAAAACAAAGACAACACCCGGCTAAGATGGGAACACCTCCAAAAAGAATGTGAAACTATCCAGTCACGTACAAGGACAGTAGAGTATATATTCATAAGACAAGCAAATAAGCTGAAAACATGCAAATACAAGCATATATGAGCCTATTTGCAGCCCTTCAGGTACCCGCATATATAAATGAGGTAATGTCTACTGACAATTACCCATGTCAGACACCCAAGTGTGAAAACACAGGATAAACCGAATGATGATTCTGGCTGCAGCAGAACTGGGGCTTTTGGTAAAGCCAGGGATGGACCCTGAGCACTCTAAAGGCTGCAGGTATAATCACCTTTATCAGGTGAGTAAACACCATTATCCCCTGCAACCTATATAGTGCTCAGGAATTCCTCACAAACAGGACTTTGTAGCAGTACCCCAACAAATTCAGGAAAGCCTCCAGGTGGGATGAAAAAACCCCAGGGCCTAGCCCAGCACAGCTGCAGCATGAAGCACCACTCGTCCAAAAGTAGCGCTGTCAGCCAAATCCACGTCCAGCCTGTAATGGCGAATGAAAGTATGGACAGAAGACCAGGCAGCTGTGGCACAGATTTCCTGAACCAAAGTCCCTCCTCCTTCTCTGCCCAAGAACCCGACAGGGCCCAGGTGGAATGAGCCCAAATACCTTGAGGTGGGTCATGCCCCACCCCTTGACAGGCCGTAAATATGGCCTCTCTGATCTAGGGGGCAATAGCCTCTGTCAAGGCTGCTTGACCCTTCTTCCATGTCAAAAGGAAAACAAACAGCCAATCTGATTGTCTGAAGCTTTCAGTCATGCCCTAGTAGTCCTTAAAGACCGAAACCATATCCAGAACATGTGGAGAGTCCCTATGCTGAGTAGACTTGAGCAAAGCCAGCAACCGGATAGGCTGCTCCAAATGAAAAGCAGAAACCACCTTAGGGATGAAAGAAACAACAGTGGCTAAGGATACCCCTGCCCACATGAAATGATAGATAGGGCTCCCGACAAGAAACTACAGCTTGCCCACTCATCTTGCTGAGCACAGTGCGGTGAGGAGCACCATCCATATAGTGACCCAACAAGAGGAATGCAGAACAAACAGGGGGCTTATGCAGTCCTTCCAGAACCAGATTCAATTGCCAGGGTGAACATTTAGGCCTCACCCTGGGAGAGGCTAGTTGAACCGCTCTGAGCAAAGCAAATCACATCCGGATGTGCCCCAATCTGCCCTATTTTAGGGAGGGGGCCCCGGATTGCTGAGATGGCCGCAATCTGAACCCTGAGTGAGAAATAAGCCAACCCCTTATTAGCCCCATCATTAAGGAAATCCAAACTTTGTGCAAAGCCTGCCACCGAAGGTGACAAACCTTTTTGCAGAACACCATTTCAGAAAATCTGCCAATGTCTCTTATAAGCCTTGTTTGTAGAAACCTTTCTAGACAATAGGAAATGTTCCACCACTCTGGGAGGGTAACCTTTACTTCAAACAACATGAAGTCTTGCTATATTATGACATATGCAGTGGGTCCCAACCTTCGAACTGCTCCGGAGATGAAAGAGTTAACTTCCCATGCCAGGCATGGACTCTGAGCTCAAGCTCGGTTGAAACTCTGTCTGTTGTTCTTCAAACTCAAACTGTTAGATTCTTTACTCCGCCTCACTGAACAGTCGCTCCGGAGATTTCTCCTGCTCAGTTCATTTGTCGGTTAAAGTATCGTTTTTCTCGGTTTTTCAACCGGATTTAAACTGCAACCGGTCGGTTCAGACTCTGTCTGTGGTATTGTGAGTACTAGATAGGTTTTACATTTATTTCTATTCTGTTCGGAACTTGTAAACGGTTTATTGGTTTGGTTTGAACCGATCAAGTTGCTTAAAATATCTTAATCTATCTTTTAGTGTGTGGTTACCGGTTCTTATCGGTTCTAATAAAAAGCGGATTTTATTACGTTTTTTTCTATGACCTGTGACACGGTTGGGAACCGATAAGAGAGTCTTACCTGGCAGATTGCCATAAACTGGTAAGTTTGGATAGGACTGGCACTATGTCTGAGAAACCCAAAAGAAAAATCGGGCCCACTTGGTTTCAACACTGCAGTGTGTGTGGGAAAGTCTTTGCCAAGGCTGATCCCCACACCACTTGTGTTTATTGTCTGGGGTTTGACCACCTCAATGCAGACTGCCAGATTTGTAAAAGTTTTCCTGCAGCTACCCTGAAAAAGACAGTTGGTAGGCTCAAGAAAAGGGAGGCCAAAAAGTCAGCTGAACCGGATGGCCAGCTCAGATCGGTTCCAACCGAACCGGAGGGAGTGCCCTCTGACCAGGGCAAGACTTCCTCGGGCAAAAGGAGATCCGACTCTGAGGAGCCGGGTCCAGCAAAAAGGACTAGAAAATCAGCTGGTGTGGAGCCAAAACTTTCCTCTCCAACCACTGAAGAAATAGCCAAAGCAATAAAAATTGTCCAGTCGCTTTCCCCGGTTCCAACCAAACCGGCACCATTGGATAAGTGCCCGGTTCGGCCGGTTCCACCAGTTCAAGAGTATGAGTTAGAGGAGTATTATGAACTGGAGGAGGGGGAAGAGGAGTATGAGGAGAGTGAATGTGGATTTGAAAGTCTAGATATGCCTATTGACCCGGACACCTCCCCAGACAGACCTTCAGGAGTGTCTTCTCCTAGGCTTTCTGAGTCCCCTTCTCATTTTATGTTCTATAAGAAAGTGGCTGAAACCCTCCAGCTCCCTATGGAGGAAGCTGTGGATGATCAAGAGGAGCCTGACTATGTGGAAATGATGGATATCCCAGAGTCTAGGAGACTGTCTATTCCCTTGCATAAATCTTTTGGGAAACGGACTTTAAACATTTTAAAAGCTCCTCACACTATACCTCCTGTGGATAAGAGAATGGACAAGAGGTACACATTGTCAGGCTCTGATACGGAGTTCCTCACACAACAATGCAGCCATGTTGGGGTAGTGCAGGCTGCAGCCTGTGACAAGGCTAATACTCCCTTGGCTTCACACCCCCCTGACAAGGACTCCAGGAGGATTGATGCCATGGCAAAGAAACAGTACATGGCAGCATCCTTGGGACTCAGATAGGCAAATTATATGGCTTATGTTGCCAGATACCAGAAATACAGATGGGATACTGTTATGGCTCTAGCAAAGCAGGTCCCTGGCCAGCTTGCCAAGCAGCTGGAGCAGGTGGCTGCTGATGGTATTGAGGCATCCAAGGTGCAATTCCATGCTGCAGTGGACTCTAATGATGTGTCCTCAAGAGTCATGGCTACATCTGTGGCACTTCGCAGAATGGCTTGGCTCAGATGTACTAGCCTATCACAGGATACCCAGACTAAGGCCATGTATTTTCCTGTTATGGGTAATTCTCTGTTTGGGGAGCAGACAGAGAATTGCATGAAGAAAATGGATGAGTATAGGACCACCTATAGGAGTGCACAGGCCAAAGAAAGGCAGGCCACTCCTCAAAGGCAGTTTCCCAGGGGCAGGGGTAGGCCTTTTCATAGGCCTTTTTACCAAGCCCAAGCCTTCTCTTCTACCTATGCCCAGAGGGGGTTCTTTAGAGGGAGAGGCAGACAGGGTACAAGCAGGCCTGACTTCCACCCCTCAGCCCAAAAGCCCCTGCCAAACAGGCACCCTGATGGGGTTGCCAGGGCCGATTCTCAGCTACCTGTAGGGGGCAGGCTGGCTTACTTTCTCCAGGACTGGAAGTCTCTTACATCAGACAAGTGGGTCCTGGAAGTAATAACCCAGGGGCTGGTACTCAGCTTCAAAAAATGTCCAAAGATGAGAACCAGATCCTTTCCACCTGCAAATCCTTCAGAGGCTCTTGCCTTAGAGGCAGAGGTCTCTTCCCTCCTAGCTCTCAAAGCTGTGAAAGGGTTCCACCCTACACCAAGGGCAAAGGTTTGTACTCCAGGTACTTCCTTACCCCAAAAAAGACAGGAGAATGGCGGCCATCCTGGATCTCAGATACTTAAACAAGCACCTTTTAAAACCAAAATTCAAAATGGTGACTCTGGGAATTATTCTACCCTCTCTAAGGCCAGGGAACTGGCTAGTGTCCCTGGAACTCAAGGATGCCTATTTCCATATTCTCATCAGAAGATCCCATCGAAAGTACCTCAGGTTCGAGCAGTCTTCAGGCCATTACCAGTTCAGAGCAATGCCCTTTGGCCTCACCTCTGCTCCAAGGGTATTCACAAAATGCCTGGCAGTAGCAGTTGCCCACCTAAGAAGGCAAAAAATTGCCATCTTCCCTTACCTGGACAACTGGCTCATAGTAGGCCAGTCCCCACACCAAGTCAAGTTACATCTACAGATAACTCAGCAACTGCTCACTTCTCTAGGTTTCCTTCTGAATCTTCCAAAGTCAGTTCTAGAGTTGGTCCAGCTCCTCACCTTCATAGGCGTGGAGCTGAACACAGAGAAGGCCAGAGCCTTCCTTCCTCTGGACAGGGCAAGGACCCTGGTTTCTCTGGCCTCCTCTTTCACCCTGCAGGTCTCTCAACCAGCAAGGCACTTTCTACAGCTCCTGGGGCGCATGGCTGCTTCTATAGCAGTAGTGCAAGGAGCAAGATTTCAGATCAGGGACATTCAGTTCCATTTGAGAGCCTTTTGGTCTCAAAGGAAAGACCCTCTAACCAAATTGATCCCAGTGACTCGAACCCTGATCCAGGTGCTGCACTGATGGCAGGACCAGAGCAATCTGAGACAGGGGGTTCTCTTTGCCCCTCAGTCTCACTCCTTAATCCTTACTACAGATACATCCCTCTTGAAGTGGGGCGCTCACATGGGCGACCTCACTACCCAGGGATTGTGGTCTCCTCAGAAATCTCTGCTCCACATCAATCTGTTAGAACTCAGAGCAGTTTTTCTAGCACTTCAAGCTTTTTCCAAATCTGTTCAGAACAAAGCTATTCAGGTCAGAACAGACAACACCACCACAATGTGGTACATCAACAAGCAAGGGGGCACTCGGTCTATGGCCTTGTGCACTGAGGCGATGAAGTTGTGGTCTCTGTCTTACTCTCTGAACACCTCCCTTATGGCAGTTCACCTCCCAGGCAAGGACAATGTCCTGGCAGATGCTCTCAGCAGGATTTCCCAGGGCCATCATGAATGGTCACTGGACCCTCTGGTCTTGGAGGTGGTATTTGCCAGATGGGGCACCCTACAGATAGATCTTTTCGCAGCCCCAGACAATCACCAACTTCCCCTTTTTTTCTGCAGGCCCCCAGTGTTGGGCTCAGTCCCTCTGGATGCCTTCCTTCTCAGTTGGGAAGGGAAGTTTCTCTATGCTTCCCCCCCCTCCTGTTCAAAGTGCTAGTCAAAATCAGATCTCAACCCTGCAAGATGATCCTGATTGCTCCAGATTGGGCCAGACAGCCATGGTCACTCCTACTGTCCTTAGCAGTCCACCTTCCCCTGAGTCTTCCCAGGAATCACAACCTGTTAACCTGTGCTCAGGGGAGAGATTGGTACCCGAACCTCAAATCTCTCAATCTCAAGGGATATACTGAAGGCTTCTAGGAAGCCTTCCACCAGGGCTACTTATAATTCCAAATGGAAGAGATTTTCCATATGGTGTTCTGGTAAGCATATTTCTCCAGAATCTGCTGACTTACCCACAGTCCTGGATTATATGGTCCCCTTAATTACCTTGGGGCTGAGACCAGCTACCCTAAAAGTGCACCTGGCAGCTGTGTCTGCTTTCTCATCAGCAGGTAAGCCCTCTTCTCTTTCAGCTCATTCTGTATTCTCCAAGTTTTTCAAGGGGTTGCTTCACACCAACCCTCCATTCAGGGACCCTGCCCCTGCCTGGGATCTTAATATTTGCATTGTCCAGCTTATGCAACCCCCCTTTGAGCCTTTGTCTTCAGCAGAGCTTAAGTACTTGACTTGGAAAACTGTGTTGGTAGCCATCATTTCTGCCAGATGCATAAGTGAATTACAAGCCTTGTCAGTGGAGCCTGATTCTATCTCCTTTCTTAGAGATAAGGTGGTCCTCAGGACTAACAGGAAGTTCTTGTCTAAGGTGGTTTTAGATTTCCACCTTAATCAATCTATGTCTCTCCCTGTGTACTTCACTGACCATTCCTCCTCTTGCGAGAGGAGACTGCACAGTTTAGATGTCAAAAGAGCCCTTAGTTACTACATAGAACGTACCGAGGTTCACAGGTTTGACTCCCTCCAACTATTGCTCACTTATGGTGAGGTTAGTAATGGGAAACCTGCCACTAAAAGATCCATTGCCAGTTGGATTGTCTCTGGTATCCAATTTTGCTATGAAAAACTGGGTAAGGTTCTTCCCTCAGGCCTGAGGGCTCACTCTACCAGAGGGACAGCTGCTTCTCTGGCTGCTGCCAGGGACATCCCTATCTTAGAGATATGTCAAGCAACTACCTGGAAAACAGTGCACACTTTTACCAAGCATTACTCCCTGGACATCCAGGCTAGGAGTGATGCTCGATTTGGCACAGCTGTGCTTCAGAGCCTATTTCCTAAGTAGGTTCTGTCCCTCCTCCATGGAGGTACTCCTGTGTAGTCTGCATATGTCATAATATAGCAAGACTTGATGTTGTTTGAAGAAAAAATTGCTCACCTTAGTAATGTTGTTTCTTCTAATGGAGTCTAGCTATATTATGACCTCCCTCCCACCGCCTGCCCCTCTCAGAACCTTTGTTTTGGGATGTGGGTGGGCAGTGCAGTGTTGGCACTTAGTAGATGCCCACCTTATTGTTTTCACCCATCCTTTTTGGGGTGAATTGGTGTTGTGTTTTTCATTTTTTGGATCTCCTGACTTGAGTCTTTGTTTTAGGACCAAAAAATTGTTCTTATGTTTAGTAGCCAGTTGGCTAGTGTAGGTTTACAGCTTCCACACAGGACCTCAGTGAGTTTAGCTCGTAAAGATCTGACGGTTTGAGTTTGAAGAACAACAGACAGAGTTTCAACCGAGCTCGAGGTCAGCATTCCATGCCTGGCATGGAGAGTTAACTCTTTCACCTCCGGAGCAGTTTGAAGGTTGGGACTCACTGCCTATGTCATAATATAGCAAGACTCCATTAGAAGAAACAACATTAGTAAGGTGAGTAATTTTTTCTTAACAGTCTCAACCTTTCAGCATCCATGCTATCAGGGACAGAATCTGAGGATTGTGATGAAGAATCAGCCCCTGAGACAGAAGGTCCAGGCGTTGAGGCAGTCACCAAGGAACATTGATCAGCACTGCCCTGATTAGAGAGTATCAGGCCCATCTGGAGCCACCACCAGTACCATCAATCTTGTGTCTCAGATCTTGGAAAGAACCTTGGCAATCATTAGAAAAGGTGGGAAGATGTAAGCCCTGTTGAACGATCAGTGGGCCACCATCGTGTCAGTTTCCTCAGCCCTGGTGTCTACAGCTCGAAAGTGAAACTGAGCCAACTGAGCATTGTTGGATGAGGCCATCAGTTCCAGCTGAAATGGCCCACCACCTCTTCTCATGCTGACGAAACACCTGAGGATGCAATTTCCATTCCGCCTGGTTGATTGTCACCCGGCTGAGCTAATCTGCTTGCATATTTGGCTTCCCTGCTAGATAAGTGTCTGAGAGCATCAGCAAATGCTTTTCCACCAGTCACAGTACCCTGAGTGCCTCTTGGAGCATGGCTTTGCTCCTGGTGCCCCCTGCTTGTTGATGTACACCATGGTGACCTGGTTTTTCATTCTGCTTAGGACTGATTGCCTTGGATTTGTGGGGCAAAAAAGGTCAATGCTCGTAGAACAGCCCTCATTTCCAGGACACTGATTGGCAGATTGGCCTCTACTGGAGACCATTTTCCTTGTGCCACATGCCAGCCCAGCATGGCTCCCCATCCACTGAGGCTGGCATCGGTGGTGATTATCGACGTATGCGGCAATGATAGGGGAACCCCTTTCATCAGGTTGTGGTGATCCCCTCACCACTGAAGAGTGGAGAGAATGACAACATCTGGATCGAGTACATACTCAGAGCTCTGGGTGAGTTGGTCCCAGGCATTCAAAACATACTGCTGGAGGGGACCCATGTGGAGCCAAACCCAGGGTACCATGGTGAGCACTGACATCATCAGACCCAGCAAGCACAGATACGTCCACACTGGCCAGTGAGGATTGGCCTGTATATCCTTCACAGATGCCAGTATGTTGATCACCTTGTCCACTGTGGGAAACGTGAGACCATGTTCTGTGTTGATCCTGGCCTCCAGATGAGTTATCTCTTGGAACGGCTGGATATGGCTCTTGCTCCAACTGACTACCCAACTATGCTGCTATAGCTAGAGCACCGAGGCCATGTCCCACCATGCTTGCACTGGCGATCTTGCCTGAATGAGCCAGTCATCCAAGTATGGGACGACGTGCACTCCCCATTTGTGGAGGCCAGCAGCCAACACCACCAGCATCTTGGTGAACACTTTGGGGGCTGATGCCAGTCTGAATGGAAGGCAGGTGAACTGAAAGTGATCCCCATTGATCTGAAATCTGAGATGGTGGTGGTGGCAAGGGTGAATCAGGATATGCAAGAAAGTGTCCTTGAGATCTATTGATGTGAGGAAGTCTCCTGGCTGGATGACTGCCAGCATTTACTGGAGTGTCTCCATCTTGAACTTCTTGTAGACCACAAACCTGTTTAGGAACTTGAGGTCAAATATGGGATGAAACCCCCTGATTTCTTGTGGACCATGAAGAACACAGCATATAGTCCTGTGTCCCTCTCTGCTGGTGGCATGGGTACTATCACCTCATTTTTGCTCAGACTTTTGATGGCCTATAGGGCTGCAGTCTGTTTGGATGGGTCCAATGAAAGAGGGGAGGTCACTAGTCTATGTGGAAGCATCTTTTGAGTAAGCTGTATGGCATATTCCTGTGACACGATGTCCCTGACCCATTTGTCTGTGGTGAGGTGGGCCCACTCTGCAGTGAACAGCTGAAGGCAACCTCCCACTGGGGAGCTGTCCACTGGGCCCCCCATCCTCATTGGGCTTTCTCTGAGATACTGCGGCCAGACTGGGTATTGTTGGAACTTCCCTTCCAGCCAGGGTTGCCTCTTGACTTGGACTGGTTGAATCTTGGTTGAAAATGGGATGCGGTGGCACTGCCTCTCCAATTTTGACCGGAGGTTGACTTCGCCTGGCCCCTGTTGCCTCAAGGAGGAAAAGGACTACCCGATAGCAGGTATAGGTCCTTTGTATCTGCCATTTGTTTCATCCCAGCCCAGTCTCTGAGAAAAGGGTTCAGGGCCTTGCCAAACAAGTGGCCACCCTTGCAGTGTAACTTCATCAGCATCTCTTTGGACTCAGCATCCACCTGCTACAGGTTTAGCCACAGGGCTCTCCTGGCTCAATTAGTCAGGACAGTGGCCCTGGAGTCAAACTTCATAATGTCGGAAGAGGTGTCCACAATGTACCGTTCCACCTGTACGATGCAGTTGGCCTGCCCCACCAGAGGTGAATCCTCTGGGAGGTCATTGGCGACTGCTTCTGCCCATCAGAGCAGTGCCCGACTGGTATACCACACCAGTGTGTCCGTGGCCTGGGCCAGCCCGGTGACCTTATGGACTTTATTCAAGGAATCCTCCACTTTCTTGTCCATGGGGTCTTTTAGAGCAGCAGTGCTGTCCACTGGCATGACCGTGCACCATGCAAGGCCTGAAACTGGGGTGCCTACCTTTGGGGCCGTATACCAGGCCACACAATAAAGCTCGGTAAGGGGATATGACTTTTCGGTGGCCCTCTTCTTTGGGATCTGAGCTGGTTCCAGTGCACCTTGCTCCTTAGAAAGGATGGCATCCAGTGCTGTGTAGGTTGGGAAGTAATGCTTCTCCTGCTTGGAGCGGGCTGTGAGAAGGGGATAATCAAAGTAATCAGCTGCTCAGGTTCCTCTGGGACCTGGAGAAACTCCTGAATCAGGATTAACTCAACAATGCTTTCCTGCAGACAGAGCTTGCCTGCCATCTGGTTGCAGTCTTGGCCTTCTTCCTACTCCTCTGACAACACTGTTGGGTCTTCCACCTGCCTGTGCTTCTTTGTGTGGGGTGCTGGAGCTTGGTCTGGCCCTGGGCGTTTCCTACTGTCTGCCCATCTGGCCCCTTCAGGTTGTTGGCTCTGCAGTTTTTCCAGCCACTAGAACAGTAGTCCCACATGTACTGGATTCAAGGCCAGTGGCTCTGTTGGTGGGAAGTCATTGTCTTGCATGGCAAGGGCGCCCACTGATCGCTAGTCATCTGACTCCGACACCGTGCACACAGTACATAGAGGCTCCCCCATTTGAGAGTCCAGGAGCTTGGTTCCACATTCGATGCAGGCAGGCATGGCTGTATAGAAGCTGAGACTGGCTGACCTAGGGGGGACAGATAGAAAGAACTGGGTCAGAAACATGTTCTTTTGGGAACCCTAGCATCAGCAAGCCAACCAACGTTATACACATGGATGATGCAGTATTTTGGTGTGTGCCCCTTTAAGACAGCAGCCTCACCTAAAATGGCTGCCATCATTGCCATCCACCAGCAAGATAGCCATGCTCTCATGAGACTTCTGAGTTCCCAACCTACTTCCTGGTAGAACTCCTGAGATTTATATGTCTCACGAGACTCCACCCTCCCTCATTCCATCAAACTCCACCAATAGTAGAACCCAGAAGCATTTTGCTCAGGGAAGCTATATTGCCCCCCTTTGTCAGGGCATCACTCCTCCGTGATGCAGGTCCCCCTTATTGGCCACCACCAGGAAGCGACTCCTAAGTCCTGCCCCTCAAGTCTTGCGAGAGTCACCATGATTGCTGGAGCTCGAGACTCGAGAGGGGAACATGGCAACAGTGGCTGGACTATTCAGGGGAGAAGTCTGTATCTCTCCTGATGGAAATGCACAGTATGATTTGCATCTGATAACTGTGTCCCCTTTTGCAAGGAGCTCAGGAGCCAGATTTGAAGAATAAGTCAGAGGATTGAACACTGGCCTGGGAACCTCAATGGACCTTCTCTACACCTCGTACCTGAGGTACGTAAAATAGTGTGGGGGGTAAAAGAGGTGCAACGGCTGCAAAGGAACCAGGAGGAGTAGCCCTCACCAATCCGGACTTGTCCCAAAAGTGCTTCCTCAGACCTCTGGAGGAGTGGGCGGGCAGGGACAAGAAGAGCAGATGCTGCAGGTGGATTTGCATCGCACTGCTAGAGGATATTGGGGACGCTACCTGAGGGTCCTGAACCAGAGCAGGGGGAAGGAGAGATGCTACTTGAGGGTCTGCACTGTCTGGCTCCCTGCCCTCCCCATCTAGCTTTAGTGGATCTCTAAACCCCCGACTGTGAACCATGGTGAGAAAAATGCATTTAAAGAACACACAGCTAGTAACCTTTCAGAACGCACTTTGCCACAATGTCTGACTAAAATCTAGTATCTAGGAAGGAGAGGGGTTGAAAATATCAATAAAAAATATTATTTACCTTGTAGTAGGGAGCAGGTGAGAAATGTGACCGATCACCAGGCATGCACGAAGGAAACTGGAATCCTAGGGATGTAACCGGAGGGTTTGGTCTCTGGCTGACCAAAAATATTTCTTTTTTGTGCATTGACCAATAGGATGGATGGAGGAGAACCCATTTGTGAGGAATTCCTGAGCACTCTAAAGGATGCAGGGGATAGCTAATTCCTGCGTGTTTTAACTGAATTTTACCAACTAACTGAAGGCTAAGAGTTTTTCTTTGCTGCCTTCTGAAAACTAATGTCAGTATTTTAACACTTTTATGAACAGTAAAGGAAATTAAGCAGCTGTTTACTCTGTAACAATAAGTGCTAGAAACACATATTTCATACCACTGGAAAACTAAGACTCTCCTCTTTCCAATACTATAAACCAGTTGTTTGTAGCTTGTGACATTATGGAGCAAACAGCCCCGTTCTTAATGTTCTGGGTTTTTTGTTTTCTTTTTTATGGCAGTTTGTGGATCTAGTTATCCATCAAATTATTAATTCCTCTGCCTTTTCTCCTCAGGTTCCCCGACTTTTTGTACTGTAAGAGGAATGTAGCATGTTTACAGACTTCAGTACATCTGCTAACTACTTAATAATTAAAGGCTTGAGCAGCAGTCACACCCAGGTTAGTGAGCTAATGTTTGTCTTCAGACTGCATTGTTAAGGGTAACTATTTATAACACTGGGACAGCATATTTAGTTGGTTACTCATTTTGTACATTGCCTGGTTTATTGCTATTATTATCTTCATTTCATTGTGAGCAGCATTATGGGGTGGTAGTGGGGCAACTGTGTAGTAAATTTGTGAGGTGGTAGTTGGTGAAAGACTCTTTATCTGTGTCTTCAATCTCTTTTTAGACCTCTTTATTTTAAATTGTGTGGGTTTTAGTTGACCTTAAATTGTTTATTTTTGGCTTACTTTTTAAAACTAATTTCAGCATTTTGTTACTTTTAATGTAAACATTAAAGTAAACAGCACAGTGGTTTAAGGCTCTGAACTGTTAATCTGGTGATATCCAGCAAACCAGACCTGGGTTTGAATCCCACAGCTTCCACTTGCATACTGTGTGACCCTGAGCAAGTCACTTAACTTCCCAGTGCTCCCAGGTTGCACCTGTAAAAAAGCTTTCAGCTTAGTGTGCTACTCCTGGTTAAACAACTAAAAAAAATAAATAATAATTTTGCCATTTACTCTGTAACCATGGGATGTGTTTCTAGTTTATGCCGCTAAGGAGCAAGCAGCCTGCTATCAATGTTGTTTTTTCCTAAAAACAGCAACTAATGAAGCCAACTGTCCAGCAGTTATCCATTTCCTGCCCCCCCCCCCCAGATACTGCCTTTCTGAGTTAGTCGTGGTGCACAGGTGCAGATGAACTCTTTGCTTCAAGGTGCTCTGCAGGGGTGTGCCCAATGGAGAGCTCCATTTCTAGCGGCAGGTGAGTCAGTCGGCAGGCTGGCGATGATTCACTTACAGCTGTTCAGGCTGAGCAGAACAACTTTCAAAGGACGGAACCACCATTGCGGCATGGCCTCAGTCTTTGAAGTTGCTTTCTCTGCCTGCACTGTATTCTGGAGTTGCAATGCTCACACTGCTGTAGTTTACAGCAGTGTGAACATGCTGAGCTAGGCCTTACAGTTACAGAAAACAAAAAAACAAACAAACCGATGGGGGTGTCCAATCCCCCTGTCAGCATGCCCCCGCCCAGTTCATTTGTCGATGGGGGAGCCCACTCCCCATTGGCATAATGCCCCCTCTAATTTGTTGTGTGCAGTGGTGGGTGCTCAGTCCCCCTTGGCTCCTGCCCCCCCAACACTCGGTATGTGCCGATGGGGTGCCCAATCCCCTATCGGCTACAACCCCCCACACACACACACAGAAACACTCAGGTGTCATGTTAGGAGTCCATCCCATCGTGCTAAATGTCCCTGTAAAAAAGAAAACCTTCCCGCGAGTTTTTAAAAAAAAATTTAACCTGTAAACTGGAAAATGGTTCTTTGTTGAGTCCAGTGGTCCCTCTCCCAACCCGTGCCCACCCTCTCGCATTAGCCCCCACACCCCACCCCACCCCATATTTACCTCTGCAGCATGGCGCAATGATCTTTGGTAGACCAGGAACATGTCTGCACTCTTCAAAGCTGACCATGAACTGAAGAAATGCTGGTAAGCTATATAATTGCATAAACAGAGTTTTTTTCAACTGAGGTGGATATCTCAGCCATTTTTGATAATTTTTTCACCAATTTTTCAATATGAATTCAGTCACTGTCATGCGGTTAATTGGTCCCGAAAGGTGATTTCACAGTCACTGTGTGGAATCACCTTTCGGGACTGAGTAACAAAATGACAGTGTCACTGTTCATGAGGTGGGCTCCCAAAAAGCCTACGTTGAAAATTTGGTGACAAAATTCCAAAAAATTACTGTTTTACGACTGTGCATTGTGCAGTTTCAGTGCACAGTTGTAACATCGCAAATATGTAATATTTGCACTCCAGATTTACAACATTGGTATTTTTTTAAACCTCCTCATGAGCAGTACAGCTGTCATTTTCAACATCCTGGCTAAAATGAATTTTCGCACTTCTGGTGCAGAATAGCGCAGTCACTGTGGGAAATCAGTGTTTGGGACAGATTACAAAAATCACAGTGACACTATTCATGAGGAGAGGTCTCAAAATACCTATGTTGAAAATTTGGTGACAAAAGTTCATATAATAACTGTGTTATGAGCGTGCATTGCACAGTTTCCATGCGCACACGTAACTTAGTGAATTTGTAATATTTTCACCCAGATGTTTAACATTGACATTTTTTACACCTCCTTATGAATAGTACAGCTGCCATTTTTCACATCCTGGTCGAAATGTGTTTTTGCACTTCCAGTGCAGAACAGCACGGTCACTGTGGGAAATCAGTGTTCAGGATAGATTAAGAACATTACATTGACACTGTTCATGAGCGGAGGTCCTAAAATGTCTATGTTAAAGATTTGGTGAGAAAAGTCTGTAAAATGATTATTTTATGAGCGTGCATTGCGCAGTTTCCATGTACACTCGTAATGCTGAGGATTTGTAATACTTTAATTCAAGAGTTTCAACATTGCCAGTTTTGCACACCTCTTTATGAACAGTACAGCTGTCATTGTTCACATCCTGCCTGAAATGTATTTTTGCACATCTGGCACACAATGGCACGGTTACTGTGGGAAATCAATGTTCAGGACAAAGTAAGAAAATCATAGTGATAGTGTTCAAGAGTAGAGGTCACAAAATGCCTATGTTGAAATTTTGGTGAAATCATTCCACTAAATGACTGTTACAAGTGTGCGTTGTGCATTTTCCACGTACACTCGTACATTCAAATATTTTTAATATTTTCACTCCAAATGTTTAACACTGTCTTCTCTTCACAGCTCCCTATGAATGGTACAGCTGTAATTTTTCACATCCTGCCCTAACTGTGTTCTCGCACATCTGGTGCCGAATGGTGCGGTCGCTGTGAGAAATCAACATTCAGGACAGATTAACAAAATCACAGTGTCACCGTTCATGAGCAAAAGTCCCAAATTCTTTCATAAGGTGGGGGTCACAAAAGGCCATATTGAAAATTTGTAGTGCAAATACCAAAAAACGCCCAGGGGGTAGAGTTTCTAACCATAATGTCCCCCCAATCAACCCATGGTGGGGCTCTAGTGCCCTTATCTTCTCTGAACTGCAGACACATCGTTACTCTTCAAAGCCACATCATGAATTGAGAAAACAGGTATGCACTTCATTGTGCATACCTGCACTTCATAGGAGGCAGTATGGTGCAGTGGGTTAAGGCTCTGAGCTGCAAATCTGGAGACCTGGGTTTGAATCCCACAGCCTCCTAGGTGCATACTGTGTGACCCTGAGCAAGTCACTTAACTTCCTTGTGCTCCCAGGTTGCACCTGCAAACAAGCTTTCAGCTTAGTGTGTCTCACCTGGTAAAATAATTGGTAAAAAAAAAAAAAAATTGTATTTCAACAGGAATGTGAATTTGGTGGCATAACTTGTTCTTTCTGCTGGGAACTATAGTCCTGCCAATCAATGCGTACCAACAGCAATCCTAACACAGAACTCCAGCATTGACAAATGCCTGTTGTAACAAGAGCCTTGCATGTTTTCACATTGCATTACATGTGCTAAAGTAGTGAATTGTTAGAGGTCTGAGCAGCAGCCTGTATTGTTAGGGATAGCTATTTTATTAATGATAGAATATACTTTATTGAAATATGTTCTATGCATTCAGTCAACAACAACAGAAAATAAGAATAATCTTGATAACAAATAAGAGAAAAGAGTAACAAAGATACAGTTGAGGATTAAAAAATACCCCCTCCCCATGGCCTGCACCATCACTTTACATAGCACAAATAAACCAGTTGCTGTTGGAGTCAACAATATTAAGACAAGTTAAAGACATCTTAAGAATACAGTAGGAGCAAACTAATCAAATAACAATGTACTAAATTGTAAACACAATATATTAAGGCATCCAAATATATGCAAATATGGGAGTCTACAAAAAAGGAAGGTTAGCATAATAAGAGTGGAATTAAAGAGAAACATCATAAGAGTAAGATAAATTTAAATGGCTATTAAGGTCAGCATTGCTTTTTATGTTGATTGCATGCAGTGCAAGAAACATATTGGGACAGCTTGCTCAGAAGCAGGTTTCGGAGGTGCGGCACTGTTGTGGCCAATGCCCCCACAGCCTGCAAAGGCATGTCTCGCTTCCCTCAATGCTGTTGCATGCTGCATGTGACAGTAGTTTGGAACCTTGCCACCAACCTGTGACAATTTCACTGGTGCAATCAAGGGCTGCCTCATCATTGCAGTGTCAGCCATCCGCTGCAATGAGGGAGTGACCCGTCATTGCAGGGTGGAACTTCCAAACCCTGATATTGTTTGTGAACATGGCGGCAGTTTGCCACCATGTTCACAAACAATATAACCTCCCTCACCGTGTTTATGTGCTGATGAGGGCCCCAATCCCTGTCGGCTTCAGTGCCCCAATGTTGATTTTGCTGCGGAGGGAGCCTACTCCCAGTCGGCATTCTGTAACCACCACCCCCCTGCTTTTATTGTCTGCCAACTGGGTGCCCAATCCCCGTCAGCATAATCTAAGCCCCCCCTTTGTGTGTGTCAACAGGGGTGCCCAATCCCCCATTGGCTACTGCTACCCCCCAAAGAAAGAGTCCTTTGGCATGCTGGGAGCCCACCCCAGTGTGCCACATTGCCCTGTAGTGTAAAAAACGGTCCCGCTACGTCTTTTTTTTTTAACCTGAAAAAAGAAAATGGTCCCCCGGTGGTCTCCCTAGCCCCCCTGCTACAACCTACACCCACCCACTGCACAGACCCCCCTCACACCATACTTACCCCCAAAGCTTGGCACAATGATCTTTGGTGGACCGGGAACACTTCTGCACTCTTCAAAGCCAACTGTGAACTGAGGAAATGCTGGTAAGCTGTATAATGGCATGAATAGGGTTTTTTCCAACTTTTTTTTTTTTTTAGTTGTTGTTTAACCAGGTATAGCACACTAAGCTGAAAGCATTTTTACAGGAGCGACGTGGGAGCACAAGGAGGTCAAGTGGCTTTAATGTATTTCTCAGTCATTTTTTTGGAATGTTGGCACCAAAGTTTCAGCATGGGGTTTTTGGGACCCCTCCTCATGAATTCTTGAACTGTCATGGGGTTAATCAGGCCCGAAAGGTGATTTTGTGGTCACTGCGTGAAACTGTCTTCCAGGGCTGAATAACGAAATGACACTGCCACTGTTCATGAGGTGGGCTCTCAAAAAGCCTATGTTGCAAATTTGATGGAAAAAATCCAAAAAATTACTGTTTCACAAGCGTGCGCTGCGCAGTTGCTATGCACGTTCATAACTTTGTGAATTTGCAATATTTTCATGCCAGATTTTCAACACTGGCATTTTGTCACACCTCTTTGTGAACAGTACAGCTGTCATTGTTCACATCCTGGCAGAAATGTGTTTATGCACTTCCAATACAGAATAGTGCATTCACTGTAGGAAATCATTGTTCAGGACAGATTAAGAAAATGACAGTGACACTGTTAATGAGTAGAGGTCATAAAATGCCTATGTTAAAAATTTGGCAACGATACTCCATAAAATGACTGTGTCATCAGAGTGCATTGTGTAGTCTGCATGCATGCTCCTAACTTCACAAAATTATAATATTTTCACTCCAGATTTCCAACATTGTCATTTTCCCACACCTACTTATGAAGAGTACAGCTGTCATTTTTCACATCCTGGCCAAAATGTGTTTTCGCATTTCCAGCGCAGAATAGAGCTGTGGGAAATCACTGTCCAGGACAGATTAAGAAAATGACAGTGATACTACTGTTCATGAGCAGAGGTCCTGAAATGCCTATGTTGAAAATTTGGTGATGATAGCCAATCGAATGACTGTGTTACAAGTGTGCATTGCACACTTTCCACACACCCTTGTAACTTCACAAATTTATAATATTGTCATGCCAGATTTTCAACAGTGGAATTTTTTCACACCTCCTTATGAGCAGTACAGCCGTCATTTTTCACATCCCGACCGAAATGTGTTTTCACAGTTCTGGTGCAGAATAACGCAGTCGCTGTGGGAAATCATTGTTCAGGCCAGATTAAGAAAATGACAGTGGTACTTTTCAAGAGCAGAGGTCCTAAAATGCCTATGTTGAAAATTTGGTGACGAAACTCCATAACATGACTGTGCTACAAGCATGCGTTGAACTGTTTCCATGTACCCTTGTAACTTCGCAATTTTGTAATATTTTCATGCCACATTTTCAACAGTGGCATTTTCCACACCTCCTTATGAACAGTACAGCTGCCATTTTTCACATCCTGGCTAAAACATGTTTTTGCACTCCTGCCGGAGAATAGCACGGTCACTGTGGGAAATCATTGTTTGGGACAGATTAAGATTGAACGAGTAAGAGGGTGGAGTGACAACAAGCTCTGTCAGGACTGCTGCAGATTTGTTTGTGGGCAGAAAAAGGGCCCAATGCAAGAGTCCAGCACAAAAGGGCAGTCTGAAGCACTGGGAGAAACAGAACAAGAGGGCGAGTGACAGAGGGGGAATGTGCAAACTCACCGGAGTGCTGTCAGGACTGCTGCAGATTTCTTTGCAGGCAGAAAAAGGCATCAATGCATGCAGGAGTCCAGTACAAAAGGCCAGCCTGCAGCGTTGGGAGAAACAATACAAGTGAGTGAAACAGGAGTACTGAGTGAGTTCAACGGAGCTCTATCAGGACTGCTGCAAATTTCTTTGTGGGCAGAAAAAGGCACCAATGGAGGCAGGAACCCCACATACAAAAGGGCTGCTTGCAGCTCCAGGACAAACAGAATGAGCGTGTGAGAGAAGGAGACTAAGTGACCTCAATGGAGCTCTGTCAGGACAGCTGCAGATTAGTTTGTGGGCAGACAAAGGTGCCAACGCAGCCAGGAGCCCTGTACACAAGCATAGCCTGCAGCACCAAGAGAAACAGAATGAGTGAGTGATAGAGCAGTAGTAAGCAAGCTCAATGGAGCTCTATTGTGACTGCTGCAAATTTCTTTGTAGGCAGAAAATGCAGTAACGCAGGCAGGAGCCCAGTGGAACAGGCCAGCTTGCTGCACTGGCCAAAACGGAATGAGTGAGTGAGAGAGCTCAATGGAGCTGTGTCAGGACTGCTTCAGATTTCTTTCTGGCCAGAATAAGCCACCAATGCAGGCAGGAGTCCAGTACAAGAGGGCAACCTGCAGCGGTAGGAGACACAGACTGAGTGAGTGAGGGAAGGGGAGTGAGTGAGCTCAATGGAGCTCTGTTGAAACTGCTGCAGATTTGTTTGTGGGCAGAAAAATGCAGCAATGCACGCAGGGGCCTAGTACAAAAGGGCAGCCTGCAGTGGCAGGGAAACCAGAATGAGCATGTGAGAGAGAGGGAGTGAGCAAGTTCAGCGGAGCTCTATTATAACTGCTGCAAATTTATTTGTGGGCAGAAGAAGGTGGCAGTGCAAGCAGGAGTCCAATAGAAAAGGGCAGCCTGCAGCACCAGCAGAAACAGAATGAGCGAGTGAGAGAAGGAGAGTGAGCAAGCTCAATGGAGCTTTGTCAGGGCTGCTGCAGATTTCTTTGTGGGCAGAAAAAGGTGCCAACAGAGGCAGGAGCCCAGTATAAAAGGGCAGCCTGCAGCACCAGGAGAAACAGAATGAGTGAGTGACACAGGGGGAGTGAGTGACCTCAATGGAGCCCTGTCGGGACGGCTGTGGATTTCTTTGTGGGCAGAAAAGGATGCAAATGCAGGCAGGAGCCCAGTACAAAAGGGTAGCCTGCAGCGCCAGGAGAAACACAATGAGCGAGTGAGAGAGGGGAAGTGAGCAATCTCAATGGAGCTCTATCGTGACTGCTGTGGATTTCTTTGTTGGCAGAAAAAAGGCGGCAACGCAGGCAAGAGCCCAATACAAAAAGCCAGCCTACAGTGCCGGCAGAAACGGAACAAGTGAGTGAGACAGGGGGAGTCAGCAGGCTCAATAGACCTGTCGGGACTGCTGCAGATTTCTTTGTGGGCAGAAAAAGACACCAACAGAGGCAGGAACCCAGTACAAAGGGCAGCCTGCAGCACAAGGAGAAACAGAATGGGCGAGTGAGAAAGGGGGAGTGAGCCATCTCAATGGAGCTCTGTCGGGACAACTGCGGATTTCTTCTTAGTGGGCAGAACAAGGTGCCAGAGCAGGCAGGAGCCCAGTACAAAAGAGCAGCCTGCAGCACCGGGAGAAACAGACTAAGCGAGTGACACAGGGGCAGTGAGCAAGCTCAACACACTAATGCAATCAACATTCGCCATTGACAAATTCTTGTTATACTGCTGGGACATTATATTTATTTGGGTCTTTTACCCTTTGCTTGGAGACCTGATACAGTAGCTAGGGATTTAGTTCTCAGCTATGTCACTTGCTGTTTGAGTATTTGTCTTGCAGATCAAACAGGCTGAGGCAGTCTTTCTAACAGGGGTGTTTATAATTTACTTAAGAGGCATTTTTTCAGCAGCTGGAGGAGCCTATGCGTAGCAGTAGCCCCTTCCCATGGGGGGTGGTTTGTAGAATAGTGCACGTGTGTGCATGGGGTGTTTCAATGATTGGGGTCAACATGGTTAGACATTCTTTTGTCTTTCTTTTAAATATTTTTTTCCACCCTTTGCCTGTGGAGTTAACAGATTTACCATATTTCAGGACTCCCATGGTTGGTGCCATCATGTAGTTGAGGTGTTTGAGGATTTGCCCCTTAGTTTCTCCTTGACCCTTCCCCTGTGAGGGTTCCCGCTCATGGACATATATCCAGGCTATATGTGCGCTCATGCATGACTCAACCACGCATGTAATGGTATAATTCCATACAAAGGCAAAGGTACTGGACTTTAGGAGGGCTGACTTTGCCAAAATGGGTGAGTGCCTAAGGAATGCACTAGCAAATGGGCAGGAAGGAGGGGTGGAAGAACAATGAGGAATAATAAAAACTGCTATCACAGAGGTAACAAGCCTTTGTGTGAAGCAAATAAACAAAACTAAACGATGTAAGAAACCACTATGGTTCTCAAAGGACGTGGCAGTGAAGGTTCAAGAGAAAAAGCTTTCAGGAAGCACAAGGAATCACAGAAGAGCAGGACAGAGAACTGTATCAGTTAAAGCAAAAGGAAGCTGGAGGCAGTCAGAACAGCAAAGGCCCAAACTGAGGAAAAGACAGCCAACTCAGTTAAGAAGGAGATAAAACCTTTATAGGTACATCAGGGACGAAGGAAGACCAAGGGAGGGATAGTGAGGCTTAATAAATGGGGGGTGGGCAGAGGGTGACTGTGAAAAGGCAGAGATACTAAACAAATATTTTTGCTCAGTATTTACAAAGGAAGAGGGGAGGTACCTAAAACAAACAGTAGAAACACTCTGGATACAGAAGTTGATACCAGCCCATTTACAGAAGAAAGGGTTATGAAAGAACTCTTAAAACTGAAGGTGGACAAAGCAATGGGCCTGATGGATTCAACCCAGAATTCTAAAAGAACTAAGGTGGAATTAGTGACACCACTGACTACCCTGTTTAACAAATCATGGGAGGATGGGGTGGTACCCGAGGACTGGAGGAGGGCAGATGTGATTCCCCTTCACAAAAGTGGGAGCAAGGCAGAAGCAGGAAACTACAGACCTGTTAGTTTAACCTCAGTAGTAGGGAAAATGATGGAATCACTTCTGAAGGAAAGAATTGTCGAATATCTAGAGGCCAGAGGGGCACAGGACCCAAGGCAGCATGGATTCACAGCGGAAGGTCATGCCAGACAAATCTGATAGATTTCTTTGACTGGGTGACCAAAGTAGTAGATCAGGGAGGGGCTGTGGACATGGCCTACCTAGACTTTAGCAAGGCATTTGACACAGTCCCAGACAAAAGATTAATATACAAGTTAACCAGCCTGGGAGTGGGTCCCAAGATGACAGCCTGGGTAAAAAATTGGCTGGAGATTAGGACACAGAGAGTAATAGTAAATGGAGTCCACTCTGAAGAAAGGGGGGTTACTAGTGGGGTACCACAGGGTTCAGTATTAGGACCGGTCCTCTTCAATGTCTTTATAAGCAACATTGCAGAGGGACTGGAAGGAAAGTATGTCTCTTGCAGATGACATAAAGATCTGCAACAGAGTTGATGCACATAGTGGGGTGGAAAGGATGAAAAGGGACTTGGCAAGGTTAGAGGAATGGTCAAATGTATGGCAGCTTAGATTCAATGCTAAGAAGTGCAAGGTAATGCACCTGGGAAACAAAAACCCAGGGGAAGAGTACACAATGAGGGGTGAGATACTAACAACAACAAAAATGGAAAGGGACCTGGGGGTAGTCATATCAGATGACAAAGAACCTCCGTTCGCAAACACCGAGGCAAGGGCCACCCGGCCGGGAAGCCAAGCCTCAAGAAAACACAAAATCACACATGCCCCCACAATGCAAAGCATCATGGGCTGCATATGCTGGTCCAACTTTAAGCAGAATTGCATGGTGCCGAAAGGCCTCTCACACAGTTTGCAAAGGGTGCTAACAGAAGACATAGACACGTGTTTCGTCCTACCAGAACTCTTCTGTTAGCACCCTTTGCAAACTGTGTGAGAGGCCTTCCGGCACCATGCAATTCTGCTTAAAGTTGGACCAGCATAACATTCTGTGGTGATTTGCATATGCAGCCCATGATGCTTTGCATTGTGGGGGCATGTGTGATTTTGTGTTTTCTTGAGGCTTGGCTTCCTGGTCGGGTGCCCTTCGGGGTGGCCCTTGCCTCGGTGTTTGCGCACGGAGGTTCTTTGTCTTTTGAATAGTTTTTTATTTTAATGGGTTCACCACAATATATCCAAGGCACACTGCCTTAAGGGTAGCTGGTCCATTCCACTGGGGTGTCAAACAGATGAGGCATACTGATGAGTCCTGGTAGGACGAAACACGTGTCTATGTCTTCTGTTAGCACCCTTTGCAAACTGTGTGAGAGGCCTTTCAGCACCATGCAATTCTGCTTAAAGTTGGACCAGCATAACATTCTGTGGTGATTTGCATATGCAGCTCATGATGCTTTGCATTGTGGGGGCATGTGTGATTTTGTGTTTTCTTGAGGCTTGGCTTCCCGGCCGGGTGCCCTTTGGGGTGGCCCTTGCCTCGGTGTTTACGCATGGAGGTTCTTTGTCTTTTGAATAGTTTTTTATTTTAATGGGTTCATCACAATATATCCAAGGCACACTGCCTTAAGGGTAGCTGGTCCATTCCACTGGGGTGTCAAACAGACGAGGCATACTGATGAGTCCTGGTAGGATGAAACACGTGTCTATGTCTTCTGTTAGCACCCTTTGCAAACTGTGTGAGAGGCCTTCGGCACCATGCAATTCTGCTTAAAGTTGGACCAGCATAACATTCTGTGGTGATTTGCATATGCAGCCCATGATGCTTTGCATTGTGGGGGCATGTGTGATTTTGTGTTTTCTTGTCATATCAGATGACCTAAAGGTGGGCAAGCAATGTGAGAGGGCAGCAAGGAGGGCTGGGGGATACCGGGATGCTTAGGGAGAGGCATCACCAGTAGAAAACAGGAAGTTATTTTCCCTCTGTACAGACAGCTGGTCAGACCCCATCTGGAGTATTGTGTGCAGTTCTGGAGACCCAGTCTTCTCAAAGACATAGACAGGATGGAAGCTGTCCAGAGGAGGGCAACTAAAATGGTGCAGGGTCTGCACCGGAAGACATATGAAGAGAGACTTAAGGAGATTAATATGTATAGACTCGAGGAAAGGAGGGAGGGGGGGACATCATACCTCTCAACTGTCCCGGATTTTGCGGGAAATCCCATTTTCCTGCCATTTGTCCCGCCGTCCCGAACTGACTAGCCATCAGCACGATTTCCTGGTAGCCCATGCGGCCCACGCCAACTTCGTCGCCGACCCGAGTTGCCTCGCCATTGTCTCGCTCTCGCTGTTCGCAACAAAAATCCCCACGTCCCCATATTCAAGCTGCAGCAGTGATGCTGTGACATATCGGCTCATTTCCTGCCCTTGCAGCCAATCGCATGACTTCCTGCGGTCCATTGCTGTTTTTAGCACCCCCGCCCACACGGACCTGATTTTTGTGTCCCCCCTCAGGTCCGATTGAGCAGCATATAAGGACCACTCCGGCGCTCTGAACTCACTGAGCCCAAGAAGAGTTCCAGAGCGCCGGGGAAGGGAAGCAATTGCGTGATCGTCGCTGGAGTCAGACCAAAGAGAGAGAGAGAGAGAGCTGCCTAGGTCGGGACTGGAGCGCCAGGGAGACAACAGGGGACCCGGGCCGGACAAACAACAAGTGAACAGTGAAGAAGTGTGCCAACCAACTGCCGCGCCACCTGCTGATTTGTAGAGAGAGCTGCCTAGGTCGGGACACATGGATCACCAGAATTCTGCAGTGCTGCTAGCTGCTACTTGCTGCTAAATCATTTACTAGCTAGATAAAAGAACTAAGCAGCAGCATCAGTGCCAGCAGCAGCCAGCAGGTACCGACTGCCAGCACCAGCATAGCAACTTGAAGAGCAGCTCAGCAGCACAGAGGGAGCAGCCAAGCACAGCAGGACGAGTCCCAAGGACAACGACAACCTGAGACTGACTCTGTGTGCCAGCCAGTGCCTGAAACTGCTACAGAGACTACCAGGTCCACTACACCAGTGCCTGCTTTGGCTTAAGGTAAGTAATATCATGAATGCCAACTTAATGCCAAATGCCAACTCTAGTACTGCCAGTATCAGACACAGACCAGTGCAGTGCCAGTCACTGTGTGTGTAAACAGGGGGAGTGAGGGATAGGAGAAGGGAAATGAGGGAACAAGTGCTCTTGGACAGCAGTTTGATGTCTGCATAACTAGAGGGGAAGCCTAGCTAGTACTCCTCCAGAAATAGGCAGGAGGTATGAAGGAACTAGATACTGCATAGGCAGGAGGCAGACTGGACAAGGGGGTCAGGAGCAGGAGGGGGTTTGGGGAAGACAATAGGGGAAAGGATGACATAAGGGAAGAAAAGGTTCAGGCAAAGGATGGTATTCAAGAACTAAAAGGGGGATCAAGAAGGATGGGTGGATGGGGGTCTGCCTAACTGCTATGAGCTTAAGAAATAATATCGGTGAGCTCCAAGTGAAAGTGCCAGTCTGCCAGAGGGGAGAATAGCATGGTGGATAAATTCTTACACTGCCATCACTTAGTCATTTATATGTAGGTTCTGTTCTGCTCCGCTCCGGGGAAAGCTAATTTTTGTATTGTGAAATTTAAAAAATAGTTTAAACTTCTGTTTCGTAAAATTGGGGGGCGGGGGGGCAGAACCTCCATGTAACTGAGTAAGAGAACCAAAAGAGATGGTATTGGCACGACAAATTGAGGTGGTGATTTGATGAATGCCTATGTTGTAAAAATATTAATACAGTATACAGAAATATTAATACAGTATACAGAAATGTTTTCTTTAAGTTTTTGTATGCAGTTGGTTCTGTGTTCTCTTCTGTCCACACTCTGTCTGGGTGGGACAGTCCGAACTCAGAACAGAAGTGTCTTAGTCATTTATATGTAGGTTCTGTCCTGCTCCACTCCGGGGAAAGCTAATTTTTGTATTGTGAAATTAAAAAAATAGTTCACACTTCTGTTTCTTAAAATTGGAGGCAGAACCTCCATATAACTGAAGAGAACCAAAAAAGAGAGGTGGTACTACTGTCCTGTTTTTCTTCTACTGCCGTGCCTATAAATCGGAATTTGTTTAATTTTGTTGACCCAGTAAGCCCACTGGGCCTAGAAGTCCCTTTTTCAGGGGTAACTGGGGGGAGGGGGGATACAGATGATAAGCAACCGACCTTGAACCAGATTAAACTGTAGGTGGTATTTTTAGTGAATGAGGGAAATTTGGCCAGGGCACTGGGGAAATTCCCCTACTCTTTTTAACATCCACCTGAACTTCTACCAGTCCAGGCAGTTGGGACCTTGGTTTAATGTCTCATCTGAAAGACGGCACTTCAGGAGTGCAGCACCCCATCCTCATGCTGTATATGTGGGAACTGAACCCACAGCCCTGTAATCTCCTGGGCTCAGAGGCCAGTGTACTACCTGAGTCACTGAAACTTGGACAATGTCTTTATTTCTGTCTATTGCTATTTGCTACTGTCTGGATGGAGTTGTCACAACACCATCCAGCTAGTAGCAATAGACAAAAATACAGACTCTTTGATTTTCTTATGTTTAACCCACATACTACATCTGAAAAGGGATATTATGACTCATCAGGCATGTATGTATGTATGTATATATATATATATATATATATATATATATTATACACATGACACACCTGTTCACTCCACAGTACAGCAGCTCATTTCAAATTTATATATGTTGGCCAGGCCTGGAATAGAGGATAGAACTCTCACTCAGGTCCTGTGGATTGTGAACTGGGTAGGGGAGTTGTTGTTAAAAGCAGTGCCTCTACGACAAAGCCCTCCTGTGGGCACTGGTTAAAATACAAATGTATATTGCTTGTTTTGTCTGCCTTATGCTTGCTGTGGTTGACAAGGTCTAGAAGTTTCAGACCTGGTGGGAGGACTTTTAAAATAGCATGCTTAAACTGTTTGAGACTTGGCAGGAGGACTTTTACAAAAGTGTGGTTCATGACCCAAACCATTAAGCTAGATCTGGCAGGGAGATTTTTACAGAAGAGTGATTCAGCTAAGTAATGACTCATTAGCAGCTCTTTATGTGTGCCTGAGAGTGAGAATTTGTCGGAGCCAGGCAAGATGGAAAACATGCATATAGATGAGGATACATTAGCAGCTCATTATGTGTACCTGGTAGAATTTGTAGGACATATGTAAAAAAAAAAAATAATAATGGGGACAGCTTAAGCTTGATTTGGACTCATTAACTACTGCTTAGGTATACTTGGTAATGCATCTCAAAGGTGGACCGTGGACACTGAAGGTGTTATCCAGCGATCTAGAACTGATGCTGCTCTACCTCTTTGCCTCTGCCAAAGAAATGTTATGGACTACCCGTCCATCTTGTCTGAAGTCAGTGTTACATATTTTTCTTGATTGCCGTCCTCAATAGGAGATGGATTGTGAACAGATGCTTCAAATGCGAGCTGACTGCAGTGCCAGTGGTAACTCCGTCTCCACACCAACCAAGAAGAAGAAGAGGAATTCAGTGTTCCAAAGTTCCTGGAAGACTTCCTTTGAGTGGATCGCACAGAGCAAGAAAGGGCCACTGTATGCATTCTGCAAGTCCTGTGGATGTGACATCAGCATCAGCCATGGAGGACGAAACGACATACAGAGACACGAATCTTCTCGTAGAAGCATTCCAGAGTAGGAAGCATGCAGAAGGGAAGAAGCTGACCCAATTCTTCCAAGCACAGAGTACCTCAAAAGTTTTGGAGGCAGAGGTGGCATTTGTGAACATGTTGGCGGAGCACAACTTGTCATTTTCTTGTGCAGACCACCTCCTGAAATTTATGAAGAAGTACTGCACAGATCCAGAGGTAGTCAAGAAGATGAGCTGTGGAGCAACCAAATCCACCTGCATTGCCAGAGATGTGCTTGGTCCCAGCTACCAGGAGACTGCAGCTCCCTTTGCCATCGAAAGTGCCATTTTGCTCTATGTTGACCAAAGCACGACATGAGGGATGAGAAACTTCTGGTCATCCTTGCAGGTTGCTATGACATTTGACAGGGAAAAAATGTCATACAGTTTCTTGACATGCCGGCATGCACTTCAGGGACTGGACAAGCAGTGTTTGACTGCATGATGAAAACTCTGGAGCAGCTGGACATCCCTGTGAAAAACCTTGTGGCATTTTCATCTGACAATGCTGCAGCAATGATTGGAAAGCACAACTCTGTGTTTTCCAGATTGAAGCAGGTGAACCCAAACCTCATAAATATGGGATGCTTGTGCCATCTGCTAGACCTGTGCTCCAAATCAGGGGTCAAGGCCTTGTCCTCGCCTGTTGAGGAACTAATTTCTGACATTTATTGCCATTTCTCTTCCAGCTCATTACAGCAACAGCAGCTGAAAGAGTTTGCTCTCTTTGTCGATATTGACCCATTAAAAATCATTAAGCATGCACCCACAAGATGGCTCAGTTTGAGTAAAGTTGTTAAACAAATAACTGACATGTGGCCCGCTCTGCTGTCTTATTTTAGGTCTGTGGAACCCAGAGGTGCCAAAGTCAAACTAATATGTGACCGCCTGGGCACCCAAGAAATTCAAATGACCTTTCTCTTTCTAAAATATGCCCTTGAGCCACTGTGCAATTTTAATAAGAAACTTCAGAGCAGAGAGAGCCAGCTGATGACTCTGGACGGTGACATCAGCAAGTCATACAGTTGTATGCCAGCAGGTTTTGCAACCTCAGGCTGCAGTTGCCTTGTACAAAGAAGGTATTTTGGACCTAAAGAGCGAGGCAAACTTTCTTGCACTAAAAGATGTACGTGTTGGCCCTGAAGTGCAAGAATTCATTGCAAGCAATGATGATATGGTAGGGACATCAGTGGAATTAAGTATTTATAAAAAGGCCAAATCCTTTTACTGTGCTGTGCTGCAAAAAATGTTAACAAAGCTCCCACTGAAATGCAGTGTCCTGAAGCAGGTTTCCACGTTGCTGAACCCAGCACTAAAACTACATGTAAGTGGAAGCTCTGTGGTGAACCTTGCCAAGGAACTTGGCGTATGCAGTTCACACTCTGAGTGTGACCAGCTTTTGGATGAGTTTGGGACATACCAGTTTGCAGAAACTGGATCTGCCCAGGCCTTTGAAGCGAACAGTTCTGCACTAAAGTATTGGAGCATGATGCTCTCCCAGCTATGCACCAGTGGTGACGATCTGCCCCTATTCAGGCATCTGATGGAGACAGTCTTATGCCTCCTCACTCCAATGCAGAGCCAGAGCGGGCCTTCAGTATGTGCGAAAAGTGAAGACTGAGCTAAGACAGTCACTGAATGTAAAGACTTTGAACTCCATTATCGCTATAAAGATGAATGAAGAAAGACACTGCTATGAGGTAACTCATACAAAGGGAGTCTTAGAGGCTGCAGGGAAAGCAACTGTGCTTTACAACTGAGAGCACCTTGCAGCAAAAGACAAATGACTCTTCCAAACCAACTATTTGTGTATAGGTACATAGGTTTAAATTTGTAGTGTACAGTAGATAGCATGATTTTCATTTTTAGTATACAATAGCATGTATATGATATAGAGTAGATATGTAAAATATTGTATGTGTGTGTGTGTGTGTGTGTGTGTGTGTGTGTGTGTTTCTTTTTTAGTTTAGATGAGATAAAATATTGCGTGTTTGTTTTTAGTGTAAACTATTGTAGCATGTTTTTTTAGTATAGGGTACAAATGATAAGTAAAATGTGTGTAGATAGGTTTTCAATTTTAGTTAAGTGCATAGACTAGATAGCATGTACAATACTGTATATAGGTATGTAGGTTTTCATTTAATCTGTTTGTTGTAATATGTCATTAAATGTATGTAATATTACCCTATGAATAGCCCAGAATAAAGTTTTTAAAAGTAAAACTATCATGCTTTATGTTGTATTCTTAATGTAGTATTCAATAACTGTGAATTTCACGCATTTTAAAGATGCGAACCCTGTGACGCAGCACTTTACGTGGCGCAAAAGACGGTGTCCCTGATTTTGAGTATTTGTCCCTGATTTTAAAGGGTAGTGTCCCTGATTTGCGGCCTTGGAGGTTGAGAGGTATGGGGGACATGATAGAAACTTTCAAAGTACCTCAAGGGAATCAACAAAGTCCAAGAGGGTATCATCTTTCAAAAAGAGGTGTGCAAGAAAAAGGGGCACAATTTGAAGATGGGGAGGCGGCTCAGAGGTAATTTAAGGAAGTTTTTTCACAGAGAGGTTGTGGATGCATGGAACGGCCTTCCGGAGGAGGTCGTGGAGTCAAAAACAGTGGTGGAATTCAAGCATGCATGGGATAGTCATAAGGTAATTCTAGGGGTGGGGTAGAAAGAAGTAGGCTGCTGGTTAACTAGGATCTGCAGCTTATCCAGTAGGCAGGGAAATGGGCAGACTGGGTGGGCCAAGCGTTCCTTATCTGCCATCAAATTCTATGTTTCTATGTTTCTTCCTCTCCCTGTGCCACTAACCTTGCACTACCACCCGTGCATCCACAGGTGGCAGTGTCAGAGTGGTGTGATGGCCATCTGTCCCCATAGGAGGAGAGCATCCCATTTCCCAGCATCTTAAGCAATAGCGCTACTGCTTTGCTGACAGGTTGGCTGACATTCGTTTCTTTTATGGCACCTCCTTGAGATAACAAGCTATTGTTTGGATCTGTCCCATTTTGTCCTACTCTAATTGTCACTTTAAATGACATAAATTTTGTACACATTATTTACTTAAAGTGATTTATGGAGCTTAAGGGGGTAAACTCATTTAAAATGATAGGTCATGCTGGCGACAGTTCCCTTCTATAAATTTTTATTATTTTTGTGCCGTGATAATTTAATGAGAAGTGATTGTAATTTGGTCCTGATAAGGCGGCTTGACAAGGTGGCCAGCTGGTCCCTTCCACTTCTGTGTTTATTTCCACACCCCCATGCTCAGACACATTGGGAGCAATCTCAGGTTGCCTGGTTGGGGGGGGAGAACTGAGCTTCTGCTGGACTGCTTTGCTCTCCTGGAGAGGAAGGGTTACTGGCTCCACAGCGCAACTGTCACCATTTGGAGGCCTGGTGGGAGGACAGGTTGGAAGCAGCAAGAAAGGGAGGTAGGTGAGAGAATTTTCTTTGGTGTGCCTGGCATGCACATAGCATTTAGGCAAATTTTGCAAAAATAGTACTGGGCATGAGAAATATGCAGATTATTAAATCTCTGTACATATGGGCACAACTCAGAAAGGGGCAGTGGATAATCAACATATTGCATGGTTTGCATGGTGATCTCCAGTAGTCAGTACTCCCCATTACAAAATACTGGCTGCAGCTCAGCATTGTCATAATTTATGAGCGCTCAGGTATTAAAAAAAGAAAAGGTATACTGTGTCTACTGGGGGGATTGGGGTACTGGAACCCCAATCTGTGAAGCAATGGCTGCATTCGTTTATCCAGTAGTTCTCCTTTAATATTGCTCATAATGGAATGGAGATCACAACAAAAGCCCAGGCAAAGTAAACAAACCAAAACAAAATTTAAAAATGACACAAAAACATAATTTTATTTTCAGATTCATCTGTTTAACAGCTCACCTTGGGAACATGTGATATACTGTTGAAAAGCTGAAACCTGAAGTTTTGCAACAATATAAAGTTTGTGTTTTGTATACTGTACACCATTAAAGTGATTTTGTACACTTTGAAATGTAAATGGACTGCTTACTGAAAATGCTAGGTCATGCGGGTGATAGTTTCCTTGTATCACTTTTGATTATGTATTTGCAGCTGCAATTTCACAGAAAGGAATCGTAACATAGACCCGACAAGGTGGCTAGCCGATCCCTTCCATTTGCTTATTCATTCCCATGTCCCCACACTATGATGTGAATCAAGGGAGAACATAGGGGTTTTCCCCATTGAAAAGATCTGGGATATTTTTTCCTTACTATTTTATACCTTATGATGGTGAGCTGGAGATTTAATGGAGGCCACCTCACGACCAAGGGCCTTGATGTTCCAGTGGTGGCCTCCACTAAGTTCCAACTCACCATCATAAGGTATAAAATAGTAATGAAGAAAAAACTACTCACCTTAGTAAAGTTGTTTCTTCTAATGGAGTCTTGCTATATTATGACATATGCAGTGAGTCCCAACCTTCTAACTGCTCCGGAGGTGAAAGAGTTAACTTTCCATGCCAGGCATGGAACTCTGAGCTTGAGCTCGGTTGAAACTCTGTTGTTCTTCAAACTCAAACCGTCAGATCTTTACGAGCTAAACTCACTGAGGTCCTGTGTGGAAGCTGTAAACCTACACTAGCCAACTGGCTACTAAACATAAGAACACATTTTTTGGTCCCAAAAACAAAGACTCAAGTCAGGAGACCCAAACAATGAAAAACACAACACCAATTCACCCCCAAAAAGGATGGGTGAAAACAACAAGGTGAGCATCTACTAAGTGCCAACACTGCATTGCCCACCCACATCCCAAAAACAAAGGTTCTGAGAGGGGTAGGCGGGGGGGAGGTCATAATATAGCAAGACTCCATTAGAAGAAACAACATTACTAAGGTGAGTATTTTTTTCTTCAAACAACATGAAGCCTTGCTATATTATGACATATGCAGACTACACAGCAGTACCTCCATGGAGGAGGGACAGAACCTACTTAGGAAATAGGCTCTGAAGCACAGCTGTGCCAAATCGAGCATCACTCCTAGCCTGGATGTCCAGGGAGTAATGCTTGGTAAAAGTGTGAACTGCTTTCCAGGTAGCTGCTTGACATATCTCTAGGATAGTGATGTCCCTGGCAGCAGCCAGAGAAGCAGCTGTACTTCTGGTAGAGTGAGCCCTCAGGCCTGAGGGAGGAACCTTACCCAGTTTTTTATAGCAAAATTGGATACAAGAGACAATCCACCTGGCAATGGATCTTTTAGTGGCAGGTTTCCCTTTACTAACCTCACCATAAGTGAGGAACAGTTGGAGGGAGTCAAACCTGTGACCCTTGGTACGCTCTATGTAGTAACTAAGGGCTCTCTTCACGTCTAAGCTGTGCAGCCTCCTCTCGCCAGAGGAGGAATGGTCAGTGAAGTACACTGGAAGAGAGATAGATTGATTAAGGTGGAAATCTGAAACCACCTTAGGCAAGAACTTCCTGTTAGTCCTGAGGACCACCTTATCTCTATGAAAGGAGATAAAATCAGGCTCCACTGACAATGCTTGTAATTCACTTATGCATCTGGCAGAAGTGATGGCTACCAAAAACACAGTTTTCCAAGTCAAGTACATAAGCTCTGCTGAAGACAAAGGTTCAAAGGGGGGTTGCATAAGCTGAGCAATGCAAACATTAAGATCCCAGGCAGGGGCAGGGTCCCTGAATGGAGGGTTGGTGTGAAGCAAACCCTTGAAAAACTTGGAGAATACAGGATGAGCTGAAAGAGAAGAGGGCTTACCTGCTGATAAGAAAGCAGACACAGCTGCCAGGTGCACTTTTAGGGTAGCTGGTCTCAGCCCCAAGGTATTTAAGTGGGCCATATAATCCAGGACTGTGGGTAAGTCAGCAGATTCTGGAGAACTATGCTTACCAGAACACCATATGGAAAACCTCTTCCACTTGGAATTATAAGTAGCCCTGGTGGAAGGCTTCCTAGAAGCCTTCAGGATATCCATTACACCTTGGGAGAGGTGTAGGTCAGCAAACTCTAACTCTTCAAGAGCCAGGCCTTGAGATCGAGAGATTTGAGGTTCGGGTTACCAAACTGTCCCCTGAGCACAGGTTAACAGGTTGTGATTCCTGGAAAGACACAGGGGAAGGTGGACTGCTAAGGACAGTAGGAGTGGGAACCAAGGCTATCTGGCCCAATCTGGAGCAATCAGGATCATCTTGCAGGGTTGAGATCTGATGTTGACTAGCACTTTGAACAGGAGAGGGAAGGGGGGGGAAAAGCATAGAGAAACGTCCCTTCCCAACTGAGAAGGAAGGCATCTAGAGGGACTGAGCCCAACACTGGGGGCCTGAAGCAAAAATGGGGGAGTTGGTGATTGTCTGGGGCTGCAAAAAGATCTATCTGTGGGGTGCCCCATCTGGCAAATACCACTTCCAAGACCAGAGGGTCCAGTGACCATTCGTGATGGCCCTGGGAAATCCTGCTGAGAGCATCTGCCAGGACATTGTCCTTGCCTGGGAGATGAACTGCCATAAGGGAGGTGTTCAGAGGGTAAGCCAGAGACCACAACTTCATTGCTTCGGTGCACAAGGCCGTAGACTGAGTGCCCCCTTGCTTGTTGATGTACCACATTGTGATGGTGTTGTCTGTTCTGACCTGAATAACTTTGTTCTGAACAGATTTGGAAAAAGCTTGAAGTGCTAGAAAAACTGCTCTGCATTCCAACAGGTTGATGTGGAGCAGAGATTCCTGAGGGGACCACAATCCCTGGGAGTGACGTCGCCCATGTGAGCTCCCCACCCCAAGAGGGATGCATCTGTAGTAAGAATTAAGGAGTGAGACTGAGGGCCAAAGGGAACTCCCTGTCTCTGATTGCTCTGGTCCTGCCACCAGTGCAGGACCTGGATCAGGGTTAGAGTCACTGGGATCAATTTGGTTAGAGGGTTTTCCTTTGAGACCAAAAGGCTCTCAAATGGAACTGGATGTCCCTCCTCTGAAATCTTGCTCCCTGCACTACTACTGTAGAAGCAGCCATGTGGCCCAGGAGCTGTAGAAAGTGCTTTGCTGGTCGAGAGACCTGCAGGGTGAAAGAGGAGGCCAGAGAAACCAGGGTCCTTGTCCTGTCCAGAGGAAGGAAGGCTCTGGCCTTCTCTGTGTTCAGCTCTGCGCCTATGAAGGTGAGGAGCTGAACCAGCTCTAGAACTGACTTTGGAAGATTCAGAAGGAAACCTAGAGAAGTGAGCAGTTGCTGAGTTATCTGTAGATGTAACTTGACTTGGTGTGGGGACTGGCCTACTATGAGCCAGTCGTCCAGGTAAGGGAAGATGGCAATTTGTTGCCTTCTTAGGTGGGCAACTGCTACTGCCAGGCATTTTGTGAATATCCTTGGAGCAGAGGTGAGGCCAAAGGGCATTGCTCTGAACTGGCAATGGCCTGAAGGCAGCTTGAACCTGAGGTACTTTCGATGGGAGCTTCTGATGAGAATATGGAAATAGGCATCCTCGAGGTCCAGGGACACTAGCCAGTTCCCTGGCCTTAGAAAGGGTAGAATAATTCCCAGAGTCACCATTTTGAATTTTGGTTTTAAAAGGTGCATGTTTAAGTATCTGAGATCCAGGATGGGCCGCCATTCTCCTGTCTTTTTTGGGGTAAGGAAGTACCTGGAGTACAAACCTTTGGCCTGGTGTAGGGGTGGAATCCTTTCCACAGCTCTGAGAGCCAGGAGGGAAGAGACCTCTGCCTCTAAGGCAAGAGCCTCTGAAGGATTTGCAGGTGGAAAAGATCTGGTTCTCATCTTTGGAAATTTTTTGAAACTGAGAACCAGTCCCTGGCTTACTACTTCCAGGACCCACTTGTCTGTTGTCAGAGACTTCCAGTTCTGGAGAAAGTAAGCCAGCCTGCCCCCTACAGGTAGCTGAGAATCGGCCCTGGCAACCCCATCAGGGTGCCTGTTTGGCAGGGGCTTTAGGCTGAGGGGTGGCAGCAGGCCTGCTTGTACTCCGTCTGCCTCTCCCTCTAAAGAACCCAGTCTGGGCATAGGCAGAAGAGGAGGCCTGGGCTTGGTAAAAAGGCCTATGGAAAGGCCTGCACCTGCCCCTGGGAGGCTGCCTTTGAGGAGTGACCTGCCTTTCTTTGGCCTGTGCACTCCTATAGGTGGTCCTATACTCATCCATTTTCTTCATGTAATTCTCTGTCTGCTCCCCAAACAGAGAATTACCCACAACAGGAAAATCCATGGCCTTAGTCTGGGTATCCTGTGATAGGCTAGTACATCTGAGACAAGTCATTCTGTGAAGTGCCACAGATGTAGCCATGATTCTTGATGACACGTCATTAGAGTCCACTGCAGCATGGAATTGTATCTTGGATGCCTCAATACCATCAGCAGCCACCTGCTCCAGCTCCTTGGCAAGCTGGCCAGGGTCCTGCTTTGCTAGAGCCATAACAGTATCCCATCTGGATTTCTGGTATCTGGCAACATAAGCCATATAATTTGCCTGTCTGAGTCCCAAGGATGCTGCCATATATTGTTTCTTTACCATGGCATCAATCCTCCTGGAGTCCTTATCCGGGGGGGGGGGATGTAGCCAAGGGAATATTAGCCTTGTCACAGGCTGCAGCCTACACCACCCCGACATGGCTGCATTGTTGTGTGAGGAACTCCGTATCAGAGCCTGTCAATGTGTACCTCTTGTCCATTCTCTTATCCACAGGAGGTATAGTGTGAGGAGCTTTTAAAATTTTAAAAGTCTGTTTCCCAAAAGATTTATGCAAGGGACTAGACAGTCTCCTAGACTCTGGGATATCCATTATTTCCACATAGTCAGGCTCCTCTTGATCATCCACAGCTTCCTCCATAGGGAGCTGGAGGGTTCAACCACTTTTTATAAAACATAAAACGAGAGGGACTCAGAAAGCCTAGGAGAGACATTCCTGAAGGTCTATCTGGGGAGATGTCCGGGTCAATGGGCATATCAGACTTTCAAATCCATTCACTCTCCTCATACTCTCTTCCCCTCCTCCAGTTCATAATACTCCTCTAACTCATACTCTTGAACCGGTGGAACTGGCCGAACCAGGCACTTACCCAATGGTGCCGGTTCGGTCGGAACTGGGGAAAGCGACTGGACAATTTTTATCGCTTTGGCTATCTCTTCAGTGGTTGGAGTGGAACATTTTGGCTCCACACCAGCTGATTTTCTAGTCCTTTTTGCTGGACCCGGCTCCTCAGAGTCGGATCTCCTTTGGCCCGAGGAAGTCTCGCCCTGGTCAGAGGGCACTCCCTCCGGTTCGGATGGAACCAAATCGGGCTGGCCATCTGGTTCAGCAGACTTTTTGGCCTCCCTTTCCCTGAGCCTACCAACTCTCTTTTCCAGGGTAGCTGCAGGAAAACGTTTACAAATCTGGCAGTCTGCATTGAGGTGGTCAAACCCCAGACAATAAACACAGGTGGTGTGGGGATCAGCCTTGGCAAAGACCTCCCCACACGCACTGCAGTGTTGAAACCCAGTGGGCCCGGTTTTTCTTTTGGGTTTCTCAGACACAGTGCCAGCCTAACCAAACTTACCTGTTTATGGCAATCTGCCAGGTAAGACCTTCTTATCGGTTCCCAACCATGTCACGGGGTCGTGGAAAAAAACGTAATAAAATCTTTTTTTTTTAGAACTGATAAGAACCAGTAACCACACTCTAAAAGATAGATTAAGATATGTTAAGCAACTTGATCGGTTCGAACAGAACCAATAAACCGTTTACAAGTTCCAAACAGAATAGAAACAAATGTAAAACCTATCTAGTACTCACAATACCACAGACAGAGTCTGAACCGATCGGTTGCAGTTTAAATTCGGTTGAAAACCCGAGAAAAATAACACTTTAACCGATAAAATGAAACAAGCAGAAGGAGAAATCTCTGGAACGACTGTTCAGTGAGGCGGAGTAAAGAATCTGATGGTTTGAGTTTGAAGAACAACAGACAGAGTTTCAACCGAGCTTGAGCTCAGAGTTCCATGCCTGGCATGGAAAGTTAAATCTTTCACCTCCGGAGCAGTTCGAAGGTTGGGACTCACTGCATATGTCATAATATAGCAAGACTTCATGTTGTTTGAAAAAATACTCCCCTTCATTCTGATGGGCATGCTTCCGTGCTCTCCCTTGCTGCACCTCATAATGTGCCTGAGCGTGGAGTGTGGAAATCAATACAGAAGTGGAAGGGACCAGCTGGCCACCTTGTCAAGACCAAATTACAATCTCTTCCCATTAATCTATCATGGCAGAGAAATAATAAAAAAATATAGAAGGGAGCTATCGAGTGTTCTGGGCTGGTGGTGCTGAGGCTTGAGACACTAGATGCCTTACCTCGTGCTACGCCAGTGACCCAGGTTCAGGAATGGCTTTGGGTCCCCAGGGAACTGGCACAGGGGGGAGGGTCGGAGCGGGATTGAGCTGCTGTAGGCAGCACTCCCCTCCCAGGGGTGTTTGCCTACTTCCTCATAGTTCCATTCCCACCAGGTGGAGGTCCAGTGGGAAGCGTAGGTAAGGGGGAGCAGCGGCGAATGCCAGAGGTGGGGCAGAAGGGGTTGAGCCAGTACCCAGCATGCACCTCCATGCACGCGCATGTACATGTCTGCTGGGGTCCCAGCTCTGGAGCACAAACATGAAAAATAAAAAAATTACATGTGAGGAAAAAAAGGGGGGTTACTATCACCAGCATAACCTATCATTTTCTTTGGGTGGAGGATTGGGTTTCAACTCTAAGAAGTGCAAGATTATGCACCTGGGACACAGAAACCCAAGAGAGGAATACAGGATGGGAGGCAGGTTCTAGCCACTACAAGTCAGGAGAGAGAGACCTGGGTGTTATCATATCCCATGATCTGAAGTCATCCAAATAGTGCAAAAAAGCAGTGGAGAAGGCAAACAGAATGCTGGGGTGCATAGAAAGGGGCATAACCAGCAGGAGGAGCTAAATGGTGATGCCACTGTATAGATCACTGGTGAGGCCTCATCTGGAATACTGTGTCCAGTTCTGGAGATCGCATCTCAGGAAGGACATAGACAGAATGGAAGCAGTCCGGAGAAGAGCAACAAAAATGATACATGCACTGCACCACAAGCCTTATGAGGAAAGACTCAGGGAACATAACAACTATTCACTGGAAGAGAGAAGGGAGTGAGAGGATATGATAGAGACTTTCAAATACCTTAGAGGAATAAACAGGGTACAGAAGGGGAGCATATTTCAGAGAAGAAAGTGCACAAGGACAAGGGGACATAACATGAAGCTGGAGGGGGAAATGCTAGGAAGTATTTTTTCACAGAGAGAGTGGTGGATCCGTGGAACAGCCTACCAGTGGAGGTGGTGGAAGTAAAAACAATATGGGGATTCAAAAGTGCATGGGATAAGCCTAAAGGCACCCTGCTGTAGAGCAGAGCAGGGGAATGGCAGTCCAGATAAGGGTAGGGATTGCCAAACCAAGTAGGGAAATGGGCAGACTAGGTGGACCAGTTGGTCCTTATTTGCCATCATATTCTATGTTTCCATGTGAACTCTATTTCTATCTCCGGTGGACCAGGGTATATTTCAGGAGTACCCACTCAAACTTGGCCTCTACTCCCAGCCCGAAACCACCCTCCCAGGGAGACACACTGCTGAGCACCCCCTGCCCTGAACCCACAGACTTGTTCAGCCCCCCCAGATCACCCCCAAGGGGAGAGGGAGGGCTCACCCCGGGGGAGAGCTTACCCCAGGGGAGGGCCCACCCCACCAACCTGGTGGCTTTTCTGCAATTAAAGGAATGGTCCTGGGCCGGATCAAGGAGCTCGGGAGAGCCGGTGGAGGGCTGGTCCGGCGATGGGATGTGGACATCGGTTCCTGGGGTCTCCATTGCCTCCCTGGTCCTCTGGAGTTTCTGTGCTGTTTCCCCCCTCAGAGTACGGATGTGTAATGACATCTGCGCACCTACGTGCTGACGTTCGCTGCCGCTCTGTCCCCTAATTCCAACATCACTCCTGCAGGATCCCCAGTCTCCATCAGGGGCCACTGAGGAGTGAGGCATGCCCTAGTACCTACCCTGAGAGGGGAGAGCAGTCCTCCAGGTGCTCAATCTCTTCCCTCCCCCCCTGCCAACCCCTGATGACCCAAGTTTATTCCCAAAACCTGGCTCGCCAGCATGGCGCAAGGTGTGGCGTCCAGCGCCTCAACCCTCAGCACTACCAGACCAGCCCATGACCTATCATTTTAAGTGAGTTTACCCCCTTAAGCTCCACAAATCACTTTAAGTAAATAATGTGCACAAAATTCATGTCACTTACAGTGAAAATTAGATAAGGATAAAATGGGACAGATCCACACAATAGTTGTTATCTCTAGGAGCCGCCATAAGAGAAATGAATGTCAGCCAACCTGTCAGCAGAGTAGTAGTGCTATTGCTTAAGATGCTGGGAAATGGGATACTCTCCTTCTGAGGGGACAGATGGCCATCACACCACTCTGACACTGCCACCTGTGGATGCATGGGTGGTAGTGCAGGGTGAGTGGTGCAAGGAGAGGAAGGATACCATTACATGCTTGGCTGAGTCATGCATGAACACACACACACACACACACACACACACACATATAGCCTGGATATGTATGTCCTAGAGCAGGCACCCTCGCAGGGGAAGGGGCAAGGAGAAACGAAAGGATAAATTCTCGAACACCTCAACTACATGATGGCACCAACCATGGGAGTCCTGAAATATGGTACATCTGTTAACTCCTCAGGTGAAGGGTGCAAAAAAATATTTAAAAGAAAGACAAAAAAAATGCCTAATCATGTTGACCCCAATCATTGGCACACCCCATGCACACACATGCACCATTCTATAGCCTTCCCCCCATGGGAAGGGGCTCCTGCTACCCTTGGGCACCCCAGCTGCTGAAAAAATGCATCTCAAGTAAATTATAAACACCCTGTTAAAAAGACTACCTCAGCCTGTTTGATCTGCAAGACAAATACTCAAACAGCAAGTGACTTGGCTGGGAGCCAAATCCCTAGCTACTGTATCAACTTTTCAAGTAAAGGGTAAAAGATACAAATAAAAATATTGTCCCAGCTGTATAAAAAGCAATGCTGACCTTAATATCCATTTACGTTTATTATACTCTTGTGACTTTTCTATTGAATTCCACTCTATTATGCTAACCCCCATGTTTGCATATATTTGGATGCTTTAATGTATTGTGCTTTCTATTTAGTACATTATAGTTTGCTCTTACTGTTTTCTTAAAATGCCTTTAACTTGTCTCAATATTGTTGACTCCAACAGCAACTGGTTTATTTTTGCTATGTAATGTAAGGGTACAGGCCACGGGCCGGGGGGGGGATGTTTTGTTCCTCAACTGTATCTTTGTTACTCTTTTCTCTTGTTTGTTATCATAATTATTCTTATTTTTTTGTTGTTATTGTTGACTGGTTGTACAGAAAATCTTTCAATAAAGTATATTCAATCATAAAAAGAAAGGTGGAGGCACGGCTACTCACATCTCTAACACTCGTCAATTCACACCTGTGGTGATTCCCTCTCTCCCTGGCAACACGGACGCTACGTTAATTAAGTTATCACTTCCTCATACCTCTCCTATATATGTGGCCAGCACATACTGCCCCACATGCAAGCACCCTGATGCTATCTTTGCCCATCTAACCACGCTGCAATCCCTAGCTAAAGGAAGTGAGCTCCATGCTGTGGGGGACTATAATGTCAACTGGTTAGGGTCGGGATATGCCCCACTGAGGACAAAAATAAAGGCCCAAAACCTCACGCTACTAATAAGCGAGCTGACCCAACTAAACCACAAGTCAAAAAAGCATTCCCTACTGGCTTGAGCCCTCACCACACATCCGCAAAGAATCATTAAAGCAGGCCTACTTCCCGACTCCATTAGCGACCATCACATGATTTACTTGGTCAGGAAGGTTCATAGTTCCCCCTCCCCAAGATGCTGATCACCAGGTCTTACAATTCCCTAGACTTAGTAGCTCTTCTGGAGGACTTGGGTAGGATTGACTGGTACTGCATCACCGAGGCATCCTCCATCGATGATGCCTTTAATGCTTTTAAATTCCGTTTCCTGAAAGTATGGGACAAGCACGCCCCACTACGCACAAAGAGGGTCAGGGGAGCACATCTCCCTTAGATCATGGCTGACATTATGCTGCACCAGGGACCACGCTTGGAAAGCTTATAAGAAATTGGGCACCCAGGCCTCCCTTACTTCCTACAGAGCCCTACTGAATGCGTGCACAAATCGGATTCGCCAAGCTAAAAAGGCCTACTTCCTAACAACCTTTAGTAAAAATTCTAACCACCCCTCAGACTTCTGGAAATCCCTGCTCGCGCCTCATACCCAACCACCCCCTCCAACAATCTCAGTAAAGGGCACCCTTATCTCCAACGCCATCAGTGTTGCTGAAGCCTTCAACTCCTATTTCTCCAGCTGCTCTGTCAACCCTCTATCTTCCCACCAGATTATGCACCCCCCTGTCCTCCTACACAGCACCCCCGCTCCTACCTCCCCCTCCCAAATCCCACCTTTTGTTTTCCATCCAGTATCCCCTGTAGAAGTCCTCCATACTTTAAGGCCACTGAATCCTAACAAAGGCAAATGCCCCTCGTCCCTGGACTCCAAGATGCTTTTCCTGTCAGCCCCTGCCATAGCCACCCCCCTGGCCGCACTTTTCAATCTCTCTTTCTCCCTGGGCAAAGTACCAACAACCTGGAAAATGGCCACTGTCATACCCCTCCCAAAAGGCAGCGACCCCTCCTCTCCTGGCAATTACAGACCTATCTCCCTACTCCCGATCCTGGCCAAACTTCAGGAGCGGTTGGTCCTGTCCCAACTCTCCCAATTCCTGGATGCCTCATCCTTTTTTACTCCTTTCCAATCTGGCTTTCGCAAATCCCACTCTACCATCACCTCCCTACTATGTGTTACTGGGGACATCCTCTCAGGAATCGACAAAGGACATATCACCACGGCCATTTTTATTGATCTTGCAAAAGCTTTCGATACCGTCTCTCATCCACTACTTATCTCTAAACTTGCGGATGCCGGTCTAGCACACCCAGCTATAGCCTGGTTCCAAGACTACCTAGCGGACAGGACGCAAGCAGTCAGGATGGCCTCCCACACATCAATGCCCCTGCCTGTCATATCAGGTGTCCCCCAAGGATCAGTCCTAGGCCCAATACTTTTCTCCATTTTTCTTAATGACCTCCCCTCTGTATGCTCCCATTCTTCCATCCAAATGTATGCAGATGATACAGTTCTGTATGCATCAGGCCTCTCTTCAGGCAGTATAACTTTTCTCCTCCAGGTAGATTTCACAGCCATCCAGCACTGGTTCTCGATAAACCAGCTTTCTCTTAACCCTAAAAAACAGTGTCATTTACGTTCGGCTCCCAGCAGAGACTCTCCCGCCAAAACCCCTGCCCCCCTTTCTCAACCTTGCATGGGACTCCCCTTGAGCAATGTACTAGCTTTAGATATCTAGGCATCTGGCTTGACCAACACCTTGATTTCGCCTATCACATAGACTCCCTGCACAAGAGGCTACTCCCTAAACTGGAGGCACTGTATAGCAACAAATCCTGTCTCCCTAAGCAAACGAGGCACGCCATTGTTCAAAAAATTATTTTCCCCATGCTGGATTATGGAGACATAGTTTACTCAATCGCCCCTGCATCTACCCTCGCAAGCCTCGACACCCTATTCTACTCTTTCTGTTGGTTCATCCTCGACTCCCCCACATCCACTCACCACTGTACACTATACAGCTCTCTAGCCCTCCCATCCCTACAAAACCACAGATTAATAAACAGTGCCAGGTTTGCTGCTAAATTCTGGACCCTAGCCCTCCCTCCCTATCTTGAGTCTGCTTTATCCCAACAGCCAACCCCCCGCTAACTCCCTACGAGGCTCAGACCCCAGACTTCTACATGTCCAACTTATGCGCACTACTAAAAGCCAGTCTGCTTTCAAATTCCACATCCCTCAGATCTGGAATGCCCTCCCTGCCCCCATCAGACACACACATAATCTAGGACTCCGTACCAGGCTACTCCAAGCACATTTCTCCACCACTTGCTCCATCTATGCTCCAATCCCTAGCTCTCATAAGCTAATTACCGACAGTAATAATCCTGTTATGTGTTAAGCACATACCTGGAAGTACTCACCAGTACTGCTTTGCTTGGAGTCTTTTGTCATACCTACCCACTATTGTACTTCTTACCAAATTCCCGTATTATAACTGTACAAAATCTCATGCTGTGTATTTGTCTTGCACTGTAATTTGCCATGTACTGGGCCTAAGCCCCCAGGTTGCATCTGGAATCGAGCATGTTGCTCAGTATGCCTTCCTGGTAAATCTCGTAAATAAATAAAAAAATAAAAAATAGCTATCCCTAACAATACAGGCTGCTGCTCAGACCTCTAACAGTTCACTACTTCAGCACACGTAATGCAATGTGAAAACATGCAACAATCTTGTTACAAAAAGACAGTATCTGGGGGGAAGGGCAGGAAATGGATAACTATTGGACAGCTGGTTTCATTAGTTGCTGTTTTTAGGAAAAAACAGAACAATGATAGCAGGCTATTTGCTCCATAGTGGCATAAACTAGAAACACATCTCATGGTTACAGAGCAAATGGCAAAATAATTTACTTTAATGTTTACATTAAAAGTGGCAAAATGCTGAAATTAGTTTTAAAAAGTCAGCAAAAAAAGTTAACCTTCCGCAAACAATTTAAGGTCAAATAAAACACGCCTAATTTAAAATAAAGAGTTCTAAAAAGAGACTGAAGACAAAGATAAAGGGCAGGATATTCAGACTGCGCCAGGCTGTGGCGCAAGCCTGGGTGCAGTGCAACTTGGATGCACAGGGGCGTTGACAGGGTGATATTCAACGGAGCTGCACCACGGCACAGCATCGCGAACATCTTCCCTTGGCCAATGCAAAAAGTGATGGCGCAGTGGCACTCTGCCAGTGCAAGTGGCCAGAGTGGAGCAGGGAGATGCACTAGCCCAAGTGCCGTTACTATAGGTGCAACTACCACAATATTCAACAGTGTACTTGCAAATGGGACGATAATGTATGCAATGCGTAAATAGGGCAATTTGCATGTCATTATGGCCCCATTTGCATACAGGTGCACCGATCTCTGGTGACTTGCGTCTGGTGCCCTGCCAGGCTGCAGCCTTCGGGGACCGACGCCCCCTGCACAACCGGGAAAGTGCCCTACTGCTCGATCGTGGGCATATGTTATAAAGATTAGTCCTATATCCCTGGTGGTCTAGTGGACCGCTCACAGCCCAATCATGGGCATAAGTTATAAAGATTAGTCCTGTATCCCTGGTGGTCCAGTGGACTGCTCGCAGCCTGATCGCAGGTGTCAGTAATATCTTATGACAAACCAATCCAACCCTAGTGGTCCAGTGGTACCCCTCCCACCCACCCACTGAGCCCCACCGCCCGCTCCCCAGTCAGTGGCAGCGGCAGCTCCCACCCTGCTTGCTGCCCGCCACCTGCCGACCTACTCAGTATGGTGAGCTGTATGCCCATTGGTCCACAGCATGAGCCAATGGGCGTGCAGCCTGCCAGTACTACACAGTCAGAAATGTGAATGAATCCATTCACATATCTGGACTGTGTAGTACGATATGGGCTGCACGCCCATTGGCTCATGCTGTGGACCAATGAGCGTAAAGCCCCACCGTATGGAGTCAGTTGGTGGGGCCGGGTGGCAAGCTTAATGGGGAGCAGGGTGGTGGGACTCAGTGGTGGTGGGGTGGGAGTACCGCTGGACCACCAGGGTTGGATTGGTTTGTCATAAGATATTACTGATGCCTGTGATTTGGCTGTGAGTGGTCCACTGGACCACCAGGGATATGGGACTATAACTTTGCTACATATGCCCACGATCGGGCATGGGGGCGGCGTCACCACGAAGGTGCCACCGGAGCTTGGGTGGCTACCCACAAGTGGCAGCTGCTGTGCTGCGCCCTGCAATACAGCAGCTCACCTGTGGATGCCCAGCTGTTGCTCTTTTTTTTGGCTCACCTGTGTGCAGTGCAGGTAGGGGTTGTGCATGCATGGGCTCAGCATCTGGGCTGAATATCAGGATATGCGGAGTGGCCAAGGCACACCTATGCCAAGATACATTACTGATGCGCTCCGGCGCATCGGGATTTGTGTCAGGGTCAATCCCCCTTTGAATATCGTGCCAGGGTGCATTCAGTGGGTTGCACATGGCGCAACTGTGTTCCGCCATGCGCAACCCTTCTGAATATCCCGCCCAAAGAATCTTTCACCAACTACCACCTCAAAAATTAATTTATTTATTTATTTAAATGTTTTACCAGGAAGCCATGCTGAGCGGACTACCGCTCAATTCCAGATGCGTCCTGGGAGATGGGGGTAGGGAAGAATACATGTAGAGTACAGTGTATGATGAGCAAGCAAGCAAAACGTACAGAAACATTGTGGTACAGATTGGTAGATTATGCAATACACAAACAATTTAGGTTCAAGATACATCACAAATGAGCAGTCACAATAATAGAGAGCTAGACCCTTGATCTAAAGCGTATCTTAATCGCATGTGCCGGTGGAGGAGAAGTGCTCTTTGAGGAGGGAGTTGAGGTGCTGAGTGGGAGGAGCATGCCGAATGTCGTCTGGAAGGGAGTTCGACAGTTTAGGCATGCGAAATTTAAAGGTGCGTGGCCTGCAGTGGTGGACTTGTGTGGGGCAGACAGGAGACAGGAGTCAAATTTCTTGAGTGAGTACACAGGAGTGGTTTAGGCTGTTAGGGCTGAAGCAAGGAAAGGGGGCAGGGACTGAGCCCAGAATTCAGCCAAACCCTAGCACAGTGGGACTGACTCTGATCCAGGAGCGAGGGGAGGTCCAGGGACCAGTAGAGGCCGCAGTGATAGGTGTTGGGAAGACAGTCAAGAGCGAAGCAACAGAAGGAGTGGAAGAGTGGGTCCATTCTGGCTAGGGTGGACTTAGGAGCGACACTGTAGACTATGTCCCAGTAGTCAAAAATAGGGAGGATCATTTTCTGCAAACTTGCCCTGTGAGCTGGCAGAGGGATGCAACCATGGTTATGGTATAAGGTGCCCAACTTCCAGTGCAGTTTTTTGTCAATGGCATTGATATGTACAGAAAAGTTGAGGTGCTGGTCAAGCCAGACCTTGAGATATTTGAAGGAGGTGCAAGCCTCCAAGGAAGTCCCATCTAGGGGATGGAAGGTGGGGATGGAGGGGAGCCGAGAAAGTCTCTACCTCATGGCAAAGGTTAAGGAGACCATTTTCTTGGCATTGAGAAAAAGCTGATTTGAGCTAAACCAGAGCTGAACATCACTGAAGTCCTGCTGGAGTCTGGTCACCACATCAGAGGAAGAGGGGCTGAATGTATACAGTACTGTGTCGTCTGCATACATGTGAAAGGATGTATGTCGGCAGGCTGAGGGCAGATCAGTAAGAAAGACAGAGAACATGATCAGGCGAAGGACGGAACTTTGGGGAACACCAGTAGTGACAGGGAGGGAGCCAGAGGTGCAGGTGCCAATTCTGATTGATTGGGACCTGCCTGCCAGGTAGGAGTGGAACCAGTTGGTGGCCGCACTAGACAGCCCTGCGAGAGAGAGAGAGAGAGAGAGCTTGGACAGGAAAAGAAAGTGAGAGACAGTGCCAAATGCCTTTGCTAGGTAGACAAAAAGGGCTGAAGTGATGTAGCCTTTATCCATACCAGTAAGAATGGAATTGGTGAGCCTTAGGAAGGAAGTGGTGGTGGAGTGGGATTTCCTAAATCCAGACTGGTAAGGTGTGAAGAGTGAGGAGTCCAGAAAGAAGCAGAGTTGTGCGAGCTCTAGGTACTCCTGAATTTTAACTAGTATGGGGAGGAGGGAAATGGAGCAGTAGTTGCCAGGGGAGGAGGGGTCACCTTCTTTAGGGAGGGGGATGACTGTGGCAAGCTTCCAATCTGATGGGATGGAAATGATAGAGAATAAGAGGTTGAAGAGTGAGGCCAGGGGGATGGCGATGGCAGGGGCTGATAGAGCATTTTGGAGTCCAATCCTGAGGGACATTTATCCTTGAAAGGATTGAGGGTGAGCAGGGTGTTGAGTACTTTGGATGGGGTAATCTGGTGAAAGGAGAAGAAGCTGGCTGGGGGGGTTGGGTAGATGGGAATGAGATTGCGGAATGATGCGGGATAGGCAGGAGAGTAGACAAAAGAGAGGACGAACAGTTTGTGAAAAATAAAATGTGTTGAATTCAGAGGCCACTGTATGAGGTTCCATGCCAGAGGAACTGCCTACGTCTAGGACGGGGGGGGGGCTGGGCAGGTGGGAAGAAGAGCGAATTACCCACCTACAAAACTTAGCAGGGCGATTTATGTTTGTGTGGAAGGAGGCTTTGAAGTAGTTGGCTTTTGCCTGTCAGATTAACCTTGTACAGGCATTCTGAAGTGGGCAACAGTGTTGGTGCTTGTCAGGGGTGCAGGATACCTTGTAAGGCTTCCAAGCCTGGTCCCTGGCTCAGAGATGAGCCATGAGGTCTGCTGAGATCCAGGGCAGGTGAGCTCCCCTTACACAAGCCCATCTGAGTGTGGCATAGTAGTCCCAGATAGCGAAGAATCTGGACTTGAAGTACTCCAGGGCAGAATCGATAGAGGTGGCCTGGGGGATGAATGACCAGTCTGTGTTTGTCAGGTCATTTAGGAGTGAAGCAAGGTCTAAGGATTTATAGCACCTGGTGAGGAGAGTCCTTGGTGGAGGTGCCTTGGATCTGAATATTTTCCTTTCCAAGTATATCATGTGGTCATCACTTAGAAAGTCTGGTAGAAGTCCTGAGGCAAGTTTCCGATGTGGGTGTGAGGTAAGGGCCCAGCCCAAGAGAGAGTGGTTCTGTGATTTGGGGTTCAGACGTGTGGGTTCTGTGATCAGTTGAGACAGGTTTAGTGTGGTCACTTGGCTGCAGAGCTTGGAACTAGCACTGGAGAGCAAGTTCAAATTGAATACTGTATACAGACCCTTGTTTCAAGTGGAGGAAATGGACAAGAAAATGATGGAGGACATTCTCAAAATGGCTGAAAAGGGGGAGATACTGTTGATGGGGGACCTGAATATGCCAGATGTTAACTGGATAACATGTACTACAGCCACATCCAAAAGCAAGGTCATTCTCGATGCCCTGCAGGGGGCAGGCCTTAGACAGTTAGTGTTGGAACCCACTCGGGAGGGAGCAAGACTAGACCTGGTACTCTCAAATGGAGAGAGGATCACAAATTTAGAAGTCAGTAGACATCTGGGAACAAGTGACCACTGCACAGTGTGCTTCACAATAAGCACAACCATGGAGACAAGCCATACAAAAACAAGGAGAGTAGACTTTAGAAGGGCCAGATTTGGCAAAATGGGTGAATACCTGAGGAATGTACTAGCAAATGGCCAAAAAGGAGGGGTGGAAGAATAATAGAGAAAAATCAAAACTGCTATCAAACAGGCAACAAGCCTTTGTGTGAAACAAATAAAGAAAACAAAGCGGAGTAAAAAACCATTATGGTTCTCAAAAGAGGTGGCGGGGAAGGTTAAGGAGAAAAAAGCTGCATTCAAAAAGTATAAGGAATCATAGAAGGAGCACGACAGGGAACTGTATCAAATAAAGCAGAAAGAAGTGGGGAAGGCAGTCAGATTAGCAAAAGCCCAAACTGAGGAAAAAATAGCCAACTCAGTTAAGAAGGGGGATAAAACCTTCTATAGGTACATTAGGGAGCATAGAAAGGTTAAGGGAGGAATTGTGAAGATTAATAAAGGAGAGGGGAGGTGGGCAGTGGGAGACAGTGAAAAGGCAGAGATACTGAATGAACAGTTTTGCTCAGTATTCACAAATGAAGATGAGCAGGAGTTACCTAAACCAGACAATAGAAGCACTCTGGGTAGGGGGTTGACACCAGTCCATTTACAGAACAAAGAGTCCTGAAAGATCTCCTAAAACTCAAGGTGGACAAAGTAATGGGGCCTGACAGGATGATTCACCCCAGAATCCCAAAAGAACTAAGGGAGGACCTAGTGACACCACTGACCACACTTTTTAACAAATCATGGGAGGATGGGGTGGTACCTGAAGACTGGAGGAGGGCAGATGTGATTCCCCTTCACAAAAGTGGGAGCAAGGCAGAAGCAGGAAGCTACAGAACTGTAAGTTTGACCTCAGTGGTTGGGAAAATGATGGAATCACTTCTGAAAGAAAGAATTTTTGAGTACCTAGAGGCCAGCGGGGCAGAGGACCCAAAGCCACATGGATTTACAGTAGGAAGGTCATGTCAGATGAATCTAATTGATTTCTTTGACTGGTTGACCAAAGTAATAGACCAGGGAGGGGCTGTGGATATGGCCTACCTTGACTTTAGCAAGGCATTTGACACAGTCCCACACAAAAGACTAATAATCAAGTTAGCCAGCCTGGGAGTGGGTTCCAGGGTGGAAGCATGGGTAGCAAACTGGCTGCACAACAGGACACAGAAGGTAATAGTGAATGGAGCACATTCCGAAGAAAAGGGGGTTACTAGTGGAGTACTTCCAGGTTCAGTACTGGGTCCAGTCCTCTTTAACATCTTTATAGGTGACATTGCAGAGGGTCTGGAGGGAAATGCATGCCTCTTTGCAGATGACACAAAGATCTGTAGCAGAGTTGATACACAAGGTGGGGTAGAAAGGATGAGAAGGGACTTGGCAAGGTTGAAGGAATGGTCAGGCATATGGCATCTTAGATTCAATGCAAAGAAGTGCAAAGTAATGCACCTGGAAAACAAAAACCCCAGAGAAGAGTACACAATAGAAGGGGAGGAACTAACAACAACAAAAATGGAAAGGGACTTGGGGTAGTTAAATCAGATGACCTAAAGGTGGGTAAGCAATGTGAAAAGTCAGTAAGAAGAGCCAGGGGGATACTGGGATGCATAAGACGGGGCATCACAAGTAGAAAAAGGGAAGTGGTTATACCTCTGTACAGACAGTTGGTGAGACCCCATCTGGAATACTGTGTGCAGTTTTGGAGACCCCATCAAGGACATAGACAGGATGGAAGGAGTCCAGAGGAGGGCAACTAAAATGGTGCAGGGTCTGCATCAGGAACTATATGAAGAGAGACTGAGAGAGTTTAATATGTATACCCTTGATGAAAGGAGGGACGGGGGGGACACGATAGAAACTTTTAAGTACCTCAAGGGAATCGACAAAGTCCAGAAGTAGCATCTTTCAGAAAAAGAGATGTGTAAGAACAAGGGGGCACAATTTAAAGATAGAGGGGGGATGGCTCAGGGGTATTGTGAGGAATTTGTTTTTCACGGAGAGAGTGGTGGATGCATGGAACTGCCTTCCTGGGGAGGTTGTTGGGTCTAAAACAGTGGGGAAATTCAGACATGCATGGGACAGACATAAGGCAATTGTAGTGGGGGGTTGCAGGAAGTAGGCTGTTGGTTAACTAGAGTCTGCAGCTTATCCAATAGGAAGGGAAATGGACAGACTGGGTGGGCCAAGTGATCCTCATCTGCTGTCAAAGTCTATGTTTTTTATGTTTCTAAGTCCCCAAGGATATGGCACTCGCCCTGATGCGTGGGATTTTAGGGTACCCAGGTGATCTAAGAATTTACTATACAGTTGCGCCTCAACCACCCCATAATGTGGCTCACAATGAAATGAGGATAATAATAGCAATAAACCAGGCAATGTAAGCAAATGAGTAACCAACTAAATATACTGACCCAGCATTATAAATAATTATCCTTAACACTACAATCGGAAGACAAACACTAGCTCACTAACCTGGGGGTGGCTGCTGCTCAAGCCTTTAATGATTTAATAGTTCAGCACATATATTGAAGCCTCTAAGCATGCTACACTCCTCTTACTCTACAAAAAGTCAAGGAACCTTGGGAGCAAAGGCTGGGAAATGAATAATTTGATAGGGAACTAGATTCACAAACTGCCATTTTTTAGAAAAAAACTAGAACGTTAATGATAGGGCTATTTGCAAGCTACAAACAAATGGTTTATAGTATTAGAAAGAGGAGATTCTCAGTTTCCACTGGTATAAATATGTTTCTAGCATTTATTGTTTCAAATTAAATGGCTAATTCATTTCCTTTACTGTTCATAAAAGTGGTAAAATACTGACATTAGTTTTCAGAAGGTGGCGAAAAAAAACTCTAACGTTTACTAAGCTGCTGAAATTCAATTAAAACATGCAGAATGGAGCTAATTCTGGAGCTACAGATGTTTTGGTAATGCCCCTCTCTTACAGGGCAAATAAAAATATCATACAGTACAACACAACATACTGTATAACTTTGCAAAGCATTGGACAAAGACAAGTACAGGATGGGGTTATCTGGTATTAAGTATAATCTTACGTAAAGAACACATAAAACATTTTTTTGTTGAAAGCCAAATAAAACTTTTGAAAACAAAGGTCATCTTAAAAAAAAAATAATAAAACTGGTTCAGTAGCAAAATAACAGTTTAATAGTATACATTGTGCATATTCACACAATTTAAGGAGCTCTTACCTGCAGTGAAGCTGAACAAGAACTGCTGAAGTCCTACAGAATCGCAAGGGGTGATGCTGCTCTCTGATTGGTTGTACAAGTCATGTACTTTTCACCGTGTGTTATACTCAGGTTAGTATGTGCTACACTCACCTTGGTGTATCAGAATCATTTCAGTTTGCTGTGTCGACACCTTGGCACATGTTACACTCTATTCAGTCTATGCCTTGTAAGTTTGGCAACAATTCAGTTTGCTGTCTGCTCATTTCAGTGTGCAACATACACATTTTAATATATCATTGTGTTTTCAGTACTTCATAACAATTTTATTTATTTACTACAGTGCACATTTAGCAAGAGAATCAATATATTAAATAAATATAATCTACAATTCAGTATGTCATATTCATTTTGGTATATATTATAATTTAAGTAAGTATCTTAATGATTTAGGTACATGTGATAACCATTTTGGTATCTTATCCACTTCAGTATGGGTCATACAGAAACATAGAAACAGATTTTGACAGCAGATAAGGACCACTTGTCCCACCTAGACTTCCCATTTCCCTACCTACAAGATAAGCTGCTGATCCTAGTTAACCAACAACCTATTTCTTCCCACCCCCACAACAATTGCCTTATGTCTATCCCATGCATTCTTGAATTCACCCACAATTTTAGACCCCACAAACTCCTCAGGAAGGCTGTTTCATGTGCCCACCACCCTCTCTATGAAAAAATGCTTCCTCACATTGCCCCTGAACCCCCCCATCTTCAAATTGTGTTCCCTTGTTCTTGCACATCTCTTTTTCTGAAAGATGCTACCCTCTTGGACTTTGTTGATTCCACTGAGGTACTTAAAAGTTTCTATCATGTTCCCCCTCTCCCTCCTTTCTTCATAGGTATACATATTAAGCTCCTTTAGTCTCTCCTCATATGGCTTCTCTTGCAGACACTGTGCCATTTTAGTTGCCCTCCTCTGGACTGCCCCCATCCTGCCTATGTCCTTGCGGAGATGGGGTCTCCAGAACTGGATGCATTACTCCAGATGGTGTCTCACCAACTGTCTGTACAGATGGATAACAACTTTTTGTTTTCTACTGGTCATGCCTCTCCCTATAGATCCCAGTATCCTCCAGCCCTCCCTACTGCCTTCTCACATTGCTTGCTAACCTTAAGGTCATCCAGTATGATTACCCACAGGTCCCTTTCCACTTTTGTTGTTGTTACTACTCCTCCCCCCATTCTGTAATCTTCCCCTGGGTTTTTGTTTCCCAGGTGCATTATTTTGCACTTCTTTGCATTGAATCCAAGCTGCCATACTTCTGACCATTCCTCCAACCTTGCCAAATCCCTTCTCATTCTTTCCACACCTCCTTGTGTATCAGCCCTGTTGCAGATCTTTGTGTCATCTGCAAAGAGGTATACTTTTCCTTCCAGTCCCTCTGCAATGTCACTTATAAAGACATTAAAAAGGAGTGGACCCAGTACTGAACCCTGCGATACCCCATTAGTAACCCCTCTTTCTTCAGAGTGGACTTCATTTACAATTACCTTCTGTGTCCACTTGTCCAGCCAATGTTTTACCCAGGCTACCACCCTGGGACCCACTCCCAGTCTGGTTAATTTGACTATTAATCTTTTGTGTGGGACTGTGTCAAATGCCTTGCTAAAGTCTAGGTAGGCCATGTCCACAGCCCCTCCCTAGTCTACTACTTTGGTCACCCAGTCAAATAAATCAATTAGATTTGTCTGACATGACCTTTCCGCTGTGAACCCATGCTGCCTTGGGTCCATTTCAGTGTGTGTTGTATTCATTCTGGTATGTGTTATCTACATTGTATTATTTTATCGATTTTTGGTATATGTCATATACATTTTAGAATGGGTCATATCTATTTCAGAAGGTTCCATATTCATATTAGAATGTGTCATACTCTATTTCAGAAAGTTCTATATTCATATTAGAATGTGTCATACTCTATTTTATTATGTATTATATCCATTTTAGTATAGGTCATATATATATGTTGGCATGGGTCATAATTATTTCACTATGTATTACACACATTTTATTATGTATGATATCCATTTCAGTATAGGCCATAACCATTTCAGCATGTGTCATAATTATTTCAGCATGTGTCATAATTATTTCAGTATGTGTCATAACCATTTCAGTTTGTGTCATATGCATTTTGGTGTATGTCATAATTATTTCAATATTTGCCATAACTATATTGGTGTATGTCACATACATTTTGTTTTTTGTCATACCCATTTTGGTGTGTGTCTTACCCATTTTGGTATGTGTCATAATTATTTCATTATTTGTCATACCCATGTCGGTGTGTCATATCTGTGTCAGTTTGTGCTATAACCATTTTGGTGTATGTCATATCCATTTCAGTATGTCATACCCATTTTACTATGTGTCATAGCCTTCTCAGTATGGGTCATATCCGTTCAGCTGTGTATCATAACTATTTCAGCGTGTGTCACACCAGTTTCAGTGGGTGCCATATTTAGTCCAGTTTGTCTCATATCCATTTCAGTATGTAATACCCATTTAGCTATGTGTTATAGCCATTCCAGTAGATATACCATCCATACAACAACAATCATACAGCAAACGCCACCACAGTGACAAATCTCGGCAGATCGCTCCTGGTGTTTCACCCCAACCCCGAACCTACTCTGACTTGGAGTTGGTTATTTAGAGAAGGGGGTGCAGGGGGCACAGCCCCTTGCATGGTGGTTTGGGCATGCAAAACCCCCTGCAAAAAAACACTTTGTCCTGACAGGAACACTGCCAACAGTAGGTATTGTTCCCGTCACTGTCGGAGATGTCGACGGCTTTGCTGTTGGTGTAACATGGCGGAATTATTCCAGTACAGGTCATATCCATTTCAATATGGGTCATTATTATTTCAGCATGTGTCGTACCATTTTCAGTGTCATATCCATTTTAGTTAGTGTCAGACCTATTTTGGTGATTGTCATACCCACTTCTGTATGTCATACCCATTTTATTATGTGTCATAACCATTTCAGTACAGGCCATATCCATTTCAATATGTGCCATAATTATTTCAGTTTGTGTCATATCTATTTTCAGTGTGTGCCATATCCAGTCCAGTTTGTCTCATATACATTTCAATATATAATGCCCATTTTGTTATGTGTTATAGCCATTCCAGTACAGGTCATATCCATTTTGATATGCGTCATTATTATCTCAGTATGTGTCATACCATTTTCGTTTAGTGTTATATTAATTTCAGTTTGTGTCAAACCCATTTTGGTGTGTGTCATACCCATTTCAGTATGTCATATCCATTTTACTATGTGTCATATCCATTTCAGTATAGGCCATATCCATTTCAAGTTGTGTCATAATTATTTTTTTATGCATTATACCCTTTTTAGTACAGCATGTCCATTTCATTTTGTGCCATACCCATTTTGGTATGAGTCACATCTATTGGTATGCATCTCACTTATTTCAGTATGTGTCGTAGCCATTCTGGTATATGTCATACTTATTTTAATAGGTGCTATTTCTATCCTGGTGTACGTCATATCCATCTTGATGTATGTCATATCCAGTTTGGTATGTGTCATACACATTTTGGTATAGGCCATACCCATTTCAGAAGGTCTCATAACCATTTTGGTGTATGATATACTCATTTTCATATTTGTCATTCTCATAATATGATGCTGTAAACATTTTGTTGTTAGTCATAGACATGTCACTATTAATTATATTCTAAAAACTCTCATTTTGAACTGAACAGCTTCCCATACGCTGCCCATCATGGAGTGACTCTAGCTACACCTGCTGTAAGCCTAGCAGATCTGATGTGAGAAATACATCTTGTGGTTCTAGGGCTGAGTAGCTACCCTTATAGGGCTAATCTTATCAATATGACTCCAGAAGGGCAAAGTGCAGGCTTGTGAGCTTTCAGTTATATGCCTGAAAACCCTTAACCCAGTATTTTCCTCCTGGGTATGAACCCTTAGACCTAGCATAACTGTACCCAAGTTTCTGCAGGGAAGACAGCATTGTATGGGCACAGCTGGACACAGGATCTGATGTATGCCCTCATTCATACATACATGATATATTTATATAGATATATATACAGTATATATATATATATATATATATATACACACACACACATACATATACTATATACGTACATTACGTACATGCATACATACATATTAAGGGAAGAAAAACAACCATTGGGCCATTGAGTTCCTTGCTGTCTCTCATCTGCTCAGTGGGAATAACCTGCCACCCCTTTTTCTTCAAAGTACTTGATAAGTCTGACCGTAAAGTTCATTATGCTGATACCACATGCTCTGAAACATAGAAACATAGACTTTGATGGCAGATAAAGACTGCTTCGCCCACCCAGTCTGCCCATTTCCCTACCTATTGGATAAGCTGCAGATCCTAGTTAACCAACAGTCTACTTCTTCCTACCACCCCACCAGAATTGCCTTATGTCTTTCTCATGCATTCTTGAATTCTCCCACTGTTTTTGACCCCAAGACCTCCTCGGGAAGGCCATTCCATGTGTCCACCACCCTCTCTGTGAAAAAATACTTCCTCACATTGCCCCTGAACGTCCCCCCCATCTTCAAATTGTGTCCCCTAGTTCTAGCACATTTTTTTTTCTGAAAGATGCTACCCTATTAGACTTTGTTGATTCCCTCTGGTGGTCTATTCCAAGTATTCATTATGGACTTGAGTGTCCCCTTTTCATTTAATTCTTCTACATTCTGGAGAGTTGCCCTTGTTCTGATGGTGTTATCTCTTTTAGATACTTGATTACTATAATCTTATCTCCCCCATGTCTTCTCTTTCCATGGAAAACACTCCCAGTTCTGTCAAGCAGTCCTCCTAGCCCACATTCTACAAGCCATCAGTCAACTTAGTCATTCTCTTCTGTACACACATCATCATGTCAGTATCCTTAATCCATATGGAGGCCCAGAATAGCACACTCTACTCGTGATGGAGCCTGACCAAGATCTATGTAAGAGCATTATAATGTATCGTGCTTTACTTATGAACTTTCTCTTTATTCATGCCATACTTTTGTTAGTCTTTCTAGCTGCTGCCTAACACTGTTGCTGCCATTTAGCTCTGCTGCTTATTAGAACTTCCAGGTATCTTTCCTGCTTTTCTTCTGTCACCTTGCATTTCTCAACATGGAAGTTGATCTCCCATTTTGCCAATCATTTGCCAAAACTGTCTGTGTCCTTATCCATTTTATTTATCTCCTGTTGTGATGCACATGGTCATTAGCAATCTTCATGATCCAGTTGGTGGTATGCACCTCTTTGTCACATGTCACTTTGTCACTTGGGCTGGCAGTATAGCCTAGAGGTTACAGGAACGAGATGTGATCGAGCTTGGTACATCCAACAGCCCAGACTTGAGTTTGAGTCTCACAACCTCCACTTGCATACTGTGTGACTCTGAACAAGTCACTTAACCACCCAATACTCCCAGGTTGCCCCTGAAAATAGGCATTTGTGCCTAGTGGGCCTTACCCGGTTAGCAAAGTCTGAAATAAAATAAAAAAAAAAAAATACAAAAAAAATACAAATGTATAATGAACAATGTTTGCCCTATTCCACATACCCTGTGGAATCCCACTGGTCACAACTCACTTGTTTCCATGTTGATAGGTTATCATTTATAATGATTGTTTCCTAACCTAAAACCAGTTTTTGAACCCATTTCATCACACTTCTAGTTATGCAAGTCCTTTAGTTTATGAACTAGCTGTCTGTTAATTCTGCTTATGGATTTTGCATTACTTATGTTGCTTTTGGTTTGTAAATTACATTACTCTGATTCTTGTTCAATGTGTTTTATACTTGTAGTTATTACAGTATTTGCTACTCAATGCCCTTACATTATGTAGTAGCTTGCTAGGGACAGTGCACCACCTAATCCAGGTCCTCTGGCCTCTATTCCCCTCTCCCCCTCACTGTGGTCAGACCAGAAGGGGCTCAAAATTGTCCACCAGAACATCTGAAGTTTTCTGGCCACTAAAACAGACCTAGAGGCATGGATGACTAGCTATTCCCCAGGTATCCTTGGTATATCAGAGCCTTGGTTGAAACCCAGTACAACTAACTTCCTCTATACTTTGTACAATTACAGTTTCATATGTGCTGATCACTCCTCTTCTAAAAGAGGCGGTGGCCTATTTATTTGTTATAGGTCCCTTGATGGCAGATAAGGACTGCTAGGCCCACCTAGTCTGCAAATGTTTACTACCTGTTTCATATACAGCGGATCCTAAACAATCTGCAGCTCACCCTCTCTTTCCTATTGCTAGAGTTCCTTTATGTCTGTCCCAATTGTTTTTGAATTCCCCTACTGTTTTTGCCCCTACAATCTCTGCCAGGAGGCTATTCCATGGATCCACCACTCTTTCTGTGAGAAAATACTTTCTTGCGTTACCCCTAAGTCTATCCCCCTCTGTTTTCACATCATGATCCCTTGTTCTTGAACATCTTTTTTTTTTTAAAGATGCTACTGTCTTGTACCTTATTTATACCTGTGAGATATTTGAAAGTATCTATCATATCCCCCTCTCTCCTCTCCTCCATGGAATACATATTGAGATCCTCCAGTCTCCCCTCATATGACTTGTGGTGCAGCCCTTGCTCCATTTTTGTCACCCTCCTCTGAACCACTTCTACTCTGTCTATGTCCTTCCGGAGGTGCGACCTTCAGAACTGAACACAGTACTCATAGAAGAAGTATTACTAATGTTCTATACAGTGGCATCACCACTTCCTTCCTTCTGCTGGAGTTACCTCTCCCTATGCACTCCAGCATTCCACTGGCTCTCTTCACAGCCTTCTCAAGACCTTTAGATAATCAGATATGATTACTCCCAGGTCTCTTTCCTGTTTGGTGGCCATCAGAACCCCCCCCCCCATCATGTACCCCTCTCCGGCATTTTAGTGCCCTAAGTGCATGATCTTGCACTTCTTTGCATTGAATCTTAGCTGCCACACCCTTGGCCACTCCTCAAGCTTGCTTAGGTTCCTTCTCATTTTCTCTACCCCTCCTGCAGATCATTGTGTCATCTGCAAAACGACATACTTTCCCTTACAGCCTCTCTGCAATGTCTCTTTTGAAGACATTAAAGAGGACTGGTCCAAGCACTGATCCCTGAAGGACCCTGCTGGTCACCCCCCCCCCATCTTTGGATTGAACTCTGTTCACCACCACCCTCTGTGTCCTATCGCTCAGTCATTTTGTGACCCAGTTTATCACCCTGGGATCCACTCCCAGGTTGCCCAGCTTGTTTACTAGCCTCCTATGTGGAACAGTGTCGAAGACCTTGCTGAAATCCACGTAGGCCACATTCACCGCCCTTCCCTGATCCACTTCCCTAGTCACCCAGTCAAAGAAATCTATCAGATTTGTTTAAAAAGGTCTTCCCACTGTGAATCCCTGCTGCCTTGGATTCTTTGCTTCATCGGATTCGAACTGTATCACAAACCTTTCTATTATTAGTGATTCCATTAGTTTCCCCACCATTGAGGACAGGCTGACTGGACTGTAATTGCCAGCCTCCTCTCTGCTCCTACTTTTGTGGACAGGGACTACATTTGCCCTCCTCCAGTCCTTTAGTATCACACCTGTTTCCAGTGAACTGTTAAGCAGGGCTGTCAGTGGTGCTGCCAGCACCTCCCTGAGTTCTCTTAATACTCTGGGATGTATCCTGTCAGGCCCCATTGCCTTGTCCACTATCAAATTAGCGAGTTCCTTTGAGACTCCCTCCTTCTTAAATGGACTGGTGTCCAGCTCCTTCCCAGTGGTGCTTCCATCACCTAACTTTGGTGCCTCCCCTTCCCCTTCTTCTGTGAATACTAAACAAAAATATTAGTTCAGAATTTCTGCTTTTTCTTGGCCTCCATCTGCACATTCCCCTCCTTCCCTTTTTAATCTCACAATCCCACCCTTAGTCTTTTTTCTTTCACTAGTATGCCTCAAAAAGTTCATGTCCCCTTTTGTTATTACCTGGGCTATTTCTTCTTTTGTTTGTGCCTTTGCACTCCTGACTGCTTTATCCACCTCCCTCTCCTTTTCCAGATACAGTTCCCTGTCTCCTTTTCTCTGTGTTTCCTTGTACCTCCTGAATGCCACCCTTTTCACTCTTACCTTCTTGGACATTTCCTTTGAGAACCATTGTGTTTTTTTCTTTCTCTTTGTTTTGCTTGCTTTCCTAATGCAAAGGCTTGTTGCCTCTACTATGGCTCCCTTAAGTTTCTCCCATTGTTCCTCCTACCCCCCCTTTCTCCTTCCCTGTCAGTGATTTCCTAAGACATTCCCCCATCTTTGCAAAGTTGGCACACCTAAAATCCAGAACTCTTACTTTTGTGTGGCTAAACTCTTCTGCTGTTCTCACATTGAACCACATCATACAGTGATCTCTTGATTCCAGATGGCTCCCCACTTTTATGTCTGTAATTCTGTCCCCGTTGGTGAGTACCAGGTCCAAAGTCGCTCCCTATCAGGTGGGATCCATCACTAGCTGTCTGAGACATGCCCCCTGGAGGGCTTCTAGGAAGTCTCTGTTCCTGGCTGAGGCTGCAGCTTGGTTGCTCCAGTCCATATTCAGCAGACTGAAGTCATCTACCAGCAGCACCTCCCCTTTATCTGTCATTCTGTGGATGGCTTCTACAAGTACCCTGTCCAGCTCTTTCCCTTGTGTGGGAGGTCTGTAGATCAAATCTGTGTGAATGGTAGTGTCATTTCCGGTCTCCAGGGTGATCCACTGCGCCTCAATGTCTCCCTGCTTTCCCTGTACCTCAGTTGCCTTAATTCCTTCCCTGGTGTAGATAGCCACTCCTCCTCCTCCCTTTTTACCCACCCTGTCCCTCCTGAATAGAGTGTAACCTGGTATTGCCATATCTCAGTCAGGGTTCCCTGTGAACCATGTCTCAGTAACAGCGACAGTGTCCAGGTCTGCCTCAGCCATCAGGGCCACTAGGCCTAGGATTAGTTTCCCAGACTGCTGGTATTTGTGCACATGGCCTTCCAATTTTTACTGCCTCCTCTCCTAATAACTCCCCTCCTATCCCCAAGTCTTTCCTCCATATCCCTCTTGTCCTTACTCGAATTCTGTCTTTTTGCCTATTTTGATTTTAGTTATCTTCAGTGATTTCTCAACTTTAGGATACTCTCTGCTATCTGTATCATTTGGTGGGGGGCTGTTTGCTTCATCCAGCTTATTTCCACCACCCCCTTGGCTAGTTTAAATGCTTGTTCATGAAACATTTAAACCTTTTATGGAGGATCCTTGTACCCACCCCCGATGCAGGCTATTGCCTTTGTACAGGCCCTGCATCCCTCCAGGTGAAACCCCAGTCCATGATGAAGCCACATCCCTCCGCTCCACACCAGTCCTTCAGCCATGCGTTGAATCTCTTGGTGTGGAGCACCCTGTTCTCCCCCTTGCCTTTGATAAGTAACAACTCTGAAAAGGTTGCAGAGCATTCCACCTGTCCAAGACCCCTTTCCAACTCCCTGAACTGCTCCTGCACTACCCTAGCCTCACCACTGGCCAGGTCATTCATCCCCAGGTGGACAATGACATCCAGCTCACTTTCCCATCCTGCTGCCCCAGCAATCCGTAGGATGTGCTGTCCATCCCTTCAAGCCACAACACCAGGTAGGCACCTGATCTCCCTCCCTCCCTCCCTCCTGGCACCAAGTCTATCCCCTGATGATAGTGTCCCCCACCAGGATTTTCTTCCTCCTCTCCAGGGTCCTCTACCATCCGGGGTCTCCACTATGGAGGATCCCCACATCCTCCTTGGTTACCACTGTGGGTCCCTCTTTGGGACAGTCCTGCCCTGCCAGAGTAGCATAGGAGTCATGGACTGGAACTATAGGAGGGATGAAAAAATTTCTTACCATAGTAATCTTGATTCTTCCAGGGTATTCTCCAATATTCAGAACTCTTGCAGTCATCACTTTAAGAAGAAATGCCGGAGATAAAATGTAGGTGTAACCCCCCCTACAAATAGGGGTTCCCAAAAAAGTCTTCCTTGAGTTTGTCTAAATACTCACTGCCAGGCTGGTGTCCTTCATTTTTGCAGTTTAAATATGATTGCCAGATGGTGCCTGTATAGCCTCTGTGTACTGTCTCTTTAAGAGCTGCCTGGATTGCAGTCATAATTAATCTAAAAGGGAGCTCTGATATAAGATGTGCTTGTTTGCTGATCATCTGTTAGAGTAGTGATAATATTGCAGTTTGTTCTAACCTGCCTTCTTTGTAGCATGGACAGTTCTGTTTGTTTCCATCATCTTGGTCCTGGACAGCTGAAATGGACCAATCAGTACATTTGGAACTCTTCAATTGAGCTTGCTTACAGGAGCTTGGTGGGGTCAAAACTTGTAGGAATTGTAGTTTCTGCATTTTGGCATCTAAAATATCCTGGAAGAGGAGCCTTTGTTGTGACTGACAGACAGATCAGCCAACCAAACCTTTTGGATTTTAGGGAAGTCCCAAACTGCTTGTAATTTCAATTAGATCTAAGTTGGGAAGTGAAGAAGTAACAGCTCAAGGTAGTTGGAGCAGCAATCCATACTGGATTAGTGCAGAAGAACTGTGGAAAGGCCTGAGTTTTGGCCTGCATGCCTGCCTCCTGTTCCTGAGAGGGAACTTGTGCCTTTTTTGGACTGAATCTGAACTTGAAGAGCGAAGTAAGCCACTGAATTGTGACCAGGCTCCTACCTGAAGAAGACCGAGGATTTTCTGAATGTGATCAGCCTGTCAGGACCTCCAGCCACTTCTGAACTCCCGGATTGTGCAGAGACTCTTTAATTGCGACCGGAGAGCCTTTTGCCTGGTACAGTGTAATTTCTTTACATGTGAATGTTTTGTGTGCTTATATTGGGTCGTGATTTGGTACCCCACTGTGGTTTGAATTGTGTTCTGCTTGCTGGAAGCTGCATTAGAATTTCCTTATGTGTAAATGAGCTGTGTGCTGCTAGTGGGTCACGATTTGGTTCCCCACTGTGGTTTGAACTGTATTCTACTTGCTGGAAGCTGCATCCAGTCCCATGGACTGAATCCAAAATCGTCTCCCACTGGGTCTGTGCCTTGCCACACTGGCCCAGCCCAACTACCCACTGCACAGAGAAAGCCATCAATGAGAGACCTGCCTGGGGATCAGCCCCCTGCTGAACACTTGAACAGGAATGACACCTCGGTGATTTATGTGGGCCCCGCTTCTCCAGGCACTCCAGCTCAACAACCTGCAGTCTCTATTTCATCCTACCTGTGTCCAGTGTTGGGTATCATGAGTAAACATCAGGGTAGCCCCTCGCAACAACAACTAAATCTAAGTTGTTGTCATTTGATTGTCTGGTTGCTTTTTCTTTCACGAACTGAGCCCTCCAGCTCTGGATTACAAAGAGTGTGTGTTGTGCATGTTGCTTTCTTCCATCACAGGGCCCCAGCCAGCTGTAATGTTCCTGGCTAGCCCATCGTCTTCTTACCTGGGTACCCAGAGGTGTGACTGTGTGGGGATTTAAAGCACATGCATAACTGTTTGATTAATATAGCCTTTAAGTCAATCAACCTGATTACGCACCTTCCTTGTTCAAGTCCCCTGAATAAATCAGATCTGATTTTTTCTGCATTTAACCCGACTGTGGTTCCAGTTTATGCCAAGAGTACTGAACTGTTGCTATTTGCTGTGCATAACCTTGTTTTACAGGGGGTCCCCATGGTCAAGCCAGAGGAACCAGCCCTGGTGGTAACTGCAAACAGTGTGGGTACTTACATGGTGTACAAGGGGTACTGTGAAAGTGATTATCGTATATTGCTTAGGCCTCTAGAGGGGAAAGAGGGGGTTTACAGTGTCCCAGAGGGCTGTGCCCAGGATAGTTTGACCACTACTAACCCGGATCTCCGGGTGGATGTACCCGTTGCAGAACCTAGGCCCCTTAACCTGCTACTAGCCAAGCAGGCAGGGGTAATAGCCCGTGGGATAGCGCCACCTGGGAGTTACATCTGCTAATGATGGAATCATCATTGGCTCATGCTAATTTTCAAAGGCTGTCCTTATCAACTGCCAGTGTTCTACTGCTTCAGTTTTCATGGACAGCCTGCAAGGACAGGTCCCGCTAATAACCATAACTATCTAATAATAGTAATAACAATAATAACAATAACAATAAATTAACCTAACCAAAGCCCCCAATTTGGGGAAAAACACACCCCACAATGTCAGAATCACCTGAACAAGTGAAAACCAATGTCCCACAGGACTCAATACAGATATGCCAGTATGTGGCATCCTCACACATGGTTACTCAGCTTGGATTGCAGAGGCTATCAGTTCTAGAAAGGAAGGCAGGGTGGGTGAGTTCTGAATATTGGAGAATACCCTGTAAGAAACAAGATTACTATGGTAAGTACTTTTTTCTTCTCACCCCAGGAATTCTCCAACATTCATAACTCTTGAAGACTACAATGCAGTACCATTGGAGGTGAGCACAGAACCTACTTTGGGAATAGACTCTGTAGGACTGTTGTGCCAAACCTGACATCAATTCTGGACTGTGTGTCTAGGCTATATTACTTTGTAAGGGTGCGAACTGCTCTCCAGTTAACTGCTTTACAGATCTCCACTAATGGGACATCCTTGGCAGCTGCTATGGTAGCAGCTGTACCTCTTGTATAATGGGCCCTCAGCCCTGCTGGGGGTTTCTTTTCCAGCTTTGGAATAGCAAAACTGAATGTACTGAACTATCCAGCAAGAAATGGACCTTTAGATGCTGGATTTCCTTTTCTCACATCCCCCATAAGTCAAGAACAGCTGTTTTCTGTCCTGTCTGTGGTCCTTAGAAACTTTAATGTAGTATCTAAGTGCTCGTTTGACATCCAGACTATGGAGTCTGCACTCACCTGAACTAGAATGTTCAGTAAAAAACACTGGTTGAGTAATGGACTGGTTTAGATGGAAATCAGAAACCACCTTGGGTAGAAATTTCCTGTTTATTCATAGGACTACCTTATCTCTGTGAAATTAAATGTATTCCTGATCAATGCACAGAGTTTGAAGTTCACTGATCCTTCTTGCAGAAGTTATTGCCACCAGGAAGACTGTTTTCCATGTGACATATTTTAGATGAGCAGATGCCCTAGGCTCAAATGGCAGACCCATGAGCATGGTTATACAAACATTCCAGTCCCAAGCTGGCACTGATTCTCCATGAGGGGGGTGCAAATGGGCCAGACCTTTGAAAAATCTCTTGAATATAGGTTTTGATGACAAGGAGGCTGATATATAAGCAGACAATGAAGTTAGGCAGACCTTTAGAATACTGGGCTGCAGGTCCAAAGAATGTAAATGAATAAGGGAGTCTAGCAGTGCTGGAATCCCTGCCTTAGCTGGTACCACACTATTGTTGGAACACCAAATAGAAAACCTTTTCTATTTTGAAACATATGTTTTCTTAGTAGACGGTTTCCTGTAACCCCTTAAAACATCCAAAACTTTGTCTGAGAGATCCAAGCCTACATACTCTAAGTCCTCAAGATCCATGCCTTGAATCTGAGAGAACTGAGGTTCGAATACAGAATCTTCCCTTGATTGGAGGTTAAGAGGTCATGCCTCCAAGGAAGGTGTATTGGTTTGCCTACAGACATGGAGAGCAACAGAGAATACTACGGCTGCCTGGGCCAATCTGGTGCTATCAAGATCATTGATGCTGGTTGGGATCTGAGTTTGATCAAAACTCTGAGCACTGGAGGGAAGGCATACAGGTGCATGCCTGACCAATCCAAAGCCAAAGCATCCAAGGGAATTGTCCCTTGGGCTGGTGGCCTGCAAATACTTTGGCAGATGGTGGTTCTCATGGGATGCAAAGAGATCTATCTCTGGGGTTCCCCGCCTTCTGAAAACCACTTCCACCACCTGTCTGTTCGGAGCCCGTTCATGATGGGCCTGGTTGATCTAACTCAGAACATCTGCTAAGGTATTGTCCTTGCCTGGCAGATGAATGGCCTGAAGGGAAACTCCTGGAGAGTAAGCCAGGCTCCATATCTTCATAACTTCTATGCAGAGAGGATTTGCCCTTGTGCCTCCCTACTTGTTTATGTAGTATATTGTGGTGCTTTTGTCTGTTCTGATCTGTTCCACCTTTCCCTGCAAAAGTGGCATAAAGGCCTTTATTGCCAACAACACTGCTCTGAGCTCCAGAAGGTTGTTGTGCTGAAGTGACTCTGCACTTGCCATGTACTGTTGGTGGTATGATCCCCTAGATAAGCCCCCCGCCCTGGTAGTGATGCATCTGTTGTGAGAATCACTGATGGGGTCTCTTGCTGGAAAGGAACCCCTTCCCTCAGGTTGGCTTCTTCTTTGCACCACTGGAGGACCTGGAGTAATGTTTTTGTTACTGGAGTCAACTTTGAGAGAGAGGACCCCTTCTTTGGCATCAGTGTGCTCTGAGGTGGCACTGAATGTCTCTCATCTGGAATTGCGACCCTAAGATCGTGCCCGTGGCTGCAGCCAAGTGGCCTAGCAACTGAAGAAACTGCCTTGCAGTTTTTGGTCTGTTCAGGTTGAAGGACTCTGACAACTGAACAATGTTTCTTACCCTGTCCAGAGGCAAGTAAGCTCTGACCTCCAGGGTATTCAACTCTGCTCCTGTGAATTGCAGAACCTGTGCAGGTAGAAGGACAGCTTTTTTTTAGATTTATCAGAAACCCTAGGGACTCCAAGAGGCCCTGGGTGACCTGAAAGTGTTCCCTTATCTGTTGTGATGAGTTTCCTACCACCAACTAGTCATCTAGATATGGGAATACTGTGACACCCAACCTTCACAGGTGTGCCACCACTACTGCCAATCATTTTGTGAACACTCTTGGGGCCAAAGTGAGGCCGAATGGCAGTGCTGAGAACTGGTAGTGACCTGAAGGGAGTCTGAATCTGAGATATTTTCTCTGAGACTCCCTTATGGGGATGTGGAAATAGTCATCTTTTAGGTCCTGGGATGCCAACTAATCTCCTTTCTGGAGTGATAGCAGAATCATTGCCAATGTTCCAATTGCCAATCTGTCTTTCGGATGAGACGTTAAACCAAGGTCCCATCTGCCTGTTCTAGTGGTAGTTCAGGAGGATGTTCAAGATCCCATGGCACTTCTCGAAACGAGTAGGGTAATTTGTTTATTTGAGAAAATCATACAACATAAAGGCAGAAGAACAATTCTTAAGAAATCAAGGAAAACTCATTTACAAAACCAAAAAATGCTACATAGCAAATGAAAAGAAGCACCTGCAAAATCCAATAAAATTTTCTAACAAATCATAACTGTATCTAAAAAATCACTTATAAATCAAAATCAGTATACAGTAACAGTATCAGAATGTCTACCATTTCATTTAACTGGGACATCACTATTTGTAATCCAAGGCAAATTTCTCCACTTTTGAAATAGATCTCTGTGTGCAAATGTCTTTGATTCAAATACATAAACATTTTTAAGTTCAGTTAAAACTTTCTGTAATAATGCAATATGTGAAAATTGTTTCTGCTGTAGAGTAAAAATGCTTCTACTTTTCCAAATGAACCATTTAAAACTGCAAAAATTAGATTCAAAGTACTTTGATCCCCTTTCCTCCAACACTGTGGATATACCCCATAAATGAGAATGTCGTAGTTAACTGTGGTGAAACAGGGTTCATCCCACAAGTGTGCTACATATGACCAAAACATCTCTATATAGGTACAAGAAAAAAATAAATCTTGCATTGTGTCAGGTTCCTCAATACAACCTGGTCTTGAACAGATTCTTTCCTCTACCTGTTTGTGTTATTTGTTAGCTTTTGTATTGAGCTTTTCGTGGTAACACAGCTATATCTCTAATTTTTGGAAGAATACAGTGTCCTGGCCAAACTTCCCCCATTCATTAAAAATACCACCAACAGCTTAAAATCTGATTCAGTTTCAGCTGGCATCCATCTGTACCTCCTCCCCCGGGACAAGGCTGAAAATAGGCAAGAAATTATCTAGTCCTCCTTCCCAGTCAAAAAAAAATTTAAAAAAATGTTACGATTTTGAACTTTGGCTTTGTCAGATGTTTGTTTCACAGTCTTGAGATCTAGGACAGGCCACCACTCCCAATTTTTCTTTGTGGTGAGTAAGTGCCTTGAGTAAAACCCCTTTCCCTTTTGCTGTGGAGGAATCAGTTCCACTGCTTTTGACAGCAGCAGGTTTTAAACTTCCTTTTCCAATGGTTTCCTTTCTGATATAGAAGCTGGTTTGAGTACACTGGAAGTTAGGTTTGGGAAGGATTTGAAGCTTAGGGACAAACCCTGACTCACTACTTCCAGGACCCACTTGTCTGTGGTGATATTCCTCCAAGCCTGAAAGTAATGAGCCAGTCTGTCCAGTACTGGTAGTGGGTAGGCGGCCTTGATATGGAGTCAGGGAGTCTGTTTTGCCTGGGGTTGAGCCTGGCCAGCCTGGGAACCTTGCCTGGATCCCCTTCTGCCCCTGAAGTGCCCTGTTTGTTCAGGGTACAGCTGGTACTGTGGCACAGCCTGGGCCTGGTAAAAAGGTCTGCTGTAGGGAGATCTATCCCTGCCTCCCACTTCCATAAGGCCTTGTGGAAGGAGACAGCCTTTCTTTAGCTGAGTTGCTCTTATAGGTAGCTTTGTATTCATCCACTTTTTTCATATAAGCCTCTGTTTTAATCCCCAAAGTGCAAATTATTTTCTACTGGGAAATCCATAGCTTTATTTTGGGTGTCCTGAGTGAGGTTTGCAGCCCTAAACCAAGCAAACCTCCTCAAATGTACAGAATTTGCCATCCATCTGGCAGCAGTGTCATTTGAGCCAGCTGCCAGCTGGAACTGGTACTTAGCAGCCTCCAACTGACACACGGCAGTCTCAGCCAAATCCTCTAAGAAACCAGGCTGGGTTTTCTTGGACATATCCAGAACAGACTGCCACAGTGACTTCTGGTACTGTGCTATATATGCTTGATACTGGCCTGTCTAATTGCCAAGGAGGCAGACAAATATCCTTTCTGTGTTTGCTTGCGCACACGCACACGAAACACACTGTGTCAGCTTCCTTCAGTAGTGGATTGAGGAGGCAGGGCAGTGTTGTGGCAAATGGCAGCAGTCCATTTTGGGGCTGGTCTCTGCCATGCCAATAGAGGTGCATGCTGTCGATGACAGCAGTTAATGAGCATGCCACTATGCTCAAAGAAATTGACTGCTGCAATCAGGGAGCACTTCGTCACTGAACAATCAGCTGTGTTTGTGGGGTGGTCCCTAACTGCAGCAGCCAATTACAGCTGCATTGTCTAGTGTCCCCTTTCAATAAACATGGGGACGGCTTCTCCATTGGCCTCTTGCAGTCCCCACAAAGCCAACAGATAGCCTCTAGCTACCTCTCCCAGTCCCTGTTGAAGCCAACAGGGGGGTCCAATCCCCCCATCAGCATGCACCCTCCCCAGTTCATTCGCCAATGGGGTAGCCCGATCCCCATCAGCATGATGCACCCTCCCCATTTGTTGTGTGCTGAGGGAGTGCCCAATCCCACTCGGCTCACGCACACTCCCCCCAAACACACTGTGTGGCCAGCGGGGGTACACAATCCCCATCAGCTCCAGTACCCCCCAACAAACACCCAGGTAGCATACTGGAGGCCCACCCCAGCATGCTCATGCACTCTCCCCAAATACTGTATGGCTGATGGGGGTGCCCAGTCCCCATCAGCTCCATTGCCCCCCCAACAAAAATCCAGGTGGCACACTGGGAGCCCACCCCAGTGTGTCAAAAGTCCCGCAGTGTCTTTTTTTAAAAAAAAAAAAAAGTCCCTCATTGAGTCTCTAGCCCCTCCCCCAACCTGCAGCCACCCTCTGTGCACCCAACCTACCCACACCCCCTCACCCCTTACTTACATCCGGAGCCTGACGTGACGATCATTGGTGGACTGGGAACACGTCTGCACTCTTCAAAGCCAACCGCGAACTGAAGAAATGCCGGTAAACTGCATAATGGTATAAATGTTTTATTTTCAACTTATGTGGCTATCTCAGCCATTTTTTCAACTTTTGGCACCAAATTATCAACATGAGGTTCTTAGGACCCCTTCTCATGAATTCAGTCACGGTCATGGCGTTATTTCCCGAAAGGTGATTTTGCAGTCAATGTGAGAAATCACCTTTTTAGACTAATTAACCAAATGACAATGTCACTGTTCCTGAGGTGGGCTCTCAAAAAGCCTATGCTGCAAATTTGGTGAAAAAATTCCAAAAAATGACTGTGTTACAAGCATGCATTGCGCAGTTTCCACTCACACTTGTAAGTTCGCACAGTTGCAATATTTTCACTCCAGAATTTCAACATTGCCATTTTTTCACACCTCCTCATGAATAGTACAGCTGTCATTTTTCACATCCTGGCTGAAATGGGTTTCACACTTCCAGTGCAGAATAGCGAGTCACTGTGGGAAATCAGTGTTTGGGACAGATTAAGAAAATCACAGTGATACTGTTCATGAGCAGAGGTCTTAAAATGCCTGTGTTGAAAAATTGGTGACAAAAGTCCATAAAATGACTATGTTACAAATGTGCATTGCGCAGTTTCCATGCACACTCGTAACTTTAAAAATGTGTAATATTTCCACTCAAAATTTTCAACATTGCCCATTTTGCACATCTCCTTATGAACAGTACAGCTGTCATTTTTCACATCCTGGCTGAAATGTGTTTTTGCACTTCTGGTGCAGAATAAATAGCACGGTCACTGTGGGAAATCAATGTTCAGGTCAGATTAAGAAAATCATATGATAATGTTCATGAGCAGAGGTCACAAAATGCCTATATTGAAAATTTGGTGAACTAATTCCACTAAATGACTGTGTTACAAGCGTGCATTGTGAAGTTTCCATGTATGGTTGGAAGTTCCAGCATTTTTAATATTTTCACTCCAGATTTTCAACATTGTCATCTCTTCACACCTCCCTATGAATGGTACAGCTGTCATTCTTCACATCCTGCCCGATCTGTGTTTTCGCACATCTGGCGCAGAATGGCACAGTCGCTGTGGGAAATCAAAGTTCAGGACACAGTAACAAAATCACAGTGCCACTGTTCATGTGCAGAGGTCCCAAATGCTTTCATGAGGTGGGAGCCGCAAAAAGGCCACGTTGAAAATTTGTAGTGTAAATACCAACAAACACCCAGGGCGTTAGGTTTTCTAACCATAACTTCCAACCCTGTGCAGACTGACAGGCATCAGGGGTGTGCTTTTGGATTGCTGGCTGTAATGCTCACACCATTCCACCCCCACCCTCACCCTCAAGCCAGTGACAGGCATTGAGGTGTGCCTTGAACTCTTCAGCCCCAGACCGCACCCCATTCTCCTATACTGCACCTATTTCAGTGTATGTCCTTATGAAATGAGGTGACTGTGAGGCCGAACGCCCCAAGGCACACCTCAGCACTTGTCAGTGTCTACAGGATAGGGTGAAGTGAAATGCTGAGCGCATTATGGGCAATGACCCAAAGGCACGCCCCAATGCCTGTCCATCTCTGCAGGATGGAGGTGGGGTTGGCATGAGTTAAGTGCTTCACTGCCATTCCTATACTGCATCGGTCTAACTCCTGCATGTCCAATGCTACTATCCGCAAGCAAACATTCAGCATTGACAAATGCTTGTTTAGCCATGCTGTCCATTTTTCTAGAGTCATTTTTAGGAGGGTGGGAGGCTAAAGGCACTTTTGCTCTCTCACAAGCTGCTGTTTGTATCACTCCTTGATGATCAGCATGGGTGATTAAAAATTCAGCACCATCCCTGTCAAGTTGATATTTTTCTCCAACCTTTTATCTACAGGGGAGATAGAATGAGGAGTTTGCAGGTTTTTAAAAGCATCTTTAAAAAAAAAAAATTATAGATAGTGAGCAACAGCTTTTCTGTAGGGGTGAGCCCCACCATTCTGAGGTTCTCAGCCTTGTCATCATCTTCTACTGCCTCACTGGTGGTGAGGTCCAAAGCATCTACCATTTTTCTGACAAAATAAAAATCTGATGAAAAATCTTCTGTTGTTCTAGGAAGGGAACAAAGCTCCTGTTCAGGGCAGACTTTTAGTTAAATACCTTCTTCCTCCTCCTCATACTCCTCATAGTCCTCAACCTCTAGGCATTCATGGGCTGAGGGCTGTGCAGAAAGGGTGGACTGCTTAGGTAAGGTTTATCCCTGGATCGGGGGGGGGGGTGCCAACCATTGCAAAGCTTGAATGACCTTCAGGACCTGAGCAATTTCCTCGGGTGAAGGCATTACCACGGATTCAGTTGAAGTCCCCTTAGGCCAACTGGCAGGGGGTTCAATATGTTTGGTCTTTTTTGATTTTTTCAAAGGAACCACTGAGTTAACTGGTTCTGCAGGTTTCTTGCCTTGTGCACCGTTATCAGGGTGCTGTGAACAGTATCTGCGGTTTCACCCGCTTGTTTAGAGGGTGTCGGCTGGTCAGAGCCCAAGGAACCCTTTTGTAATTTTTTCTGCAAACTTTCTAAATGCGTTTCCACTGTTTAAGGAGGAAAGGTTTTACAAATATCACATTCTGCAGAAAAATTATCCTGGGCAAGGCAGACAACACATAAGGAATGTTTGTAAGCTTTGGCAAAGACTTCCCCACACTGGGTACAATTTTTTAAACTGGGTTCACTGGTTCTCTTCTTTGGTTTATCTGACATAATGTAAACTGGTAGAAAAAAGAAACCGCAAATAAGATTTTTAAATTTAAAGTGTTTTTTGCAGTTTGCAGTTGGTTCCAGAACCGATAAAAGTTCCCAATAAGAACCGAGAACCAGAACATTGAGAACCAAGGTTATTGATTATTTTTTTACAACTTGGCTGTAAATTTTAAAATAATGTATTAAAACTAAATAACTGACTAACCAGAGTTTTACTTTCAAAAAACTCCGGAACTGAAACTAAAGCTCGGTTCCCCCACAATTATTCCAAACTGGGAGAAACTGAGAAAATAATACAAAAAGACTATAAACTAACTTAGTGGTTGATAAATTAACAAAAGATAAAGGCAGCAAATGAAAAAATGTGATAAAGATACTCAAGTTCTTTGAATTCAGCACAATACGAACAACTGATGAGGAGAGCACTCCAAGGCATCTGTACTTGTCAGGTGGAGAATGAAATCTGAAGCAGTAGAAAACTGGCAGTTGATAAGGGCAGCATTTGAAAATTAGCATGAGCCAATGACGATTCCATCATTAGCATACATTCTCTCTCTGGGGAGTTCTACTTAAAGGGATGACTGCAAAAGTTATGAATATTGGAGAATTCCTGGGGTGAGAAGTGTCTCTTCCCCACCACCCTCAGCCTTCACAAGCCCACCGTTGTCTATTTGCTCCTCTTCCTTGGCAACCATTGAGGCAGCGGGGGTGGATTTAATGGTCCTTGAGCAGAGGAGGTGGTCCCCCGAATCCTGGTCAACTAGCCATGAAGACAAGCAACCTCCACCCTCAGCCTAGTGAGGTGCCTGCAGATGGGACAGCACTGCAGCCTCCAGAAAGTCTCCCTGAAGACTGCTGCCCCACAGCCACAGCACCACTCCCATTATGTCTGTAAGTGCCCTTCCTGTTTTAGGGTATTTTTCTTTATCTTTCTCTCTCTCGCTCTCTCTATCTTTCTTCTTTTTCTTCCTCTTCTGCTTCTGCTTCTTCTTCTTCTTTCTCTCCCCCCTACCCTACTTTCCTTCAATAGAGAAACACCCTTGCTTAGTTGTCTTTGTGCCCTGCATCTGTTTCTATGTGTTCCTGTGAATCCTCCTTTTCTGCCTCCACTGGAAGTATCTATCTGCTGTCAATCACCCCCTAGAGCCAATAAAAGTGGAGCTTCTGCAACCCTCTGTGGTAGAGTGACCTCCATTATTTACCTGGGGCATGCTGCTGTAGGAGTGTCCAGGAGAATATACACATTACGAGGTAAAATAAAACAGTTCAGTTTTTTTAAGGCAGATTTGTCTCTAGCTAACTGGAGCCACAGCCCCTTTAACTGACATAAACAAAATCCTACTCCTGTCTAGAAGTCTAATTAAACAAAATAAGCCCTTACCACATCTGGTTACCAGTTACTCTGGTTCCCAGCCTCCAGGTAATATCATAAAACCCACTTACAAACTTCACAGTCCTTTCCAAAGGTCTCTGTAGCTTGAACTCGCCATTTGTAGCACTGCTTCCTGCTTTCTCCCAGGCATCTCTCCACCCTGTGTTACCTAGGTGGGTTTTCTATACTGCCCATAATCAACATTGACTGCAGCTATGCTTGGTTAGCTCCTTACCTGGATGCTTCCAGAACTTTACGTGTTTGAGTAGCTCCCTTCCTGGATGCTTCCAGAACTTTGTTTACCCTTTCAGCATTTCTAAAAAGGGAACAGTGCTTTATCCATTCTTCTGCTGACGTAAATTACATCTACCACTCTGTCACACCTCCCAAAGGCGGGGTCACAGGCCTAACTGCACTCATTGATAACCATACTACAAAAGGTTGCTCAGCATTGTACTATTCTAATGGGAGACATTAATCTCGATTGATTAAGCCCCAACTCTGAAAATTACAAGCTGCTGTTAGTAAGGCCAATCTTATTCAAATTATCTCTGGTACTACTCCCCCCCCTCTCACTAAGGAGGGTCTTCATCATTAATAGTCTGGATGCTCACAAATAGACCTGATAGGATCCAGGCATCCGGAGTGTTTCCTGATTCACTAAGTTATCGCTCCCAACCGTGTTGTCCTGGAAAACCCAGGTCCCAAAAGTCCCCCCTAAAATCCTTACTAATAGGTACTTCTCAAAACTTGACTCACCATCCCTAAACCCAGAACTCTCACTAATTAACTGATATGCAGTCCTTGATACCCAAAGTCAAGTTTGGTTTTTGACCTCTTTCAGTCATGTATTAACAGACTCTAAGACAGACTTATTCCCCATGCCAAGAGGAAAGTCAAAGGGTCAGCAACTCATTGGCTACACAGTGACCTTCTCTCCCTCTTTAAAAACCAGGATAAAGGCTTGGCAGCCTTAATGACCTCTTCCAGTATCTAATACTGACAGTTACAGAACCGATGCAAAAAGGCAACGTGCTCTGCAAAAGTACCTACTGTAAGCAGCAACTGCTGGGCTTCTGCTAGTAACTCACACAATTTCTGGGGCACATAAAATGGCTCCTAGGAGAGACTTCCCAATTTACTGAAAAGGACATAAGGCTGGATTTTCAAAAGATGGTGCAGGGCTTGTGTCATGCCCTGCACCACCACATTTAGGTCTGGTTAGTGCGCCAAACCCCTTGGCCACAACTGCACCCAATTTTACAATCTTGGGCACAGTTGCAACAGTTTCTAGGATTTATGGCAGCTTGTGCCACATATCTGGTGCAAGCTCCATGAGGAAGGTCCTCGGGATTGCCACAAGCTGGACCACAAATAGCTGGTCTTCCTTGCAGCAATTGCTGTATGAGCTGGAAAATCCTAAATGCCGGTAGGTGAATGTCACAAGCTCCGTGTGCTGTATATATGGTACACCCAGGGCTAGCACAATTCACACTCTTTGGAAAATTCTGCCCACGGTCTTAGCAAGGCACACTGTACCAATCAAATGACCATAGCCAATGCCTCTGACACCTAGTTCATTGACCTCTCATCTTTTTCTCTGAGCTTCCCCATCACCCAGGTCACCATCTCTAATCAATCCCTGCCCTATCTCCCTTCTGACCAGTCTACTTTTCTCCTGAAAATTGCTTCCAGAAGAGAGGCCTTTAAGCTACTCGACTCTCTATCTCTAGAGGCTCATCCAGGTCCAGATGGGATTGAGCTCAAAATTCTTTGGTTAGCACCTCTATTCTAGCTCACCCGATAGCTCACATCTGAACGGTGCCTACAATTTGCTTTGTCCTCCCAACCCCAAGTCATCATTGTACCCTCTATTCCTCACTGGGTTGATTCTCCCCCTCCGCCTCCAATTCCTATATGTTGTGATGTTTTCTCTTCAAGATACTCAACTCTACCTCCCTGGTCACCCCTATCTCTCTGTTAGAGTGTCTGTATTGCCCTTGATGTATTTATTTTAAGTTGTATGTTTAATTCTCCCAATAATCCGCCCCCCCCTCCCCCGGATGCACCATGAGATGAGCAACTTGTTGTTTGGTGTGCCTTACCTGGTGAAACATTTCAATAAATAAAAAAATAGAGTGCCCTTCTTTCCTACTTGTTTAGATCTACTGACTCCTCCTTCCTAGTTGTTCCAAAGTGCTCAATCAAAATGGGCAAACTGGCTTTCTTCTCATTTCCTCCCTCGCTCTGGAACTCTCCCCCCACAAGGTGTGCAACTCTCCTTCCCTGCCTATCTTCACAAAAGTTCTGAAGGCATATCTCTTATCCATGGCCTGTAAATGCAATGAACTCATTTCCCTGGAGAAATACTCATTTGTTCCCCCAAATTGGTGAACAACTTCTGCACTTTTTACCTACTGACCTGTCAATACACTTTTTATACAACGTTGTTAGTCTAATTAATTTTGTGCCTGCTTTGTTAATGCTTATATTTGCTATTAGTTTTGTTTAACTTGTTGAATCACCCGTTTTATGTTTCTCAATCTAAATTGTTCTTTGTATTTTGATACTGAACATCATATGGCATTGTCATGTTTTATTTTCTGCCTCTGTTTTGTACCCTCCCATGTCACATCTGTAAATAGGCATTTATTTGTCTCGTGTACTTACCAGTTAACAAAAAAAAATACAATACAGAATAATACATGGGGGGAGTGCATAACGAAAATTTAATGCACACCCAAGGTGTGGGATGCTACATAATCCCCGAGGGCAAAGCCCAAGGGGGTTTATTAAAGCATCCCTCTCCTCCCCTTTATCAGTTTAAAACCTTCTCTATGATTGTACTGATTTGGTTCCTCGGTCTGCTTGCTTCTTTTTAAAAGAGATTCACCAGCCTTTTTTCAGTCAGATTTGCACTGCATATTCTGGAGCCTTATATCAGCAAAACACCGTCTGTTTAATATTTGATAACATTTTATGCTGCTATTTTAGAAGTGGAAGGGATTGTATCTTTGCCTCCTCTGATACCTTCCACTTCCCAGTCTCTCGATCCACCCATGATCTGCCCCTGCGCTCAGGCACATAATGATGTGTACCAAGGGAGAGCATGGTGGCACGCTCCATGAAACTGTATGGGGGGCAGTTTTAACAATGTTTTTGTATACAATAATGGCTGTTTGGAGATTAATCAAGGGGACCAGTCAGCTAAGAAGGCCCTTCTTAGATGACTGATGCCCTTGATTAATATTGATTATGCGTCTCCCAGCCCACCCCACAACCTGCACCAACCCACTGCGCACCCAGCCTCCCCACACCCCCCTCACCCCATACTTACCTCCGGACTCTGGTGTGACGATCTTCGATGGACCAGGAACACGTCTGCACTCTTCAAAGGCAACCACGAACTGAGGAAATGCTGGTAAGATGTATAATGGGCTAGATAGGTGGGGTTTCAACTTTATTGCATATCTCAGGCATTTTTTTGAATTTTTGCACCAAATTTTCAACATGGGGTTTTTGGGACCAATTCTCATGAATGATGTCACTGTCATGGCGTTATTCAGGCCCGAAGGGTGATTTCGCAGTCACTGCGTGAAATCACCCTTTGGGCCTGAATAGCACCATGACAGTGACATCATTCATGAGAAGGGGTCCCAAACCCCCAAGTTGAAAATTTGGTAAAAATTCCAAAATGACTGTTTTAATGAGCATGTGTTACGCAGTTCTACACACGCTCATAAGTTTGTGAATTTTCAATATTTCTACTCCAGATTTTCAACATTGCCATTTTATCACACCTTCTTATGAGTAGTATAGCTGTCATTTTTCACATCTCACCCAAAGCGTGTTTCCGCCCATGTAGCGACAATGGCACAGTTGGTGTAGCGAAATTAATGTATGGACACATTAAGAAAATCCAGTGACACTGTTCATGAGCAGAGGTCTTAAAAAACTATGTTGAAAATTTGGTGAAAAATTCCTAAAATGATTTCCGTTTAGGCGTGTGTTGTGCAGTTCCTACCTTGCTAAATCGTTCGACTTTATTTTGCAGTCCAGATTTTCAACATTGCCATTTCCACACCTCCTCATGAGCAGTACAGCTGTCATTTCACATCCTGCCCAAAATGTGTTTCTGCCTGTGTAGCACACAATGGCGCATTCGGTGTGCGAACTCAATGTATGAGACACATTAAGAAAATCACAGTGACACTGATCATGAGCAGAGGTCTTAAAATGGCTGTGCTGAAAATTTGGTGAAAAAATTCCTAAAAATGACTCTTTTACGAGTCTGCATTGCGCAGTTCCTACGCACGCTCGTAAGTTTGTGAATTTTCAATATTTTCACTCCACATTTTCAACATTGCCATTTTACCACACCTCCTTATGAGCAATGCAGCTGTCATTTTTCACATCTTGCACAAAACGTGTTTCCGCCCATGTAGCGCACAATGGCACAGTCAATGTGCGAACTCAGTGTATGGGACACATTAAGAAAATCACAGTGTCATGGTTCATGAGCAGAGATTTTAAAATGGCTATGTTGAAAATTTGGTGAAAAAATTCCTACAAATAACTGTTTTACGAGCGTGCGTTATGCAGTTCCTACGCACGCTCATAAGTTTGTGAATTTCCAATATTTTCACTCCAGATTTTCAACATTGCCATTTTACCACACCTCCTTGTGAGCAATACAGCTGTCATTTTTCACATCCTGCCCAGAATGCGTTTCCAGCTATGTAGCGCACAATGGGGGTAACAAAAAGGTCATGCTGACAATTTATTGTGCAAATACCAGCAATCGCACAGGGCATTAGGGTAAAGCACCATACATGCCAAACACCACTGCAAATACCTGCAAGCGTACGTTCGACATTGACAAATGCTTGTTAAACCCTACAAGGGACCTAGTCTTAAAATTAGTTTTAAACATGGTTTCAAATCTTGCGTGGTTTATCTAGTAGTGTAGACGGGAGATCAATCCATGCTGCCACCAGTGGGCTAGTTAAAACTTTACAGGGCTACAGTGTAGATGTGGTGTGACCGTGTTTAAACATGGTTTTGAAAGACATGCCAACAGTGCGGACAGATGTCCAGGGTGAGTTACTGCCTGTGTGTACTGGGCCTTATAAACACTAAAAAAAGGAACTTGAAAAGATATGAAAAGAATTTATCAGAAAATGTTAATTATTTAACACACATATGCTGAACAGTCTGTTATGGTAAACACACTGCATCGCAATACTGGGCACAAATTGGAATGATCCAGCAGTGACCTAATATGGATTTGTAGTGAGACTGACAAATAGTGGGAAAGAGAAGTGACATCATAGGGCCAGCCATTTATCAGAGAGAAAATTTTGTCTGAAGAATGGCCAGTCCTATAATATTAGTTCTCTTTTGTGTTATCAGCTGAAGACTTTGATGATTAAACTGGCAAGCAACGGCAGTTTAGCTTAGCAGAATGTGCCACTTACTAAGCTAACAGAGTTGATGCATCTCCCAGCAATAACTTTAAAACAGAGTGTTCCTTCTTGCTGAAGATAATCATGTTCACACTTTTGACAAGAGAATTGTGACCTCAAGTTCTATTGCTTTAACCATTCAGTGTGATGTCTGGGCAGGTATGTGTTGCATATGTGGAAAACGTAGTCTGGGAAAAGCAGCATAATCTAGTAGTGAAGGCTATAAATAGCAGTCAAAGGAAGCCCTGAATAATTATAAAACACAAACCAGCCATCTAGTGGTGGGCTATGGGATAGCAGGTGTGAGAGTTTACAGAGCTCTTTAACCAGCTGGCTAGTCACAAATGACTCCTTAGTGGAATGGCTGGTACTGCAGCCTTTGAGATGTCGGGTCCCTGGCTTGATTCCCATCAAGGGCTGGAGGCCCTTCCTTCCAAGTAGAGAAGAGAGATATAACAAGATGCAAGAAGTGAATCTTAAATTAAAATTAAAAAAAAATGTCCTTTAACTGAAGGAGTGCACTCTTGCTTTGCTGTTGTTGATGTCTCTGAATCAGAACCCAAGTGGTATAGTTCTGAATTCAAAATTATAGCAACATACAACAGCTGTCTGTACTTTTTTTGGCCCTGATTTACCAGACACAGGCTCACTCTCTGGAAAAGTTGCCCCACAAAGTAGACAACACAGAAAGCAGAATGAGTGTACACTATTGAGTTGACGTTGATTGCTGGGACCACAACTGGTGTTTCCTGGACTCAGCTGAGTAGAAAGTCTCAGTGTCACCCCACCAGAATCAATGAGTGTAACTGAGTGCTGTACAAAAGTACTAGATACAAAGTAGGGAAGGTGGGGTCATTGGAGACACTGGGCTCGACTTAAAAAGGTTGACGGAGGGCTTGTGTCAAGCCCTGAGTCAAAACCCCAGCTGCACCAAACAAACTGCTACTGTTTGAGCCCAATTCAGAAAGATCACTCACATTTGTGACACTTTCTGTACTTTACGATGGCTTGCACCAATTATTTGGTGCAAACCCTGTAATAAGGTGCCCCATTTTCTACAAAGTTAGACCAGTAAAAAGAAGGTCTAACTTGCGGCAAATGGCACACAGGATTGTGAATACTGATTGATGGCCATAAGCCCCATGTGCCAAATGTTCAGCACGCCTAGGACTTGTGCCAGTCAGTCTCGTCTCTGAATCGAGCCCACTGTCTCAGCCTTATGGCAACTAAACATGTAAAAAACAGAAATGGGGAAGACATGATGCTTGGCATTTAAATCACATTGCCAAATACAGGCTGTACCTGTGCTTCCTTCTGGGTCCCTGTCTTCAGGAGCTTCTCTAACTCCTTTTCCATCGTAGTCTGCAGTTCCCAGGAAATCTTTTCCTGTAGCTGTGATCTGTTGGGTTGTCCAAAGTTCTCACTGATATCCATTCCTGAAAAGCAAAGGGAAACTAATCAAATCCTTAGGCAGTCACTTCACTGGCTCATGCCTAATTTCTTTTTAAAAAGATAAAAATGTGAAATCCTTTCATCATAGAACGAGAGTGAGTTTGATTCATAAGTGAAACACATTTAGTAGTAACAGTAGTCCCAAAAGATTATAATTTACACCACAAAATCCCAACATAAAAATATCTCAGTACCATGGTGGCAATACATCTTGTAGCAATGCTGAAACCTGGATTAAAGGTCTGTCACCCTTCAGGCTGACAAGGAGCATATACTGCATTCATTATCTGAGGGAGGGCATGGAATATATCAGTCAAATGGTAAGCTCTGCATCAATGTATTAATGGGACTTGGTGTTGTTCTCAAAGGAAACTGCCTGCCCGTTCCTCTAACAGCTATGGCAAGATGCTGATTAGGGGGGATACAGACAAGAGTGGGACAGGGAAATCCGGTGGAAATTGAGGGGGAGTAGGCATCACATAGAATAAGGAATGCTTGATTGACATTTCCTAAAAGAGGAACAACAATAAAACAAACAAAAAAAAATAGCATGATGATTCATTTAGTCTTGCACCCAGGAAGGAGTGGTTCCTCAGTCGGAACCTACTGAGCTGCATTAGTTAGTAGTCAGCAGACTGTGCAGCCACAGTGCACCTGATGGTGGTTGGCAGATTCCACTGCTGTGTGTGTGTCTGTCTCTCTCTCTCACTTGGAACAAGCATTCATTTCATCTCTCAGTTTCACTGTGTTTATTTTAAAGAAATAAATAAGTGCCAGCCCAGTGTCATGGCAGACGGAGGTACGCCATACCATGCCGGTGACCCTGGTTTGGGAACAGACCAGGTTTGCTCGGGGGCCGGACAGGGACAGAATGACTGAGCACCCATAGACAGCTCTCCTTCTTAGGAAGAGGGATGATGCATGCCACTGCTTGGATACCACCTAGCAGAGACTAGCTGTCGCAGCAGCCCCCTCTCAGAGGGTTGGAAGCGGATGCAGAGTGCATGCAGTATCTTCACAGCGCTCACCCATGTCATGTCCTGCATGCCAACCTCAGGGAAAGGACCAGAACTGGGAGGAAAAGATTCTCAAATGACAGAGTGAAGACTTCTACCCCACAGTCTCTGCACCAACACTAGTGGTGCCCACCCACCCATGGTGGTCTGAAGAGGCTAGGAGAAAGTCCCAGGATGGTGGATGATGGGGCTGGGTGTTGTCGTTGAAAGTGGGCCGATCAGGAGGTACAGGTGGCTAAATAGAGGATTAAATCAATCAATCAATCACTCAATCAATAAATACCATTAATGAGCTTCATCTTCAAGAGCCAACAAATGGAATCCAGGAGTGACAAGTGCTAGAGAAAGCGAGGACACTTCAAGGACAGACTTCAGTACTGAAAAAGAAAGGAAGCAATATTAGTTTTACTGCTGCTTGGCTAGCTTTTAAGAATCCCATTCTGAAACAAAGAAGCTATCTACTGTGGTAAAATTATATAATGTTCCTTTTAATTAAATATTATGGCCATATCTTTCTTTGCCCAAAAATATAAGTGGTATTAAAACAGATGCAGCTAATTTAGAAAATCGGGGAAAGGTGGCTTTTATAAATAAATGGTACCTTACCTTACCATTACTGTGCACATTGTTAATTTCAGTTGCTTTGTATATTACTAATGTAAACAAAGCAAACACCATAACCAACTATAACATGTAAACAATAAGACGTGATGGGATGTGCATTGAACAGATCTGACTGCATGCCCAGGGATTTAGTAAGGTGAGAGGCCAATGGGTAAGTGCCTTCAGCCCCAGGAAGTACAGTCAGATCTGTTCAATGTACACACACCCCCGCAGTGTTACTCAGGCTGGAAGAGACACCCAGCATTTTTTATCAGCCTGGGATGGGACAACAAACACCTCCATAGGGGACATTCAGCAGCAGGCGTATGGTGTGTGCATGCCTTTACATGCAGGCCCACTTGCTTCACTGCATGCTACCTGAATGAGGGAAAGAACAAACAAACTTCCTGGCTCTGAATGAAAAAAGCCTGACCCGATACCCAGCCTGCACACTCACTCAGGACCATCTCTGTTGAATTGTGCTCTGTGAGGAGGATGGCCCTTCCTCTTCTGAATCCACCAGTGTGGATGGGGGAGATCTGTAGGAGTATTTAAGGTAGGTCCTGGGGGTGGCAGTTGCCAATGGGGTGTGAATAGGGGCCGATAGCCCTGCCAGAAGCCGGAATCAGAAAAAGCTTAAATTAAAAAAAAAAAAGAACGATATTGCACTCCTTGACATGTACTATTGCTTAATTAAAAGCTGTGGTAACATTTATAAACTCACATGCCAAAATAGCCCCATAGACTTAAACAGAGCACACCCCTGCACTGGCCCTTACTAAATGTCACAAAACGTCTGAGCACAAGAGCGGGGCTGGCAAACCAGGAATTTTGAAGGGACTGGCTGTCCATTTCTTTGGCCAAATTTATGATTCTTATCATGACAACAGGGATACCAGTATGAATATTAAATATTGCATACATAACTTCACACAGAGGCCAAGTAATCACATTTGTGTTTAAAAACTAAAAGTGTGACAGCAGCAATAATCTTAGCAAAGTACTGTACTCGAACCTGTACTGGACTTACACAGAATGGCAGCATTGTTTTGCCAGAGTTAGGCCATGTGCCCAAAATTGTATTTTCTACACCTTCTCCACTATACATGTGTTTCTTAATATCTTCATAGCATACAAAAACTATGTACACCATTGCAATGGGCAATTATGCTATTACACAGATTGCATTTGTCTCCCTATGCATGCAGTATGTTCTCAAAGGGGACAGAGCTATAAAAGGATATAGTACATGCCTCCATTTTGCATATGTTTTGACTGCTGGTAAATCAAGCCCTTACACACAGTACTAGCTCTTTGAATGGTAGGCCTTATTAACATCTACCACCTGTACCAATGATTGCCTTTAGGAAAATACTTATTTAAAAAGCTGCAAATAATAAGGCCAGCTCTTCAGCACAGTAGTAGTGCTATTGCTCTGGATGCCAGGAACACAGATTAGGGAACGAGGCTGGGCCATTGGGGGCTGGGCTGGTCGGAGGGAGACTGAGCATCCAAGAGGACTCTCCTCTGGGAGGGAGGGAGGGAGGGAGGGAGGTTAGCCATCCCTGCTGTAATCCTACCATCTGATTGACCACAGGTGGCAGTACAGTTGAGGGCACCATGGGAGAAGGAGACAACGGCCAGGGGACCCACACTAATCACACATTCTTTACACATTTGTTTTGATCCTCCCTTACAGGCCGAAGTCTTCAGGGGCTAGCAACAAAAATATCTTGCCTCATGTGCCAGCTCCTCAAAGAGTCCCCGATATAGCCAAGATGGTCCCTGCTACCATCTCCATCACCCAAAGACGTGCACAATCAGGAGAAAATACCCCAACCCCTGTACTGTTCCCAGCATGAAATCTGGGTTTATGTGGTGGCAGACAGGTAAGGTGGGGACTGTGAGAAGGTACAAGTGAAAAAGTCCAGGGGGGCAGGACAAAGACATGGGGGCTTAAAATAAAAATTTGTAGAACAAAAAGCTGCAAAAATCGTAGCATCATCACACAGTATCTTAGACAATGCTATCAAAATTGTGCACATGCAAGAACATTTTGTCAGCTGACTATCTACACCACTATATAGAGACTGAAGAGCTTTTATGAGTAAGTGAAAAACACCTGATTCCAGTTTCCCAATTCTTAAATTTAAATTATTTTAAAACATCTGTGTCAAAACAGGCCAGGAATGAGCCACACAACCAAATTATAGTATAAAACCTGATAATCTGCAGCTAGCTTTAACCAATTCAAACTCTTGCTCAGATTTCAGATAATATGGGTTTAGATATTTTCTTTGTGCGATGAATTTGAACCACACCCAAACCAGCTTTTACAGGTGTATAAACTGGAAAGGAGGTGAATCTGTTGATGAGATCATCATAGCATTTTGAAGACTGCACCTATTTACACTCTAGGAAAGGGTGACCACACATTCTTGCATATTGAATTGTTTTGCTGGCTGTCACGTCATATCCTAATTATAATGTGAATCATCACTACATTATTACAACACAAAACAAGTTGCAGTACTTGTTCATCACAGTGAAAATTAGGTATGATAAGACATTATCTGTAACAGAATGTGCTACATTACCTGTTGAGGAATTACATCAGACTGAGAGCATTCAAGTTTTTTTTTTAGTTCTTTTTAACCCCCCACAGCCCTCTGACCAGGACCTCCTTTGCTCTCTGCAGGTGTCTTCTACCTGTCCACAAAGCCCCTCTTGGCCTCTTCCTTTGGACCCTGAACACCGAAGACACATTACTGTGTTGCCACTCATGAATTACCCCGGAAGGGATCATAATGTTGTACACAAAAACAGCACAGCAATAAAAGCCGCAAGCAAAATGCTGTGCTCCAACATAATGTTGGACACAACACCGACCCTACCATAACAACGACACGCATTGGAAATAATGGATCCTTTTTGTTTTTGCAAGGGGTTCCACTACCCACACCCCCAGACTAAAAATAATCAACTCCAAGGGGGTGTGGACTTCAGAGGTAAAGAAGAAACTCTGGGTGGGGAAAAAACTTTTCTTTTTCAGAAAAAAAAGTAGCAACACCAGGAGACCTGGGGTGAACCAAACTGTGGTCTCAGGCCTCCAACCCTGTTGTGTGCTGGTGCTTTAGCCACTCCACCATGGGAGCCACTTGACCAGGCACCACACACACGGCAACTTGATCCCTTTCAAGTTTCAGCACAGAGCGAAGGGGGTAGCAGTAATTCCCTACCACTAATATACCCATCGCTCTAAATGTTTCCATGCTTTACACAGCATGGTTACTGCCATGCTGTTTTAGCAGTGTTATACTGACCTGGTACACCCCCCTCCCTCCAGTGATGGCGTTTGCCTTCTGCTTGACGGCAACTTCATGTATGTGATCCAGCCATCCACATTGGAGGTTTCCTGGTTCCATCCTCAAAGTGGGCAGGAGCCTGAGACAGATGGTGGGGGTCTGACATTACTGGCCCAATATGTGAACATTTTTTCCCCTTATATGTCACTTCAGATGATTTTACTGTGTTTTATTATTATATATATGCTAAAAACACTGAACCCCCCATGGTAGGGCACTACAAAAATAAAATTCCCTTGCCTTCTTCTAAAAGTGCATTTGCATCATCAGGCGCCTTACAACTGTCATGCCAATGCTCACTCTATCCCCACCCAGAATATTCTGCAAGAACACAGCTGCACCGCCATCTGTGGTCCCCCAGGTTGCAGCACAGCAGCAAGTCAAACTACTCTCCCATGGCTGTTTTGAGGCCCAGAAGGGTGAAGGACATTAGCAAGTTGCAATGCATCATAGCACACTGACATCCTCCTGGAGAGAAAAAGAGAGGAAAACTCCCAGCTGAGCAGGATGATCGACAGCCACCCTGCCTTGCAGCACCAACCAGCACCAGCACAATGAATCCTGCCTTGGGGCAAGGCAAGTTCCCACAACCCCGCCACAAACTGGAAAGTCAAGTGGGCACAAGGGATAAGTCCCGGAGATGGTGGGTGACTGGGCTGGAGAGGGCCATTAGGAAGAGGCAAAAAGGGGGACAAATACAATAGTAAAATAAAAGTAGCGGAAACTCACAAGATCCATTTCACTTCCTTAAGTGTAGTTAAAGTGATGAAAAGTGCATAAAATACATGAACAATCAACCAGTAAAATACACGTGTTGAGTAAATCAGTGCCACCTGGCCAAGGCATTAGCTGGTCTAGTCAGCTTGATTGTTTCACTAGCTGTTCGTTATGTATTTGTATGCACTTCTCAGCATTTTAACTGCACTTAATAAAGTGAAATAAAATTAACCTTCTGAGTTCTGTTCTGTTCATTGTACTCGCCAGTGGGTGAGAAGCAGAGACACCTGCAGACCTCAGGCAGACTCTCTCTGTAGCATTTCCCAGTTTAACATGAACAAGCTGCAGAATGACCTAAGATATAAATACTGCATTGTGCATTTTCTACATATTTACTTAAGTTTGTATTCCGGGAATGATTAAGAACTGCAAGTTGCGAGTGGAAAAAGGGCAGAGCAAACTCAGCAACCCCAAGTCTTGCAGTAAATCTGTCCAATTATGTCATTATTTTTTACAGCGCCAATTTACCAGACATACACTGGTTACTGTATCCCCACACACTAGGTGGGGGTGAGAAGAGCTCAGTCCTAGTTTGGTTACTGCCTCTATAAAGAAGGGAAGGTGTAAATATTTTGTAGCTAAGTGAGTGTACCCTGAGACCACTGTTTTCAAAATGCAGATGTTATAAATCCAACTAGGTGAGATAAGGGGAGGTTCAGTTTAGCTTACTTGATTGAAATATTTGTGCAGGATTATGATCACTAGGACGCTATACCATTTACATGATTGTCCCGGCTCAGTAACAGCATTGCATGATGGTCCAAGTGTACATGAGAAACATTACAGAGCAATAAAAGTACTAGCATGCAAAAGTAAGAACACAATCAATATAGGGTAATAAGAAATTAACATAACATGTATGCAATCAATACAATCAGAATCCTTGCATGTGACGGAGGTCACTAGTAGGCCCCTGCAGGAATTGGTTGCTTGGTCCAGAGCTTTTTAATATCTTCATTAGTGATATTTGAGCCAACATCAAGGGAAAAGGTGAAAAAAATCTGCCTTTTGCACATCTCAGCAAGCTCTGTATCAGGTTTCACTGTGAGAAAGGAACCCAAGACATGAGAGGGGACCTGGAGAAGCTTGAATGGTGGTTGGGGATCTGACACCTGAGCTTCAATGCAAAGAATTGCAAAGCCATGTACCTAAGAAACAAAAATCTGTGGGGTGAGAACAGGATTGGCAGTCGGGGTGACTGAAGAGGAATGGAATGGGGGAGTTGTGATTTTAAACAAGCTTAAAATGTCTGTGCAATGCAGTAAAGCAGCTGAAAAGACAAAATGCGGGGATATATGGGTGGGGAGATCAGCAGGAAGACAAAAGAGGTTATCCTGCCTCTGTACAGAGCACTGTTGTAACTCTCTTCTAAAATGAGGAAATTAATAGGTTGAAATGAGTGCAGAGGAGGGCAATTAAAATTATACAGGATCACCAGGGAAAGACCTATGAGCAGAAACCAGAGAGCTTCAATGTGCACTCACTGGGACCAGAAGGGAGAGAGGAGAATAATTTAAATACATGAAAGGTATAAATATCATGGACACAAGTGAACTGTCAAGTTCAGTTAAGAGCAAGACTACTAGGAGGAATAGCAGCAAATGAGTGAGTGGATAATTCAGGAGGTATCTATTAACCTGAACCTAAGCATTAACCAGTTTTTACAGGTAAATAACCAACTGGATAGGGAGTGACATTGTAGAAAGGATCATCATATCTTGTTAGAGACTGCATCTACTGCATTCAACTTCTAGGAAACATTACTCACACATTTCTACATATTGTATTGCTTTGCTGTCACATCGTAGTCTAATTAGGATCTACGACACCGGCGTGCCATCCCCCACAGCAACGTCTCCACAGCACTGGAAACCCCCGACACTGACACATCCCCACAACACCACCACGATGCCCAATGCGGATAGGGGAGCGGGCTTTGCCTCCACACCCCCTCTACTTTAGATAGCTAACTCTACATCACACCGACAGGGCAGTTAGATATACCCTTGTTGCAAGGGTGTAGCCAGACAATATACAAATGTACACCAGGACTGTGTTTGTTGCCTCATTTGGCACAATAAATACAACTTTTGTATCTCATGACAATGGTTGTTGTCATGCATGGGTAAATACAAATGCCATGCATTGCTCCCTAAGACACCCACATACCAGCCCAGAGCCTGTAAAGTTGTATTGTCCTTGGGATGCAAAGGCAGTATTAGTGACCAGTCCTTCTAGTTTCAACTCCTATGAATAAAATTACAGAAAGGTTCAGCATTTTCTTTTAGTTTTCATGGAAAAAGGAAGCATTTCAGAGCCTTTTGCTACCCCCCTTAAATAAAATTGCACACCATGGAGTACTTGGAGTATGCATGCCTACACCCATGCCTTGTTGCAGCAGAGTCCATTGAAGTGAACTCCCTGTAGTTGATGTAGGCGCGGTCGGGGTTTCGCTGTGCCGGTGTCACCCTAGAGACGGCATACTGTTTAATTATAATGCAATGCATTACCATATAATTACCATATAAAACAAACTATGCTACTATTCATGACAATTAGATGCGATAGGAAATCACCAGTAACAACAGAATGTGCTACATTAACTATTGAGTTGTTACATCTGTTTTACTAGGGCGCTGCAACATCTGCAGCGACAGCCACAATGCAGAGTGTCGGCATTGTGATTGGTTGACATCCATGGCACTCCAGACATTACCTCATGGGTTGTGACCCCACCTGATAGGCTAGTGATGCACATGACTCAGGATCAGATTTCTCCCATATCCCGGTCCCAGAAGCCCCTGCTCTCCAGTTCAAACTTTGCATCTGATCAGGCTAGCACACCAGGTCCCTGCTGTCCAAATTACTGAGGTAAGCTACCTTTAAATCCTATTGTTCAACCTATGGCATAATCTTAGAGCTAACACCTTCTCTTAAACCTGTTGTTCCTTTGCACCTGTGGAGGACCCCTTGCCTGTTGTGATTATAGGAGTTTACCTAACAGGGTCCTTTTCATGTTGAGAAGCAAGCTTTCATGATTTTCTTTTGGTTGTTTTACACTGCTAAATGTTTTTGTCTACCTGTTCTGCCCCTAATGTCGAGTCTGGCATCACAGGACATCATTTGTTGTTGAAGCAGCCCCTCGTGGCTCATGCTGCCAGGCCTCTAGTGGCCGTCTCGCTCTCCCAGGGCTCTCAGCTCCTCATGTTCCCCCTGGGAACTCTATGGAATGCTCTGGCTCCCTCTTCCTGCCTTACCAAGTGGTACCTGCCAAACTCCAAATTGTGAGTGCACCCCCCCTCGCAGCCACGCTGCTTGCTCCCTTTCCCCTCCAGGCCTCCTCCGAGCCCAGGCAGACACTCGCCGGAATTGCAAACACGCCTCCGGATCACAGCCCCACTCAGCTCCCTCCATCGGGCCTCTCAGGGCCCAGGCAGACGCTCCCCACCTCCCCTTAGGTCAGGAGGTGCAGCGAGGTGCATCCGGACGGCGGCCTGTTTTCCGCCCACTCCAACACGGGTCTCCGCCATGGCTCTGCTCCTCCCTCCGGCAACGGCCGTGTAACCCGACTTCCTCCTGGATGCCAGGCCTCAGGTGCAGCTACAGCACTCTCGCAGCTTCCCCCTACCCGTGGCGCGAGGCCTCAGCCCCTCCCGGAGCCTCCCCGCGACCACGTGGTGTGGCGCGTTCTGCTTCCCCGGGGATTCAGATCCCTGAATAGGACCACGAGGTCCTTCAGCTCTACGGCCCTTCCTCCGGTCCAACGACTCTTCAGGGAAGGATCTCCCTCTCCCTCCCTCTCTCGCGGGCCAGGCTCTTCGCGACGGCCCAGGTATCATCCCTTTCACTCCCTAGGATCGGGAGTCTACAGGACTGGTTTCGGCGGGGGGTGAAGGGGCCCTAATGAGACGTTTGAGCGCGTCCCAACACAGCATTAACAACGGGCAGGGCGTTGGCCTAGCCCCTGGAGCCCTGGCTCGTCTCCCAGGCCTTGGAAGAGGAGAGAAAAAAAAAAAACAGACGGCTGGTGTACCCTGCACTCCCATATGGGCTCCTCCCACAGCAGCCCATGTGACCCACCAACAACGTCACCTTCTGGGATCCCTCCCTATAGCGATTCCAGAACCTCAGCCTCCATGTGGGTCTCTCACCACAGTGACCCCCATTTAGGCCATCACTCACACTCTCATGCTCTCTCTCTCTCTCTCTCTCTCTCTCTCTATCCTGGTACAAGAGCACATCTCTGATCTGCCTATCAGGGCCTCACCACCCGGTGCAGGCCCAGTTGGCAACCATGGTAACGCTTAGTCCTTTGTCTTCCCCAGATGGTCAAGGCTAAGAAGTGCACAGCGTGCAGCTCCAACCTCCTCCACCATGCCCCTGGACCACTGTGCCCCGCCTGTCTTCAATATGATGATGACTATCCTTGGGACAGTCCACCACCATGGGTCCCAGCAACCCTGCCCTAGTGGCTCATCTTGGTTGGACCCAGGTGCCTTCTCCTCAGAACCAACAGGCGACTATAGCCATGATGGAGAGTCAGCAGAACTTTATGCTGAAGGTGATGGAAAATTGGAGACCCTCACCCAACAGAGGTTACCTGCAACCCGCCGGATCAAGACATCGGGGAGGGGCCAACGAAGATAGCATGGACCTGATTGAACCTAACCTAGATGTCCCAATCCGACACTGGGGAAGACACCGACCTACCAGAGGATGACGACGGAGCTGCCTCCGATTTAAGAAGACGTGGAACAACAGGCCATCCCTCGCTTACTTCCAAGCTTTGTTCCTTCATGGTTCCAGGCCTCATCAAAATCGTCAAAACCACCATGGGCTTGAGATGGAGGAAGACAAACTCAATCCAAACTAGATCCTCTGATACAACAGAGATCCACCGTTCGAGAATCCTTTCCCGTTTGTCCGGCCATTGAGGACATTGTCAACCAGGAGTGGCAATCCGCCGACCCAGGCCGAATGCCCAACAGAAGAAACCTGGAATGCATGTACCCCATGCAGGACGACAAAGCAAACATCTGGTGCTCCGCCCCAACAGTCAACCCCCAGGTGGCCGCCCTCAGCAGATGGACTATCCTACCCTGTGGGACAATCTCTCTAAAGGACCCTACAGACAAGAGGGTCGAGGACATGTTAAAGAAGGTCTTTGAAACAGAGGGCATGGTGGCAAGAGTGTCCACAGCAGCCATCTACACAGCAAGGGCGCAAATACGCTGGTTAGAGGAACTCCTTGAGCAGGCCAACCCCAAATCCAGAGAGACAGAGCTATTAGAGTGCACCATCGATGCGGCAAGGTACCTAGCCGACATGGCTGTTGACACCCTCAGACTGAACGCAAGGGCCACAGCCATCTCAAACAGAGCCAGACGGGCCTTGTGGCTTAAGTTATGGGAGGCTGACAACGAGTCCAAGACCTTACTGCAAAATTTACCTTTGAAGGGCAAACATGTTTTTGGGGAGGGTCTGTTAGAGTTTCTGAAACAGAAAGAGGAGGGCAAGGAACTCCTCAGAAACAAGAGTAGGCACTCCTATCTCCTCTCCAATAGGCGGAGATTTCGGAGGAGCCAGAGGTCGTACCAAACCCACAGGGACACTCACCCTACCACTCCTTTTCGAGGTAGAGGCCACTACACCGCGGCTCGCGCCCCCTCCAACCAATCCTACTACACCTCATCCTTCAAAGCCCGTGGTTCGAGATTTGGAGGAAGAGGCAGAGCCCAGCGAGGCAAGCCGCAATGACTACTCGCACCAGGCCCCCTTAGAACAAGGCCACTCCCCTCCCGTGGGTCAAAGACTAGCGCTCTTCAGTCACCAGTGGTTCCACACCACCTCCGACAGATGGGTTCACGAAGTCGTGTCCAAGGGATACTCGATAGAGTTATCAGGGACCCCCCTGACACACAGGTTCGTCAACTCACTGGTGTCAGAAAAGAGGGCCACCGCTCATCAGGTACAACAGATCCTGTGGGAGCTGATAAACAACAGGGCAATCCAACCAGTACCACCACACGAGCAGGGATCGGGAGTATACTCCATCTTCTTCCTCGTGCCAAAGAAAAATGGAGACCTCCGCCCCATCCTGGATCTCAAATACCTAAACCAACACGTGGTGCCCCAGACGTTCAAGATGGACACCCTGAGGTCAACTCTCCGCAGTTTGCGAGTGGCGATTTCCTGACATCCATAGACCCCAAGGACGCGTACCTCCACATTCCCATCAGGTCAGCCCACAGACAGTACCTCCGGTTTCACATCCTCGGCCAACACTTCCAATACCAGACCCTACCATTCGGGCTCTCTTCGGCCCCGAGGGTCTTCACCAATGTGTCGGTGGTACTAGTAGCCAGACTCTAAGAACAAGGTCTCGACATCATCCCCTACCTCGACGACTGGCTGATCCAGGCCCGCTCCAGGGATATCTCCCTCCATCACACCACCCTAGCCCTAAGGGCCCTGGAACAACATGGCTGGGTAGTGAACCGGGACAAGAGCCACCTAATGCCCACACAACAAATAGAGCACCTAGGCACCAGCCTAGACACTGTTCAGGGATGGGCAAGACCCTCCGAGGCAAGGATCCTCAATCTACTCTTCCTGGCACGCACAGTTCGCACCAGCCGCCGGGCATCCATGGCTACCCTGGCACAGTTGCTAGGTTGCATGGCTTCATGTATCGACCTCGTCCCATGGGCCAGATGGCACATGCAGCCACTACAGACCCACGTCCTCAGATGGGGATCCCCAGACGAACACAACCTGAAGACCTTCCTCCCGTTACCCCCAGCAGTGAAGAAGTCACTAACCTGGTGGACAGTCAGATCACACCTAACACGGGGTGTCCCACTGGAGGCCATTCCACAGGTCTCCATCGAGACAGACGCGAGCCTCCAGGGATGGGGTGCTTGCCTGGCAAACAGGACAGCACAGGGCCTATGGACCCACTCAGAATCCAGGCTATCAATCAACATTTTGGAGATGCGGGCAGTTTACCATGCACTAACAGCCTTCAAATCCAACATCTTGGGACAATCAGTTCTGATCCAATCCGACAACCGGGTCACGGTGGCATACATTGCCAAACAAGGAGGCACCTGAAGCAGAGCCATGCTGAGGGAGGCAGCACGGGTCCTCAACTGGGCCCAGGCGCACCTCACTCACCTCAGCACCGTCCATCTCGCCGGAAGGCTCAACATTCAAGCAGACTAGCTGAGCTGACAACAAATCCACCCAGGAGAGTGGCATCTCCACACCAGCCTCTTTCAGATGATAGAGGACACCTGGGGACCTATCCCCATGGATCTCATGGCCACGGCTCAGAACACACAGGTCAGGAACTACCTCGAGGTACAGGGACAACATCAGTCACAGGGAACCGACTCTGTCATAACCTTGGTCCCAGGACCACCACCTTCTGCCTTTCCCCTTCCTGTTACCTCAGGTACTGACCAAAATTCGCCTCGAGATGGACCATCATTCTGATAGCTCCCTACTGGCCGCAGAGGACGTGGTTTGCCACGATTCTTTCTATGACGGTGACCTCCTTCAGACTGCCCCACCGTCCTGACATGCTGAATCAGGGACCACTCCCACATCCGAACCCCGGGACCCTGAAACTGACAGCATGGCTCCTGAGAGGAGGAGAAGACTAAGGAACGTGGGCTACCATGACTCGATCATCACTACAATGCTGCATTCCAGACGCTCGTCAACCACCTCCACCTACAGCAGGCAATGGGCGGTGTTCACCAGATGGTGCCATGACCAGACAGTGGACCCAGAGCGCACCGACATGCCCACTATCTTGTTATTCCTCCAGCGAGGATTGGATTAGGGTCTGGCTCATTCGTCTCTCAGGGTGAAGCTATCAGCCATTGGAGCAGCTGTGGGGCCTATAGACGGCCACAGTCCCGGGGCCCACCCACATGCCCTACGGTTCCTAAGGGCGGCCGAGATGATTCGGCCACGAGTGCACCCAACCGTCGCCCCCTGGGACCTCCCCCTGGTGCTGGACTCCCTTAACTCGACCCCCTTCAAACCCCTCCAGAACGTAGATTTGTTCTGGGTTGGGTTAAAGACCTGCTTCCTTGTGGCGATATGCTCAGCCCACAGAATTGGGGAATTAGGCGCTGTGTCCTGCAAAGAACCCTACACGGTGTTCACGCCCCACGGAGTGCGCCTACGGACTGTTCCGGCTTTTCGACCCAAGGTCTCAACTCCCTTCCACAGGGAACAGACTATCGAGTTACCCACCTTTCAGGGAGGCTCCCACTCTGTTCCTAAGGGCCTGGACGTGGGCTACACTCTAGCCACCTATTTGTCCAGGACACAACCTATCCAAAAGACAGAAAGACTGTTCATAGTCCCAAGGGGACAGAGACAGGGGAGAGCAGCCTCCAAGACCACCATCGCTGGCTGGCTGCGGAGGACTATCCAGGAGGCCTACTTGGCGAAGCAACAGGTACCTCCCCGGGGTATCAAGGCTCACTCTACTCAGGCGATGGCAACATCCTGGGCGGAGAGGGCTAACGTGTCAGCAGAGGACATCTGCAAGGCAGCCACGTGGACCTCTATCCACACCTTTGCCAGACACTACCGGCTAGATCACCTGTCCCAGCTGCAAACTACTTTTGCAACCCAAGTCCTCTCTGCGGCCACTGCCAACACCGATTCTGTCCGCCCCTAGACCACTTGTTCCCTCCCACATACACAGTACTGCTTCTTATCTACCCATGAGGTAATGTCTGGAGTGCCATGGATGTCAAACAATCACAATGGGTGTTTACTCACCTGGTAAAGGTGATTGTGTTGGTTGACATCCATGGCACTCCACGGCCCACCCGACATAGTACTCAGAGGCATACAGACTAAGGGCAAACAACCTTACACTGAGCTGAATGTTCATTCCATGCATTCGACATCCAGGATGTCCACGGTCGACCCCTTAGGGGATCGAGTCTAGATTGTATTGTTAGGGGAATAAATTAGGGCCCTAGCCCGGTTCAACTATCTCTGCCTATACTCGCCTTATTTCTACTGCACTATGTAAGGGGGTCATTTTTTGCTGTTCCGTTTTCACTAACCTTATTTTCAGCTTTGGAAAATTCGAACTGGAGAGCAGGGGCTTCTGGGACCGGGATATGGGAGAAATCTGATCCTGAGTCATCTAGCTACAAACACAGGTTTCCCAGGGTCATTCCCGAGTCAGACAGGCAGGAGTCTAATATGGATGCGGGGAATGGATTTGATGTTACCAGCTCAGTTAGGCATTGGTGGAGAACATCGGACCAAATTGGTAACGTAATTGGTCCCTAAATAGCAATTTTTGTGTAAATAGTTATGTGACATTACGCTATGCAATGTGACATCTCTTGCGGAGTTACCACTTACCGAACTGAATATCGGGGAGTCTATACAGTAGTTTGTCACTCTAATTGAGTTGGGGAGGGTGCTGCCCCTACACCCTATGTCACTCTTTAACACGAGGGGGGGGGAGCCCCCCCAATGCAATGAAACTAACATACAGTTGTTTGGTACAGTACATTATCACACTTGTCACTCTATTAGAGTTGAGAGGCTCTGCCACCCACACCTCCAGGGTCTTTTTTACATGGAGTTGTGTAGAAGGCAAACCCCCAACTCTAATAAACTAGAACAGTAACAGCAGAGGAGATATCCTTTACAGCATCTTGCCATAATGTTCACCTAATACTCACGTAATGGTACACATTTGCCGTAGCATTGCGCTACGGAGATTGCAGTGGTCTGATATTCTCCGCCAATGTCCCCGACCAGTGGTTATTTTGTTCCCCTTATACTATTAGTCCCTTCCACAGTAACCACAGTTGCATCATCAGGTGACAGCACATGTGTCACTGACGCATGTGCCCTTCCTACCCAGGCAGTCTGCAGGCTGTCAACTGCACCATGACATGTGGTCACACAGGGTGTGATAAAGCAGTACATTGTGATACTCACCCTCCCCAGGGGAGGAAAGCCTCCAATGGGATGCTCAGCTTTCCTGCCCTGGCTGACCCTGCAATGATCCCGGCTCAGGGCACGCACTGGGTAACCAACATCACAAGTGGCAGTCCTGGTGCTGCACCAGTGGGCCATCTAAGAGTGCAAGTTAATAAAGAATCAAGAATGCAGGCCTAAGCCAATCAAAGTTCAGCTCTTCCTATTCAAACCTTTGTTCCATTGTTCAGTTTGAAGAAGAGGTTTGGTGCTGATCCCTCATGAAAACAAATAAAAAGCATATTTATTTTCCAGTTCAGTTTAACTTGAAAAAAATGTAAAACACCTTAAGATATAAATACTGTACTTTTTTTTTTACTTACGTACTTACATTATTTATTTATTTATTTGGTTTCTGTTTACCGGGTAAGTACATTAGCCAACAATGTTGCCTATATTCAGGAACAACCCGGGAGAGTACAGACTGGGGAGACCAGAGTCAACATCAAAGAGTATTTCATGATGCAGCATGAGGCGAGAACAAACATTTGAACAGCATACAGCCAGGTACAGTCTTTATCAGTGATGACAAAGAGAAACAGAGAACTACTTATGTCTGCACATCATTGAATGATTAGAGACTGCAAGTAGCTAGTGGGAAAGGACAGAGCTAGCTCAGAGACCCCAAGTCCACTTTGTATGACATCTGTCCAATTATTTCTGTTTCATACAGCTCCAATTACAGTCACACTTTGATTCCGGTACCACCGTGAGGAAAAGGGTGACATGGGACCAGTCCTAATTTGGATGCTTCCCCTATAAAAAAGGAGAAGGTATAATAATTGGGTAGAGAGCACTAGAGTCCACTGATTTCATAATACAGATGTCATCGATCAAATGAGGGTAGAGAAGGGAAAGTTTCATTTAGTTTGGATTAGTGTGGTGTGGTTTTGTTTTATTTTGTTGAAATATTTGCACAGGATTTTGATCACTACAGGTTTGTTCCATTTACAGGATCATGGTTCTATATGATACCGGTGAATGCAAAACTGCACTTACCATTAGGGCTAGTGTACATCACCGAAAATAAAAACGGCAATGTACGTTCACAGCGAGGCAACTCACTTTTAGTATTTATGTGGGGGGCTTTGCCTCCCCCTGCACCCTCTCACTAATAATAACAAACTCGAACCCTCCAAAAAAAAATGAACACCCACTCCAAAAAAGCACAAAATACTGTGTTCTTCCCCAGCCCTGAACCCTCCCCACTGTAGCCAGCCACCCTCACCAGCACACCACACAGCCAGCTCAGTAGCTCCCCACCTCCCCACCCCTTACATACCTTTCCTCCTCTTCTGGTATACCTGTCGCTCTTCCCTTCACCCTGTCCTTCCACGTCGCTACCCTGTCAGGGTTGCTGACACTACAGGCACTGAGATTGAGTCACTTCAATCTGAATCACTCAATCTCAGTCGCCATTTTCACTGGAGACTCAGGAGCATCCTGTCTGAATAACATCATTGGAAGTTGGTCCAAATGTAGCAGCAGTAGTAGTGACCTTTTCAGGAGGTTCAGAGTGTCTCATATCAAAGTAATAGTAGACAATTCCACTTTGCAGGGCTAGATAAAAACAGCAGAACAGACAAAACATCTGAGTACTTGCACACTTGAGAAACATTACAGAGCAATGAAAGTATTATTATGCCATTAATATGCATAATATACGAGGAATATAATCAACATGGTTAAAGAAAGGTGTACTTCTATGTGTATATGAGACAATCCAGCAAGGGCATCTATAAGCCAATAGAAGCTAATAATGCATATATGCATATGAAGTATGAACAAAGTAGTGGTGGGGGGAGAGTTATCCAACACCAAGGAGGTCACCAGCGGGGTTTTACAGGTATTAGTGCTGGGGCCAGTGTTGTTCAACATCTTCATAAGTGACATTGGGGAAGGCATTAAGGGCAAGATGTGCCTGTTTGCAGATGACACCAAACCCTGTGGGAAGGCAGACAGAAAGGGATACAGGACCTGCAGGAGGACAATGGTAAACTCAAAAGATGGTCAGGAATCTGGCAACTTGGCTTCAATACCAAAATGCAAAGTGATGCACATCAGGGCCAGAAATCCTAGGATGAAGTATTACTGGGGGGGGGGGGGAATTCGGGTAGCTGCTTCAGAGGAAGAAAAGGAACTGAGGGTGGTGATTGCCCAAAGACCTAAAACACACCACACAATGCAAGAAGGCAGCAGCAAAGGCTAACAAGATGCTGGGATCTATAGCCAGGGGGATTCAGTAGTAGGCCGACAAGGTCATTTTACCCTTGCACAGGTCATTGGTAAGACCACATTTGGAATATGAGGTAAGGTATTGGAATCCATACCTTAAGAAAGAGGTCAGTGTGCTGGAGAGGGTCCAAAGGAGAGCAACTAAAATGATCAAGGGTCAACAGAATAGGCCCTATGATGAAAGACTGGGAGCCTTAAGGACGTACTCCCTGGAAGAGAGGAGAGAGAGGAGTGACATGATAGAGACCTTCAAATACTTGAAGGGGACTAACAGTGTGGAAAGAGAAGGTCTCTTTAAAATGAGTGATAACAAAACAATAAGGAGGCATAGCTTAAAGTTGATAGGGGCGAGGCTGAGGAGTGATTTTAGGAAGCACTTTTTTACAGAGAGCGCAGTGGCCATATGGAATGCACTGCCAGAAGAGGCGGTTGCATTAAAGATGGTGGGGGCTTTTAAGAGGTCCTGGGAAAAACACATAGGACACTCATGGGAGCAAGGAGGGGTAGAATAGAGGGAAGGGGTGACATGGGGGGCAGGAGCAAGGTCATTGGTTTAAGCCATGGACCCTGCATCAGTTACCGAGCAGATACAATAGACCAATGGTTCTTAGAGTTTGTCACAATGAGCCTCCCCAAATCCATGGAAAAGATTTTGAGCCTCCCCCAAAAACTGAAATAATCTTGGGCCTCCCCAAGGAAAAATAACATACAGTACTTTGCGCAGTACACCAAGAATAAATTGAAACCCCTTTGAGTACTTGGCTCACATTCAGTTCTTTGTCTTATACTGATGTGGAACCTTTGAAAAAGCTCCTGTGCTCAAGGTGTTATCTGAATAACAAATAAATAAACAAATATTATTATTATTCAGCTTATTGTAACCTCTCCTTTCCTCCCCACCCACACACCAGCCTACTTGCTCTGCTAATTTCATTCTTGAACCATTGTCACCTTGTTGCAGTACCTTCATAGGTCAGACTACTTTCTCTGTTTCTTCTCTATATGAAATAACCTTCCTACATACTTTGCCTCTCCCTCCTTCCCTGCTCCTAAGCAAATCTCTCTGGGATTACTTTTCCTTCCTGCTATTGCTCTTAGTACGCCTATGCTCAACCCTTGTATTTGGGCTGTTCTGCCATCAGTCTACAAATTGATCAATTACCAGCACTCATTATTAGTTTATTGTTCATATTTGTTTGCCTATTGTTCATTGTGTATTTCTTGATTGTTTTGCAGTTACCCTTTGAAATACATTCATTACCTACCCTTCCCTGGTACACCTGAAATGAGCCTTGGCTCATTCACCTTCCCTTGCCACCTATTAGTAAATAAATACATAAAATTCACCTACTATTATCCTGTTAAAGTTTGCTTCATCTCTTCACACAAAATACATAAAACTCAAAATTTAAATACAGTACTTTTTCAGATTTGCTTGAGCCTCCCTTGGAACAGGTTGGGGCTTCCCCAGGGAGGCTGGCCTCACCATTTGAGAACCCCTGCAATAGACCAATAGGCCTTTTTCTGCTGGCTTTTTCGTATGTTTATAAAGTCATTTATTTTTTCCAATACTGTGAGTTTCAGCTGGAGTCCTGTTCCAATATCTGGCAGCAGCACAGGCAGATACTAAGTGAACATAGCAAGACCTTGTCCTGATAATATCTAGGCCACTGAATCTCACATCCCTTATAGGTAGGTTATATTGGAAATCTGACTGCTTTAAGAGACTGGGTAAATAGTCTATGGTTTTCTGACTGGTACATTTTTAAAGAAAAGCAAGGCATTCTTTGTCCCTTCTATGAGAGATCTGTAGCTTGCCAAGTCTCTCTTGCATACACAGCAGTGAAAGAATTTATATCGGCAGCTCAGAACAAACCAGGCAATTTTATATTTAGGCATGGGCTACCTGACAGGTAGTTAGGTCGGGTAGTACGTGCATCACCTATTTGTGGCTGGGTAGGACAGTTCAGGTAATGTAATACCCTACCCAACATCACAGTGTAATTTTCAGGTCGTGTAGTTTTGACACGGGTAATGAGTTGGGTTTTCATCCCACTGGTGGCAGCTTAGCCGTGGGGTTGGGTCAGGAAATCAAAGGGCAGCAGTGAAATGGAGCAGGTGGGCATCGGCTCATGAATATGCAGTGAAGCCCCACTGGGGACAGGACAGCTGTCACTGGTCACATGATCTTGTTGCTGCGTGGTCGCACGGTGGTTGGAGGAGCTTAGAGCAGCGCACAAATCGCACGACACAGTCAATCCCACCACAGTGTGTCAGTGAGTTCTCTGAGCTTCTTGGCTTATCTCACTCCTCTTTTCTAAATTTCAGACCTGGTCTCTCTCTCCCTGGCTTGGTCTCTTGGTAGATGGTCAGACAGCTCAGCTCAGAAAGCGTGAAGGGGATGGATGGTAATGGTCAAACAAGCTCGCAAGTCCCACCATTACTATTCTAGACCACAGCAGCAACATATGCAGCAGCAAATGGCAATCAATATCGTGCCTTCTGCCTAAAGCCACACTGATTGTTGTTAAACTGTCCAGCATTGGCAGAAGAAAAAATGAAAAAAAACAAAGTAGATGAGGCAAAAGTGACACAATCGAGTTGAGAAATGAGATGGGAGAAGAAAAGAAAAAAACATCAAACTGGTGTCCTTAGGGCTGCAAGATGATGAGTTAGGACATAGGAGGAAATACAGGAAACAGGTAAATGGCAGTTTTAAGAGTTTCAGTGTAGAAATATGCCTGGCAGTTCAGAGGAAAGAATAGTTGGGTCAAATGTGAATCAGCACATACAGAGGGACCCGTAGAAATTGAAGACAAAGACAAGAGAACCCTATTCACTTCCAGTTCCACTCATGATTTACCTTTTTAATGCAGCCTAGAGTTCAAAGTACCTTACTGCTGCTGCAACTTTAGCTTCCCATCAGTAAGAAACCCTAGGTCCACTACATGGTTGAATTATAGTGAATGCACTCCAGAAGAAACAGTCATAGTAAGGCAGTACTTGGGCCGGCCTGGTGGCACTGAGGGCTGAGGCGCTGGACACCACACCTCGTTCCTCGCCAGCGACCGGGGTTTGATGATGGACTCGGGCCACTGGAGGGTCGGCATGGGAATAGAGGGATTGAGCGCCCAATGGTGGCTCTCCCTCTCTGGGGAGGGTTACAGGTTTGTCCCACTGCTATATCGCCCCCTCCTGGGTGAACTTGCCACCTCCTGGGAGAACTTGGGAGTGGCAATGCAGGTCGAGATGTACAACGGGAGGGGTAGTGCTAGCCAAAAGCCCAGGAAGGAGCAGTGTCTCTATGCATGCCTCCTCATTGGCTCTCCCAGTTTGCTGGTGACTGCAGGAATAGGGTCTCACCACCAGAAGAGGAGAAAATGAAGCCTGTCACTCCTAGGTGACAACTCCTCTGATGCCGGTCCACATCACTGGCACTCACAAGGGCAGACTCCAATGTGTACCACCCGCTCCACCGTTACTAGGGTGAAGGTCGGGTGATCCCTTCCCCTCCCCACCTGGGGGTACACCAGGATACCTGAGGAGCATTGAGCAAGTGAAAATAGGGGCAGACTCCTGGGGGTGCCATGAGATGTGCGGAAGGTGGCTTGAGGGTGTCTGATTGAGTGGAAGGATGGTGCAGTAAGGAGAACAAATATAAGGTTAAAACAAAAATGAGTAAGGCAGTACTTGAAAAATATAACATATTTAAACAAAGTGTTTCACATGTTTTGATGGTCAGGGCAGGGTAATAGGGTAGTTGAATGATTAGGGTACTAACTACCAGATCCTAACCAGCTACCTATTTTTCATTTGGGTATTTTCAGGGTAATTTAGGGTAGTTTAGAGGTACCCGCAGGTAGTGTTTAGAGTAGCATATTTCATTACTCGCCCATGCCTTTTTATTATATACTGATATAGTGTGTACTGGTCAGTCACATGCATTGGCTAATCTGTACACTAGACTTCAATAGTTTAACAGTGGAAAAAGATCTGCATGGCTATCATACATTTGGTGTCAAATGTTTGAGCCACCCTAATGCCCAAAGTCTGCTAGTTAATTTACTTTGAAGGTTGTCTGTATGGGTGCTGAATTTCCAGTAAGAATCTATCCAGAATCCCAGGTAGCCATAGCATTCAACCTGGTGTATGCAATTTCCATTTAGAGTGCAGATTTTTAACTCACTTGGGTTATAGTTGCATAGTTTTCAAGTGGTCTGACGTCTACATTTTTCCTGAGTATCTGATATAATAAAGGTTCACATGTGACACACAGGAGACGTGGGTGTGCTGGCTCTTTTTATCACCTCTGATGGAATGAGATACAAGCAATAAAAAAGAATAACTGCCAGACAGCTGGCTCTGTCCTTGATGGCGGCATGTGAAATAACGCAATACAGTTAACCTTTTCTAGAGCAACTTTCATATAGGCATATAATTAAGAAAATTATCCTTTGCATTAACACCACTTTGCCTTTACTGTAATTAGCAATTCAGTAATGCACCACACTGAACAACAAGAAAGGCTGCTGATTGCTCAGGTTAGGAAGGGCAAAATAAAGTGGAAGTAATGTTCATGCATATGTTATTCACTATAAGTCTATACTGTACCTCAAAGTGTTTTCAAAGCAGTTCATGCCTGCAGTGGAGTGAATATATGAAAGTAGACATGGTAGCCATTATGTGTCAACAACATTCAGCAAACACAGCCATGGGCAACTGCATTTGCATCTGTTTTCACTAATAATATGTTTTATTGTTTGAGAGAGGAAGGATGTTGGCCTTGACACTGTGATTGTATCTTTTGACTCACACCACAAGAAACAACCTGAAGGGGGCAGACAGAACTTCATCTTATTGTCTCCTTAAGGCGGCACCTTGAACTTTACAGCATTACCAGTAGTGCATTACAGTGGCAACACTGGGTAGGAGTCCAAGTCCTGCTGAGGAACTGGAACCCCATTTGGCCAGTAAAAATCATGCAACAAATTAAAGCACACTGAACTGTCACTTTTTATACACTTTTAACTTTCTCATGCCAGAGACTCAGTTTTGATGCTTTCTGATAGCCTTGGGTGACGTGAGCTTGACTAGTTAACGTTCAGTAACATCCTATACCCTTACAGCACAACATACAAGATACACACCCTTGACTGATTGGTGCAATTGCTAGTCTACAAGTATAAATTATTCACATATGGTTATGGGAGGGAGGTTCAGGTTGTTTTGGCAGCCACCCACACTCCGTCTGACCCTTGAAACCTTCAATTTTTACTTCTGTTGTTCAGGTTCATGAGCACCAAATTCACCACAGAATGCCCTCAGATTCTGTACACCTCTCTCTGCATAGCACACTATGTGGAGTTGGCATTTGCAGAAGCCAGTACCCATAATGGGGTGTCTAGTCTTGCGAATGCTTACTGCATTATTATCATGAGAGGTTCATGCGACAGTAAGTAAGTAAGGAATGTCATGGCTGCCTGCACTAGATGATTCCAGGAATCTCTTGCACTGTACACAATGCTTCAATTTCACATTTCCCAACAGAGTGCTATACTAACACTGGACACTTCTGCAGATGGCCTTTCCCACGGGAAAGAGCGGTAAAAGGGGCCTCTACTTTTCAGAAGAACTACAGATTTGAGCAACAGCAATTACTCAAATTATGACTGTGTCAATACATATATATATATATATATATATATATATATCCTTTTATTTCACCAGGAAAATAATCTCTTTGTCCTTTTTAATGTTTCTTTTGCAAGAGGGTCCTGATTGTTGCAAGAGGGTCCTGTTCAGGACAGCACACAGTTTTCTGGCCCCTAAGCATATTTATTAAGCAGGCCAATCAGATACAACCAAATGGAATTCTTTTCAGGAATAAATGAGCAGTAGCAGATGTATTATTTGAACCCTTGCAGTGCCCCCTAAGAAATATGCTGCATGTACTACTTTGTGTAATATGGGGCTTCTCTCTCTCTCTCTCTGTCTCTCTTTTCTCTCCTCTCTTTTCTCCTCTCCTCTCCTCTCTGTTTCTCTCTCGCTGTCTCCCATTATCAAGAGTAAAACCTAACTGTAATTTAATGTCATTACAGTTTATTGATTCCAAATATTGGAATAAACTTTCAAAAACAAAAGAATGGCCAATTCTTTAAGTTAATCTCAGCAGTCACCAAATTCTGAGCTTGAAAACAATTATCATTGCTATACTATGTACGAGGCTACATATCTGTAATGTATAGTGCTTTGTTAATCAGCTTTGACTTGGTAATGTTTAGTAGTAAATCTGTCAGGATAACTTTGAAAATAAGGTTTTTGCCAGAATGGTTTGATCCTATTGAAAAATGTTTTATCTGCCTATCTACCAGACCCCTGTCTTTGTGGAACAGAAATAACTACAAGTTTCAGATTATGAGACATAGATAACAGGCAGAGACATTGTGATTTCCTAAACTAATATAGTTCGGCTTCTCCTAGTGTGAGCATGGGTCTCTCTAAAGACTATGGTATTCTCACAAAAAGGTGAGTTCAGATGCAGGAAGTCCTGAACTGGAAACCTCCTTCTTCCTCCATCAACTGTGAGTAATCTAGCATCACAAATGAATCAAGGAAAGGAAGTCTCTTGATGAGGAGCTTTTTGATACAACTTTCCAGCAACATTGGTTCAATCTGCTTACACAACTGGATGAAATGAGATGAGATGAGATGATTCGATTCTTGTGTAACTTGATTTCCTTTGTGGCTTTCCGCTTCTCTATCCATGGGATACATACCATACTGTAGGGGTACAATGCAAGGAACACTAGAGGAGGGTTCCCCCCTACAGGTGCTGCAGGAATGAGTGTGTCAGCTAAAGGTAAGTTAGGAAGAAGCCCACTGGTAAGAGAGGTGAGTCGCTGGAGGAGGAAGGGTGGAAGGTGGGCAATGAAAAACAAATCCTGGAGAGGCCCAGGATGAGTGACCTTTTAAGCCCTATGGGGGAGTGACATTGTTACTCCGCCCATCGAATCTCAGGCTTAAAGCCCTCCCATTCAATGTGCTTATGCAACTGGATGAGATGAAATGAGATGATGCATGTAACTTGATTTGCTTTGTGGCTTTCTGCCTCTCTATCTGTGGGATATACCACCCTGTAGGGGTACGACATGAGGAACCCTAGAGGAGGGTCGGCCCCCCACATGTACCGCTGGAATGATTGCATCGGCTAAAGGTAGGTTAGGAAGAAGCCCAAAAAGAATACCCAAAGGTGTCGAGCATCGAAGAGGCAAGGATGATGAAATAATGAATTCTGAGACAATGATAAGGGCTGACTTCCTAAGGAGAGAGGGAAAAGCTGGGGCCACCATCCGCCTCCATCCAACAATGGAACCTAACTAATTAAGAAAGCACTAACTCTAACTAATATTATGACCACTGGCATGGATGAGAGGGAAAAAAACCCTATGAGGAGGAAATCTCTGGGGATTCAAGGCCTAGGTCACCTTCCCTCCAGGCTGACGATGTTTGATTTGAGGACGTATGTCGCTAAAGAGAAGGGTTTGTTAATTAGAGGGATATGAGTAGGGAGGATGATGATGAGATGGGAAAAAACAAAACAAAAGAAAGCACAGATCGAAGAGGGAACATGAGGCTGCAGGGACCCGAGAGGGGTATGCTCAAGTAAGCAATGGGAAGGAGTAGATCCATGTAGAAGTCAGAGAAGCAAGGGGTAGCCAGACGTGCACATGAGGAGACCGAGGATAATGCAGACTGGCTTGATTGAGCGATACAAGTGAGTGGACACTGAGGCTGATAAGGCATGCTTGAATAAGTGATGGGAACGATTAGACCCTGAGGTCGGAGTGGATGACGTACCATAGGATTCAATGATAGGAATGCTCGAGTAAACGATATAAATAGAGAAATGTTGAGGTAAGGATGAGTGAATGATGACCGGAGTTATGAGCCTGATTCATGCGGCAGGATGGCCGTGGGTCGATGAGTCATGATGGGTACGCCCAAAAGAAATATTGATTTCAGGCCTCAATTGAAGGGAATCCTCGATGGCCAATACAGAATGTGAATAAGAGGAGACGGGAATGAACTTGAAAATGAACTTGAATGAAGGTAACATGCGCGATAGAGCGATGCGAGTAATGAGGCTCCACAAAAGGAGGTAGACTCTGAGGCCAAGAAGGCATGTCTGGAACCACAGGGTATGCGAACCAGAGGGTATGCTCAGGATGAGTGATCGAGTGGAGCCAAATCAGATGATGTACGATGAGGAGTGAAGCCATGAGTGGAAAGAATCCATGATGGCTGGGACGAGAATAGGTGGTAGGCTGAGGAAGGTAACATAGGAACGGATGAGGTATGATGATGGATTGAAGTTATGGAGGCAGGTACTGGAAAGCAAGGTATAAAAGTATGAAGGATGGTAGGGAGGTCAATGGGGTAGCATAGGACCCAGCCAGTATGGGATGAGAACTGCAGTAGAGTGAGTCGGATAAGGTGGCATATGATCTATGAGAGGTATGCCCAAAAGAAATATCGAGAGCAGGCCAGACAGGGCAAGTGAGTAGCGCAGACTTGGCAGCGAACCACACCAAGACATATTGATCGAACGATTGAAAGAGATGAGTAGGTTGAGGCGAGGCATTGTGGGAAATTGACAGAGAACGATGATTCCAGAGCCATAATAGGCCAGAGATGGGCAGTGGTAGAGAAATGGACTCTGAGGTTGGACTGAGTGAAAGAGGGCCAGACAGGCACCTGGACACCAGACGGACCACGAGAAGAGAGGGATATGAAGGAAGGCAGGCATCAGGGAGAATGAGAAGAAAATGAGAGAAGGATGAGCGGTGGGGCCATGCCAAGCTGCACGTGAAATGGAACCCAGCAGAGTCAAGAAGCACTGAGCACCACGGGGGAAACCTGAGCCACAGACAGGTATAAGGAAGTACAATAGTGAAGGTAGGCAATATGGCAGGGCAAAATAATGGGGGTCTACCTGTCAAATGCTGCAGCAGAAGGCCAAGTCCCTATATTTTATTAAGTTATTTATTTATTTATTTATTTTTACATGTTTGTTGATGAGTCCGATATACACAGAAGGACTGATCCTGTCAGGTAGAATGGTAAGCAGCCCAAACAAGACTAGAACTGACAGTCTGGTAGGCAGTTTTTATCTCTAGCTGTATTGTGGATTCCTGATGTTGTACACTTACTCCCTCCAGGACACCTTGAAAATGAACTTGCTCAACGCAGCCTTGCCTAGTTAAATAAAGTTATGATTGATTGATGGATATGAAAACATACACTAGAGAGCCCACACAGTAGAAACTAAACAAGATGACAGGTATGGTCAAACAATGTCGGAAGTGAACTCAAAACAAGAAAATACATAGAACAGTATGTGCAATAAAGAATTTAAACTGCAGAGTCATAGAGGAATATATTCAAATAAGCACTCGTAGCACTGGACTATCATGCAGCATAGCTGTAGTCCTCGATCAATCCTTAGCACAGAGAAGAACAAGGAAACATAAAATGAAGGTGTAAATACAGGAAACCAAGCTCAAATGTCGTGCAAGACAGCCCTGTATGCACTAAAACTGCTACATGCATGCCAGCGCTCACTGGATTTAGTCAACGGTAGGTTCCCAGGAAAATATACTGAGCACATTGAGGTAAGGAATGTAGAGCAAGCCAACACAGCAGAAGCGGGGAGCCAGGGGCTGAGCACTCGCAAGGGAGTGGAAACTGAAGGAAGGAGGGGACAGAAAAGCACTGAAAAAGGAGAAGTGGAGGTGAAGGCACGGCGAAAGAGGCTATCGAGCAGGAGTGATCCAGGCTCAAAGGAGACAGTGCTGAAAGCACCAACAATGCAGCAGGGAGGAGTGAACACAGCGGAGGGGGGTGTGAGATCAGTGATGAAGGAGAGGAGACGGCTGCGTAGCGAGTGGCATGAAGAGAAAAGGAGCAGGATGACAAGCAGAAGTGGAGAGAAAGATACAGGGCAGCAGGAGGCACCAGGATGAAACAGGGGAGGCAACCAAATGAGGGAATGAAACAGAGAGAGAAAAAGAGAAAACAGCCGACGGAGCCTCCAGCTGCAATGAAAAATGAATCCTGGAGGGACCCAGGATGAGTGACCTTTTAAGCCCGATGGGGGAGTGACATTGTTGCTCTGCCCACCAAACCTCAGCTTAAAGCCCTCCCATTATTATTGTGCTTCATGTCAGGCCTTTGATGTAACTTCTGCAGCTTCAGTAAGGTCAATAATGAGTCAATGCTAGAGATTGTCACATTTGGCTAGGGAGATTTAGGTATACATTTGGGTTGGAGCTGCAAGGCGGGTCAGACTGTGATGCAGTGACCCAAAATGGAAATTCAGTACCAGGGGCACAACTGGAAGATTGGAACTGACCCCGGGACATAGGGTGGCACCCTCAGTGGCTGTAGCATACCACTTCAATTTGTTACATTGTCTCTGTGTTTGCATTATCTATAACAAAGAGTGATCAGAAAGGTCACGTTTGGCTAGAAAATAGATGTTGCATGAAAATATGCTTAGTGTTGTCAAGGTATGGAGGAACCAACTTGAGGGTGGAGTGGAAGCTGGCATCTGGAAATTTTCAGGTGTCATGCTGAGCAAGTTCATGCACAGCGCTGCAAGTGAGTCAGGTCAATGTATTCAGGCAGCTACCTGTTTCAGAGTACATAAATTACCCTGCATTACAAAATATGTCCAGAACCGATACAGCAAACTGTTACCGCCGAGTAAGACAGGTCTAAAAAATTTGCTCTGTGAGTAAATGAAGAGACTGGATCTCACTTCAGACCCATGAAGAAAGTAGCCCAATCACTTCCACATCCCAAATCTGCTGCCCTACCCCCGTGTACAGATATTTCATGACATCCAAGAATATTGCTGTGCACTCTCGAACGCAGTTAAGGACATCAGTTTTATTAGATTTAATTATTGTCCAAGGCCTTTTTGTTTCTATTCAAAGCCATCATTCAACTAACAAGGCTTCACTGAGCTTGCAGAGCATCCTCTTCTCCCTCCTCTGCCTGGATTCAAACACTTTAGTGACCACACAGTTCAGCAGTATTATAAAAAGGGTCTGAGAAATGGAGCTTTCTGATTGGTTGCAAACATTCTAACAGCCTTATGTTAATCTTTTATTAACATACATGTAGAGCTTAGCCATATTGTGAACAAGGTTTAACAATGTTTAAAAACTTCTTTTTATTATAGTAGCAATAAGGCACTCCCAGGGATTATGTTAATGGTCAGTTAATCACCCTCTAGGGGCATGTGGCACTCGGCTACACCTCGTACCACAGTACACCCCTAGAAGGTGATTAACAGACCATTAACATAACACTTGATCATGCCTTATTGCTTATCAATCCCTTTGGTCTGCCACCACTAAGTGCCAGAAACTGTGACTGTGAATAAGGTTTTGCTTATTCCTACTCTGAAGGCTTACTCCTCTGTTTATGACATGGTCTTTTGCCATGCGAATGATTCTGATATCACAAACACAGGATTATTATTTCAGTGCAGGTATGAGCAACAAGCATATCCGAAAGGCAAAGAGCCTGGTTTAACATAAATTATTTATATTTATTTATTTGGATTTTGTTACCCGGGTATTTACACTAAGACTGGAAGTCCCTTTTTCAGGAGCGACCCAGAATTAGTTACATACAACTGTCATAATTCATAGTACATATAGTATCTAAAGACAATAGAATACAGTGGAGTTCACATTTTATAAGTAACTTTGCAAGGTCATACAAGTCGATAAATACATTACAAGATATTAAATTACATTAATTTTAACAATACTGTGCAAGAGGAGCACAGGTTTGCAACAGCAATAAAACATTTTAGGCAAGGCAGAGCCAAGATTAACAGTTGTCGAACTAAGAGGAAGCCTCAACGAAAACATGTACACTGCTTACAAGAAACAGGCCCTTAAAAGAGGATTTACATGCCTTGCAACTGGAGCAGGCCTGGACATCAGCCTGGAGGTTCTTCCAGAAACAACTAGAGACACAGAAACACAGTACCAAATCCTGACATGTAAGTGCTCGGCACACAGCATCCTCACTCCATTTTCCCTACACTCAACTGCCCGACAAGGGAAGCGTGACCACCGCAGAGGTGATTGTATTTTAGTTCTGGGGAAGGGGGGCTGTGCCTTCCGTGCCCCCACACCCCCCATTAAGGGGGGCTTTCCCCCCACACACCTCCATAACTAAAATATAATCACCTCCATGGCACTCACACTTCCATTGTCAGGCAGTGTCATGTTGGGATGTTACGTTTGTCGAGCAGTTGGGTGTCAGGAAAATGAAGTCAGGATGCTGTGCGTGTCAGGAATTTACATGTCGGGATATTGTAAGGATGCCGAAACACAGAATCTGACAGCAGATAAGGAACGCTTGGCCCACCCAGTCTGCCTATTTTTCCCCCGACATATATTCTCACTACAGACCCTACTTGATCTACAGCTCTTCCTTCCTCCCCCATTCCTTTCCACTATGATTTCCTTGTGCCGATCCCATGCATTCTTGCAACCCACCACTGTTTTTCCCCCACCACTTCCACTGAAAGGTTATTGCTGGAACCCACCACCCTGAGGCATAGGATTTCCTGCCAGATGCTGAGAAGGTTCTAAGGACTGTTTGGAGCATCTGGGAGGCAGACCAACGTACCTTTTGCTGGGTTTTAACTCCAGATAGAGTCTAGTTTTGGAGGGGTGAAACATTTTATGTGCCAAACAGAAGACAAGGTAATGGATCTTCCCTGCAAGAGGAGGCCAGTCTAAAGTGGTGAGAACCTTACTGTGGTATTCCCTCTTGCCAGCATAGGCTGCAATGCAAGCAATATGATTTTACAAGGCTTTAAGTTTAGATAGCTCTGTGTCTTTCAAAGATGATAGGACTGCTGCACCATATAATAGGACAGGGAGCAAAACAGGTGTAACCCCGCTACAAATGGGGGTTCTCGAAAAGTCTTCTTTGAGCTTGCCTAAATGCTCACTGCCAGGCTGGTGTCCTGCATTTTAGCAGTTTAAATGTTATTGCCAGTGAGTGCCCGTTATAGCCTCTGTGTATTGTCTCTTTAAGAGCTGCCTATATCACAATTATAATTAATCTGAGGGGGGGCTGACTGTTGCTATGCTCGAGTCCTGCCCGAGCGCCAGATAATTGCTCTGTTCTGCCATCATTATTTGTGCAGAGGGAGCACTGTTAGAAGATGTACTTATTTGCTGATTATCTGTTAGAGTGGTAACAATATTGTAGTTTGTTCTAACCTGCCTTCTTTGTAGCATGGACAGTTTCGTTTTATCGCCACCATCTTGGTCCTGGATTGCTGAAATAGGCCAATCAGTACCTTTGGGGACTCTGAAATGGAGCCTGTCCCCAGGGGTCTTGTGGGAGCAAAATTCTGTAGGAATTGTAGTTTTGGAACTTTGGCACCCAAATGGACCTGGAGGGGGAGCCCTTGTTCTGACTGACAGACAGATCAGCCAACCAAACATTTTGGATCTTGGGGGAAAGTCCCAGGCTGCTTGCAGCTAGAGTCAGTCTGAGTTGGGAAGTGAAAGAGGTAACAGCTCGAGATAGTCGAGCGGTAGTCCTGCGTAGATTCACATGGGAGAACTTTTAAAGGGCTGAGTTTTGGCCTGCCTGTCTGCCTGCTGTCCCTGAGAGGGAAGTTAAGAGTTTATTTGGACTGAATCTGAGTTGTGAGAATGATTTAAGCCACTGAACTGTGACCAGGCTTTAAACCTGAAGAAGTCCAAAGATTTGCTGAATGCGATCGGCCTGTCAGAACCTCCCACCACTTCTGAACTTCCAGATTGTGCAGAGACCCTGTAATTGCGACCGGAGAGCCATCTGCCTGATACAGTAGAATTTCTTTACATGTAAATGTGCTGTGTGCTGTTGGTGGGTCACGATTTGGTTCCCCACTGTGTGCTGAACTGTGTTCTACTTACTGGAGGCTGCTTCCCACCACTCCAACGGACTGAATCCATATTTATCTCCATTTGGACTGGGCCTTGCCACACTGGCCCAGCAAGACTACCCACTACACAGAGAAAGCCATCAACGAGAGACCTGCCTGGGGATCAGCCCCCTGCTCAATGCTTTGAACAGGAATGATGCCTTGGTGATTCGTATGGGCCCTGCTTCTCCTGGCACTCCAGCTCAACATCCTGCATTCTCGATTTTATCCTGCCTGTGTCTGGTATTGGGTATTGTGAGTGAACACCAGGGTAGCTCCCTTCAACAGCTAAATCTAAAGTGTTATCATCTGATTGCCTTGTTGTCTTTTCTTTCATGAACTGAGCCTTCCGGCTCCAAATTACAAACAGTGTGTGTTGTGCATGTTGCTTTCTTCTATCACAGGGCCTCAACCAGCTGCGACTTCGGCCTTCACCGTGCAACGTTCCTGGCTAGCCCACCATTTTCTTATCTGGGTACCCAGAGTGTGTGACTGTGTAGGGACTCTGAAGTGCATGCATAACTGTCTGATTGATTTAGCCTTTAAGCCAGTCAACCTGATTACGCCCCTTCCTTGTTCAAGTCCCCTGAATAAATCAGATTTAACTCTTTTTGCATTTAACCTGACTGTGGTTCCAGTTTGTATTGAAAGCACTGTAATGTTGTTGTTTGCTGTGTATAACCTTGTTTTACAGGGGGTCTCTAGGCTCGAACTGGTGGAACCAGCCCTGGTGATAAGTGCAAACAGTGTGGGTAATTGCATTGTGAATAAGGGGCATTGCAAAAATGAATATTGTATATTGTTCCGGCCACTAGAAGGGATGGGGAGGGGGGTTACAGTGTCCCAGAGGGCTGTGCCCAGGTTAGCTTGACCACTAACAACCCTGACCTCTGGGTGAAGGCACCCATTTCAATACCCAGGCCCCTTAACCTGCTACTAGCCAAGCAGGCAGGGGTAGTAGCCCTTTGGATAGCGCCACCTAGGGGTTACACACTGTTAGCTATGGATAGCCTAGCTTTACAGTGAAGCAGATGTTCAGCTAATAGAGTAGTCCTTTTTTGGTTGAACAACTCAGCCACCCAAATGTATTTTATTAATAAATATTAAAATTTCTTAATACTCAGATTTTGGAAAGATGTTGAAAGATTTTAGTTTTTCTGAACTGGGAAATCATTTTAATTGACATTTCAGCTTCCTTACTGTGAAATGTAACTAACTTACAATGGAGTAGTGTTCCATTACTACAGGAAAGTTGACCCATTGTGTTGGGCCTATTCTAAAATACTACTATCAGTAAGAAGAGCAACACCCATTTGTAATCCCCACCCTCATGTTCTCCCTTATGCTGATGGCACCTTTTATGGTTACATAGGTTAGTCACCTGTTCCTCCATGAGACTTAATTATCTGTCTTTCCCAGTAGATGGAGGCTCCTTTTGAGCCTATGGTTACAGCTGACTTAAAATATCTTACATGGAAAACTGCAAGTCCTCTGCACAGATCCAAATCCAGACTGCATAATCTTCCACATGGATAACATGGTCCTTAAGACCACTAGAACATTTCTACATAAGGTGGTGTCAGAATTCCACTTAAACCAGTCAGTTATCCTTCCTGTACTCAATCCAGAGCATTCCAGTACATGCAAGCAAAAATTACACTGCGTGGATGTAAAAAGGGCACCAGGTCACTACATGGACTGGACAAGGTATATCAGGCCTCAAAGCACACAGCTTTTTGTAACCTATGGAGGCTTTGGCAAAGGTAACTTAAAAAACCAAACTAGGTAAAATGGCAGAGATAAGGAAGAATGGGAGTAAAAATGAAAGGGGGAGAGAATGAAGACATGGGGATAGGATGGGAGCTAACGGAAGGAGAGGTTGCAAAACTTGGAAGGCCATGGGCATGAATGCCCGCAGCCTAGGAAGTAAAATCCTAAACCTAGTGGTTCTGATGGCAGAGGCAGACCTAGACATTGTCATTGTTACTGAGACATGGTACATGGGGAACCATGAATGGGATATAGCCATACCAGGTTACACTCTATTTAGAAAAGACAGGGTGGGGAAAAAGGGTGGCGAGGTAGTTATCTATGTCAGGGAGGGAATAAAAGCAACTGAAGTTCAGGGAATGCAGGAGGGAGCAGAAGCACCGTGGGTCACCCTGGAGACAGGAAATGGCACTGCCATTTGCACTGGCATGATCTACAGACCTCCGGCATGAGGGGAAGGAGATGGACAGGGTACTAGTGGAAGCCATCCACAAAATGACAGCCAAAGGTGAAGTGCCGCTGGTGGGAGACTTCAATCTGCCTGATGTGGATTGGAGCACCAAGGCTGCAGCCACAGCCAGGAGCAGAGGCACCCTGCAGGGGGTATGCCTCAAGAAGTCTGGGTAGAACCCACCAGAGAAGGTGCAATATTGGACCTGGTACTCACCAATAGGGGACAGAGTCTCAGATGCAATGGTGGGTAGCCACCTGGGGTCCAGTGATCATCATATGGTGTGGTTCAGTGTGAGAACAGTGGAAAAGTCAAAACCCGTAAAACCCACAAAAACGCAATCCTGGACCTTGTACTATCAAACACTACCAAGACCATGGACGGCAAGGAAGGGATCAAATTATGGTCAAGTGACCGTGGGTCAGTCTGGCTCACAGTCAAAAGATCCGAGGACACAAGTCAAACAAAACTGAAGATCCTAGACTTCAGGAAGTCTGACTATAACAAAATGAAAACATGCATTAGGAACAACCTCAGAGTTGCAGTTGGGGGAGACGTGAAGGAAACCTGGAAAGCCATAAAGAGCGCAATTAATCTGGCAACAGCAGAATGCACAAAACAGATAACTAAATCTAAAAGGGGAGAAATCCTCTTTGGCTTTCTAAAGAAGCAGCTTCCAGTGTAAGGGGAAAAAAGGAGCTTTCAAGAAATACAAAGAAACAAAGAAAGCGACATGGAGCAATACAGAGCAAGATTCAAGGAAGCAGGGAAGGCAATTAGGTTAGCTAAAGATCAAGCAGAAAAAAGAATAGCAAAAGGGATTAAAAAGGGGGATAAAACCTTCTATGTGTAACCAATAGGTGGCACTATCCCAAGGGCTACTACCCCTGTCTACTTGGCTAGTAGCAGGTTAAGGGGCTTGAGTTCTGAAACGGGTGCCTCCACCCAGACGTCAGGGTTGGTAGTGGTCAAGCTAACCTGGGCACAGCCCTCCGGAACACTGTAACCCCCCTCTTTCCCCTCTAGTGGCCTGAACACTGTACAATAATCACTTTCACAATACCCCGGTACACCACACAAGCACCCACATTGTTTGCATTTACCACCAGGGCTGGTTCCTCTGGCTCAACCCTGGGTACCCCCTGAAAAACAAGGTTATGCACAGTAAATAGTAGCAGTACAGTACTTTGAGCACAAACTGCAACCACAGTCAGATTACATGCAGAAAAAGTTAGATCTGATTTATTCATGGGACTTGAACAAGGAAGGGACAAAATCAGGTTAATTAGCTTAAAGGCTATATCAATCAAGCAATTATGTATGCACTTTGAGTGCCCCCACACAGTCACACCTCTGGAAACCGAGGTGGAGAAGAGATGGGCTAGCCAGGACTGTTGCCCGGGGTTGCAGCTGGTTGGGATCCTGTGATGGAAAACACAACATGCACAGTACACAATATTTGTAATCCAGAGCCAGAGGGCTCAGTTCGTAAAGGAAATGAAACAAACAACAAGACAATCAGATGACACACTCAGATTAAGCTGTTGTTGCAGGGAGCCACCCTGGTATTTACGATACCCAAGACTGGACACAGGCTGGACAAAAATTGAGACTGCAGGTGGTTAATCTGGAATGCCAGGAGAAGCAGGGCCCACACAAGTCGCAGAGGCGTTGTTCCTGTTCAAGCATGGAGCAGGAGGCTGATCCCCAGGCAGGTCTCTCGTTGATGGCTTCTCTGTGCAGCGGGTAGTCTGGCTGGGCCAGTTTGGCAAGGCCCAGACCGCGTGGAGACAAATTCGGATGCAGTTCATTTTGGGCTGGATACAGCTACCAGCAAGCAGAACACAGTTCACACAGTGGGGAACTAACTCATGACCCACTAGCAGCTCATAGCACATTTACATGCAAGGGAATTCTACTGTACCAGGTAAAGCACTCCCCGGTCACATTCGCAAAGTCTCTGCACATACCGGGAGCTTAGGGTAGCTGGAACTCCTGACAGGCCAATCGCATTCAGCAAAATCTTCAGTCTTCTTCAGGTTGAGCCTGGCCCACTTCAGTAGCTTACTTTAGTCACCCAAACTTGGATTTAGTCCAAAAAAATTCTCTTCTCTTCCTCTCAGGAGCAGCAGACAGACATGCAGGCCAAAAACTCAGCCTTTTCACAGTTCTCCCGTGCAAATCCACTCAGGATTGCTGCTCAGAATCACTTCAGCTCATTCTTCAGCTTCCAGCTTAGATCTAACCGAAAACTGCAAGCAGCCCGGGACTTCCCCAAGATCCAAAAGATTTGGTTGGCTGATTTGGCTGTCATTCAGAGCAAGAGCTCCCCCTTTAGTTGCAAAAAAGGTGCAAAGAAGCCCCAAACTACAGTTCCTACAGATTTTGAATTCAGACAGCTCATATAGTCTGGCTACATTTTAGGTCCCACCAGAACTGATTGGTCCAATTTGAAGTCCAGGACCAAGATAGCGGAGACAAAACAAAACAGTCCTTGCTACAAAGAAAGCAGGTTAGACAAACTACATTATCATTATCACTTTAAATGATTTTCAGCAAATAGTTACATCTTTCAGCAGAGCTGCCTCTCAGATTACTTATGCTGCAATCAGGCAGCTCTTAAAGAGACAGCACACAGAGGCCACACAGGCTCTGGCAATCACATTTAAACTGCTAGAATGCAGGACACCAGCCTGGCAGTGAGCATTTAGGCAAGCTCAAGGAAGACTTTTTGGGAAACCCCATTTGTAGGGAGGGTTACATCCTTCCCTGCCTGGGAAAACTTGGCGTCTGCGTCAAGTCTATACCATCACAACATTGAAAATGCAACATATACAAGACATTTATATCGTTAGTATGCTATACAAGTACTATCTGATTCATCAATTGGCATAACTTGTCACTTTATTATACATTTCAATGTACTACACTATATCATTTCCATTCTGACAATACCTTATGCATATTTTACACAAGTAAATTGAACATTACTATACAGAATCATGTAGTAACTTCTTGTACTCTAAACAATGCAAGAGGGGCCCTTCCCTATCAGCAAACTTGGGGCTGGATGGGGCAGGGGCACCATGGTGAGAGGGCAGAACAAGTAACCTGGAATGGGCCATCAAGCTCAATTTGGGCAGTGAGCTCTGAGAGACATAAACACCTTTGTGGACTACATTGAAAGGCAAATCCATTGGCCTCCAGGGGGAATCGTAACTGAAATGCACCACTGGCTTGACAGTTCAGCCAGTCTTTCTGGGGTGAACAACCACAGTCTCTGTACTTTCAGCTATGGTCATGGAGCTTTCATCACTTGTGAGGGGTGCCTCTGCATGAAGGGGAATGTCAAACTGGGAGCACTGCCAGCCCCTTGCTCTGTAGTCTCTGTTTCCACAATACTTGGCTCATTTTGGAGACACTCTGGCACTGAAGGGGGATTGTCAGCACTCTCATAGTGTTCCTCAAGGTCTGGTATGTCACCAGAAAGACTCATACCATCAGCCTCTCCTTCAGGCAAATCATACAGTTCCACAATACACAAAGACTCAGCATCCTCAGACGTGATACTTTGCACTTTACCTTCAGGGAGCATTGGCTCCAAGGATGATGCCGGGGCGTTAAGAAGTCCAGAAGGCCCAGCTTCATTCCCATAATTCAGTATAGGATTTCCATGAAACAACTGACTCAGTTCATGTGAGGGGTAATAAGCATTATCACACTCACTGTCATCCGAGATAGATTGGCAGTCACTATCATTCTGGGCCTGCTGCGGGGGATGTCTTAAATCGGCAATCAAGGGGGCAGGCTGACTTTGTTTCTTTCTTGCAGCAGCACGAGTCACTGGTCCAGGGGAATCAATCTCAGTGGGTTCAGCTTTAATTATAACTTGACCAATAGGTAGCAAGTGGTTACGGTGCATGGTCTAGACAGCTTCGGAGTTATTCTCTGGGCGCTCTTTGTACACTGGCAAATCATCCAACTTTCCAACTACAACATGGTGAAGATGGTGCCATTGATCAGCAATTTTGTGTTTACCATGCAATCCTAAATTTCGCAACAACACACAGTCTCCAGGCCTAAGCTCTTGAGTCTTTACTTTTCTATCATGTCTCTCTTTGTTGGCTAGATTTCTTTTGGCAGCCATTGTCTGGACCAGTTGATAGGCATGGTTCAATTGAGCTTTCAGTTTTTGTACATATTGCAGGTAACCTTTGGCTCAGACCCCATCGGGAGAAACCCCAAAACAGACATCAACAGGCAACCAGGCCTCTCTCCTGAACATGAGGCAGTAGGGAGAGAACCTGGTAGCATCATTCTTTGTGCAATTGTATGCGTGTACCAAGGTGCTAATCTGCTGGCTCCATTTATGCTTATTTTTTGGGTGGAGGGTGCCTAGCATGTCTAGCAGGGTGCGGTTAAAGTGTTCTGGTTGAGGATCCCCCTACGGGTGATAAGGGATGGTTCTTGACTTTTGCACCCCCCCCCATAGAGACAGCATTTCTTTGATTAGCTGACTCTCAAAGTCCCGGCCCTGATCAGAGTGAATTCACTGGGGGGCATCATAGTGGACGAAGAAATTTTCCACTAGCACCTTGGCCATGGTAGATGCTTTTTGATCTTTGGTGGGAAAAGCTTGTGCATACCATGTGAAATGGTCCATAACCACTAACACATTGCCAATGTTTCACTGATCAGCCTCTAAACTCAAGAAGTCTATGCAGGCTAGTTCCATTGGGGTGCTGGTAGTAATGTTGATAAGGGGAGGAGCAGCCCTCTGAGGCAGGGCTTTTCTCTGTAGGCAGCGACTACAAGTCCTTACATGGTGCTCAACATTGTCCCCCATCTTGGGCCAGTACAATTGAGATCGTACTAGGTCAAGGGCCTGGTCGATACTGAGGTGGCCCATATGATTGTGTAGGGCCCTCAGTACCAAATCTTTGAAGGCTGTGGGCAGGACTAATTGTTGCTTGTCTATTCGGCCACCCTGATCTACAGTCTCTCTATACAACAACTGATTAAGCAGCTTCAACCTGGGGCTTTCTTTAAACAAAAAAGCGGTTCGCAGATCAGAGGAATGCAACTTGGACACATCTTTTCCCGGATGAAGGGAGTCACATGCCTGCTGAATCATAGGATCTCAGGATTGAGCCCGCTGAATGCTGTCATTGTCAAACTGAGGTAGTGCACTAATATCTAGAGCAGAGAAGTGGCAATACGCAGCCAGTATGCAGGTGTCAGAGGGGTCCAAGCAATCTTCTAAGCAGTGTGCTGTGTCCGTAGACATCTGTTCATTTCTATCAAACTTTTGGCACAATGCTCAGATGTCAGGTTCAATTCAGCCTGACCCAGTCGCTCTTGGAAATGGGCCTCCGGGACAGGGCATCAGCATCAATATGATTCAGGCCTGGTCTGTGTTCGACAGCATAATCATATGTTGACAATGCAGAAAGCCACCAGTGCCCCATGGCGTTTAACTTAGCTGAAGTCTGTACATAGGTCAATGGATTATTGTTAGTCCTCACCAATATTTTTGCCCCATAGAGGTAATCATGAAACTGGTCGACAATGGCCCATTTTAACGTAAGGAACTCCAACTTGTGCAGAGGGTAGTTTCACTCTGATGGGGTCTAGTTCCTACTGGAGAATGCCACTGGTCTCAAACCATCCTCATAGTCTTGATACAGTATGGCTCCTAGACCCTGCAGACTGGCGTCAGTATGCAGCACATAGGGTTTGGTGGGATTAGCATAAGCGAGGATGGGGGCGTGGGTGAGCTGGTATATGACTTTGTGGAAAGCTGCTTCACAGTCAGGCATCCAATGGGACCCAAAAAGTTCACCTGGGTGGAACTATACTTTGTCTGGTTCTTTGATGGACCCTTTTTTGTATTTCCAATTGGTAGGAGGGTAACAATGGGTCAGATTCAAGAGTGGCCGAATCACTTTGGAATAGTCTTTTATGAACCAGCAGTAGTAGCCACAGAATCGCAGGAAATGTTGTAGTTCTTTCAAATTGTGGGGCTGGGGCCAAGTAGTCAAGGCTTCAACTTTACTAGGGTCAGTCTCTATCCCCTCTGCAGACACTATGTGCCCCACATACTTCACAGAGGTTTGGAAAAACTGGCACTTGTCGATGGACAGCTTGAGGCTGAAATCTTCCAGTCGGTCTAGTACTTTGAACAGTCGACTCTCATATTCCTCTAGGGAGCTCCTGAACACGATGAATCGTCCAAGTTCACCAGGCATTTTAGCAAATTTATGTCTCCCACTGCTCATTCCATCAGTTGCTGGAAGGTGGCTGGGGTGCCCGATATCCCCTGTGGCATTCTCAGGAATTCGTAGAACCCAAAAGGACAGATGAAGGCTGTCTTTTCACAGTCCTCCGGAGCAATCGGAATCTGATAATATCCACTGTGAAGATCCAACACCGAGAACCATTTGCTTCCATTCAAACAATCCAGAGCATCTTGTATACGGAGCATGGTGTATTGATCAGGGATGGTCTGCCGATTCAGAGTTCGATAATCAACACACATTCTCACAGCTCCATTCTTCTTACGCACAACCACAATGAGAAAAGGATAAGGGCTCCTGGATTCCTGTATCACACCAACCTCGAGCATTTCGTACAAGTGTCTTCTCACATCATCTATGTCTGCAGGGGCTAGGCGTCGAGACCTCTCTCGAAATGGGCGTTCATCGTGCAGGTGTATGTGATGCTCCGCATCCTGGACACATCCCACGTCCCATTCCCTCAACGAAAACACTTGATCTCTCTGGGCAAGTTTCTGGCTAATTCTAGTCTTCCATTCAGCTGGCAATGTGGAGTCACCAAAATAAACAAGTTGGGAGTCACTCTATCTGTCTTGCCAGGGTGCTTGTTGCTGGGCAACACTGATGTGTCTGCACAGTGTACCATAGCTAGGGTGCATCCTCTGTTCACCCAAATCTCCTGATCTGACACATTATGAATCTGGACTATCACTCGTCGTGCATGGGCATGAGCACAAGCTGGCAAGATGCTGGGCCTAACCAATAATCCTTCTGGAAATTTTCCATCACCTGGCGTATCCAACATCAGTATTTTGTTCTTGACATCTTTGCGGAGGCAGACCTTCCCTTGAATGGTACACTGGGTATTAGGGGCCAGTACCATTGAATTGGGATCCTTCTTCCACACGACCCCTACCGGTTCATCCTGGTCCACTCCCTTGGGGTTCTGCTGCAGATCATAGGCCCTCTTGATTAGAGCGGGATTCTTAGTGCCCTCCCAGTCCATCAAACTTGTTTCTCACAACAGAGTTGTGCCAGTGTCCCAAACATATGGGCATTGGTCCCAATTTACAGGGGAACCCCATCAAACAGTCCAGTAGGGGGACACACTAAGGCCAGTGTCTCGACTTGCTCCTCTACACCAGTTACAGCTGCAGGAAATGACGACCAGAGGTGGACATATCTTAGGTAGGGATAAGACTTGTCGCTCAGCTCCCCCACACATGTAGGCCTTCTAGGGATTGTAAGGGCACAGCAGATAAGTGTTTGTCATGCCAGTCCTTAAATACAATGGTCACTTGTGACCCACTGTCCAGCACAGCCTGAGTAGGAATACCATTTACTGCCACAGTAGTCTCCATTGAAGGGCCCACAATTTTGGACCAGTCTGGAGGGACAGCAGCAGGGGCCTGGATGGACGATTTAGCCACAAAGGGGTTTGAGTTAGGATGTCTGAAGCCTTCACTGTGGTCATTTTGTGCACCCCTTGACCACTGATTCATTTTCCGAAGCTCTCCTTGAAGCCAGTTCACCACTTTCTCTAGGTCTTTCTGAGACCAGCATTCCCCCTTCATATGGCCATCCTTTCCACAGTTGTGACAAATAATAGACTCCTTGGTCATCCATAGAGAGAACATTGCATGAGGAACTGAAGTAGTAGTAAGGGATCGGATCCAATATCTGCTTGCAGCAGTGAGAGGGGTGCAACGTGTCTCAATAGTTCCTTTAGGGTGGCAGTCAATTCTTTGATTTCAGCCTGGGAACTATCCTTGGTAGAGGATGCCTGAGGGTACACCCCCACCGCCATGGCAGTCACATCCTGAAAGGGACCAGAATCTTTTTCCATGGGGGAATCCCTTGCAGAGGCACCCATCTTCAGCTCTCAGACTTTCTTTAATAGCTCATCTTTCCAAAACTGGGCCCTGGGTGGGAAGTCCTTTGCATTCTCAGAGTGCTTGTTAGGTGCCAATGTTTGCCCCTGAACCCCACTTGGATGATCACTCTCTGTCACTTGGGCAGTAGCAGCAGATATTGGTGAAATCCCCCCCCCCCGGGGTCGCCTTTGCTCTACCCCCAAAATTTTTTTCATTAGCTCGTCATGGGGGGGAGGGCGATTCCAGTCAGTTGACGAGGTGCAACTGAAGCAGTAACAATTCTGAAAATGGAACAGACTTAAGGATCCGGTCCAGCCTAGTTCGATCTAATCCTTTTGATGGCAAACTACCCTTTCTGAGGCACTCTTGTAGCAGCTTTTCAAGCTGAGGTACATACACAGACAGTGGCTCTCCTGAGTACTGCTGAGCATTTCTTACTCTCCACCACAGGTCCTCATCTGAATCCGCGCTCCCATACACATTCTCCAATGCATCAAGATAGTCCCCTGCAGTTGCTTTGGGGCTATTGGTCCACTTGGCATGGATGGTAGCCATGGCAGGACCTTGGAGGCTCTCACTCAACCTCTTTCATTTCTCTGATTCTGAGCATTGCCATTTGAGTACTAGAGGGGCAACATAGTCAATCCAGGTCTCCCAGTCATCCTCCCCCTGGAGGGGTGGGAAGGGTGCCTGAGAAGATTCTCTGCCTTCGGTAGGATTCATGACTAATGGCAGGTACAGATATAGACGCCAGCATTGTGATGGACACAGAAGGCGGGGCAGTAACAGGTGCTGGAGTGGGAGGGGGTGTTGGGGAGGGAACACCCCCAGGTGGCAGGAATAGTTTCTTAAAGTCCTCTATGGATTTCCCTTCCTCCAGCAACAACTTAGCAAATTTCTCCTCAAAAATCTCAGATAATAGGGGGAGCTCATCCTCCCCGGGGTCTTTACTCTTTCTAGTTATCACTCTTCAGGTGGCTAGGGCCCCTTCTGGGGCAATAGTCAGTGGCACTTTTGAACTGTCCACTGGGTCACTACACTCTACTAACGCCATGAAAGTTTGGGCGGTCAGATCAGCCTGTTGCCCCACCACCACAGCATTTGTTAAACATTCAGCTTTGGAAAGTACTCCTTCTAAAGCATCTTTACCAGTGTTCAGGGGAATATCTAATATAAGTAGGGCATTGTGAGGGTCACTCTCCTGCCCTGTACACCACCCCACCAACTGGTACACAGCCAATTCTGTTGGGGTAGCCATTTATGTTTGACAATAATTTGTAATTTCGGCCACTAGAAGACACAAAATCCCAGTGGTGAACCTCCAAGCTGTAACCCCTAGGTGGTGCTATCCCAAGGGCTACTACCCCTGCCTGCTTGGCTAGTAGCAGGTTAAGGGGCCTGAGTTCTGAAACGGGTGCATCCACCCGGAGATCAGGGTTGGTAGAGGTCAAGCTAACCTGGGCACAGCCCTCTGGAACACTGTAACCCCCCTCTTTACCCTCTAGTGGCCTGAACACTGTACAATAATCACTTTCACAATACCCCTGGTACACCACACAAGTACCCACACTGTTTGCACTTACCACCAGGGCTGGTTCCTCTGGCTCAACCCTGGGGACCCTCTGAAAAAAAAGGTTATTCACAGCAAATAGCAACAGTACAGTACTTTGAGCACAAACTGCAACCACAGTCAGATTACATGCAGAAAAAGTTAGATCTGATTTATTCAGGGGACTTAACAAGGAAGGGGCAAAATCAGGTTAATTAGCTTAAAGGTTATATCAATCAAGCAGTAATGCATGCGCTTTGAGTCCCCCCACACAGCCACACCTCTGGGTACCAGGTGGAGAAGAGATGGGCTAGCCATGACTGTTGCCAGGGGTTGCAGCTGGTTAAGGCCCTGTGATGGAAAACACAACATGCACAGTACACAATATTTATAATCTGGAGCCAGAGGGCTCAGTTCGTAAAGGAAACAAAACAACAAGACAATCATATGACACACTCAGATTAAGCTGTTGTTGCAGGGAGCCACCCTGGTATTTACTCAAGATAACCAAGACTGGACACAGGCTGGACGAAAATCGAGACTGCAGATAGTTAATCTGGAATACCAGGAGAAGCAGGGCCCACATGAGTTGCAGAGGCGTCGTTCCTGTTCAAGCGTGGAGCAGGAGGCTGATCCCCAGGCAGGTCTCTCGTCGATGGCTTCTCATGCAGCAGGTAGTCTGGCTGGGCCAGTCTGGCAAGGCCCAGACCGCATGAAGACAAATTCGGATGCAGTCCATTTTGGGCTGGATACAGCTTCCAGCAAGCAGAACACAGTTCACACAGTGGGGAACTAACTCATGACCCACTAGCAGCTCATAGCACATTTACATGTAAGGGAATTCTGCTGTACCAGGAAAAGCGCTCCCTGGTCACAATCACAAAGTCTCTGCACACACCGGGAGCTTAGGGGTAGCTGGAACACCTGACAGGCCAATCGCATTCAGCAAAATCTTCAGTCTTCTTCAGGTTGAGCCTGGCCCACTTCAGTAGCTTACTTTAGTCACCCACACTTGGATTTGGTCCAAAATAATTCTCTTCTCTTCCTCTCAGGAGCAGCAGACAGACAAGTAGGCCAAAAACTCAGCCTTTTCACAGTTCTCCCATGCAAATCCACTCAGGATTGTTGCTCAGAATCACTTCAGCTCATTCTTCTTCAGCTTCCAGCTTAGATGTAACCGAAAACTGCAAGCAACCCAGGACTTCCCCAAGATCCAAAAGATTTGGTTGGCTGATTTGGCTGTCAGTCAGAGCAAGAGCTCCCCCTTCAGTTGCAAAAAAGGCTAAAAAAGGCCCCAAACTACAGTTCCTACAGATTTTGAATTCAGACAGCTCCTGTAGTCTGGCTACATTTTAGGTCCCACCAGAACTGATTGGTCCGATTTGAAGTCCAGGACCAATATAGTGGAGACAAAACAAAACAATCCTTGCTACAAAGAAAGCAGGTTAGACAAACTACATTATCATTATCACTCTAAATGATCTTCAGCAAATAGTTACGTCTTTCAACAGAGCTCCCTCTCAGATTACTTATGCTGTAATCAGGCAGCTCTTAAAGAGACAGCACACAGAGGCCTCACAGGCTCTGGCAATCATATTTAAACTGCTAAAACGCAGGACACCAGCCTGGCAGTGAGCATTTGGGCAAGTTCAAGGAAGACTTTTCGAGAACCCCCATTTGTAGGGGGGTTACACACAGATATATAAGGGAGAAGAGGAAAAAGTAAGGGGGGTATCGTAGGGTTGAGAACTAGGGAGGGCCAGAATGTTGAAACTGGTGGACAGAAGGCAGAGGTTCTAAATGAATACTTCTGCTCAGTTTTCACAGAGGAGGATCAGGGAAGTGGAACAGTACTAAAGAATGAAGAACACTGCACCAGTAAAGCCGACACAAACACTTTCACGACTGAAAGAGTCCTAAAAGAACTAGCATAATTAAAAACTACAAAGCTATGGGACCTGATGGTGTCCACCTGAGAATATTAAAGGAACTCAGAGAAGAACGTGCCACCCCATTAGCAGACCTCTTCAACAAGTCACTGGAGAGTGGCACAGTACCAGATGGCTGGAAAAAAGCCACGGTGGTACCACTGCACAAAAGCGGCAGCAAGGAGGGTAAAAGAGGAGGAGGAGGAGCTCTCTACATAAGGGAAGGAATCAAAGCAACAGAACAAAAGGGTAAACAGGGAGGAGAAGAAGCACTGTGGGTCAATTTGGAGGCAGGCAATGGCACCACAATCCGCACAGAGGTTGTATACAGACCCCCCCCTCTCAGGGGGAGGAAATGGACAAGGAAATGATAGAAAGTATACTTAGAATGGCAGATAAAGGGGAGATATTGCTGATGGGTGATCTGAATATGCCAGATGTTAACTGAAGTGCAGTTGCAACAGCCACTTCTAAGAGTGGGTTATTCTAGATGCAATACAGGGGGTATGCCTTAAACAACTAGTATTGGAACCCACTCGAGAGGGAGCAATCTTAGACCTGATCCTCTCAAATGGAGATGGAGAGAGGATCACAGATGTAGACGTGGGTAGCCATCTGGGAACTAGCGACCATCAAACAGTATGGTTCTCAATAAACACAGCAATAGAGTCAGGCCATACAAAGGCAAAAGTACTGGACTTCAGGAGGGCCGACTTTGCCAAAATGGGTGAGTACCTAAGGAATGCACTAGCAAATGGGTAGGAAGGAGGGGTGGAAGAACAATGGGGAATAATAAAAACTGCCATCACAGAGGTAACAAGCCTTTGTGTGAAGCAAATAAACAAAACAAAATGATGTAAGAAACCACTATGGTTCTCAAAGGAAGTGGCAGTGAAGGTTCAAGAGAAAAAGAAAGCATTCAGAAAGCAGAAGGAATCACAGAAGGAGCAGGACAGAGAATTGTATCAGCTAAAGCAAAAGGAAGCTGGGAAGACAGTCAGAACAGCAAAGGCCCGAACTGAGGAAAAGATAGCCAACTCAGTTAAGAAGGGGGATAAAACCTTTTTTAGGTACATCAGGGAGCGAAGGAAGACCAAGGGAGGGATAGTGAGGCTTAATAAAGGGGAAGTGGGGTGGGCACAGGGTGTCTGTGAAAAGGCAGAGATACTAAACAAATATTTTTGCTCAGTATTTACAAATGAAGAGGGGGAGGTAACTAAAACAAACAATAAAAACACTCTGGATACAGAAGTTGATACCAGCCCATTTACAGAAGAAAGGGTTCTGAAAGAACTCTTAAAACTGAAGGTGGACAAAGCAATGGGGCCTGATGGGATTCATCACAGAATTCTAAAAGAACTAAGGGTAGAGCTAGTGACACCACTGACTACCCTCTTTAACAAATCATGGGAGGATGGGGTGGTACCTGAGGACTGGAGGAGGGCAGTTGTAATTCTCCTTCACAAAAGTGGGAGCAGGGCAGAAGCAGGAAACTACAGACCTGTTAGTTTAACCTCAGTGATAGGGAAAATGATGGAATCACTTCTGAAGGAAAGAATTGTTGAGTACCTAGAGCCCAGAGGGGCACAGGACCCAAGGCAGCATGGATTCACAGCGGGAAGGTCATGCCAGACGAATCTAATAAATTTGTTTGACTGGGTGACCAAAGTAGTAGATATGGGAGGGGCAGTGGAGATGGCCTACCTAGACTTTAGCAAGGCATTTGACTCAGTCCCACACAAAAGATTAATATACAAGTTAGCCAGCCTGGGAGTGGGTCCCAAGATGATAGCCTGAGTAAAGAATTGGCTGGAGAATAGGACACAGAGGGTAATAGTAAATGGAGTCCACTCTGAAGAAAGGGGGGTTACTGGTGGGGTGCCGCAGGGTTCAGTATTAAGATCGGTCCTCTTCAATGTCTTTATGAGCGACATTGCAGAGGAACTAGAAGGAAAAGTATGTCTCTTTGCAGATGACGTAAAGATCTGCAACAGAGTTGATGCACAAGGTGGGGTGGAAAGGATGAGAAGGGACTTGGAAAGGTTAGAGGAATGGTCAATTGTATGGCAGCTTAGATTTAATGCTAAGAAGTGCAAGGTAATGCATCTGGGAAACAAAAACCCAGGAGAAGAGTACACAATGGGGGTGAGATACTAACAACAACAAAAATGGAAAGGGACCTGGGGTAGTCATATCAGATGACTTAAAGGTGTGCAAGCAATGTGAGAGGGCAGTAAGGAGGGCTGGGGGGATACTGGGATGCATAGGGAGAGGCATCACCAGTAGAAAACAGGAAGTTGTTATCCCTCTGTACAGACAGCTGGTGAGACCCCATCTGGAGTACTGTGTGCAGTTCTGGAGACCCAATCTCAGCAAGGACATAGACAAGATGGAAGCTGTCCAGAGGAGGGCAACTAAAATGGTGCAGGGTCTGCACCGGAAGACATATGAAGAGAGACTTAAGGAGCTTAATATGTATAGCCTCAAGGAAAGGAGGGAGAGGGAGGACATGATAGAAACTTTCAAGTACCTCCAGGGAATCAACAAAGTCCAAGAGGGTAGCATCTTTCAAAAAAAGAGGTGTGCAAGAACAAGGGGGCACAATTTGAAGATAGAGGGGGTGACTTAGAGGTAATGTAAGGAAGTATTTTTTCACAGAGAGGGTTGTGGATGTGTGGAACGGCCTTCCAGAGGAGGTTGTGGGGTCAAAAACAGTGGTTGAATTCAAGCATGCATGGGACAGCCATAAGGCAATTCTAGGAGGTGGGGGTAGAAAGAAGTAGACTGCTGGTTAACTAGGATCAGCAGCTTATCCATTAAGTAATGAAACTGGCAGAACTTCCTGTTTTCTACTGTTGATGCCTCTCCCTATACATCCCGGTATCCCCCAGCCCTCCTTACTGCCTTCTCACATTGCTTGCCTACCTTTAGGTCATCTGATATGACTACCCCCCGGTCCCTTTCCATTTTTCTAGTCGTTAATACCTCCCCCCCCATTTTGTGTACTCTTCCTTTGGGTTTTTGTTTCCCAGGTGCATTACTTTGCACTTCTTTTGCATTGAATAAGGGAGGCAGTATAGTGCAGTGGTTAAAAGCTCTGAGCTGCAAATCTGGAGACTAGGGTTTGAATCCCACAGCCCCCACTTGCATACTGTGTGACCCTGAGCAAGTCACTTAACTTCCCTGTGCTCCCATGTTGCACCTGTAAACAAGCTTTCAGCTAATGTTTTTCACCTGGTTAAACAATTGCAAAAAACAAAAAAGAATCTAAGCTGCCATACTTTTGCCCATTCCTCCAACCTTGCCAAGTCCCTTCTCATCCTTTCCACCACACCCCCTTCTGTAGAAGGACCACTATTGGGCAATAGGGGCACCAATGGGAGAGAGGTGGACATCACCCCATTTACAGAGGAAAGAGTCCAAAAGAAACTTGAGAATATGAAATGGGACAAGGCTATGGGGCCAGATGGGATACATCCCAGAATATTAAAAGAACTTAGAGAGGTGCTGACAGCACCACTAACAGCCCTAGTCAATAAACTGATAGAGACAGGGGTGGTTCCAGGGGACTGGAGGAGGGAAATGTAGTCCCTCTCCACAAAAGTGGGAACAGGGAGGAGGCTGACAACTACAGGCCAGTCAGCCTGACCTCGGTGGTTTGGAAATTAATTGAGTCACTGCTAAAGGAAAGGATTGTGACATTTCTTGAATCCAGCAGAGCACAGGATCCAAGGCAGCATGGATTCACAGTAGGAAGGTCTTGCCAAACAAATCTGATAGATTTGTTTGACTGGGTGACTAGGGAAGTAGATCAGGGAGGGGCGGTAGATGTGACTTACCTAGATTTCAGCAATGCCTTCAACATCGTCCCATACAGGAGGTTGGTAAATAAGTTGGGCAGCCTGGGAGTGCACCCCAACATGGTAAACTGGGTCACAAACTGGTTGAATGACAGGACACAGAGGGTGGTGGTAAATGGCGTTCAGTCCAAGAAGAGGGGGTGACCAGCTGGGGGCCACAGGTATCCCTGCTGTGGCCAGTCCTCTTTAATGTCTTCTTAAGCAACATTACAGAGGGGTTGGAGGGAGTTGCCTCTTTGCAGATGACACTAAGATCTACAACGGGGTCAACGTTCCGGCGGGGGGATGACAAAAGACCCAAACATACTTGAGGAGTGATAGAGAGCGGGGCAGCTGAGATTCACTGTAAAGAAGTGCAAAACCATGCATTTGGGGCACAGAAGTCCAAGGGAGGCATACAAGATGGGGGGAGAGGTACTGACGGTCATCAATCAAGAAAGGGACCTAGGGTAATCATATCTAATGACCTAAAGGTAACCAAACAATGTGAGATGGCTGTGGGGAGAACCAGTGGGATGCTAGGGTGCATAGGGAGAGGTTGTCAGCGTGGCTCAGTTGGTAGCACATCCGCCTCTGGATCAAAAGGTCATGGGTTCTCGTCCCACACTGGGATTGGACTTGCACCTAAAAATCGCTGGCATCCGAGTGCAGTATTGGGTGTGCTGTACTGCTGGGGTTTGCCGTCCTTCAGATGAGACGTTAAAACCAAGGTCCCTTCTACCCGTCCTGGTGGGTGTCCAGGTGGAAGTAAAAGAACCCAGGGCACTCTTCGCAAAGAGTAGGAAATATTCCCGGTGTCCTGGCCAACATTCCCCTTCCCATAAACTGGTTCATGCAATTATCCAGGCTGTGTGTGGGTGATGATGTGCGATATGGCCGCCACCACACATTCAGTCACTTCACTACCAGTCTAGCATTGCTTGTAAAGCACTTTGGATGTATGAAAAGCGCTATATAAATGCTGATTCTTCTTCACTAGCAGAAACAAGCATTTGTCAATGCCGAACATTACTTGCTTGTATGCAGTCTAGGTCTTTGGCACTGATAATGCAGAGGCAATAATTAACAAATTAATAATTAGCTGCCGTATATTTTTCCTAATTCTCTCAAGTGATTCCAAAACTGGCAACCATATTACCCCACAAAAAAAAAGCTACTGAAGGTCCTAGCTTGCCGACTTTGAAACACTAAGTTAGTCTGCAAGGTGAGGACACACGTTCACAATGGATATGATCCCTTACAAAAATGTCAGGTGCTATACAGCTAACAATAGGGCAAAGGATGAGCAGTCCACTAAAAGCAGCTCACTGCTCTGCACCTTGAGAGACAAGAGGGGATATGCTCTGAGAACATATACCATGGTGCGAATCCTGCTCCCTCCATCTGGATTCCCTAGACCCAATCATATGCTGAAAAAAATAAGTGGAGAAGCAAAGAGTGTTAAACAGGATGGGGAAGGAAGGAAGGAGGGAAGGAAGGAAGGAAGGAAGGAAGGAAGGAAGGAAGGAAGGAAAGCAAGCACCAAAAAGGCATATGCTGCACGCAGTAGGTTTGCTAAACAACAAAGAGACTAAACAATGCATCAAAGGATATGGTAGTAAATCACTTCAGCACTCTGCAGTGGTTTAATTGATGGACAAGAGTGCAGGATAAGTTCATCGAGACAGGGTATGCGCTGTCTATGAATGGCATCTCACTTCATCACACTTCAGGGAGGACATCCATGTTAACAGTTGTGACACTGTTGGATCGAATTTTGCCCCCCTCCCCCCATCCAGCGGGCACTGAGCCCAATTATACAAGAGGTGGGAAGCCAAGGGACGATAAATCAAAGTAGGCAAGCGAGGGACACCACGGTGTAATTCTGTGAAGACCACTGCTCAGTGGAGAATAAATACCCCCTGCTGTCACCCAGATGATTTAATCTATGATAGAGCAGGGATATTTGCTAGAGAGGGGCACACTGATCAACTGCAGGCCACATTATCCATCACAAGAGCTGTCAGTTTCCTGTCGCAGCAAATCTGCACAAACGTGCAAGCCCCTCCATTTTCCACCATTAGCGTCACTGTGTAAGCAGTCCCAACTGTGACTCACTGAGAATATCACATTGAAACCAATCATGTCCAGCCTGCCTAGCAGCAAGAAGAGCTGAGAAAAGAAATATCATGGTAGAAAAAAAAAATTGTACCCCTAGAACAAATTCAAGGATTCTTTTGTGTGCCCCATCCTAGTACTACCATTCCAATTGTCTCCAGATTTGCCCCTCACTGTATTCACAATATGAGGCCTTTAGGGGCCCCAGCCTGCCCAGCCATAAGACACTGGAAAAATCTGTAAGTTGGGGGTATTTATTAACAGCGCTGATAGCCTTCCTGGGAGTGAGAGTAACGATACTGTTTGCAACAGGGTAGAGGATGAACAACCAGTGAGAAGCATTTTACCACTCCACATTTTGGGGGGGGGGGTGGCAGTGGGCAGTGGCAGGGGCAATGTACAAAACACCATGGTTCAAATCTACCACTCTGTGCTATGATATGTGGGTTATGATTTTAGAGTGGGTAAATGGACAAAAGTTGGAGAACCATAAGACAGACCAGGCATAAGTAATGTTAATTTTACCAACTTGGCCAGTCTGTATGGACAGGCCAGTTCAGTTTTTTCTGATCTGCTCCTTTTTTTCTTTTTTTAAATATATTTTATTGAAAGGTTATCAAAAAGGATGTGCTCTGTCTAGTTTTAGTAGTCTGGTTTTTGCCCATATCTGGGTCTTGGTGAAAACTGAACCACTGAAACCTTCCCAAATCTGTAAAAGGTGGAACAACCCATCTAGCAATAATCAAGCAATTTGAACCCAGTCTGGCTTTTACAAATACTGTATCATCCAGTCCAGTTTTCACCTATACCCCACATACAGTCGGTCCTGGGGTACCATGCTGTATCTTAACCAGGGTGAAGCTGAGGATTAAAGTACTTGTAAAGGGATGTAAAGGAACTCCCAGCACACAAGTAGCACCCCTGGACATGGGAGGGTCCTAGGTCATGCTGGCCCCCTTTCCCAGGGTAACTGGGAGTGCACATAAAGTAATGCCATTACAGTGTAGTCATCCATCATTTACTGTACACTCTCTATGATGCAATATTTCCCTCAGTGTACTAGTTAATGTTTTCTGTTGTTTCTTTATTATATGTAATGTACAAAAAATGTTCAATAAAAAATTCAACATAAAAGAAAATAAATAAATGTTACTCATATTAAGCTACACACTGACGAGGGATTCTTAAGATCTGTCCCTAATTATTCAAGTTTAGCCCCACTTCTGAAAGACAGGAAGGAGGTTGAATGGCATAGGATGTTAAGTCCCAAAGCCGAGAGCGCAGGAGGGAGCCCATGTTAGACAAGAGAGAAAGAGAAATAAAACACAAGCTACCGAATTACACTCTTAATATTAGAGAAGGGTATAGAATATATACTGTACATTAAACAGGAAACTCAGCGAGGTCCCCAGACTCACTTGGTCCAGTCTGTACAGTTAATTCAAATAAAATCCATGGAGTACAACAAAGGGCATGCTCTGACCCATGAAGGTCAATTAAATGAATAAATAATAAAATGATTTGATATCTCTGATTGCTCCACTACTATCAGCCCCTTCTCTCCCCCTCAAGCACCCTGTCTATGATTACCATCTCTGTGGTTTGTGCATTCAGGCCTTCCCTAGGCTGCTCTCCTTCACGGCTTCCTAACCAGCTGGTGCTTCCCCTCAACCCCAGTTCCTATCAAAGAAACACAATAAATATGTTGCTGCCTGTCTGCTACACATTTTCACATAATTACTACACCAGGTCATAAAACTAGAAGGGAACAGGTAGAAGGAAAACACAAAAAGACAATTATTAAAAAAAAATAATAATTGTGGAGCTGCGGTGTGGTTGGAGCTGCCAGAGATGGGACCCAGCGAGGTGAGTGGACCGGAGCAGAGGGTGACACCTCTGTAGTTCAGGTGATCTGGCTGGCAGAAGCAGTAGGGAATGGGCCCCAAGGTATGGGGTTCACAGTGGGGAGAACAAGCAGGAACAAGGGAGCATAAAGAAGATGAAGAGCAGCAATAAACAGCAAAAGGAGCGGGCGGGATGGGGGCAGCTATGGAGCTTATAGGCAATATATAAATAAAATAAAAAAAAACTACCATGTGACGACACTGGAGGAATTGGGCACCTCCAGTGTCAGTGTTATGTTTGGGGGGGGGACAGTGGGTGCTGCTCTGATGTGCCCCAGTGTAACACTGCCACTAGCTGGAACCCATTCAGATCCACAGCCTAATGCTACTGCAAAACTGTTACATTTTAAAGTAGGGCAAGCCAAAGAGACAATTACATTTCTTATAAAAGGAAAAGCTTGCAAAGGATTATTGAACCTAAGGACAGAGAGTAGTGGAATGTCATAAAGCTGATCAGCTGCTTGCTGACCGGTTTTATGCAAATGAAAGCACTGAAGCGCTCTCTCATTGGAGTGCTTCAGTCATTTCAGCTACACAATGTTTCCACCCATAAACTGTGAACCACGGACATACTTCAATTGCATGTTGATTAATCTGTCAAGGACGAGCCCAATGCTGATTGAGCTTCATTGGGCTGGTCAGTGACACAACTCTGAAAAGCTGTTCATTGAAGCAAAACGTTTCTTGCAGAAGCACAAGCAACATAAAAAGGAGCTGGTTATGCCACTGTACAGATCTATAGTGAGATCTCATCTGGAGTACTGTGTTGTGTTCTGGAGACTGCATCTCTGGAAGAACATGGATAAAATAGAGGCAGTCCAGAGATGGGCAACAAAAATGGTGCAAGGACTGCACCAAAAGTGACATGAGGAAAGACTAGAAGACTTCAGTATGTATTCCCTGGAAGAGAGGAGAGAGGAGAGAGAGGGGGGATATGATAGAGTCATTCAAGTACCTCAGGGGTATAAACAATGTACAAGAGGGTGGCATCTTTCAGAAAAGGTGTACAAGAACAATGGGACATGATATGAGGCTAGGGGGTAGGCTCAGGGGCAATGTGAGGAAGTACTTTTTCACAGAAATAGTAATGGATGCTTGGAATAGCCTCCCTGCAGAGGTGGCAGGGACAAAAACAGTAAAGGAATTCAAGAATGCATGGGATAGACATAAGAGTACTCTCACAATAGGGAAGAGAGGGTAAGCTGCAGATCAACTAGGGTATGCAATATTGCATTACAGTAGCTAGGGAAAAGGGGCAGACTAGGTGGGCCACACGGTCCTTATCTGCCATCACCTTCTATGTTTCTATATAAGCCAGTAGTAGTTAGGGAAACTAACTCTCATTGGATTGTCTCCTACATAAAGTTTTGTTGTGAAAAAACTAGCACGGTATCCCCAGAGACCTACAAGCATATTCCACAAGGGGCACCTCTGCTTCTGTGGCAGACACAAGGGGCATCCCCCCTTCAAGAAATGAGCTACCTGGAAAACAGTTTACACCTTCACAAAGCACTACTGTTTGGACATACAGTACAGAAGGGGTGCCAGTTTTGGAACTGTTGTCTTGCAGAATCTTTTTCCTAAATGGGTTCTAGACCCATCTTCCCAAGGCACTGCTTCTGAGTCTGCCATTTGTAAGGCATCTCACTTGTGGATGCCTGTTGTTTGAAGGAAAAAATACTCACTGTAGTACTGTTGTTTCTCAGGCTCCATCAATGAGCCTTAAAAAGACTGACTCTGCCTCCCCTTCTAGAACCTGAAAATAGGTCCACACAATTTTACGTGTTGTCTGTTTGAATTTGGTTGGAGTTTTCAAAATGTTAAAGATCAACTGCAGATATATTACAAACATATTGTAAACGTTACTCCTTTTCCCTAACATAAGGACAACCAGGCCTTTTTTATTACATATGAAATGAAGAAATTGCCATTTGTCATGTACAAATACTATTTTAATGCTCTTCTATTCGATGGTTTCACAGAAAATCCCTCAGACATTTTTAAACCAGCTGGCGGAATCTTGGGCGAGTGCTCATTCCATTCAGGCAACAATTACTTCATTTTTCTCAATGCCCTGGCAGCTCAGCACACACCCACCAACCTACACACACACACACACACACACACACACACACACACACACTAATGTACTGTACATCAGATTGCAAAATGGCAACAACTTATGTTTACTTTCAATTGTCTGAGGATCTTTGCCCTGTTGAATTTTATCGATACAGCATTACAAATAAATATTTAGTTACTTTCACAGATTAATCAGTAATTTTTTGGGGACAATACGTAAGCAATAAGACATGACAGGGTGTATGTTGAACAGATATTACCCTACGCCCAAGGGCGTAGTAAGGCACGACGCCCTGCCAAGTGTCTTCAGCCCCTGGAAGTGCGGTAATATCTGTTCAACACACATACGCTGGAGTGTTTTATTGCGCTTATGAAATGGTTCTCTTTTTTTTTTTTTTAAATATTTGTCACCTTAAAAAATATTACTGAACTGAAAAAAAACTGAAATCATTGTGTTAATTTGAGATAAAATAGTCCTTCCGCCTACTAGGTGATGACATCATTGTCTTCTGACACATTAACATTTGTACTGTTGTTGCCCCCTTCCCCAAACCCCACATCCCACTCGAGAGAACAAGAGTGGTTAGGAGAGGACGTAACAGGTTCTCCCCAACAGGTTGCACCACTTTTGCAATTTAAAATTAAAAAAAAAAGGAATAAGGGATGCAAATTTGTTTTTGTTGTTTTAGTTAAATGTACTAGGGCGGAAGCGCAGTTTACTATGAGACGACACCCCGTTCTGGTCTATTTCCAGTTTCATGCGGCAGCAAGCTTCAGTCTCGCCGAACTAGAAGAATGCTTTATGCAGGATAAAATGTTGTCACGCTGCTGCTCTCCGATTTTGACTTCTAGTGGAGACGAGGTTTGGAGTGGGATTGTCAGCATGACATTCACTCCCTCACTTACCGAGACTAAAAACAATGGCGGCATTTAAAAAAATTTACGTTCCACTGACACATCTTAACATTCCATTTGGGTGCATTGATTTATTTGCCTGCTCTATTTTTTCCCTATGTGTAATACCGCTTTCACACTTCCTTTCTAGCCAATCATGATGCTTCTTTTTACATGGCCATTTTATAATTTAAAATAAGGAGGAAGTTATTGGGGATTCATTCAGGGCAGGAAGAGAACAAAGGAAACAAAAATGTTCATGTTAAGAGCCTGCTATGTTGTTGTTTTTTCTTTGGGGGGGGTGATACTGAGCACCAAGTGTTGATTACCTTAGGGAAATTGACATATTTTTACTCATGGTGTTTTACTGAAATTATTTGATTAATACAGGCCACTACCAGAACATTGAAAACAAAGTCTGATTTTTAAATGTCATAATATGATGTACTGAGCTGCCAGGACCTTGAGGAAAATGATGTCATTGTTGATTGAATGGAATCAGCACTCACCCAAGATTCCGCCAGCAGGTCTGAAAATGTTGGAGGGATTGTCTGTGAAACCTTCAAAAAAGACAAGCAGTAAAACAGCACCTGAACACTGTTCTTGCACATTACTTGCAATATATATGGAGTGGTTGTTCTCATGGAGAGCAAATACCATATGGTAAAAGCATTTTAAAAACACTGCAATTGATCTTTAAAGAAAATGTTAGAAATGTTTTAGTAGACATTTAGCTACATATAGTGGTCACTGCTCCCCTGGCTGTAGAAAAAAATCTCATATTAGAACAGCAGGGAGAGAGTGACCACAGTAAAGAGTGTGAACTTGTGTAATGCCCCCCCCAAAATGGGGGCTTACCTTATTGTCCACTTGTTTCCTGTTTCACCTCCCAGTGCCTGCGGGTGTTTCCCCAGTTGTCCCCAATCTTCACCAACACAACCCGAGTCCATGTGTGCCCTAAGATTCCCCCAAGTGGCCCAGTGCTTGGTTTTAGCCCATTTGGGCTCAAAGATGGAGCCGCGATCAGTCGCTATGTTTTCTAGCACTCTGGCGTTAGGCAGCGATCGCGCATGCATGAGGTGTGCCTTTCATCTCCCAACCACCAGTTTTGTGGTTAAATGGGAGGTAGTTCTGCGGTACCAGTCTCTGCTTTAGGCAGTGTGAGGACCAGTGACATATGCAAGGGCCAAGAGAGCCCTCTTTCTTATGTAAATAATGAGCGCTACAAGGGCTACCAAAGGAAGGCTCGAGAATATTAAAGAGCTCCGCATGCATATTAATGAGGGCATCTGTCTGCTGCAAGAGACTGCATATTTTAATAGCAGTGACAGATGCAGGGGTGAAAATAAATGTTTATTGAGGGCAGCACTGCAATGGACACTAAAGGGACTTGCATTTAAGGAGAAAATAATTTAAATAAAATAAATACACTGGCTGCACCAGAAGGTTAACATTGGGACTCAGATCACAGCCTGTCTGTTGCCTGGGGGCGGTTGATTTTGGCATCAGCAACAGGCTAAGGACTGAACAAAATTGTTTAAATTGGGCAGCGATCAACAGGGCACGAAAAGGACTATTGAACTGTGGGGCAAGTAAATAGCTAAATCAACTCTTCTGGCTGCACCAGGACCTTATATTTGGGATTGTGTTAATCTGCCAAGGGACTGCGTGTTTAGCAGCTATGCCTGTGCAGCAACAGCCAATCAGAAAGCCAGGATTTCAGGCAAGAAGTACTGGGACAATGCCAGGGACTTGTGGGACATTGCAAAGTGCTTATGGGGAAGTGGCAGGGACCTAATTCAAGTGCCAAAACAGGGAGCCTATTGTACATCGGGTGAGGCTAATGAATATTCATTTTGTGGACTGACAAGCAGGCTCAGCCAATTATCAAGGGAGCAGCAAATAGTTTCAGCCAATTAGGAGCCACAGAAGGACTCCAAAAAAGATAGTGTTTTGCAGGCTGAGCTCAGATTCAAGTGGGAGTCCTCCACAGGGGTGGGAGCTCATGCCCTTTGCTCCAAAATACACCTAGCAATCCAGTGCAAGCCCCTCCACAGTGGAGGGGGTTTTCTTCTGCCAGAGAGACAAAGTGGCTGCAGGCAACAGAAGTTGCTAGCCCGGGGGTTGCCAGAGATTGTCCTCCAGGGCTGACCAGCACCTTTCCACATTTTGGGAAAATGTGTGTGATCCTGAACCTTCAGCTGTGAGAGAGCTGCACACACGTTCTACCTCAGCAGAGAGAGTGCTGAAGAAAGCCTGAAACCTCAGAGAAAAGAAAGCCATTTTCTGCAAGTAATTTGAATGAGTGAAATGTGTCTAACAAGTACAAGTCTGAGAAAGTCTGCCAGGGGCTGAGAAGCCCAGCACATTTAAGATGTGACTGTCTGTCTGCACCCTAGTTTAACTAAAGCATAGAAAGGGTGGACATTTACTTAGTGACCAGGGAAAGGTCTAGTTTAAAAGTATATAAATGTGTCTGATTTGAGAACTGCCACAGAAGTGGATGGGGAGTTCCCTGACCATGCTGAATTTCTCCGGACAGTGCCTGGTGGGCCAGTAACCATCTGTATGACCAGTTGGGAGCTGTAAATGCCAACGAGAGCCACAAGGAACTGTGTTTGTGTATTCATGAGCCTGAGAGAGCTACTAAGAACTGTTTTACTACCATGTAACATGTTGTGAGCCTAGGGAGCTACAGAAATCAGTTGCTTCCAAGTAATGTGTCTGCGTCTGAAAAGATCTACAATTTCAGCTTTACCAACAAGTAAAGACTGCTAAAGAGTAGTGAGCCTAGCTTCCAGCTCAGTCAAGTTCAAGAGTTTCAAATCGTAGTGAGCCATGCCTCAAGCACAGTCTAGTGAGAGAGTCTCAAGTGGTAAAAAGTCAAATTTCAAGTTGCCTGGTGTTGTGCAGGAGAAGCATTTAAGCTTCTAGTTGTTTGCAAGGACTGTAAGTATTTGGGTTGCCCTAGCTTTAGGGCGAAAAGTACCCATCCTTGTGAAAACCTGTATCTGATGAGTTAAAGGACCAGGGTGGCCATACCAGCCCCTGGTTGAAGAATTGTGATAGAAAAATGATAAATGTACTGAATGCTATTCATCCACAAGATTAGGATTGGCACACAGCCTGGTAGTGTGCCACTTAGGGCACTGCCATGTGCATTTCCCCCGAGGGGTACAGCCTAGACGTGGGGTCTGAAACGTGCCAGACTGGGTCCCAGCCTGGTCTATTCAAAGAGTGATTCCAGCTGAGAAAAGGGGAACTACCATAAGAAACAAAGACTGTTGTCTCCATCTGCAAATGCTGCACCCTCTTGCAGCTGGTTTGGGCATCCCGGCTGTGGGCCTTTGCCAGTCTCCTTGTCTCCAGAGTCAGAGTTTCCACCTGCTGCAATCACCTTAACTCTTCCTCTGCCACCTGACTGACTGACCTATTATGACTTTTGATCTGTAAGTATACAGGGCCCTAGCCCTGCCTCAAATCTAAAGGGGGACATGTATATAGTTAAAGTGATTAAATAGACTGGGCCATCCAGCCACGGATACAATTGCTTTAAGCTTTACCAGTGTGTTGTATATGTTAATCTGCTTGATTTCTTTAAGGGTCCCAACTAGCTGGCCAACCTACAGCTGCACCGATCATCAGCCCTGCACCTTAAGAACTTTGGTTGCTGGGTACCCAGGTTTATGTGGTAGATAGTGCAGTCTTACACAGTTTGGGGAACTGGTACCAGTGTGGGCATTAATGATAAATATGTAAACTGATTTTTGCAGCTAGCTAGTCAGGGAACTGACTACAATCAGAGGTTGGTGGGTAGCCACTGTAATTTGTGACCAAAAGTAAAATGCAAAATAATTATTTTTAATGGCATGCCAATCAAAACCAAACCAATCCATCTAATTAATCGTAAATAGCTTAACTCTTTTCTGTACACCCATCCTAGCCCTCCCCAATGTAAATAAATTGCTGTTGTTGTTTGCATAATCCTGTCTCATGAGGATATTATTATAGAGAGTCAATAATTCTAAAAATGTCTTTAAAGTGGGGAAAATGTTAATGGGTAGTGCTCGGGTGGGCATTATAGTGATGTGGGTGGGTATAGCATCCCAGAGGGTTGTACAAGGGACTAAGCTAGCCCACTGAAATGTATACTCTGGGCAGAGTCACTGTGCAATATGTTATCTTGGGAATGTACCCATTTAAAGTTATTTTAAGAACCCAGGCCCCTCAACCTTGTTTCAGCTGGCAAGGCAGGGGTAGTAGCCCTCAGTATAATGGCACCAGGGTTACACTTGTATTCTAAATTCTATAATTTGCATAACATTCTATCTCCTGGGCAGCACATCCATGCAGACTGATGCCATTTGTAAAGCTCATTGATGCACCCCCTGAGAATAAACATTACTAGGTGAGTAATTATTCTTACTAACTGCTGGTTCTGTAAACAGTACAAAAAATAATATTGTTTAATTATTATTTTATTTTCCCTTGCAGCAGAAGCACAGCAAATTAAATTTAGCAAACTGTGAAAGATGCAGCGGGATTTTGAATATTTTTTTGTTTGTTACAAATAATGTTTTTTACTGACTACTGGTGCTGCAACAAGGTACCAAAATATATCTTTTTATTTGTTTGCATGTGTGTGAGCCTGTCTGCCAGTCAGTGAGTGAAAATTAAAGTAGACCGCTGTGTGAAACACAAGAGGCTGGATTTTCAATCTACAAAATGAGTGGTGTTTCATTTTCAGATACCTTTTAGTTTTTTTATAATTGGCAAAAAACAGCAGAATATTCAATTGTTTTCACTTTTTGCAGGAAACAAATGCAAATAACTTTGAAACAGAAAAAAGATAGACCCGCACGTGTACAAATCAAATATGATATGTGTGGGAGTGAGATAGCACAAATATCCTCACTCGTGGTCACTGAACTCTTGTATCCCACTCGTGATTTTGCCACTCATGGGATATCAAGAGTTCCGTGACAGCAAGTGAAGATATTTGTGCTAACTCCAACCCATGTCATATCCCATATATATTTAAGTATAACATAGTAGTGCACAGTCTACACACATTTTTACAGATTAAAAAAAAGACGACAAGGGACATTTTCTTCTTTTCAGGCTCCAAGGGACATCAGAGGGTGGGGAGTTGCCACTAGACACCTCATTTAAATCAGCAATGACTTGCATAAGGCTGAAACTGATCTAGAGAGCGGGGGAATGTAGACTAGCATTTTTTGCACTAAGCACTGAGCCAGCTAACAGCACTTACTAATTGTTGTGATACACACACAGTGACTAATACATATACGCATATATATTTCATTATAGCATAGCAGTGCACTGTCTACCCACACAGCGCATTGCCACACACAGTAACATGCATACACTGCTTTATATGGCATTTATTTACTTACAGTATACATCTAACCCTAACTTTTACTGTATTTAGGATAAGCACTGTGTTTTTACACTAACTCATTGTACTAATCCATGGCATGACTTGGTAACTATGGTAGCGGACCAGAGAGGTGCACTGGATGTGGTCTATCTGGACTTCAGAAAGGTCTTCAGCACCTTCCCCAGAGAAGGCTGATTAGCAAACTGCATAGCCTAGGAGTGGGTCCTAAAATATCTCTGTGGGTGGAGAACTGGCTTAATGGCAGGAGTCAGAGGGTTGTTGTAAACACAGAGTACTCTGAAGAGGGAGAAGTGATAAGCAGGGTGCCACAGGGGTTGGTGTTGGGGCTTGTCCTCTTCAGTGTCTTTATTGGGGACATTGTAGAGGGACTGGAGGGGAAGGTATGTCTCTTCTCAGACAATACAAATGTATGCAATAAGGTGGACATGCCAGGGGGTGTTGAAAGAATGAGGGAAGACCTTAAAATACAGGAGAAATGGTCTGAAGAATGGCAGCTGGGATTCAATGCAAAGAAGTGCAGGATCATGCACATAGGGTACAAGAACCCAGGGGCAATGTATAAACTAGATGGGGAGGTACTGACAGTCACAAAGCAGGAAAGCAACCAGGGAGTTATGTCAGAGGACCTAAGAGAAACTAGACAGTGTGATAAGGTTGCTGGAAAGGTTAGTTAGATGCTTGAATGCATAGGGAGGGGTATCATGAGTAGAAAGAGGAAGATCATCTTGCCCCTGTATAAGACACTTGTGAGGAACGGCACCTGGAATACTGCATCCAGTTCTGGAGGCCTCATCTGAGAAAGAACATAGACAGGGTGGAATTGATGCAGTGGAGAGCAACTAAAATGGAGCAGAGCCTGCGGGATAGGACCTATGAGGGAAGACCAAAGGAGTTAAATATGTATTCCCTGAAGGAAAGGATGGGGGGGTACATGATTGAGACATACAAATACATCACCAGTATAAACAGAGTACAGGAAGGAAACATCTTCCAAGGTAAGAGATGCTCCAAGTCAAGGGGGCACAAAGTGAAGGTGGGGGGGAGGCTCGGGGGAAACATGAGACAATATTTTTCACAGACAGGGCTGTGAACACCTGGAATAGCCTACCAGAGGGGTGGTAGGGGCTGAAACGGTCACAGAATTTAAGAAGGAGTGTGATAGTCACAAGGGTATCCTAGAGGCAAGGAGGGGCTACAGAGCTCGGTTTGGGCATGAGGCCTCACACTAGATAGAGATTAATAGGACAGACTGGGTGGTGATACAACTACCACCCCCGAGCCCAACCCCCCTCTGAGCACCCACCCCTAGATCCCTCAACACACCCTCGCTCACCTGAACAGGTCCAATTGTGAAGATCCACTCTCTAATCGAAGATGCATCTTGCTACTGAACCTGGCAACTACTATATGAGAAATAAGGTAAGTGCCATTCAATGTATTTCAATGGGTTTTCAACTGCACTTAGCTTATTTCTTATGTAGCAGTTTTCGGTTCCAGCAGCAAGATGTGTCTTCCATGGGACAGTGGATCTGCACACTGGGATCTGTTCAGGTAAGTGAGGGTGTGTGGGGAAGTCTGGAGATGTGGGGCTGTGGGGTACTCAGTGGGAGGTCAGGCTGTGGGTGCAGGGTTGCATCAGCAATGGACCTTTTTTTACAGTTTAAAAAAAGACATCAAGGGACTGTGTCATTTTTTTCAGGCTCCAAGGGACTTCGGAGGGTGGGGGTTGCCACTAGACACCTCATTTAAATCAGCAATGATATGCATAAGGCTGAAACTGATCTAGAGAGCGGGGGAATGTCGACTAGCAAAATTTGCACTAACCACTGAAACACCTAACTGCACTTTCTAATTGTTGTGACACACACAAACACACACACCAACTAATACATATACACATATCTGAATATATACAGTATTCCAGTATAACATAGCAGTGCACTGTCTATGCACATTTTATACAGATAAAAAAAAAAGACATCGAGGGGCTGTTTTCTTCTTTTCAGGCTCCGAGGGACATTGGACACCTCATTTATTTATTTATTAGCCTTTGGTAACCAGGTAAGTGCACTAGGCAACAGTCCTGCCTATTTTCAAGCACAACCCGGGAGAGTACAACAAGAGTAATACAGTGATGACATCAGCACAACACAAAAATCAATTCAGTCACAATAGTATGGGAGGACACATATGATATAAATACTAAACAGTACACAATATGTATAACAAAATCTAGATGCAACAAGATAGGTAATGCCTCGACATCCCCAAAACAGAAGAAATAGGGAGGAGACACACAGTTAATTACAGTTACTGATTCCAAGTGCATAGAGGTGGGAGAACAGCGACCGCTTAAAGGAGTGGTGGGAGGGGAAGTGTTAACCTGGGGGGAAGTGAGTTCCAGAAATTAAGGGCAAAATAAGCAAAGGCCTGTTCCCCCATTTTTGTAGCACACGGCCGGACTGATAGCATGGGGACAGATGAGGACCTGAGCAAGCGGACACGTGAGATAGGGGTAAGCAAGTCCCTCAGGGAGAACAGGCTGGGGTGTCTAGTGAGTGAATCAATAAAGCAACCTAGGGAGTAAGAGCGAAGGTCTTTGGGAGATAGCCAGTGTAAGCCAGAGTAGAGCCGGCAGTGATGCGTCAGTCGAGGGGCAGATAAGGCAAACCTACATATATTGTTGCAATGAAGTGTCCCACTTGCTGAGCACACTAGTATTGATATTGAAGAGAACAGGGAGGGTATAAAGAAGTTGCGGGAGTAGCACGCCTCTTTAAATCAGCAATAACATGCATACAGCTGAAACTGATCTAGATAGTGGGGGAATGTAGATTAACACTATTTTGCACTAACCACTGAGCCACCTGTCTGCACTTTCTAATTGCTGTGATGCACACATATGTTGACTAATACATATACACATATATGCATATATATTCCAGTATAACATAGCAGTGCAATGTCTACACACACACACACACACACACACACACACACAGCATTGCCACACACACACACTAACACGCATACACTGCCTGATATGGCATTTATCTACTTATACATCTAACCCTAACTTTTACTATATTTAGGATAAGCACTGCATTTTGCATGTACTCATTGTTCTAACCTACAACATGACTGGGTAACTAAGGTAGAGGACCAGGTAGGTGCAGTCTATGTGGCCTATCTGAACTTCAGAAAGGCCTTCGACACCGTTCCCAATAGAAGGCTAATTAACAAACTGAGCAGCCTAGGTGTGGATCTTAAAATAGCTCTGTGGGTGGAGAACTGGGTGAATGGCAGGAGCCAGATGGCTGTGGTAAACACAGAATACTCTGGAGAGGGAGAGGTGATGAGCAGGGTGCCACAGTAGTCGGCATTGGGGCCGGTCCTCTTCAATGTCTTTATTGGGGCCATTGCAGAGGGATTGGAGGGGAAAGTATGCCTCTTCGCAGACAATACAAAGGTATGTAGTAAGGTGGACTTGCGAGGGGGTGTTGAAAGAATGAGGGAAGAACTTAAAAAACTGGAGAAATGGTCTGAAGAATGGCAGCTGGGATTCAATGCAAAGAAGTGCAGGATCATGCACATACGGCACAAGGGCCATGAAGCAATGTACGCACTATGTGGGGAGGTACTGACCATCACAAAGTAGGAAAGGGACCTGAGAGTTGTCATCTCAGAGGACCTAAGAGAAACTAGGCAGTTTGATAAGGCAGCTGGAAATGATAGCCAGATGCTTAGATGCACAGGGAGGGGTATCAGGAGTACAAAGAGGGAGGTCATAGTGCCCCTGTATAAGACACACCGGGAATACTGCATCCAGTTCTGGAGACCCCATCTGAGAAAGAACATAGACAGCGTGGAGGCAGTGCAGTGGAGGGCAACTAAAATGGTGCCAGACTTGTGGGAAAAGACCTATGAGGAAAGACTAGCAAAGTCAATATTTAAAATATTTATTTAATTTGGGTAAAGAATTTAACTCTTTTTAAATATTGAATTTTTACAGGATATGCCAGTTGAGATTCAAGATGTCATTTACAGTGTGGCCATGCTTTTACCGATTATTTCTAATGAATCTGTGCAATGCAGATCTGCTGAGAGGCAGTTTCAATGTGGTCTTCCTTTTACACATTTTTACAATGTGTTTTCCTAGAATATGCCTGCTGATTGCTATATATTTAGCCTGGATAGTTCACAGAAGATGTGGACATCTTATTTTCAGTGGGGTTCTACATCTACACATTATTATGCTGCACTGCGTAAAGTCAGAACAGGCTAAAAACAATATTTTACATCTGGACTAGGCTACCCTGAATAAATACATTGTAAAAATGAGCAAAATCATGACCCCACTGAAAACAAGATATTGCATCTAATCTGGGATATCCTGAGTAAATACAGTGCAAAAATGTGTAAAATAACGATCCCTATGAGAATGAGATGTAACATCTCCCCTGTGCTATCCAGGAAACAAAATATAGGACAGGAAATATTTAAAGTAAATCTATAATTCTTTCTCTACTATCATTAGGTAAATCATGTAGTCGAGATGTGGTGGAAGTGGGGAACAGGCTAAGTTGATGAATATGTTATTTTAATCATTAAACAGCTGAATGTAAATATATAATAATTATGTTTACTATGGTAGCAATGTCCACATTGTAAACCGAACTTCACTGTGTTCCATGTAACCACAGTTTCACAAACAGTTTCTTTATTGTTTCGTAATGCATTGTGCTGCAGTATTTATTTTGAATGCCTTGGCCATGAGGATTAAGTGTGTGTGTGTGTGTGTGTGTGTGTGTTTGTTTGAGTGATAGGGGTAAAAGAAACAGCTGTCTTCTGATATAGCAAACTATAAGACAGTGCTAATCAGATAGTGTCTTAGAGATTAAATCCAATCCAGTAGTGCTGGTCCTACATGGGAGGATACCTGCCACCATGCACTGGTCTTGGGAGCACCAGAGCTCCAATGACCCTGTTCATGGGAGACAGGGAACATGTCAAAATGAAACATAAAAGATAATGGGAGGAAAGGAAGGAAAAGATAGCAGATACTGCAGTGGCAGAAGTGCATTTTAGGACAAAGGGAGGGAATTCTGGAATAATGGGGTACAGTGAAAGCGTACAAAGTATAGGAAACCTAAAGCCTGCTGCATACTAAGGACACAGTGAAGTGTACTTGGGTGTAGAAGTTTCAGCCTACCGAAGTAAAGGAAGAATAAAGATGTGAGAATGTGGTGACGATGTGGAAGAAAGTAAATGGTAGGGGTGTCAGCATGGCTCAGTTGGTAGCACATCCGCCTCTGGACCAGAAGGTTGTGGGTTCTCATCCCACACCGGGATGGACTTGCACCTAAAAATCGCTGGCATCCGAGTGCAGTATTGGGGGGTGCTGTACTGCTGGGGTGTGCCATCCTTCAGATGAGACGTTAAACTGAGGTCCCTTCTGCCTGTCCTGGTGGGTGTCCAGGTGGAAGTAAAAGAACCCAGAGTGCTCTTTACAAAGAGTAGGGAACATTCCCGGTGTCCTGGCCAACGTTCCCCTTCCCATAAACCAGTTCATGCAATTATCCAGGCTGTGTGTGGGTGATGATGTGTGATATGGCTGCCACCACACATTCAGTTACTTCACTACCATTCTAGCATTGCTTGTAAAGTGCTTTGGGATACTGTGTATGAAAAGCATTATATAAATGCTAATTCTTCTTCTTCTTCTAATACCCTTAGATGATGTATGACACAATGAACAGTGTAATAAAGACATCCTATTTGATCCGCTTCCTAGTGTGTACCTCCATTTGTGTGTGTCTTGGTTAGCAGTGCCCCAAAAGTGTGCATTGGTTGCCCTGGTTCAAATTTGCTCTGATGGCAAGGATGAAGGAAGGTACAGGTTTTCATGGTGTAAGGCAGGTGCTCCTCTGAATGAGATATGCCCCCATATACCCCTAGAAGAAGGTGGGTATCCGGCCCTTACAATAATAAAAATCATTTATTAAGTTATATTATATTACAGTGTATTATAACATGCTAAATCAGATTATGGTATCCTCTCATATTGTATAATACATAACATTTGATCAGCTTATATTACCTGCTGTTATGTCATATCTGCTGCCCTGCCTGATGCTATCTGAAGGCATGTCATTTACACAGTGGCCAAATTAAGAAATAATTTTGCAGTCATCATCCTGGCACCCAATTCCACTCTGAAAGTACCCCCAGCTCCCATGAAGACCAGTGCATAGTGTCTAAAAAAAACCCAACAGATCCTCTGCAGTACTGGAGTACTTTGTAGATCACACTAAAAATCCACTAAAATCACATTTTCTCAGCATATAAACGAAACCAAATTTAAAATAACTATAATAATAATTACATTAAAAAAACACTGGCTTCGTACAACAACACATCCTTTTCTTCGTCATCCTCTTACTCCTCCCTCCATTATGAATATTTTCCTCATCGTACATCACTCTGGCATGACACCACGTTCTTCCATGACTGCACACTGCAGAGATGGTACATTAGGACTGGCATCCATCACTATAGCAGGTAGCACTCTGCATTGTATCTGCACTGAGGCAATATAGACTGTTATTTTCCACCATCTTCATGACTCATCAGGTGTTTACATGCAGCGCAATATCAGCTGCCAGTGCCACCGCAGTCACCTATGCACCATGGGCATGGACAATTGCTTGCCAGCCTTGAGGGACTATAGACAGTATTTTTCATTATCATCTTCACAACTTGTCACGTTTTGTTCAGAAATCATGTTTTCTTGTTATATAAATAACAAATACAATTACAGTATTACAAAATGTATATTGTATGGCTAACATCTACTCCAGTAAATTTAATACCATGTCACTCACATCACTAGGTCATGTTCCATTGCACTCCTCTGCAGGTACCAGAAGAAGCACAAGAGCCAGAATCTTGGCACTCATTTCATGACTCATTAGGGAGCAATGATAGCATTTGATCTTCAGCTAGTCTCCACTGTAGGAGGCACTGGTTTTCAAAGACTATTGCACAAGGAACCAAAGCACAAGTACAACATTCCATCATGCTTCACAGTGACTAGGCATGCCAAGGGCAGACTGTGTATATGGTAGTGTGTGCTGCAAAAGCTTTGTCCACTTCTGCAAAAATATGAACAGGCCTCCAAAGCGGACAATAAGCAGCCCTTATCATAGCGAGTCCCATGGTGCATTCACTTAAATTTCACACACTCCATTATTTAGATTCTAAATTTTAGAATCTTCTTAGCAACCCAGTGAATGATACTATTATAGTGTATGGTGGAACATTGTTGTGGATAGAAATCCATCCCTTCAACAATGTTGTTATGCTGCAGTAGCTTCGACATGGTAGCTGTTATGCAGTACTAGCTATGTAGCTACTGCAGAATAACAACATGGAACGTGCTCATGCATGTGCATTGCACTAGCCTTGTCCTGAAAGGAAGCGACTGGGGCAATGATAGCAGGAGTGGAGCAGAGCAGAGCGGCACCAAGAAAGAAAACAGGAAAGTAAGGACACTGCAGCACAAATATTGCATAAAAAGATTTGTTTTACTGTAGACAGTATCCCATACATTATAAAAGACAATGTATGGGCCACTATCCATAACAAGTGTGAGTAGACATCTCGAGGTTGCCGTGGTGACCAAAAACCTCTCACGCTATGCTCTTGAGGTTTAGATGGTCGCCAAGGACAACCTCTCGATGGCTATGCTTGTTACGGATAGTAACCCATACATTATCCTCTATATATTGTCATAACACAGAAACACAGAACTTGTCAGCAGAAAAGGAGCAGTAGACCCATCCCATCTATTCTGTTTTCCACTGCCTATTCTGTTCCTCCCACCCCAATTTTTTCTATTTATAATGTCCGTGTGCCTATTCCATGCATGCTTGAAGCTCCCCACTCTCTTTGCCATCATCATGGCAGTATAGTCTAGAGGTTAGAATAGTGATCTGTGAATGAGCCTGATACATCCAGCAGACTTGGATATGATTCCCACAACCTCCACCTGCATACTGTATGACTCTGAGCAAGTCAATTAACCGCCCTAGTGCTCCCGGGTCACCCCTGAAAATAGGCACATGTGCCTAGTGGGCGTTACACAGCTACCAAAGAATAAAAACCAAAACAAAATGTCTTCTGGCAGGCTGTTCCTGGCATCCAACAGTATTTGTTTGAAGTATTTCCTCACATCCTTCTTAAACTACCCCCCCCCCCCAGCTTCATTGCATCTCCTGCGTTCTGGTGCTTTTCCACCTCTGAAAGAGACTCGCCACTTGCACCTTGTTCATCTCCAAGAGTACTTATAGGTTTCAATCATATCTCCTCTTGCTCTCCTCTCCTCCAGGGAGTACATGTTGAGATCCCACAGTCTCTCCTCATATGGCTTCCTGTGCAACCCCTCACCATTTTGGTCACTCTTCTCTGTACTGCTTCCACTCTGTCAATGTCCTTGCAGAGGTGAGGCATCCAGAAATGGACACAGTACACTAGGTGGTAACTCACTAGTGAGTGACATAGTGATGCCACCTCCCCTCTCCTGCCAAAAATCCCTCTCCCTATGCACCCCAGCATCAGGGCAGTGACCAGCGGGGAGCAAAAGCTGCGGTTGCAGTAGGGCCCACACTATGGAGGCCCACTGCCTCAGAGCTCAGCATTAAGAAAACCTTTTCTCACAGACAAACTTGCAAGTTTCACTTTGGAAATTGCTTATCCATTTGAAACTGGGTCTGCCAGCAATGGTGTTACAAGATTCCAACTTCAAGTTTCACATGGTTGGGGGAGTACAGAACAAAGAAGCAATAACTGCCAGCCCACCGGTGCAGTAGCAAGGCGTCCACTTGTGGCGCCAACATCCCGGGTTCAGGGATGGACTCGGGAGTCAGAGGGCTGGCCGGGGGGAGAAGGACTGAGCATCCCAGGGACTACCTCCTTCTCTGGGGGGGGGAGAGGAGTGTCCAGAGCTATGCGGACCTCTGGTGGAGGCTGGGGGTACCATCAAAGCTGGCGCCACATGTCAGGGGGCGGGGCAGACACTGGCATCATTACATGTCCCTGCCCCAGGACAAACTCTCTTAAAAAATGCTGGCCCACTAATGACGCCCCCCCCCGCCTCCACCACCACTCCACTGCAGACTAGGATCAGCCGGGGCGGGCCTCTACCGTGGCCCCACCCTGGGGCAAACCAGGGCTAGATCAAGTTTCTTGGGGAGGGCATCTGCCTGGCCCCACCCGAGAAGGTAAACCTGTAGTGATGGGGAGGCAGCAAACAGTGCGGGGAGACCGGAACCTCTGATGCTAGGGGGAAAGGAGCCAGGTAACAAAAAAAAAAAGGAGCAATAGGCCCCATTACTCAAAACATCCACTCTTGGTGCTGGTGTCCCCAGGAAGAACAGACATAAATTACTTTGTTCAGTTCTTTTTTTTTTTTCAATTATGTTTTTATACGGTGTTTTTCCCCATTTTCGTCTGTCCCCTTCCCCGAGCGTGCAAGCGCACGTATGGAGGCATGCACGAGCCATGTTCTGAGGTACCCCCCGACTTGTCACCCCCTCCCGCCTGCACTGCCACTGAACCTCCACCCAGTGGTAGCAGAAGTACGGGGGGGGGGTGACAACCACACCAGGAGAGGAGAGCTGCTGTTAGGCTTCTCAGTCCTGCTTCATCCCTCCCCCCATGCCGGCACCCTGATGACCCGAGGTCATTCCCGAACCCAGGTCGTCGGTATGGCGCAAGGTGAGGTGTACAGCGCCTCAACCCTCAGTGCCACCAGGCCAGCTCCATTGTTCAGTCCTTTGATCATGGTACCAGCAGGGGGAATATGGGGGCAGCATGGACAAACTATGTATGTTCAATAGGACTGATACAAAAAATTCACTCTATAAAAATTCCATATGCACTAATGGTTATTTTACATTTATTGGTGGAGAGGTGGCCCCCACAAGATATTTTGCAGGGGGCCTCATAGTTGTTGGCACAGCCATGCCCAGCATCCAACTAAACTTTTCCTACTGCCTCATCACACTGCCCTGCCAACTTGAGATCATCAGATACGATTACCCCAAGGTTCCTTTTATTGCTTGATGAATGTAAGTCCCCCCACCCCCATCTTATACACAACTCCCAGGTTTCCCCACTCCAGCTGCATGATTTTGTATTTTTTTCCACCGAAACCCAGCTGCCACACCCTAGACAACTCCTCTAGTTTCCCCAGATCCCTTTATATTCTCTTCACCCCTTACTGAGTGTTACCCTGTTGCACCCCTTCGGGGTGTGGGGTGTTTTTGTGTCATCTGCAAAGAGACACACTTTCCCCTCCAGTTCCTCGGTAATGTCACTTATGAAGACATTGAAGATGACCAGTCCCAGTAGTGATCCCTGTGGCACCCCACTGGTCACTGTCACATCCCCCGAGTGTCTGCCATTTATCATCACCCTCTGCCTCCTGTCCTTCAACCAGTCTGATACCTAGCTTATCACTTTCTCCCCAACTCCCAAGCTGCTTAGTTTCTTTATTAGCCTCCTAAGTGGCACAGTGTTGAAGGTCTTACTGAAATCCAGATAGGCCACATCCACTGCCCTCCCATGATCTACCTCCCTAGTCACCCAGTCAAAGAAGTCTATGAAATTTGTTTGGGATGACCTCCTATCTGGGAAACCGTGCTGCATGTGGTCCCATAGCCCATTTGCCTCCAGGTACTCCATTAGCCACTCCTTCAGCAGGGTCTCCATTAATTTCCCCATCACTGATGTGAGACTGACTGACCTATAATTGCTATCCTCCTCACTGCTGCTGCTCTTGTGCAGAAGAACCACACTGGCCCTCCTCCAGTCCTCTGGGACTATCCCCATCTCAAATAAGTGGTGAATAGTGTTGCCAGAGGGGTGGATAGCACCATGCTCAGTTCTTTTAGAACCCTTTGATGCATCCTATCTGGTCCCATTGCCTTGTTATCCTTTAGGGCTTCCAGTCCCCTTCACACTCCCTCTTCCAAAAATGGACTTGTGTCCACTACTCCCTAGGGCCTGCTGTTGCATGTTGGTCCATCCACCCCCCTACTGTGAGGACCAAGCAGAAATACTCATGTAAAATGTTAGCGTTTTCCTCATCTTTTGCTGCACAGTCCCCCCTTGCCCTCCTGATTCTCACTATACCACCACCTGTGTTCCTCTTTTCATTCACGTACCTGAATACAGTCTTACCCACCTTTTTGACTTTAACCTCCGTGGCGATCCTAAAAACATAGACTTTGATGGCAGATAAGGACCGCTTGGCCGATCTAGTCTGCCCATTTCCCTACCTATTGGATAAGCTGCAGATCCTAGTTAACCAACAGCCTACATCCTCCTACCTCCCCCAATATAATTGCCTTATGTCTGTCCCATGTATTCTTGAATTCCCCCACTGTTTATGACCCCACAACCTCCTTAGAAAGGCCATTCCATGCATCCACCACCCTCTCCGTGAAAAAATACTTCCTCATGTTGCCCCTGAGCCATCCCCCTTCTATCTTCAAATTGTGCCCCCTTGTTCTTGCACATCTCTTTTTCTGAAAGATACTACCCTCTTGAACTTTGTTGATTCCCTTGAGGTACTTGAAAGTTTCTATCATGTCCCCCTTCTCCCTCCTTTCCTAAAGGGTATACATATTAAGCTCTTTTAGCCTCACTTCATATGGCTTCTGATGCAGTCCCTGCACCATTTTAGTTGCCCTCTCCTCTTTTTGTGCCTTATCTGCTCTCACGCTCCCTCTTGCCTCCCTTTGTTTGTCCAGATATAATTCCCTGCCCACCTCTGTCTGGGTCTCCTTGTGCATCCTAAAAGCTGCTTTTTTCTCCTTTACCATCTTAGCCACTTCCTCTGATGACCATAGTGGCATCTTCCTCCTCCTACCCTCGCTTACTTCTTTCAAACAGCATGCCATTGCCATAGCTATTCCCTCTTTGATCTTTTCCCTTTGGGTCCCTACTCTCCCCGGCCATCCTCCCCTTTGAGGTATTTACTGAGGCAGTCTCCTATTTCTTTAAAATCTGCCTTCCTGAAGTCCAGCACCCTTGCCTTACAGTGTTTTTTCTCTTGCTCAATCTATATGCCAAACCTCACTTGTACCAAGGGGACTACCCACTTTGACATCTGCAACACTGTCCCTGTTCATAAATACGAGGTTCAGCACTGCCCCAGCCCTAAAGGGCTCTGTAACCAGCTGCTTGAGAAATGCCCCCTGTAGGGAGTCAAGGATGGCCTTGCTTCTTGTAGCAGCAGCCAGAATGCTCCAGTCTGCATCTAACAAAGTAAAGTCCCCCATTATCAATATCTCCCCTTTGCTTGCCATTCTGCCAGTGGTCTCCCCCATAACCTTGTCTAACTCCTCCCCCTGTGTTGGTGGTCTGTACACCACCTCCACGTGGACAAAGGCCCTCTAAGTTGACCCAAAGTTCCTACAGTCCTTCCTTTTTCCCCTGGTGTCTCTGTCAAACTCTGTGGCCTTTATACTGTACCTTCCCTTATATATACAACAACCCCCTACCTTTCCTCCCTGTCCTGTCCTTACGAAACATGTTATAGTCTGATATGGCCACATCCCAGCTGTGATATTTGGTGCACTGTGACTCCATTATGGCTATCAGATACAGGTCTGCCTCAGTCAGAAAATGGGTCAAGCAGCAGCTGTGGGTGAAGATGAAAAAAGATATAGGAGACATGGGTTCGAGAGCAAGTAAGGGTCATTAGTGAACGGGCGGCTGTGTTTCGGGGTGCTACCAGCAGCAATTCACTGACTAGGGAGAGTGGTGTGCCACACTTTCATGGCTACAGATACCAAGGGTGAAGAAAAAACTGTCGGGTCTCTGAGAGTCGTAAGTATAAAAAGATGCATGGTCTACTACTGTGAAAGTTCTTTTTTTCCTTCATTTTGTGGAATTTGCCTTTTCATTATTATCCAGTTTTTCAATAATAAGTCAAAACATAAGCACAAAAAATGAAAATACTGTTCAAATCTCCCTCAATAAGGCGTGCAGGCTCCTAACTGGTGCCCCTAGGCTCACCCACACTTGCTCCATCTACTCCACAGAAAATCTCCTCAATCTTAAAGAAAGACTCCGCTACCAGACTTGACTACTGACCAAGAAAATCTTGCTTGGTCTCTCCCCTCCCAGGGTCTCCGCTTCCCTCCAAACTACCACCCACACTATCTCCACCCACAACTCGGACAATATGTATACCCTTGAGGAAAGAAGGGAGAGGGGGAACATGATAGAAACTTTAAAGTACCTCAGTGAAATCAACAAAGTCCTAGAGGGTAGCATCTTTCAGAAAAAGAGACGTGCAAGAACAAGGGGACACAATTTAAAGACGGGGGGGGCGGTTCAGGGGCAATGTGAGGAAGTATTTTTTCACAGAGTGGGTGGTGGATGCATGGAACAGCCTTCCTGAGGAGGTTTTGGGGTCTAAAACTGTGGGAGAATTCAAGAATGCATGGGACAGACATAAGGCAATTTTTGTGGGGGGTAGGAAGAAATAGGCTGTTGGTTAACTAGGATCTGTGGCCTATCCTGTAGGTAGGGAAATGGGCAGACTAGATGGGCCAAGCGGTCCTTATCTGCCGTCAAAGTCTATGATTCTATGTTTCTAAAGCCGTCTTGGCTGTACCCAGGGTAAAAACCTCCCTTGCCCAGAGATCTTTCCGCGTCAGAGCCCCTGTCTGGTTCAACACACTACCAACTACCATTACCAGCACTCCCAAGATTGCCCCTTTCAAAGAGACTCTCCGCAACCACCTCCTCAACAGCCACTCCTGTACGCCTCCACCTCATCTTTGACTACTCAACCGCAGGCCCCCATATAAGATGAACTGGGATGAATTGACCTGTGCTGTATGCTCTCTCATGGTAATAATAAGTCTTGTGATCTCTCATTGTAATAATGCTTACGTGCTTGTAATATCTGTATCCAATGATGTAAATAACTGTATATGATCATGTATATATTATCTGCAACGTCTGTATATTACACATGGCGGCTAAACATCTGTAACCAACTGTTTTCACTGTCCATTGTAACTGTTTGTTATCCCTGTCCTCCCTGTGACGAGGTACCTTTGTAAACAAGCTGTTGGCTCAAAGGTTGTAAAACAGGTACTTTATAAATAAATAAATAAAATTGAAAGACAAAGAAATTAAAGTCTCTTAAAGTCATGGCAAGAGAAAACAAACATGGAATAACGGCCCTGCTATGAGATCCTCTGATTCCCCCCACCCAAAAAAAAATCCCTCAAACATTATAAAACATTTTTTGTCAGCTCTGAGACCCAGTGAGACCTGGCCCGCTTTAAGCCCTGATGGGAGGTTCACCCTGCTCTGTAGGGGAAGCTGTTGCTCTGCAAGGCCAACATGAAGTTGATATGGTGCCATCAATGAGGCAAGGCGAGGGATGACTGGGACAAAAAACAGGAGAGAAAAACCTGCCAGGCATCTAAATGAGCATTGATACTCCTGGAGTCAAGATGCAAAACTACATATTACTGAGTGTTGGGGCAGGCAGGTAAGCCCACCAGACCTGATAAGTGAAGAACAACAGCTCAGGATCTGGGGGGGAGAGAACCCCTAGAGGAAAAAAAATGCCCTATTCCCTTACAAAAATTATACTACAGCTTCACAGCACTTGGGTGTTGGCATATGGTATGGCAATTGCCTAGTCATTGACTATAGCTTTTTTGAGGGGATGGGAATTCAGAACCCAGGGACCAGTATAGCAAATGTCATCGACAGGATAAGAACTGGGTGCAGTAGAAGGTATGTTAATCCCCAGAGTGGCCAAGAGATCCTGCACTCAGTTGTTAAAAATGTGAATGTTATACACAGGGTGGAAAATATCAGGGTGTTTAAATGAGGAAATAAAGTTGTTGCAAGTGAGTCTGGATTACGTTGAACAGCAAAAAAGGTGAGGCAGAGCAAAAGGAAAAAGAACAGATTTGCTTACAGTTCTGATTTCACCCACCATGTATAAGGAGTCAATTAAAAATCTGTCTCAAATTGAATCCTGATAATTAGGATCAGTACTTTTGGGAATTTTCCATCTCTGCTCACAGTCTCACATCATTACCTGTTTCCAACTGTAGACTTACAAGACTAAAAGGAACAGGCAGTATCCAACTGGTTATACTTGCTCAACAAATAATGTGTACCTAATGATTAGCTATGACTAGGGGACCTGCACAACTACATGACACTAGTCTTACTAAAAGCAGATATTTGTTTGGTTCTATGACTGCTGAGCCAATTACTGGAAAATGTAACCAGTTCCTAAAAGCGTCATACCTCATCACCTTAAGACTCCTTTTAAGGGTAGGTTTTGGAACCTAACAGTAGCTCAAGCCCTTAATCCAATCTCTGCCTTTTTTTAGTGTTCTAGCCCAATCACAATTCTCAATAATTCTTTCTCTTTCTCAAGATGTATTTCCTGACCTAAATTGACCTCAACCCCCTGAACTTTATTTATAAGCGCAATATCTAAAACCAAAGCACTGTACACACCTTTAAAACAGATAAAACAGTAACCAACCAATTCCAGACAGAACTATAAATACAGACGGGAGTAGGATATTATATGGAATCACCAAAGGTCTGGCAGAACAGATAGGCCTTCAGAGCTGCCTTAAAGCTCTCCACGGTCTGGCACTCTCGAATCTGATGAGGTAGAGAATTCCACAGGGTCAGAGCTACGAACATAAAAGCATAAGAACCAGAGGTTTTCAACCGTACCCTGGGAATCTCTAACAACCTCTCATCAGCTGAGTGGAGTGGGCGCCCGGGACAATAAGGGTTCAGGAGCTCTTGCAGGTAGCCCAAATCCTGTCCATGCAGGGCTTTGAGGGTCAGAAGACTGACCTTGAAGGTGATCCACCACTGAATGGGCAGCCAGTGCAGTTCGCACAGCACAGGCATGATGTGGCTCAAACGAGAAGCCCCAGTCAACAGCCATACCTCAGTGTTCCGTACCAGCTGCAAGCAGCGGATATCAACCCCCAGAAGCCCTAGGTAAAGGGAGTTACAGTAGTCCAGGTGCAAGGTCACAAAGGCATGGATCAGCATCGGAAGGTCTCCGGATGGAACAAGGTGCTTGACCTGCACGATGTTCCTAGGATGGTAAAATGAAGACTTGACAACTGCGGACACCTGTGAACATAGTGTCAGCCTATTATCAAGGATCACTCCCTGGTTTCACACCCACTCAGAGGAAGGCAGCTGATTATTCCCAAGCCAAAGCCCAGAAGGATGCCCTGCCACCGACCCTTCTATCTGGGGATCTAGATCCATGAACAGCACCTCAGTCTTAGCGGAATTCAATTTCAGCCAGCTGGATTTCATCCAGTCCTGGATTTCTGCGAGGCAACTGTTAAAGACCGAGATTGCACTATCCCAGTCGGGTGTGAAAGACAGAGCTGGGTATCATCTGCATAGCAGTGAAACCTCAACCCCTACCACCTTATAATGTGTCCTCTGAGGCAGCATATACACCGTGAACAACACTGGGAAGAGCATCGAACCTTGAGGGGCCCCACGAGGCAGGGAGAATGAGTCCGAGGAAAACAACCCAGACACCACCATCTGAGACCTGCCAGAGAAGAATAATTAAAACCATCTGAAGACTGAACCTGCCAGGCCACAGATGACCCTCAGGCACTCAAGCAACACCCCATGGTCCATGGTGTTGAAAACTGATGAGAGATCAAAGAGCACCAGGATGGAATGGCGCTTCTGATCTCTAGCCATCAGGAGATCATTGAGTACCCAAACCAGAGCTGTCTCGGTACTATGCCTCTTCTGAAAACTGGACTGGAGAGGATCATAGATATCACGGATGGTAATATGGTTCTCCATCTGCAGCGCAACTACTTTCTCAATCACCTTCCCTACAAAGGGAAGGTAAGAGATAGGTCTGTAGTTAGCCAAGTAGTTAGGGTCCAAAGAAGCTTTCTTAAGCAGTGGTGTCACCACTGCCTCCTTCAGGGACCTGGGGAACTCACCCTTCTCTAAGGAGCATCACACAATCTTGGCCAGGACAGGGCCAGTAGAATCAATACACCCCAATATAAAGCGTGTTGGGCCCGGATCCAAACTACAGCATGTTGGCTGCATATTCTGGACAATCTGCATGATATCAATGATCTCTGGCCAGTTGAAAGAAGACCAAGAAAACAAAGGTGCAGTGGCCAAGCACTGACCTCCATCAACCCCCATAGATTGGGCTGGTTGGATCTCCGCCCTGATGTCAGCCACCTTATCAGCAAAGAATCGAGCAAACTCATTACACATTTAGCTGTGAAAATGCACTTCGGACCAGCAGACAGGTTGGGTTGCACAACCTGTCCACGGTCCGAAAGACCTGGGCTGGTCGATTCTGAGCTGCAGCAATCTCCCTGGACAGGAACTCTGCCTTCTTATGGGTGATTGCTGATTGATAGACCTGGTAGTGTTCCATCAATCTAAGGTGGTCAACATCCAAGGCGGATTTCCGCTAGCTTCGCTCTAACCTTCGACCAACTCATCTCAACTCCTTCAAGGTCCCATCAAACCATGGGGACTGAGGGCGAAGATCCCTGAAGTATAAGTAGCTGAAGCAAATTTATATGTGGGTGTTGGCGGTACCCCACCCCCACCCCAAGAAAACACTCTGGTGTGTTAGTGCTGACTTTTGTAAACTAAAGGGAGTTCTTAGCCTCAAGAAGCCAACTGACTAGCACAGAATCTGTTACCTGCTCAGTCAAACAATGGGGGGTGAGGGGGTTGATGGCGGTGCTTTGTTTTGGGCTGTTACACGATTTTCAAAGACTAGAACACTACGCCAAGGCCAACTGAATTTCTTTTGTACAAATACAGAGCTGCATGTCAGAGGGAGTGGCCACTTCACATAGTGAGGTGCAAGATTTTCTTTCCCTCTGCTCTTCCTATCCCATCTTCCACTGCCTCTCCCTACCTCACCCTAACAGTCTGCCTCTGCTTCTCTCTCTCTCTCTCTCTCTCTCTTCCGCAGAATGCTGGCATACCATGAACTATACCATAGCACAATTTGTGTAACTATTTGTCATTGCACCCATGTACTGTCGAATTTTTTCATACTCTTTATGTATAATTTACTATAACTATATTGCGTCTTGTTGTGTTGATGTATCTGACACTCACAGGTGTCATCCAAGATTTCAATAAATAAAAATAAAGACTGGAGAGACATGTTTATGTCTGCATGTAAAAGTAAGTATTTTGTTACAAAGAACTGAACTTCAGATGTGTATCACTGTCGGGTCTCTCTGAATTTCTTTATTGTCCTTTCCCTTACTTTCCCCCTTTTAAGTCCTTTTTTCCAGGCAGGCCACCTGGATAAGAGACCCTTTCTATCACTTTCATTTCATTAAAAAGACAGGTATGGAGCTTCAGAACCCCCCCCCCCAATGATAGGCTACAGTGTATAGACCTAGAGTTTAGCATATTTGGGCTAGTAGTTCCTCTTTTCATGTTTAAGCAATGCCCAGAAGACAAACAGACAAATATGTATGCCAAATATAGGGGAATTCTCCTCACAGTGCAAGCACTTAGTTTATTTAGGCAGACAAGACAAATAAAGATAGTAAAAAGATTCATTTTGGGATCAGCCAGTACTGGTCCATTTGGGAGTCTGCACTTACAGACTAAGATAATTGAAATCCCAGGCGGCCTTTTCGTTTGCTGATATTGCCTGTGGAAACATTCATTTATTTTTGTACCTTTTATGTTTCTTTCTGTATTCCTGCAAAGTTAATAATTTTATATTTTCTTTTTGCTGTTACTTTAATAAAACTTTAGGCTTGGCAATTTTTTTTTAGCCTTGCCACATTACCTTTTTGTGTCAGTGTCCATCATTACACCCATAGCCTATGACACTGGTGGCAGTGGTGGGATGTTTTGATGATACTGGTGCTTCCCAGTAACTGGACATTGAATGCAGGAGAAGAAAGAAGAGCAGGTCCTTGACAAGCCCAGCAGTGTCCTCACATGAACCATGGCTGCCAAGTATGGAGAGACCCCTTTGCCAGGGCTGGGGCCAGATGTCCGCCAAAAAGCAGCCAAAGAGGAGAAAGAGGAGGTGCTGAGAGAAGAAGGTGAGGATGGGACCACTACAGAACAAATTGCTGATGAACCTCCGGAGGATATACACAGCCTGTTGCGCTGGTCGTGTGTTAAGCAACTTGCCATGGACAAACAAAGGGAAATGGATCTTCAGAGAGCTGAGTCCAGGTGGAACGATACATTAAGGGCCATCAGAGACCTTGGGACATGTAATCCTCCCCCTGTAGATGGACCTAAGGATATAAAACTGACCAAATTGGGTACCACTGATGACATTGAAGCATACATGACTACATTTGAGCGAATAGCCCAGGCATGTGGGTAGCCTAGGACCCAGTGGGTTATATGCTTTGTACCATACCTATCCGGAAAGGCACAGCTGGCCTACAGCCATATGGACAACACCCAGGCTGAAGACTATGATGCTGTTAAGCAGGCAATCCTGCAAAGGTATGATATCAGCCCTGAAACATACCGGCAATGTTTTCGGACATGCAGATTTCATAACACAGACACTCCCAGAGAAACATATACCAAATTGAAGGACTTATGCCAGAAGTGGTTGCAACCAGGTGTAAAAACAATAGAACAGATATTGGAGATGGTAATAATGGAACAGTTCATTCGTATACTACCCTCAGATGTACAGGTGTGGGTGAGGGAACACTGGCCAGACACCTCGGAAAAAGCCATCACACTGGCCGAGGACTATCTAATGACCCATCCCAACCGACAACAAGGACAACCTGGTGCTGGTCTGACTCTGCCCACGGTAAGACCTTCTACTTCTTCTTCTTCTTCCCCATCTGGTACTGGTAGTGGGGATTCCAAGACTGTTCCATTTAATAGACCATTCAACCCCAACATCATATGTAGGGAGTGCCAAGGAAAGGGGCATATAGCCCGATATTGCCCCCAGAGGAAATCCACAGTTGCCCAGTTGGCCCTAGCAAATTGGGGACAGTATGTCACACCAGTGAAGATTGGCAACAGGGAGGTTACTGGGTTGATAGACTCTGGCAGCAAACAAACGTTAGTGAGAACTGATTTGGTTCAGCCACAGAACACAAAAAGGGGGACAAAAACAACAGTGATCTGTATTCATGGGGACATCCATCAGTATCCTATGACTGACTTAACTTTACAGGTACAAGGGAAAGTGCATGATATGACTGTTGGTTTGGTTCCCCATCTGCCTGTCCCCATTATACTTGGACGTGATTTTCCTGACTTTTCCAGCCTGATGCAGGTGAATGAGAGTGTTTGTGCCTTGACAACCCGGGCCCAGACCAGACAAGAACAGCAGTGGGCTCAGTTGTTCCCATTTGATGATGAGGTCTATGGGGAGCAGGGAAAAATCCCTAAATCTCGACAAGAAAGAAAAAGGGACAAACAACAATGGACACAAAAACATATGTTGAAAAAGGGTGATATTAAAAATGTAGATGTTACAACTGTTAATGTTGCTTCTGCTGGCAAGAAGGGTATATCTAATTTTAAGGAAGAAAGGTTTGAAATAGAACAACAAAAGGATGAAACCTTACAGCCATTTTTTCAGATGGTAGGGGTTATAGGAAGAGACCATGAGCCCTCATGTATTTTAACAGATGGTTTACTGTATAGGAGATGCATACACCCCGTTACAAGCGAACAAATTGACCAGCTGTTAGTGCCCACTAGATACAGACAACAATTACTATCACTGGCTCATGAACTTCCCCTAGCAGGGCACTTGGGTAGGGACCGTACTTTACAAAGGCTGTTATTAAGGTTCTACTGGGCAGGTATTCAGGCTCAATTAGCAGAATACTGCTGCAGTTGCCCGGAGTGTCAGAAAGTGGCCGATGTTACAAAAAAAGATAAGGTCCCTCTCCAACCACTGCCTTTAATTACTGTTCCATTCAGCCATATAGCAATGGACGTAGTGGGACCTTTACCTAAGAGCTCAAAGGAAAACCGATTCATATTGGTAATCTGTGACTACTGCACCAAGTATCCTGAGGCTATCCCACTCCACACTGTGACTGCAGAAAAAGTAGCAGATGAATTACTTAAAGTATTCAGTCGGGTGGGGATACCAAGGGAAATCCTAACAGTTAGGGGGAGCAATTTTTGTTCACAGATGCTAGCACGACTGTACGCAACTTTAGGAGTGGAGGCTATCCACTCCACCCCATACCATCCCCAAACAGACAGTCTGGTTGAGCGATTCAACCAGACCTTGAAAAAAATGTTGAAGAAATATGTGGAAGATGAGGGAAAAACATGGGATATTTACCTTCCACTCCTATTGTTTGCATATAGGGAAGTCCCACAGGCTTTTACAGGGTTTGCCCCCTTTGAGTTACTTTATGGGAGGAACCCCAGGGGACCCCTAGATGTTGTCAAGGAGGAATGGGAAGACAAAAAGGAACACACCAGTACCACCCTCGAATATCTAACGAACTTGCGTTCCAAACTGGTCAGATACACACAGATGGTTCATCAGCACAATCTATGCAAACAGACAGTGCAGAAGGAGTATTATGACCAGGGTGTGGGAACTAAGTCATCCCAAGAAGGGGGATAAGGTACTGTTGTTGTTGCCCTCCTCCTCCTCTGACAAGTTACTGATGAAATGGCAGGGCCCCTATACTATCTTAAGACAAACAGGCCCTGTTACATATGAACTTGAACTACCAGACAGGTGTCAGAAAAAGGGGATTTACCATGTAAACTTGTTAAAAGAACGGGTTGAAAGACCAACCCCAGGGTGTTTTATTTGCCCAGAGAGTGATACCAATGAAATGGAAGTAGCCTATAGGCAGCTAGAGAATGATGGAGAAATGAGTGATCTTACAATTAATCCCATGCTGATGACAGAGCAGAGGAGAGGAGAGAGTTAGATCACCTTCTTAGAAAGTATTCCCAGTCATTCACTTCTAAACCTGGGTTGGTACATGGTTTTGAACACCAAATTGAAGTTAATTCCCCTAGCCCTATCCGACAAAAGCCATACTGGTCACCTGAGAGGACCAGGGACGAAGTAATAAAAGAAGTAAGGAAGATGCATGAGTTGGGGGTAATTGAACCATCAAATAGTGATTGGGCATTTTCCATAGTTGTGATAAGTAAAAAAAGAAGGTGGTATATGTCTCTGTCTGGATTTCAGATGTCTAAATGCTGTTTCCAAATTTGATGCGTAGCCTATGCCAAGGGTTGATGACATCATGGATAGACTTGGCAATGCAAAATACATTACCACCTTTGACCTGACTAAGGGTTACTGGCAGATCCCTTTGGATCAGGCTTCAAAAGAAAAAACAGCATTTACCCTGCCTATTGGGTTGTACCATTTTGCCACTATGCCCTTCGGCCTACATGGTGCGCCGGCCACGTTCCAGCACCTGATGGACCAAACTTTACAGCGTCATGAGTCCTATTGTGCTGCATATTTGGATGATGTGATAGTGTACAGCCCCACTTGGGCAGCCCATTTACAACATCTAGATGCTGTCCTTCATTCTCTTACAACAGCAGGGTTAACTGTAAATCCCATGAAATATAGTATAGCTATGCAAGAGACTAGATATCTGGGGTTCATAATAGGTAATGGGAAAGTTAAACCTGAAATAAGTAAAATCGATGCTGTGGCCCAATGTCCCAGACCATTAAATAAAAAACAAGTTCGATCTTTCCTGGGACTGGCAGGTTATTACAGGAGGTTTGTGCCTAATTTTGCCACCTTAGCTACACCCCTTACTAATTTGACAAAGAAACAACACCCCAATGCTGTTAAATGGACACCAGAGTGCGAAAAAGCCTTTTGTACCATTAAGGCACATCTTTGTGCAGCACCAGTACTCAGAAGCCCTGACTTCACCCTTCATTTTTTGCTGCAAACGGATGCTTTGTTCTCCGGCATAGGGGTTGTTCTGTCTCAAATAGTAATGGAGAAGAACATCCAGTGATATACCTGAGCCGTAAGCTGCATGAGAGAGAGACAAGATATTCAGCCATAGAAAAAGAATTTCTGGCTATCAAGTGGGCCATTGAAGCCCTCAAGTTTTACCTGTGGGGCTCAGAATTTGAGGTTTTAACTGACCACAACCCCCTTTGTTGGCTTCATAACATGAAGGATAAAAACCCAAGAATAATTCGGTGGTACTTGGCCTTACAGCCTTATAGGTTCACAGTACACCACCGACCTGGGACAGCGAATAAGAATGCTGAATTTATGTCCCAATATGGGCAGAACAAAATACATATGCAGACCTCGGGGAATTTGAAAGTAGTAAGAAGGATTAGGAATAACCTTTTATGTGTGTATTATTTAATAAGGGTCCCCGAGGTGGAGGTTTGGGAGTGGGTGGGTGAAAGCTCCATCTCTCCCTTTTTAAGAGTAAGAGATCTGTTAATTTTGCATAAGACTTGGTAGTTAGGAAACTATGGGATAGAAGTAGGATAATGTACCCCCTATAGTTTCCTCTTAAGTGGGAAGGAAATGTGAAAGTGTGCTGTTAAACCTCCAAATACCTGTCTAATTCTGTTTCACAAGTCTACTGCAGTAGCACTCTCTGAATATCTTTACTGTCCTTTCCCTTACTTTCCCCCTTTTAAGTCCCTTTTTCCAGGCAGGCCACCTAGATAAGAGGCCCTTTCTAACACTTTCATTTCATTAAAAAGACAGGTATGGAGCTTGAGTACCCCCCCCCCCCATAATAGGCTACAGTGTATAGACCTAGAGTTTAGCATATTTGGGCTAGTAGTACCTCTTTTCATGTTTAAGCAATGCCCAGGAGACAAATGTGTATGCCAAATATAGGGGAATTCTCCTCACAGTGCAAGCACTTACTTTATTTAGGCAAACAAGACAAATAAAGATAGTAATAAGATTCATTTTGGGATCTGCCAGTACTGGTTCATTTGGGAGTCTGCACTTACAGACTGAGATAATTGAAATCCCAGGCGGCCTTTTCGTTTGCTGATATTGCCTGTGGAAACATTCATTTATTTTTGTACCTTTTATGTTTCTTTCTGTATTCCTGCAAAGTTAATAGTTTTATATTTTCTTTTTGCTGTTACTTTAATAAAGCTTTAGGCTTGGCAATTTTTTTTTTAGCCTTGCCACATTACCTTTTTGTGTCAGTGTTCATCATTACACCCACAGCCTATGACACTGATCATGACATATTTTTATTTTTGCAGGGTGTAAACTGCTCATACTTGAAAGGAGCCAACCACTCCATTCACCGAGCATCTGGCTCCTTTGATCTGCATAAACCCGAGATGTAAGGGTGTCTGGCAGCACATAAACGCCAGGTCCAGGGTATACCGTCATAACGGCAACTCCAATCGAGCGACTCAAATATGAGTGACTCAGTTACAGTGCCTGTTATGTGGGCTACCGTGCAAGGTTAGCAATCAGGGTGACAGGAAGAAGGGAAGGGTGACAGGAAGGACGGGAGGGAGGGTGGAAGAGGAGGGAGGGTATGTAGGAAGTTGTGCAGTGGGAGGTTATTGAGCTGGTGCCGTGGGCGAGAGGTGAGGGTGGCAGGCTTCCGTGGGAAGGGTTCAGGGCTGGGGAGGGATAACATTTTTTATTGCCACAGATGCTCCATAAAGCAAAATTTTTTTGCAAGGTTTTTTCCCCCTCCCCAACATGCACCCCCCTGGAGTTAGTAATCATTAAGTATGGGGGGGGGTGGAAACCTCTTTAGTTTTGTCGACGTTTCTTCTCTACGAGTGCACATCACCTTTTTTGGTGATGTGCACTCGCTGTAACAGTGATCGTTATTCTGTGATCACTGTTATGACATGGAACCCACTCCAGCTATGGTTTGCTGCTGTCCAGCTCCCCTGGCCATCTGTTAGCCTTCACACTAAGTAGGTAACCTTAGCTTACCCCTGAGGTCAGCTGCTACATCTCGTCCCCCTCTCCAAATAAACAGCAAAATAAATAAATAAATAAACCAGAGCTTGACTTTTGGTCCATGTCAGCTGTTTGCTTCTTTATATATCACACCCCACTAGGCTACCTGCACATATTTTTCAGCTGCTGTCTCTTCACTCTCATATAAAAAATAAAGTAGGGAGAACGGTGCTTCAGTTCCCCAAGCCAGCTGTTAGAGCTACTCTATATAGTTTTGCATCATCCATGTTTTTTGTGCAGGAGCCTCATCTCTCTTATTCACCCATTTAGTCACCAGAGCTCTATTTCTTGACCCCAGTGTTCTGACAATAAGTTGCAACATCTGATTTCAAGCGGGATAAGAGTGAGCCAATCCTATCACCACCCAACAAGCAGTGAACAGACCCCCCCCCCAGCCAGCTCAGCTGTTCGCCCACCCACCATACTTTTCTGCCTCTTCATTTCCCCTCTGCCCATTATTTGGTGATTCTCCAGTTATGCCTTCTTCTTGGTCACCTTCATATCTGTACTATTTTCTCAAGAATGTCTGACTGGTCTCTGGTCTGTGATTTCCTCAGCCCTCAGAGACTGCAGCAGTGCTGTTAAGCCTCCCTCTTTGGAACAGAGAATCGTACTTTGAGGCAAGTACCAACAGCTCTCTTGTTGCTCCCATCAGGGACTGCCCGCTGTATTCCTGCCTCTGCCTGCTGCAAGCATTATTTATTTAAATGAGGTCCAGCTGGGCATTTTAAATGTAGCCATGATGCAGCTTTAATTGGGGACACCTGCCCCTGGATATGCACCAAAAGCTGTCACAGGGCACTTTAATTAGTAGCTGTGGTGTGGCTCGGCTGACTGGCAGATCCCACCACCTTCTGCTCCCAGCTAGGAGCTTTAAATAGTCACAAGAACATGATTTCTCTATGGCAGCCTCCCGCCACCTCTCCTGCTCCTTATCCCCTAAGGGCAATTACATTTGCTGCAGGAGCAACAGCTCAGATGGGGCGAGGCACTCCTACCCTGGCCTCCTTCACCTCCTGACAAGTTCTTGTCCACCCTCTCCCACCCACATGGAACAGGCCACAGCCTGAACTTTGTATGGGTTGGGAGCAGAAAGCGCTGTCTGGCATGTTCACTTTTAGAGCACTGACTCATGCTGCCTGCAGCAGCAGCCCCAGCTCGTCATCCTCCTCACACTCTCCCTCCCTGTTTGCCAAAGAATATCAGGCCAGGGACCCCTGCCCCCACTATACCCCAGAGAAAAGTTCTTATTTTTTAATATTGTACATTGGCCACTGTGGAAACTAGTCCCCAGGGGTATTATATAAATTACTGACCTCCTGAGACAACTATATGCCTCCTGGGCACCAATGCTAAATTAGTTAATAATGTTGGCCCACTAGCCCTCATAAAGACCCCAGTAGCCCACTATAGGCTACTACTTTTAATTACTAGACACTAGGCCATCTAGGGATGATAATTGGTTTTGTTGAGCAGCCCCCAACAACACTTCTCTTCTCTTTTCCTGTCTGGTTATTTTATTTCTGTCTCTATGCAGTATCTCTATCTTCCTATTTTGCCCTAGCTGTAACTTTTATCTAAAGTTCCCTTTTTCTTTACTCCTGTGTTGTCCTATTCTTCTTTCATATCTCTCCACTCTCTATGTTTTCTTGCTACTGGATTTTCTCCATTATTAACCTGATTTTGTCCTTACTTTAACAGGACTGATAGGACACTAACTCCTTCCTCATCAGATAAGTATTACTGTAGGTCTAATCTGTCCTATCCTTTCTATTTACTCCCTAAGAACTATGGATCCTTTATGACCCTTTTCCTATATTTTATTTTACAGATCTGACAGACATTGTTCCTTCAAGATGCCTATCTCTGGTTCCCTAGTACCCAGGTAAGATACCCTCTATTACCTAGTGATGCCTTGGGCCATAGTTAACTTTTACTATCATTTTATACAATAAGATTGATCATTTATTTTTTTATGCTGAGCTAGAAAGCACCATACACATTTTATACAACTCTGTTACTAGAGTGGAGATGATAACTCCATACAACTTTGTAGGTAAAAATGTATTGTGCCTGCCAGGACTTCATTTTTAACAAAGAAATAAAATTAAAACTTACACATCAAATTATTGCAAAACCTTCTGCATTAGCTTAATGTATAAAGCTTTGTTGTGATATAAGCATGGGGTAATGCATCAAAATGAGGCATACTTTGGGTGTGAGGTGTAACACTCATACTGCCACTCCATTTTCTATACACAGATCACAATACTACAACAAATAAACACACAGACACAGACACACACACACACACACACACGTATCACAATCATACAACAAACAAATGCACACAGATCACAATAATACAACAAACAAATACACACACATCACAATAATACAACACAGAAATACACACACACATCACAATAATACAACTGAAAAAAAATTTACTCATCACGTTAATTCCCAGGCAGCCATTGTTAGTTCTAGCCAACTCTTGTTTTTAACAGACTCTGTGGCTCTGTTTCAAGTGAACCCTTTGTCGAGGCTCAGCATCAGACCTCGTGGTCTAATGGGATGACATAACGTAGAAGCCCCAAGCAAGAGCAGAGTTGAAACCAAGAGCCAGGCTACATGAGAGAAATGTGCCCTCAGCATAGAAGAAATACTTAACAATGCGCAAAAAAAAGAATAAAAATAATGGCATAAAATAGAGAGCCTAACGTGAACGAGCCTGTATAAGCTAAACATTGCATAAAGGCCTGTCAGTGGAATAAAAGGTTGGTACTGAGATGGCATCTCATTCATGATTTCTTTGGAATTGGGTTCAGGGTTGCAGAATTGTCAGACTCTCAGATAAAGAATGTTATTATTGTTTCAAGTTAGAAACAGGGTGTGCCAAGTACACTGGAGACAAATGAGTTCCTGCAGATGACAGGCCACAGAGGATTTCATATTGGGACAGGGCAGATACTAGCAGATGAGTTTGGTACAGGTAGGAGTGTACATCCATGGATGTTAATACTGGAGAAAGGTGGGTGCTATCAGATAGGAAGGGGCATTGGTACACATACTGGAACAGGATGGGTGTCAGTGGTGCAGGCGTGTAATTTAATAGTGGGGCACAAAGGGTATCAATAGATGGGTTTTGGGATCAATTATCTACATATTCGCTTTGGCCAGACTATCAGCAAATATGAGGGGCTGGAGATATGCATGCTGGCAAAAAAACATGCTCACAGTAACTAGATTCTCTATAGCCAAGAATAAGTGGACCACAGAGTAGAAGAATTGACAAAATGGAGTCACAGACAACCAAACTCAGGTTAGAAAAATGCTTTTGTGCTCAATTTTTGTGCCATTTTGTGATTGTTTTTATGCATGTTGTAATACTTTCCTGTATTAACATTAATTTCTTAAAAGTGCTGATATTAATCAGAACCAGTCAAAACTAATCAGGACTCTAACTTGGATCCTGCTCCTGATAAGAAGGGTCAGGACCTTTTCAGGTCCATTCTGTCCCATCCGTACAATTGACTTATTGCAAGCACAGGACACACAGTGCCTCCTCATTTTCCAATCATGACAATTTCACTGTTACAACCTGTATTGATTTGTTAATTTTACCTGCTGTGCTATCTATGCCAAACACCTACGCAGCAAATACAAGCAAGCAAACACCTGCCATTGACAAATGCGTAATACTTCTTGATAAAGCTGTTTATACAAAGCAAGAAGTCACTTCACTCTTTTTCTCTCTCTCTCTCTCCTTTGGTGCTTTGAAGTAGCACCCTGTTGCTTCTTCTTTCTTTTGGCCTTGTACATGGGCTTGGTCTCTTGCTGCCACTAAGCTGACTTAATGCAGGCCATAACACACCTGAAGATCCTCAAAAACTCCTTTTGCTGCAGGCAACACAAAGCATGGATCTGCTCAAGTTCCACCTCTGCCCACAGAACACTTGGCAATGGGGGGGGGGGCATCCCACCTCTGTTACTACGCTGTTATCCTCATCTTTCTTAATTGCCACTTTTGGCTGTTGTTTTTCGTAAATATTTCTATCTGGGCCTGACTCTGTTTCCCAATAGAGCAAGCCTTTAAAGGGACATTGTCAACCCCCTTAAGCCTCAAATTATCTTTAGTTTAAAAAAACCATTTTGTGATTGCTATTAATCTGTAGAATTTGCTGATATAGCTTGTAGTTTGATTTGAATTTCTTTTTCTTTGTTAAAGTTAAAAACAGGATGCACACCATACTGGTGTTAACACACAAAAACATGCTAGCTTACAGTTATTGATCAATGCCTATTACACCTGTCCGGGACTTGGGAACACCCCCAACACAGTCTAGGCACTTAGGATGCAGTGGGAGGAGAGGATTTTACTGTACCATGAGTGGCAGCACTGTTCAGGGGTATTTCTCATGTTCAGGAAGTATACAATAGAACAGATCAAGGATTTGAAACAAAATAAGGTTGGGCATAATTACACCACAAGCATGCATTTCAGTTCTATTAAAAAAGGAAGCAGATAAAAAAGCAACATAAATGAATTTTAGAGATGGTAAATAATCATCAAATGTGGAGTTTCAACTAGAAGTAATATGACGCAAAAAGGGCTGACAGTATCCCTTTACAGTGCCCTGCTAGTCTAATCTTTCCAGGCTCCCACTTTCAGTTGTTCTTTTATCAAACACTTTCCACTGGGTTTTAGCTCCTTCAGATAAAAAGCAGTCCTTTAAAAATGTTCTTCCACGAGATGAAAGGCTGCACACAAAAGCTTGAACATCAGTTGGGGCCTTGTATTGACTCCTTTGCCCCAGCGGTGCAAGCGTCATTCAGACTTGAGGGAAGGACAAGGTACATAGAAATGCTGTTTCTGTAGTGCTCCACCTTGTCAATGGGATTCAAAGCATCAGCAAAAGGCTGGTTTGACTCCAAAAGGTCAAGGGGGTGGCTAACAGAGGAAGTATCGAGGGGGGTTTCACCCCTTTCAGAACTTCAGGAGCCAGAGGAGTAAAGGATTCTATTCCAGTTTCAAGAGAAATAGTAGTAGAGGAATCTTTTGCCTGAGACACAACAGAGGTCCAGGGCAAAAAGTGAGCACATCACAATGAGGGTACATGGACCCATCTCTGCCTCGTATCCCTTGGTGGAAGACTGCACAATTTTTACACAAAATGGGTCCACATAACATTGGATGCTTGGGTTATGGAAATTCTGGCTTTAGGCTATGCTATAGAGTTCTCAATCATTCCCTCAAAGGGGTGTTTTCTGCCATCCCCAGTACCAAAGGACCCCGTGAAGAGGCAAGTGGTGTTGCAGACACTGGACCACCTTACACAGATCAGGGTGATTGCTCTGGTGCCTCCAAGTGAGCAAGGTCAGGGATTCTACTTGATTTATTTTGTAGTTCACAAGAAGGTGGTTCAAGCTTATTCTGGACCTGAATCACCTAAACAAGTTTGCTCGTCACATGACCTTCAAGATGAAGTCCTTACGTTCAGTTGTCTGGGCTGTCCAGCTGGGGGATTATCTACCATCAAAAGATCTGAGGGATGCGCATCTCCGCATTCCCATCCAGCAGTCTCATCAGAGGTTCCTCAGGTTCACAGTCCTGGAACAGTATTTCCAGTACAGGGCACTCCTGTTTGGAGCAGCAACAGCCCCCAGGGTTTTCTCAAAGGTGCTCATAGTCCTGGTGGCTCAACTCCAGCAGAAGGGACATCGTGTTTGTCCCTACCTGGATGATCTGCTCATTCAAGCTCTGTCTGCTCCATTAGTGAGGAAGTCAGTGACTAGGACTATGGAGGTTTTGGAGTACCACGACTAGGTGGTGAATCAGGAGAAAAACTCCCTCGAGCTGTCACAGACCCTGGAGTGCCTCTGAGTGGTGTTCAAGATGGATATGGGGAAGGTCTTCTTCTCGCCAGCCAGGAAGGAGACCCTGTTGAGACAGGTTCAGTGGCTGAGAAGCCAATCATCGGCTTTGGCTCACAGCCTTCTGTGGATTCTGGGCCTCATGACAGTGATGACAGGACTGGTCCAGTGGGCTCACTTTCACATGCAGACCCTACAGATTGAGTTGCTGTTGACCTGGAATCCAATGTCGGAGAACTCTCAGGCCAGGGTCCCAATTTCACCCCATCTATGGCAGTCTCTTTGTTGTGGGTGAGTTTGGGCAATCAGAGCAAAGGCTCTCCCTTGGAAGTCCCCCCAGAGTTGATTTTGACAACTGATGCCAGCCTGCCAGATTGGGGGGGAGTGCAGGATCACATTCCCATTCAGGCTACTTGGTCAGCGCAGGAACAGCACCTACACATAAACATTCTGGAGATGAGGGCTGTACACCTCACTCTCCTTCATTTTCAAAGTCAAGTGCAGTCAAAAGCTAGGCGAATAAGGTCAGACAACGCTGTCCTGGTGGTGTACATAAACAATCAAGGGGGCACAAAGAGCAGAGAGATGCTAAAAGAAGCCACCAATCTTCTGCTGTGGGCAGAGAAGAAACTTCTCTCGCTGTCAGCAGTTCACCTGATGGGAGAGTTGAACATTCATGTCATTTGGCTAAGTTGCAAGAATGTCCAGCCAGGTGATTGGATGTTGAATTGGAAGGTGTTTGACCTTTTGTGTCAAATATTCAGTCATCCACAGATCGAGCTGTTCGCCTCCAGCCAGAATGCTGAAGTACAATGGTTCCTTAGCCTCCACCAGTGTCCACAGGTGGAAGCAGTGGATGCTTTCTAACAACCATGAAATTTCAGTAGAGCATATGCCTTTCCTCCTCTCTGCTGTTCCTCACCAAGGTCATTCACAAAATAAGGCACTTAAGAGGAAGCTTTCTTCTGATAGCTCCTATTGCCCTTGAACCCAGAATAGGATCCTTAACTACTCTGTCTACTAAAGTTCCAAAAGGGATGAACCCCCCCCCCCCGCAATACAGCCTCTGTCAGCCTCCTTGATCTTTTGGAGTCAAACCGGCCTTCAGCTGTTGTTTTGAATACCACTGACAATGTTGTAATGTTGGAGCTAACAGAAAAGGAAATTATGGTAAGTATGAAGAAATTTCTTATACGTTGCACTCAGTTACAGACAATTAACTTTACTTGGTATATAATAGCGATGCAAGTTGATCCGTATGTATGCTGAGTTGTTATTGTGTTCTAATGTGTTTGTGTTGCCAGTGACAACAGAACTATCCTTGGGTAATGATGTAATTAATTATTTACAATCTGGTAGACAATGGATGTAATGGGCTGGCAATATTAGGAAGGCAGTATAGCACAGTGGTTTAAGGCTCTGAGCTGCAAATCTGGTAACATCCAGCAGACCAAACCTGCGTTTGAACCCCACAGCTTCCACTTGCCTACTGTGTGACCCTGAGCAAGTCACTTAACTTCCCTGTGTTCCTAGGTCGCTCCTGTAAAAAAGCTTTCGGCTTAGTGTGCTATTCCTGGTTAAACAACTAAAAATGTTTGTGATGTATTGTCATGTTTAGTGCAGTAAACTTATAAAGTCTTTAATTTACAGAATTAAAAAATTCTAATCAAATACTTAAAATAAAATCTAGGAAAACTTGAAGGACCTCTTGAAGTTCAAAAACATGATTTTTGTTACACACTGCTTCAAAAGAATGTCATACTGTATGTTAGGAACTTGGATAAGAAATCCAAAAATTTGGTTTCTAAGTGTACTGTTAAGTGTTAAGAACTGTGAACTCACTGCTAGCTTTACCCACATCTGAACAACAAATAAATGTGAGGAAAAATGTGAGCTAAAAGGGCTGAAAGGGAATGAGGATATATAAGTGGTGACGGAGAGCATTTCTTTTTTTCCATTGAAAAAGATCATTACGTCGGTACTTGCAGGACTGGGTGGGTAGGCCACGAAAGGCAGGGTGGCTTGACTTGGACGAGAGAGGGGGGGGGATGCCCAGGCCAGGTGACGGCTTACCTGACAGGCAAAGGCCGCAAAGCGTATGTGAACTTACCCAGACAAAACCCTTTGGTTAAAGCAACACTGGAGGGTTGGGGGCAGTTGATTAGACGAAGAGGGATAAAAGAAGGAGAGACCATTCTCCTCCTCATTGCAGAGAATCCCCTTTTCATCCCAGGGCTGGAGGATTTAGGGTTTAAAGAGTGGAAAAAAGCTGGGATAATGTGTATAAGGGACCTATACACTAAAGAAGGATTAGACACACGTGATCATATAAAGGACAAGGCAGGGTTGGGGCACAGACACTTTTTTTGATACTTGCAACTGCGAGCATACTGTAACTCCTTGGGAAGAAAGCAGGGTAACAATATGGTATGGGAACCATTAGAACAGCTGATACAGGAGGGAAGGCACAACCCCAAAGGTACCATACATAGAGTAGCCAGAAAGGGAAGGCAGCTGTTCCCGGATATGACACAGAAAAATAACAGCTCTGGGAATGGGATATGGGAGTCCCCATCACAGAGGATATCTGGAAGGTGACGACTCAACTGCACCAAGGTATATTGATTTGTAATAAGTATAAAGGATCTTTTCGTAAGTTTTGTCACAGGCTATATCGACCACCATTGAACGTTAGTAAATATAACCCTCTGGTTTCTCCGGTCTGCCCTTGATGTAATATAGGATTAGCTTATTATGATCATTACTTCTGGTCCTGTCCCATGCTGCAAGAATTTTGGAGGGGGGTGATGAAGGAGGTACAAGCAATGGCAGGCAAATGGTATCCACATTCTCCCCTAAGTGATATTATCTGGAATGGAGGAGGAGGAGGAGGAGGAGGTGGATAAGGATGACTGGGCTCCCCTGCCCCGATGGCATAGGGTCATTCTGGTAATGACCAGACATTGTATCTTGAATACATGGATAACAGCAGTTAGACCTAATCTACAACAGTGGAGGACACTGATATTACAGGCCCTTACCCTAGAAAGACTCATATATGTACCACAGGACAGGGGAGAGTAGTTTTAAAATACTTGCCAGCCATATTTAAACACACTAACACTGGCAGAAAGCCTGACTCTGGGAGAGGGATGGTTATAGAAGGGGGGGCAGTAAATTATATTTTAAAATGAAAGGCAAGTGGATGACTTATTCTGGATAAGCCTCCTATTAACTATTCCAAGTAGCTCCCTACTCATATTTCATTTTCTTTTATCACTCTTTTTTTTCCATAAAAGTGCACTGTCTTTGTATTAATTATAGAATTTCCCAAAAACATGAACTTGGATCTCTATGTATATAAGCTTGGTACTGGATGTACCTGTTTATATGTATTGTGATTGTTCTGGCAGACCTGCTTGGTCTGCCTGTTAGTGTATCTGGAAAACTGAATAAACATATGATGCAAAAAAAAAGAAAAATATCATTAGCAGACTTCTCCCTAGCATGGCCCCACCACAGGTCAGCTCCCAGCTGTTATTTGTTATAAGTGATAGGCTCAGTCCCTTATTTTCATAAATTCCTCCAAATATGCCATCTGTCATACATTTCTTATCTGGGGACAGAAGCCATATCTAAAACCTAATGCCAGGTTGTCTTTGAAAATTAGATCTTTGCTGCCTTTGGTATTCAACCTAAACAAATAAATGAAACCTGAACTTGACTACACCCAGCAAGAACGTCAGGTAAATTCCAGGACACCAGCTGTTTCTTGGTTTAAGGGACTGTCTCCCATTTATATTAACTGTTCCAAAACTCCGTATATGCACAGCCTAATTATTTGTATGTAAAGATCTTGGCAATATTACAAAACACTGTAATGCTTTGCTAGGGTTCAGATTAGTTTACACAAAACTTATGGCCTTGGAAACTGAAGTTCATTAAGAATAAACTGCAAACTTTTTTTAACTTCGATAAAAAAATTAAGCTCTTTGGATATGGTGTTTAAGCATTTGAAATCTCAATAAGCTGAAATCAAAACACTCTTTTAACTTAGTCTCCCCCCCATCCTGCACCATTTTCCGAATCCAGCTCCATTCTTAACATGTAATTGTTTTCAATCTGTTCTATTAAAACACTGCAGTAGGGTCTGCAAAATAAAATAGGGATGATTATTAAACATAAATAATGCAATTAGCAGATGCCTAAGTGGAAAGCTGGCTGGTAAATATACCCACTGGTTTCAATATTCCAGGAGCAATGTCTGTTGTTAAATGGCAAGCAGAGTCGAGTTAATCGAATGCTATCAGCATGATTGCTTATATATCTAAAAGCACGACAGTGCAACAACATTTTTCAGAAAAGCAGGTTGTCAGCAAAAATTATAAAAATGCTCATATAAAGGGGCAACCGATGTCCCAGTGGATAGCACTGTGCGTACCCATGCTGGTGACCAGGTTTGGAAGCAAACCTGGCAAGCCAGCTGGGCGGACCAGGTGCTAGGGAGGTGTGCCGTGTGGAGCACTCCCAGGTGGAGAGGGATGGCATTGGTTCCACCATACTACTAACCCCTGCAGTGGGCTAGGTAGCTAACCTCTTCCACAGGGGCATGCTAGTGGCATGCAAGGTCTGATAGGGCATAACCTAATGTCAGGGAGGTGGGTGGGGCTACAGATGAAACAGAAAAACATGCTGTCAGCAGGATGAAGCTCCAGCCCACCACAGACCCCGCACCACCAACTGGATCCTGGCTCCAGAAATCTGTTTGAGGGCTTCGGGGACAGAAATGACACCCCTCCACTGGCCCTGCCATAGAGGGCAATCTGTGAGGGAATCATTTGAGTCAAGGTAAGTCCCAGGGATGGTGGATGATGAGGCTGGGTGGACTGCAAGCAGAAGGAGGCTGGCAGAGAGAAGGGGGCATACATTGCATATGGAAAATTACTCATATCTTGTGAACGGTTTCTCTCATCATGCTTTTTTAATCATGCTCTCTTGTTTGAGGAAGCAGGGCACTTCCAATCTTTTGGGGTGGCACACAGCTGCATTGGTTTGAGTTTCACTATTCTGATGCTATTGTTCACACCATCAGTAGTCCATAAAATCTGAGTCTGCCAGGTGGGGGGGGGGAGGTGGCAGGGCAAAAAAAGATAGGCAAGACTGAGAGGGGACTTAGGTACATTACATAACTATATAGCTATAAAGACATCCTGGCCGATCGAGTCTGCCCATCCTATGTAATTACTCTGCTCTGGCCCTAGTGGCCATTCCTGCCCTTGTTTTCATTCTCTTCTTGAGGGAGTACATGTAAAGTCTTACAACTTTACCTCATATGTCATTTGCACCAGACCGTGGACCATCTTGGTTGCACTGTACTGTATTGTACTTCTGAACCTTACTGCAGTCTTTCCTCAGATGTGGACTCTAGTAACTTGTGTAGTATTCAAAAAGGGGTTGCACCATAGACCTATACAGTCTGAGAATTACCTCCTGGATTCTGCTGTTCTCACTACCTGTGCATCCAAATGTCCCGTTTAACTTACCCACAGTTCCGTTACAGTGTGCTGTGAATTTTAGATTTTCTAATATTATGACCCTCCCAAGCCGTTTTCCTCCATCCTACATTCTAGTACCCCCCCAACACACACACACCTTTCTGTACCATGCCCTTAGGTTTATTTTCCCAATGTGCCAGTTACTTTGCATTTTCTAGTGTTGAAGCATGACTTCCAAATCTTTGGCCCATTCTGCAGTTTGCTCATATCCTCCTTAAGTTCCCTTTTATTTTATTTTTTACAGAAAATTAATCCACAAAACTTTGAAAGAATTTAAACTCTAGTGAGACATGAATCAAACAAGTAAATTAAACAAGAGGATAAATTAAATCATTTTCAATAAACAGGAAATGTCACATTTTCACAATCTTCATTTACAGTACCACAAAAGCAAACCAAAACCCACTCAAAACATGTTTGTGAGGTGTTATGGATAACATTCAGCATTCAGCTGCAATCCTTTCAGTTCTGAGTTTATTGTGAACACACGGTGAATGATGTTACAGACAACTTGATTTATTCAAGGTACATTACCTACTGTACAGCAGCCTCACACAGCACTAGACATGCATGCCTTTCTCCGGTATTTTGCTCGGAGGAGCTTTGTCCCATTGAAGCGCCAGGGCGAGTCAGCCTCCAGTGTTATGCGAGGCTGCTGTACAATAGGCAATGTACCCTGAATAATTCAATCGTCCAACAGCATTCTCACAATAAACTCACGGAACTGAAAAGATTTACAACTGAATGCTGAGCGTCATTCCTAGCAGCGCACAAACAAGTTTTGAGTATGTTTTGATTTGTTTTTGTTGAATTTATGTATAGGGCTAGCCACCCGAGAACGCACCGAGGTCCTTTTACAGCCGGCCAAGAGGTTAATTTTGAAACTGTGCCTTAATTTACAGTACTATTTCTTTAAGAACAAACTAACATTTCACGAATAGTGTTAAAACACAGAACAGCCTAGAAAGTAGGGTTGCCACCTTTGGATGACATGAAAACTGAATACTAAACCACACCCCCAAACTCCACCCCTAACTCCGCCCCCTTTATGACTTATGAGGGCATCGCTTGGACTCTGATTCGCTTGATTTATTGAGAATTGCTGCTGATATTGCATTGTGTACAACTTCTTTAAATTTCATCATGATTATTATTTTTGGTTTGTTTGATTTAGATTTAAATAGTTTAAATTTCAGTGTGTGTTAACATTTGGTGGGGTTAGAGATGGGGTTCAGGGGACTTTCCATCCTGTGTACACAGCTTAGCTGACACATCGAGTGACTACAAGGACACCTCTGACAACCAGCTATTTTGGAACAGGTGGCCTTTTCTGGTAAAACTCTTTCAATAAATAAACTACGCCAGTAATGGTGGATGAGCTGTAATTACAAATATCATCTGCCATTTAAAGATGTGCTACTGTCTTTCCCATTGCTCTTACTCTAAAGCTATTTGTAATGTCACATAAGTTTTTAAAAGCGGTAGGAACTATTCTATGCTGTTAAATGCCCTATTTTATTTCCATATCAGTCATACATACCAGATAGCATGATATGTGATATGTAGCGTGGAGGCAGTATAGTGCAGTGGTTTAAAGCTCTGAGCTGCAATTCTGGAGACCAGGGTTTGAATCCCACAGCTCAGACTTCCATAGACTTGCATACTGTATGACCCTGCACAAATCATTTCATTCCCTTGTGCTCCCAGGTTGTACCCGTAAACAAACTTCAGCTTAGTGTGTCTCTTCTGGTTTAAAAAAAAAAATAATGTTTGATAAATTACCTAAATTTGCAGTGCCATCAAATCTAGATTGTGTTCCTTTCTCCTCACCAGCTAATGCTCTCTCTTCCATTTCTCATTTCAGTGGCTTAGCATGACATTAGCCACACTATTCAGTGTATCAGTGTCAGTGGCTCAGTAGGTAGCACACTCGCCTCTGAGGCCAGGAGATCAGAGGGCTGTGGGGCCAGTTCCCACAACTGGCACTTGGGTTAATATCCCAGTACTGACACTGTAGTGCAGCATGAGAGGGGTGCTGCACTTCTGAGGTGCCGTCTTTCAGATGAGATGTGAAACCAAGGTCCCATCTGCCTGGATTGGTGGTAGTTCAGGTGGAGGTTAAAGATCCCATGGCACTTATCAAAAAGAGTAAGGGAATTTTCCCGGTGTCCTGGCCAAATTTCCCTTATTCACTAGAAAAATAACACTAACAGCTTAATCTGGTTCAATGTCAGTTAGCATTCATCTGTATCCCCTTCCCCCGGGTTGTGCCTGAAAATAGGCAGGATATGTCTAGTGCACTTACCCCGTCAACAAAAAATAAATAAATAAATTCTGTGCTGTTCATCTGAGATGCCTGGACTGGTCTTCCTGGAATATCCAGGTAGTATGAAAATTGACAGCAATGACTACTGAGGAGAGAGAGGTGTAGTACTGCTAGAAATTAAATAAAATATTAGATTATTAACTTAACAACAAATGGGGTAACAAATATTAAAATATAGGACAGACCCTAAAAGAAGAAATCGTGAGCATTTAAAGGTATAAAAGTATTTCTTATCACAGCAGTCAAAGATCATACTCACAATGCAGCCTAGAGAGGATTAGTTAGATTTGCTGCTAATGGTCTTCATAGCCCTACTTTACACTTCTCAGACTGACTGGTATACAAACAAAGGTTTACATGACATCAGAATGTGTTTGTAATATGAACATGCAAGTAAAATGGTGAAGGATTTAACAGAATCTGTTTTACAAGTATGTGAGCATTCAAATGACTGAAAAGTACTACCTCTGAATAAAACTGGATTAGCAGGTAAAGTTTCTGAAACACATTGTACAGTCCATACTGGGGCAGGAAGCTACCCTAATGTGGTGCCTGTCTGAATGTCCAAGGGTTTCAGAAAAATGAAGGTGTTAATTAAGGTGGTATTGTTTACCCTTCCCGTGAATAATCTTCCAATCTGCTGGTGTGAAGTTAGAGGTGACAACTGAGCAGACAGGGACACATTTGGCTCTTTAAGTGCCCTGCACTTGAAGGCACTTCCTGATTAGCATGCACTGCAAGCAAGCAAGCACATTGAAATGTCAGACGATTGCTTACAGTCAGATGAGAAGAAAATGAAACAGTTAGTGGGAAATCTCACAGGTGCTGCTTGACCCGCCATAAAAACCGAATTTGCAATGGTGAAAACAGGAGGACCGAATCTGGACCTAGAAAACCGAATCATTCGGTCAAAAACCGAGTAGGTGGTAACCTTACTAGAAAGTAATCAATACAGTATGTTATACTGTGTCGAGAGAGAGAGAGAGAGAGCGAGCGAGAGAGAGAGCACTACCGGGTACCGACTGAATGAAGCACTCCAGTCCCCTGAGCCGCTCATTCAGTAGAGAATGATTTGCCAGCAGTTGTCCTGGAAATGGGCACACTCAGGCAATCTTCATTGGGACTCTTGAGCCTGACCGGCGGCGGAAAACTGTGTAGCTCAGCTGAGGGGGTTGGGGGGGGGGACACTCATCCTTAGGCTTGCACCTTCTCAGTATTAAATTCTCTTAGCGCCCCACCTCCCCAATGTCATAAAGATCTTTGTTTGTTTTGTTTTGAGATATTAACGGACGAATGCATGTGTTTTTGCTTGATTTGCTGCCTGAATTTTTGTGCTAAAATAACTGAAAAATGACAAAGAATTGTGGTGTTAAACTTTCAGACTTTGTAGGTATCTTTTGGGAATAGGTCCTTTTCAGGTTTTTGTTAAAACAAATTAATTACTTTTTAAGATAATTGAGAGATTAATTGGTCGCACATGCGTGCTGTTGACATATCTTGGAGAAAAAAATAACTAAGCACACAGGCAGACTTTTTATTTTCATGTTTAAAGCTCTGTATGAAGGAAAATTACTTTTTAAAATCTTGAAAGTTAATGGTGACACTAGTTGTGAGGGATGGTTAGTAGGAGTCATGCAATTTTTTTTAATACCACTAATTAGTTATTTTTGATATGTCACCAACTTGCCAGGACTCCTAAAACTCCAAATCCTAATTTGTTTTCATACTTTGTTCACTCTGTGTTCCTCAACCCTAATGTCTGTATTGTATAGTTTTTTTCGATGAAGATACAAGATATATTATACAGACAGATATGTAGATATGTATGTATAGATATAGAGAGGTAGGTAGGTACGTACATATATACATACATACATACACATACAGTACATGGTATATGTAATAGGCAGAATCAAAATATGAAATTTATTTACACATGTGAGAGGGCAGGACCATAACCAGTCAGTTATGGAAGCCCTGCTCACTTGCAAGTGATGATAAACTGCACATTTTAGATCAGACCATTGCATATTTGACTTATGCAACTTCAGTTGACAAGTTACAGCTTTTCATTTCCTGTTTGTATTATGATTTAACAGGTTCTCTTGTTATTTCAGATGCTGGCTTCAGTACTGTGCATGTCTATCGTGATGTTATTAGCGTTGTGGAAGCTGCTCACTAATTGTTGCAGTGTGCATTGATGTACCCAACCACGCAAGATACTGTGACATACCCAATTCATAAGATAACAGGGTATCTTGTGAACTAGGTGCAAGATGTCACATTTTATACAGCATGGGGTATATTGATAGCTAGCAAGATAAAAAGTTCTGTAATTACTCAACATGGTAAGACAGTATTATCTTGCAAAGCTGGTCATCTCACACTGCATACTAAACAAATCACAGAGCAGCTTTCACAATGCTGATGACATCAAAATAACTTGGATATGGTCACGTGATGTACCTGATTGTGTGACAGCAAGAAAGTTTGGTTCCTGGAGTATAATCTTAGAATCCTAAAATCAGTCTACTAATTCGGTATTTTGGGGGTACTCAGTTGTTCTCGAGTGGTGTGCAAGGGAACTCGTAACTTTACAATGGGAGAGCTGGCATCTGCACAAGAACTGAATTTAGAAAATATTGCGGTGTGTCCACTCCACATGCTTTGCCAGAGTGCAGCCAGCGGCCTAAGTGGACTTATGTAGAAACATAGAAATTATCGGCAGATAAGGACTGCCTGGCCCATTTAGTCTGCCCACAAGCCCTTGTACTGGATTACTGCTTCCAACCCACCTGCTGCTGTACCTCTGTGGTTCCCCTATGCCTGTCCCAAGCATGCTTGAATCCATCCACAGTGCTCGCTCCCACCACCTCCTAAGGCAGACCATTCCATGCCTCTGCCACCCTCTCTGTGAAGAAGAATTTCCTCATATTCCCTCTTAACCTCCCACCTTCCAATTTCATGTCTTGCCCCCCCCCCCCCATTCTTGTGCTCCTCCTGTAATGGAAGATGTCTTCCCCCTGCATCTTGTTTATGCCCTTGAGGTATACTAGACCAGACGTCTCAGCCAACTCCCCAAACCGATCATCGCTGCCACCCACTGAACTTCTCACAGGGGATCATTTTTTTTCCAACTTGATGGTGTCAAAGATGTGATTATGGAGTTAGTGACTGACATTAAGGCATTCTGACCCACTCTGGAGGAGCTTACATGCCAAGTCAGGGACACAGAGACCAGAATCAGTTTCGATGGAGGATTGCCAGGCACGATTTGAGCTGGAGCTGACAGCCCTCAGAAGGAAAGTGGTCTGACTCGAGAAATGCATCGAGGAACAAGAGGGCCACAGCCGGTGTAATAACTTTGTGTTACTAGGGCTGCCGGAAAGAGCTGAACACCCTCAATTTCTTTCAAAAATTTCTACAGATGGTGGCGCGCCCTTCTCCACATAGTCTGACCTATATTATTGAGCAGGCTCATTGTGCACTCTGTCTGAAAGCTTCTGAAGTGGACAGACTGAGACCAATTATTTTCCATCTCCTCAATTATCATGTAAGCAGCATATTCTTGTGAAAGTTGGGAAATAAAAGATTTACACTGGGAAGGACAAAGACTTTCATTATTTCAGGATCTGACAACCCAAGTCGCCAATGTCAAGCTGAATATAAGGACATAAAATCTAAGCTCAGGGCAACCCATATTCACTGCACAATCTTACACCCAGCCTAACTGTAAATCAGCACTGCAGATGGACAGGAACAGCTGACATCAGCGGACCAAGCCCTCAAAGACCTCCCTCTACTGTTCCTGAATTTTTTTTCCCTGCAGAGCCAAAAGATGATGTCCAGGACGGTAGGGGCTCATGTATACATATCATCTGATGATTTTTGCATATACAGGTGAGCTTTGCCAACCACTGTCTTGAGGACTACTTTGTTTCTTATAATCTGCCAGTTTATACTGGGTGTACTTTGCTGCAAGTTTACTTCCTTCAATTTGCAAGTATTGGGATCTTGATCAACACTGGGCCTTTTGTCCTGGTGTGGGGTGGATAGTTTATCTTGGGGCATTTTTTGGGGTTTGTGGCAATGAAGGGGGAGATGCATTGCTGTGTACAGGTATGTGTTGCTTCAGGCTTTCCATCAATGATTTCTCTAATTTTTATAATGCAACTAAGATGACACCAGAGGTGTTCAGGGCAGTAGTGGTGGGAATTCTATCCCCACCTTAGACCACCAGCGCCAAACAGAAAGTACAAACTCAGCGCATGGGCACAATATGGCAGTATATTACCTTAGCTCTGATCATTCAGCGATCTGGGTTTGACACCATTGCTGTGATACTGTCCTGTGAGTGGGGACACTATACATCTTGTTTTACTTCATTGCCAAGATTCACCAAAGCCCCATTACACTCTGACTGAATACCCACTAATGTAACCTTAATGGTGTTTCCCAGGGTACAGAAGACCATGGTGGCTCTTATGGCACTACATTGTTCTCATTACTTTAATATGTATCTCACCCATTATGAGTTTCCCCCTAGCAAATAACTGTCACCCTTGAGCCATATTTGCGGCATGTCAGTTACTTCCTTTTTTCAGCTCTATTGGTCCAAATGATAGCATACTGTATTCCCACATTAGTCTGGATCCCAGTTTTTGTACTAAGTGATGCATTTCCACCCACCCTCCACCAATTTTTCACTATTCCAATCTTCAGATCTGTTGTTTAGGTACTGATTTGAATTATATGAGGACTGCCTTTGGTCATTATAGGTGGATGGTGGAAAGCAGGATTTGCCATAAGGTGTTAGATAAACTATGGTGTGGGGGGTACCTCACATTGGGAAGGAGAAGGCATAGCACCTGCATCTCTGGGCACAGTAGCTTTTTAGCCCCATCAGGGGACGTGGAAACCACCAACCCCCCCCTTAATGGCTGCTCAGTTTCTGCTACTGTATACCTCTGGGACTTGAGCCTTCCAATTTGTAACTGTGCTCCCTCATTATAGGGGGTACAAGGGAGGTCTTTTAACAGCCTAGTTAATCAAACTGTTTTGCATGAGGTGCTTGTCGCCATGGGCTGACTTGATTCTAAATTTGGACCTTTTTATCTGCACTGTTGAACCTGGACAATAATTAGTCTGTCCCCCTTGGGTGATTAACCCATCATGCCTGTGAAAACACATTGGCATAACCTACAGAAGGAAGGAGATGACCGGGAGCTTCTTTTGGTAATTGAAGAGACTAGGGGCTAGGTATTGAAAGACTTGCTTTGGGCTCTGCTCCCTCTCTTCTTCATTAACATTTGTCCCGCTTACCACCCCGGTGTCAATTATCCTCTGACATTACTCAGCCATGAGTGCCCCTTCGCTGCAGCTTTAGGCTGATATTATTACTATAGACGGTGATGGGATAGAGTATGGGGCCCGTCTTCCACTTCAGTTTTGTTGGCAAGGCATTCCACATTTCAGTCCTGCTGAACTCATGAGGGCCTCTTATAAAGACGGATCATTTTTTACCCCTTCCCCTATAGTTAGTCATCAGTAGCTATTTCATTGGATTTGGAATGGGCCTAATACCAGTATAAAACTAGGGGCTATCAGTCAGCTTTGTGACCTGATTCAGTGTTGTTTGTGGGACAACTGGTACGTCTTAGTTGATTTTGGTATTCCCCATGAGCGTACCATGTCTGAAAACATTTGGCCCCCCAAGTGTCCCATTCCCTGGTACAAACTAGTAAATATTTATAGGACATCTTAACAAATGACCTAGTGTGCGTATTCCTAATTATATTAACTTAAGGATGGGACAGTCCTGGAGATACATGCTCCCTCTTGGTTTCGTTATGTTATTCACTTGTTTAGTGTGCTTTTAAGACTGATAACTGATAAGTGAGTTTCAGCCCCTGACACATGACTGAGAAGGGATCCCTTTTTTTTTTTTTTAGTTTTTGAACGTTTCAGGGGCGTACACCTTACCTGGGGGATAATAACAGCCCCACCACCAAAAATAAAATAGCCTAAGATATTATAAAATAACATAAACTACTTGTTAAGGGGAATAATTTATGTAGCTTACATTATTGTGTCCTGTTGACTCTTTAACTCGGTGCTCTTGCTCTTATTCATTGTCATAGCGTCTATAACCTGCACTCCTGGGAACCAGCTCTTGAGCTGCACAGGCCAGTCACTGACCGACACGGAAGGAGCTTGGTTGCCGGACCATGGAGGAGATGGTGAGGTCAATGTTAACCATTCTTTATCAGTTTTTGTGTGTTATGTTTCTTGTTCTTAATGTTTTTCAGGGATGTTTGCTAAGGGGATGATGGGGAAGGTGTCCTGGAGATGACCAAAGGCTTTTCTCATGCAGTTTCCTCTGGGTCAGTTTAATTGGCTATATTTATATCTTTATTAGCAGAGATGTGTAATATCATTAAGGTCACATCATGGAATATTAAGGGGTGGCAGGCCAAGGAAAAGAGGTATAGTATTCTAAGGCACCTGAAAAGGATAGGCATTACAGTTGCTTGTCTACAAGAGACTCATTTAAAACAGGACCAGATCGCACGCTTTCATAGAATTGAGGTGGCCAGGCTAATGGTGCCGGGAACAGTACCAGGCAAAGGGGAGTAGCTATCCTCATAGCATGCCAAATTCCATTCCAGCTCATTCAGGAGATAGCAAATCCTAAAGGCAGATATCTTTTTCTACATGGCAGACAGGGCCTCACAGAAATAGTATTAGGATTGGTATATGGCACCATTGTGGAAAGTCCAGCCTTGGAGATTTCACTCCTACTAGTACAATTTGCTAGACACCATATATTGCTTGGTGGAGGCTGGAACTTATCAATCAGACATAGACGTATTGGGAGGGGCAGCTGGGTTTGACCCCAAGACAGAGATTATTACGAGAACGTATGGATGGACTGGGTCTCATTAACCCTTGGTGCCTCCTACAGCCACAGGATAGATGTTATATGCTTTATTTGGCCCCCCCCCCCCAATCCTCGTAATACGTGGTCTAGGACTGATTTCATTCTGTTAGGTCAAGAAGTTCTGCAGGAAGTCCAAATGTCCATAATTAAGTCTATGATTCTGACGGACCATAATCATACAACCATATAACTTGGACTCAACAGGGGAGTGGAGTTGGACTAGACGTGGTGGCTCAGTACACAACTCTTGAGAGATCCTCACATAGCGTATAAAAATAAAAAGCAACTTCAAGTGTTTTTGATCTTAATAATGACTGAATGCAATGGGGCTGATATTTAGTGGTGTATAGCCAAAAACTTCCTGAGAGGAGAGTTTATTAGATTAGCTATCATACGTAAGAAGGTGAAAGATTCTAAAGCCACAGCTTTATTGTCAGAAATAAGAACACTGGAACATATTCTAAAACCAGATACCACCTCTGCCCCCCCCCCCCCGAGACCTAGCTTTACTTAAATATTCTTAAAGCTGTATATGCAGATAGTCTAAATGAAATGTCCGAACAGTCCATTCTCTAGATTAAAGCAAAATATTAGCCCAGGAAGCAAACGCTGGATGCTTACTGGCCCTAAGGCTCTGCCAACAAGAGGCAAAAGAAGGCCATCAAGGGTGTAAGGAGAGATGGTGATCAGGACTTAAAAACAAGAACCAAGGAGTTTGCTGACATCTTTTGGCACTATTACCAACATCTAGACACTCCAGAAGTCCAATGCAAAGATCTTGAATGTGCTATAGATCAATTCTTGCAGGGCATGCCTTACTGGCCTTGTCACTTAACCAACAACAAATTTTAGAGGGAACAATAAGGGCACAGGAAGTAGCACAAGTTATAAAGGAGAAGGTAGTTGATAAAGCACCAGGACCAGATGTGTTTCCATATAATTTCTATAAGCAGTTTCATTATGAACTTGTACCACGTCTTAATGCCCTATTCAATAGGTGACATAAGGAAGGGCTATCCAGCCCTACCCTAACGGAAGCTAGAATTTCATTAATACATATGCTGGGGAAAGATGAGAAATTAGCTGGGAGTCACAAACCTATATTCCTCATAAATGCAGATATGAACATTTTTGCAAAAATTGTTGCTAACCACTTGGGCAGGGTATGGAATGCCTTGATTGGAGTGGAGCAAGTTTGATTATGTCAGGTATGCTAGCCAGCAATCATTTACACAAATTGATCCATTTAATCTCTGCAACTAGGGAAATCAGACCCCCAGTGGCTCTGGTCTCCTTGGACGCAAAGAAAGCCTTTGATAGGGTGGCATGGACCTACTTGTTCCATATATTGATATGCTGCAATATCCCAGAATCTTTTGTTGACTGGCTGAAGGTGCTGTATTATCTCCCTTCGGCAAGGGTTTATTGTAGTGGAGTTCTATCCACACCCATTCAACCATGCAGAGGCAAGCAACAAGGGTGCCTGCTCTCCCCTATTCTCTTTAGTTTTGTTTGGAGCCCCTTCTCTTAAAGATTAAAGAAGTGGAAAAAATACATGGAAAACAAATAGGAAAACATATTTAAGTTGTTTGCATATGCAGATGATATTGTGCTGCATATTTTTGACCCGCTAACCTCTATTCCAGCAGTATTCTCTATTATACAGATTTTTAGTCAGGTTTCCTCTCACAAACTTAACATTGGAAAGTGTTTTGCCTCTTAACAATCAGGTCTCCAAGAAAGACATTTTGACACTGGGCCTACACGGGTAACCGAATATTTAACCTACTTAGGCATAAAAATACCTAAGCAGTGGATAGATCTCAGGAGGCTGAACATCGACCTGGTACTACACCATATACAGCAGAACTTTGTTTGTGCTCCTTAGAGGCCTGACTCCCCCCCAAGCACCCCACCGACCGCGGCAGCACAGGACTTGCTCCAGCTCCCTCCAGGAGCCGACCGACCAGCTTCACAGACGCCGACAGGCCCTGAGGTAAAGGCTTACCTCTGCTTCTTGTACTGGAAGACTGCTGCGGGGTGCTAGCCCAATGACACTGCGCGTCATCTGCCCCACCAGCCCCAGCCACCCACTGCCCTCAATTTATTGGTCCACCCCCATTACATCACTTCCTGTTAGCCGAAATACTAAGTCCCCACTTTCCCATTTGCAGGTTATACCTGCTAGCCACTAGAGGTCACTGTACTCTCTGCTGTTAGCATCTTGCCAGCTAACCCCACTCTCTCGCTGTGTCTTCTCTACCCACTTATCCCACTCTCTCCTCTCCTATCTATCCACCCCTTTCTCCCTCCTCTCCTACCACCTGGCCCCACTATACTGGACCCATTGTTCTCCCCCTACCCTGTAATCTCTGGGTAGGGTTACCACCCTTTAAGAAGCCCAAAGTGGGACATTTCTTACTGAAATATGACTTTTCGCAGGACAATATGTAACCACAACCAACATAACAGATTTTTTATCTAAATAATGAGAATCAAGTCTAAGTGTTGCAGTTTTTTAGATGTTCCCTAGTGTTTCTAATCATTTTAAGGTATTTTAGTTAAGGTACTATAGTTTTTACAGCATTTAGAAGAAAGTCTGAAAATATTCTTTTGTACTATAATGTCAGGACATTCAGTATTTTTCATAGGACACAGCTGCCCAAATCAGGACTGTCCTGCGAAAGTAGGGACAGGTGGTAACCCTATCTCTGGGCTCCTGAGACCCCCTACTCCACACTAACCTATAGCCACTCTGGTCTCTAGGAGTCACTATTTAGCACCGCAGTTGTGGGCCCTCACAGTGCTGGTGGGCTGCTCCTGGACTGTGGATAACAACTCTACCCTGGGCAATCTCCTACTATCCCTGGTGAGTCTTGAACCTGGCACCTTGCACACCAGAGGCGGGGTCTCTACCACTGTACCAAAGTGGCACTAACACTTTTGGCAGGCTGCATACCCTCTTCTCTCATTTCTTATTACCTGCCCGCAAACCCTCACTGAAAATGCCTGCCTACCTCCTACTGACTTGCCTCTCTCTCTCCTTCTCCTCCTTAGGCCATCATCAGACCCTGATGTCCCTACAACTCCACAGTTTCACCATTCCAGTGTTCCCACTTGCCCTCTTACTCTTCCCTCCTTCTGGGTCTCTGCGCCATCACCTTCCTCCTCTACTCTCCCTATGTGCCCTAGCCCACCTCACCCACCACCTAGACACTACCCTGTTTCCCCCCCTTGCTCCCACTGGCAACTTATCATTCTAGCCTTCCCAGCTTGTGCCCCTCTGCCTACCCCTGCGTCCTGAAACTCCCCTGCTCCTTCTATCTTACTCTGCGCAAACTCACCTTCCACCACCCCCTGTCCAGGGCTGTTCTTATCCTTCTACTCCTGACAGGAAATATACATCCTAACCCAGGCCCTGCTCACAACAGCGCATCAGTCGAATCCCCTGGGCTTCATGTTGTGTCTATGAACATCTGTAGCCTCCTTAAAAGATTCGACTCGCTCCAATGTTGGATTACAGTCCATAAACCTGATGTTATCTCTATAGTGGAAACCTGGCTGTCAGAATCTACCCCTGACTCCCTGGTCTCGCTCTGGGCTACTCCCTCTATCGGGAGGACCGTGTTGGTAGAAGGGGTGGGGGCTGTGCTATCTATATCAAAGATTCACTTGTAGGACTAGCCCTCCCAGCCCCTGTCCTTGACTTCAGGACTCAGGCCCTAACCCTAAAACTGACCCCTGATCCTTCAAGGGGTCCTCTCTATCTGACTACAGCCTACATGCCTCCAAAAAATCAAGCACAGGCACTGGCTCCACTTATTGATTATCTTACCTCCCTACCCCATTCCTCTGACCAAATCCTTGTGGGTGATCTAAATATTAACTGGCTCAGCCCCTCATCCTCTGCTACCCGTGACACCTTTGCATCTATTGACCTAACACAATTTGTTACCCAACCTACTAGAGTGAATCCTAGAATGGGCACAAGCACACTTCTCGATGTGGTCCTCACAAACCGTCCTAACCAAATCTGCAATATCCAAGTCCTTCCTGACGGACATAGTGACCACTCCCCTGTTCTTTTCCATTGGTCAACTTCCTTACCCAAATCCACAGCACAGTCCACTCTTCGGCAGCGGCTAAGACCAGGCAGGCTGAAAGGCCTTAAGCAACTCCTAGCCCAAACTGACTGGTCTCCCATACGATACACCCCTGACATTGATACGGCTCTAACCTTTTTTACCCAAACCTTTAACAAAGTCTGCAACATTTTTGCACCACTAACTGCACTCTGGTCCAAAGTACGGCATGCCCCCTGGGTTACACCCCCCCGCGCCAACTTCTTAGAACAGGGATAACCTATGGCACATCACCACTGAAACTGGCCGCACTGCTGATAGGCAGGCTCATGCTGCTGCCCAGAACAAATGTACCTGGGTCATCCGCTAAGGCTGAACACTATCAAGCCCTCACTCACCTCATCATGGGGAATGCCAGGACCTTCTGGGACAACATCAAACAACTGAATGGGGCACCGTCCCCCACCCTCCCAAATCAACTTTGATGGCTCTTTCTCCACAGACCCAGCCCATATTGCCAATCCCTCAACAAATCCTTCACTGACCTTAGCCCTGTGCTTCCGAACAACTTTTTTGACCCCCCCGACCTGACCCTATTCTCACATGCCCTTGGTTCCACCTACACCGTGTTACTGCCCAGTAAGTCAGACCCTACCTACTCAAGGCCTTAAAGAGCAATACTATTGGCAGTGACTCCCTCGATCCTAGTCTCCTCCATCAGGTTCTGGATCTGGTTATCTCACCGATCACCAGCCTCTTCAACAAATCTCTCTGCCTAGGACAATTCCCCTCTGCCTGGAAAATCGCTACAGTCACCCCCATACACAAGGGTGGGGATAGGACTCTCTCTGGTAATTATCGGCCTATCTCTATCCTCTCTCCTCTCTCAAAGGCCTTAGAAAAAGTTGTGTTCTCCCAAATCTCTGAGTATCTAGACAAATACAACATCCTCTGCCCTGAACAGCATGGTTTCCGAGCTGGCCACAGCACTAACACCGCCCTCCTTGAGTTCTTTAATTTTCTTCATTCCTCTCTGGACTCTGGCTCTCTAGCGGGTGCAGTGTTCGTTGATTTATCAAAAGCCTTCAACACTGTCTCCCACCCCCTCCTGCTGGATGCCCTTAGCCACACAGACTTTGTCACTGGGTCTGTCTCCTGGTGCTCCAGCTACTTGTCTGCCCACTCACAATGTGTTAAAATTAATGGGACACTCTCCAGCGCCTGTCCTATCCGCTCTGGTGTCCCACAGGGCTCCATTCTTGGGCCCTTGCTCTTTTCTCTATTTCTCAACTCCCTGCCTGGTGATTGTACAGGTAAAATCTTACTTTACACAGATGATGCTGTTATCTTTGCCTCAGACCATAACCCCATCTCCCTTCAGGACTCCTTGCAATTATCTTACAATGACGCAGAAGCCTGGTTCACAGAGCATAGACTCGTAATTAATCTTAAAAAAACTAAAACCATGCTCTTTGCCCACCCCCAAAATAAAGCTAGTAATTATCCACTTCAGGTCCTTGCCAGTTCTGAACTCCCAATCGAGCAAGTCTACTCGTACAAGAACCTAGGGATAACCTTCGACCCTGCTCTCTCTTTTCATGCTCACATCTCTGCCCTTGCCTCAGCCTCCAACATTCGGCTGGGTATCCTTTACCGCCATAAAAACCGTCTCCCCCCGATGCCCTCCGACTAGCAGTCACATCCTCTGTACTATCCCTAGTAGACTATGGCTTACCAGTTTATGGGCTGCTGACCAGACCTCCCTAAACAAGATCCGCCTCACCTTAAATAAGGCATGTAGGCTAATAACCGGGGCGCCTAGACTAACCCATACCTGCCATCTATACACCCTGGCTAATCTGCTCGACCTAGATGAACGTCTCAGATACCAAACCTGCCTCCTAACTAAAATGACTCTCCTTGGTCTATCCCCGCCAGGTTTGACTGCCTCTATCCACTGAGCAAACCCTCTAGTGTGTACCCGATTCTCCTGCAAAACTGCACTGGTACTACCGAGGGCAAGAACCTCACAAGGACAAAGGGCATACTCCTACAGAGCCCCTTCTTGGTATAACACCCTCCCTACCAGTATCACTGATGCCTCCACGATCTCTCGATTCAAAACCACCCTTCAAAAGCACCTACTCACTACGCGCCGCTGTGACTGCCTCTAAGTCTATTTCCAGATCGTTTGACCTGGCAAAGCTCCCTGAGCGGCTTGGCAAACCTATTGCTTTTCTCTACCTATGATGCTACTCTCTTCTCTGCATGCCTCTACAATGATTTCTTCTGCTTAGATCTGCCTCTGTTAGCTTACTGTACAAATCGTCCTGTACCTACTTGTATACTGTCAGTCCTGTAATGCTCATCTGTAACTGGTCTGACTACTCTGAACTGACTTGTGCTTTTCCAATTCCTGTAATATCAGAATTGTATTCTGTCCTATGTCCTCATGTTTCCACAATTCTTTTGTACACTGTCTTATTGTAAAAATGTTGTTTGCACTGTTTTGTCCTCTCTGTGATGAGGTACCTGTGTAAATGAGCCTCTGGCTCAAAGGTTGTAAACTGATGTTCCAATAAATAAAATAAAATAAATAAATAAACACTGGCAAACATGCCCAGTGACTCAGTGAGGCCATGTTAATATAATAAAAATGACCATACTGCCCAGATTACTCTTTTTGTTGAATATACTCAACTTGGTTCTTCCTCTGAAATGGTTTAATCAGCAACACGCTAAAATAAGTGCTTTCATCTGGAAGGGTAGGGCTGCTAGAAGGAGCTATTGCAAACTCACAGGACCAAAAGATTTTGGGGGTCTACGATTACCTAATTTCTTTTAATACTATTTAACTTCCCATGGTAGCAAATATCTACTTCGGAATAGCCATAATAGATCCATACAAGGTGTGGCTTACATGTTGCAGTGGCTACTAATAGAACAAATCCTTGGCCAGGGAAATGGAGTTACATTGGGCTCCTTATTGTACTCTCCTCCTGCCAAGGTTCCCACTCCCTTCCATCACATTCCAATAATGTGTTCTGTGAGGCCTCACAGTCAGCTGTGCCGGTGCCTACAACTCTCTCTCTCTCAAATCCAGTATTTCTCGACCTCTGTACTTTAACCTCAGTTTTCAAGTTGGGAGCCAGCCACTCCATCTGAAATCCTGGGACCAGGTGTGCAGTCTCACAATTTGGGCATTTAGTTACAGGGAATTCCTTTCTCTCCTTTCCCTTCTTTCAGGTTAAATTCCACCTCTTGGTCCAGTTTATGTTTAAATTTATACAACTTTGTCACTGTGTTTTGCAGCACTTAGGTCCCCCTTCCTGGAATGATAGAGGGGGAGAGATGCTTACACATCTTGGTACTGTTGCTAGGTCCTTTCATGCTATATTAGGCTTGTACAAGGCCTGTCAAGATCTAGTTCCTCGAAAACTTATGGGTAGATGCTACTATTGGGCTACTGAATTAGGCCTTGCTCTTACAGATGACCAGAGGAGGAAAATTTGGTTAGACCTGTATGAAGATATTTAACAGGACAGATTTCATTTTCAGCAATTTAAAATGCTATAGTCTTTACTTGACTCCCATGTGGCAAGACCCAGCCACTATGGAATGAGATTAGGGACTGTCATGACCCATCCTTAGGTCTACGAGACATGTTTACCCCAGCAACCTGCTTGGTAGGCTGGTACTGCAATAGGGCCATGGGTCCAAGGAAAAGATATATAGCATTTGGTCTCAGCTGTAGTTAAACTTATAATACAACAACACTGATTGGATGAAGATATTCCTACCTATAATGAATGACACAAAGAAATGCTAACTGCCCTAAAAATTGAAAAGGTGATAACATGAGCCATGGACATTAGTCTTTCAGAAAACGATGGGAATCCCTGTATACTTTATTGCAGTTGGGTTGACATGAAGAAGGTAAAGATGATACTTCAGGCCTTGGTTCAATAGAGCATCTCCCACAGTGTCACTGGTCACAAGCTGCCAGGAAAGCTGTAGTGGGTAGCCCGATGGTCATCTCCAGGGCTGGGAGTGGAGATGGAGGAGGGTTGACTATGGCCTTGTCCACACTACGAAGTTGCCTGTGGAAATGTTTTTAAAAACTTTACAGCCCTTACCGTTTTGGAGCATCCACATTCTGGTGGTAATGTTTTTTAAAACGTTACAGGCAGGTAGTGTCACGTCCGCATTAATCCTCATTCCTCCATCTGTATAATCCGTTTGGAGGACCCTGTGAATAGAGAATCAAAACAGCCGCGCATCCACACAGGTAATCAAAACATTACAGGCTTCAAAACATTACACATTCTGATCTCAAGTCCTCATGAAAACAGGTCTTGAGATTGGTTTCAAAATCAGTTCTGGTAATGTTACAGATGTGGATGCAAATCGTTTTTACTAAGATTTGTAATTGTTCAGCTCATCTGTAACATTACCATACTGGTAGTGTGGACAGGGTCTAAATGGCTTTGTTTAGTTATTTGTTCTGATATTGTTGTTTGTTCCCACTTATATTCTGTAATGCAAAATTATAATGAAGAATACTAAATTTAAAAAAACACACCATGTGCAGCACTGAAGCCAGCAGTGGAAATCAAAGAAAGCAGTAAAAGTTTTATACAGACAGCATATTTTAAGGCAATAACTAGTAAACTGATGTTTTACTAATCTGGTATGCAGCTTATCATAAGTTATGAAGGGGCAGGACTTCAATGTCTTACTTATGGCTTTCCACTCATGAGTTATGGTCCCGCCCCCTCAAACATGAAGATAAATTGAATATTTTGAGTCAGCCTATTGCATATCCCCTTTTTATCTTGTCACTTGTATCTCCACAGGTGTTGTGTATTTTATATATATATATATATATATATATATATATGTGTGTGTGCATGTATATGTATATATATATATATATATATTATATATATATATATATAAGTAGTGCCACTATAGTTAGTGTTGAGTATCCCATTTAAGGTTAAATTAGAAATTTTGCACCTTAATAACTTTGGCACCATATGACGGATTTGCCTGAAATTTGGAAAGTATGGTCTGGTGCCGTAGATCTCTGAACCTGCTAAGTGTTGTTATGGTCAGATGTATGGTTGCAGAGCTATGGAGCACCAAAAAACACATAAATTACGGGTTT